>JAMPIT010000482.1:0-600000 GCA_026261815.1 Monarcha castaneiventris obscurior
ACATGCATCTCAACAATATTATGAAACACAAGCAGTCTAAACACCATATCCAACGATAACAGTTACACCATTTGTTCTACTGAAATCCAAGAAATCCATAAGTTCTTAGGTCACCTAGGTCGTAACACTTTCCTAAAGAAGCTACTGAACAACTCCTATAACCTTATTGAATGGAAATACAAATGCCTCTCCTAAGAAGGATAAAGCATCAGTCAGTCCATCTAGTTAAAAAAGAGTATATGCTAAAGATAATAGTCCTCTGAAGTAGATGTAGTGGATTAAAGCTCTAAATGCCCACCTAGTCTCTCCTTCAAGCACCCTGCACCATTCTTGGAAAGACTTATTTTAGGCATCTACTCTAATAAAAACATGTCAAGCCATGATTTGCTAACTGTGGAGTCTTTCTGCAGCTTTGAGTTAGGCATCCCAGCTTCTCCCAACTTTGGAACTCTTTCTAATAAGACAGCTGTAGACTGAATACACAAGACTTCATGAAGGTGCTGAGGTGCTACCGTATGTACTGTATCTAGGTTCCTATTTCTGGATTTCTGATTCCTCTCAAAATAGAAAACATCAAAATACTTTGTCATTTCTAGCCTGAAACCAAAATCTAATTAACTGTCAGCATATTCTCAAACACCCTTCTCCTCCTTTCATATGTGACGAACTGTCGGAAATGAAACTTAAGGGAAATCTGTTCTTTGAAATGTGCTAGATTTCCCCCCTCAGCCAAGCATGAGAGATCACATTAGCCACACAGAATAATTCTGGCTCCATCCTTATTTTTTGCATTCAGGACCAAGCTCGGGCTGAGAAGAATGTTGGAGGAGTGAAAACTAGCTGCCTGCAAGCCCCATCAGCATCACCAGTGACCTACAAAGACCTATGCAGCCTTAGAAATCCAAATGGTGCTTACACTATGCACTCTCAGTAAATGGACGTCCACTGAGAAAGTACTTCCCAGATGCCAGATGGATCAGAAAGTTCACAGTGATCAGCATTAATTCACCTTGAAGTGAACCTTGACTTGCTCAGCTCTGGCTACAGATATAAAACACAATGCTATCCAGTCCACAAGGAGTTAAAAGTCATAAAGAAGCAGCCACTTTACAAATGTTAAAGAGTTGTTTTTGCTTCCTGAAACCAGTCTATGCTAAGAATTTCCCTCAATTTTCACATTACTGAAGAAATCATGCCCCTTAATTGCTGCTGTAAATTATCTTTCTCTTTGTACAGTCCTCTGAGCAGAGACTAGAATTGGAAACTAGAACTGAGATGTGGAGTTCTACCTCTGATCCTCACCTAGGACATCAAACTCCCTGATCCTTACTGTCACTATCCGTAAAAAAGATTTTTACTTCAAAATAAGAATATTCCAGTGGGCCAAAGTTCTAGACATGTACTACTTGGAGCTGTTGGAAACTGCTGCCTGGGGCATCACAGGAGAGGGCAAGTTGCTTATGGACATTCCAAACTATCTCTAGGACTGCATACCATGACACAGATTAGAAAAATTACAAAACACATCAGAAGAGAGAACACTGTAGTTCTGGCCTTTGCGTAATTATTTATACAAACTGGAACTGCACATGCAGACAAGGTTGCATGCCTATCTCCAAAATACTTAGGAAGGTGTTGAGACATATAGCAGGAATGCATGAAAAACACTCAGACTTTCCTAGAAAAATAAACGGAACTTTCCTACATTTTAAATGAGCACCCTAAATTGCTGGGGCTGGGGAAGGTGAGAAGGGTTTTCTCCATCCAGTTTTTGGCACATATAGTTTACTATGCTCTTGCTGCAGCGAGCAAGGGAAAGGAGAAGAGCTTCTGTCGAGAGTGCCTGAGAGCACTCCAGCACATTTCCTGCAATGAAGTGCTCTCCAGAAAAGCTGATTTTATTGCATCAACTACAGATGTCTGCCCTTCTCCAGTTAAACTAGGTTCTCACCCACTGTTCTTCTGATCTTTGTCATCTCCTCATTACAGTATCACTGCAATTACCAAGGTGCCTTCTCTATGCAATGACCCAGGATTTACAGGATACTCTTTGAAGCATCACACAAGTGAACCTTGACTTTTATTGTTTCTTCTCTATGCAACGTTTCAGTTCTCCTTATGAAGCCCTGAAAACCTGATTATCCACTTTATTGTCTTGTTCTTTCAACATGTAAAATGAGTATTGCAGTTATTTGAGAGTATTTTAAAATTAAATTGCATTTGCTTTGAACAAGTACAAATGAATACAGAAGCACTGGTGAATCAGGCAGGTGCAATTAAAATGATTGGGAAAGTAATACCCTTGAGAAATTGTCTAATATTGTCTACTTCTGCTACTGCAATGTTCCAGTAGGATACCTATTGCATCTACTGCTGGGATGTTTGGATATAATATGGGAATTCAACCTCAGAGAGGCAATGTGCCCAAAGGGTTTGGGATAGAACATTACTGAAAATGATTTTAGGTTTGTCAGAACAACTGAGTTCTCTTGCTGAATATATTCAAGATTAAGTCTGGCATAATTTAGTATGAATACAACAGCTGCTATGTAGAACTGAACACTGCTTTGACATAACATTATCTGCTGCAAAATAAAGCTAGGCCTCCAAGCACAGATCAATGTAAAGGCTTCAATTGCAAAACTTGAAATATTTACGCAGCAGATTGCCTTTTCCTCCAGACAATTTATTTAAGATCTTGTGTAACTCAGACATTTTGTCCTACCCTCTTCATAGGAAAACACATATATTGTGACAGTGTTCAGTTTACTCACCAATTTGTACAAAATAAGACTTTCTGTACCTCCATATCTCCTATGTATTTAAAAAAAGTCACTTGTTACATCTTCTGTGAAAAGCAATTTCAAATGACCTAAATGTACTTAATGACTTGTACATAGAAAAAAAGTGTTGAAGATTATAATCAAAAAGCACAAAATGCTTGTTTTTGAGGACAACTGCAATAGCTTTATCACTTACTGGAAGGTCCTTACAGGGCTTATGTGTTTTACACAACCTGCTAACTACGCAAGCATTAATATGATGATTTAATATATTTTTGAACAAATGGTTTTGAATTTCACACTTCTTTTTTTAGGTTATCTAGTATTAGCAATAATAAGTCATATAAAAATGTCTAATTTGAAACAATTATTTAATTTAAAATCTTTCAAATAGAAACATATCAATGCACTCAGCATTACACTACCTAAGCAGCACAGACACAGCACTAATAGAAACAATAACGCCATTTAGATATTTCCTTTATTCTAACTATTTTTATGGAGGTAGCATGACATAATGGACTAAAGACCCATGTATGTGTCAACAGGCCTAAATAGTATTCAAAATTCTGCTATTGAATAATGTTGTAGCCAATTCAGTCCCCACTGGTTCACTTTCCTCATCTATCTCTTACCTATTAGGTGTAAATTATCCAAGTTATAGTCTGTTTCCAGGTAGCCTAAATCTACTGACCACAGGATACATAGCTCTAGAGTGTCTGAATAGGGATGCTCATAAATAGAAATAATTTTTAAAATTTTCTAAAAGTACACCAGATTAGACCTATTTCTCATCCTCTAGAACCCTGGAAAACACCACATTGCTTTTCTCCAAGCTTTTAATTTGTCACAATCTACTGTAAATCTATCCTTTGAAGTCATCAGGGAATACTAAATCATCTTCTGTGACCTCCTGTTTATGAAGCTTAAGCCCACTGCTTTGGATTTGGCTACAATATACGTGCTATAGGGATATCCCTTTACAGAGAATTGGATGAAAAATAAACTACAAAGACAGAACTCCTGAATTCAACAAGATCTCCTCAGGACTAATTCAGATGCTTCAGGTACTTACTAGGGTTAGATGTTTATATGCACTTAGCCATTTTCAAGCTATTTTGACAAAGGCAGATGGCCTTGTGTGCCACACTCCAAATGTTCTCAGCAGTTCTATATACAGCAAAAATCATCAGCCAGGTTACACTCCTGAACTGCCACTACACTCAGCATTACTGTTTTGGTTCTGATACTGTACTTAAGCATTCACAATGGTCCTCCTTTTCACAATCCAGACACAATTTACAGTCTCTCAACTCTCACTCTCTATTTTCCACTGTGGGAAAGCCACTTAGTCCTTGAAACTTCTTTATTGATAATCCTATATTAAGAACTGCCAGCTGGTTTGTTATTCGTCAAAGTCTGAACTGTTTTGTTACATTGTTCAATTCATATTTTTATTAATTGGTTTAATGTGGCAATAAGTCAAATGCTTTTCAAAGTCTTTTACATTGATACCATCATCTTACCCAACTTGTAATTTTATCAGATATTAAAAGATTAAAATCAAGTTTTTGTCAATAATTTGTTTTACAAGCCCTACTTTCCATAAAACTCTGAGCAGAATCAATTTTACTCAAGGCCTTTAATTCCCTATCAGCTGAGTCCTCAATCAGCTTTTTCCATATGTTCACTGTGATTTATATCAGGCTATATTTACCCTGCTTAATCTGCTTTTCTGTTCTGAATCTGGGCAGAACACCAGCTTTCTTCCAGTCTTAAGGAACATATTAAAAATGAAAACCCGTGAACCAGATATCTTCCCCACTGGCTCTTCTAGGACTCACAGGTAGACCCATCACACCTAGACTTGCTGAATTACATAAAATTATGTATCTTCAACATCTACTAATGGTTACTATGACTAAAGAAGCTTCCCATCCTTATACGATGCATCATAATTTTTCTTCCAATTCATCATGTTACTTGAAATAATACAACAACAGCAAGAGAAGAAAATGACTGTGAAGTACATCAGAAAACACTGCTGACCCTGTTCCTGTTCCTAAGACTTGGTCCTATAAAAAACCCCAAATATTTGCCTGCTTATCTCCACCACGGCAATGACCAACACATCTGCCACGAGAAAGAAGCTCTTTCAACACAAGTATCAGTACTGACTGTGCATCTGCACAGCCCCAGCACAATGAGATCCAACTGCTTCCAGCATAACTTCAGTATCAACTGCTGAACCAGCAACAGAGAACCGCTTAAATTATCCACCCATTTTCCACTGCCACTGAACTGCACTTGTACCAGGCCATCAGACACCCACACAACTGATGCACCCTTGCATGAGGCTGACTCCTCTGGCCCTGACATGACTGAGCAGGGTTTGCATTGTTCTTCCTTGAACACTATAAAATTTCATAGCTGCTAACTGGATCTCTTGGGTAAATCACTATGAGCACTGGGATACAGCTAAAAAAGCAAGGATAGGGGTTCTTAAAAATTCCACTCTTATTTCAACTGTCTGCTAAGGAAATACAATCTATGAGCATCAAAAAATGTAGGAAAAAAAACCCCAAACAACTAAGCACAGAGGTCAAATCTCTAATTAAGGGCTGCAGGTAAGCCTGTAAGCTCAGTCATGTGTCACAGACTTGAATCCTTAGAGCAGCCACTTAGAGTTGATTTTTAAAACACTGGAGCAAAGCTAATCTGTCCTTTTACAGTTGTCTTACATATTCCCTGAAGGCCTCTATTGGATTTGGCCCTTTTGAGGATTTAAAAAGAGCAGCACTTACTTTTTAGATCCTGCTCAGCTTAAATTATAAACTGCTTTGGCTGGGGTGACTATATACATGGCCGAGCAAAGCTGCGGATAGCCCTCAAATAGGTAGGTAAGCCTAGTAAGCCAGGCAAGTTTAGATGCCTCCAGAGGCAAATCAGCATCTGAACAGCACTTTTGTATTGCAAATTTAAACTGAGGTCTCAGTCTTGCTCGGGTCTTTTCTGGTGTCCTAAATTCTTGATTTGATTCAGATTCTTTCACCTTTTTTACCCTCTCGCACAAAAATGATGGAATGGAATATAAAGCTAATGGTTTACTGACATCTATTTCAGTAGCCCTTTAGAGTCATTACAGCCTCAACTCTTCATCTCTTATGCATGTATACATACCTTACTGCCTTTCAAAGACTTGGTAGAGATGCTTGAATTGAGTGTAACTTTGCAAATCTGCTGAAGATCATGGGTTTACAAAGGAGTGAAAACACAACTTGCATCAGTTTAGAGAGAGCTAGTTTGGCTTGAAGCACGTCACTAAATATGGGGATCAAGGAGAGGAAAGAATTCTGCTTGTTCATTAAAATTCTCAGTAAGTTATAAAGAATTCAGAGTAAGTGAGAAAATAAACTAAGAAAACACATTTTTACAGCACATGGATGGTATAAACAGGTACCTAGATGATGGTATCATTAGGATAGCTCTTTACACTTTGACACTTTTAGAGCATGCAAATTATCTTGTCACTCACTAAGTACAAATAATTCAGCATGAACTTCAACAAGACAAACATTTTCAAGTAGCCCATCTCTTTCCCTCTGAATGGTTTTGCAATAGAAGAAAACAGTGCTTATGAGAAAAAATATCAGTGTATCATCAGCCTGCTATGACAACCATACCACAGTGTGCAAACAGAACCAGAAGGAAAACTGCGGAGTGGGCAGAAGGAAAATGCACCTTTACCCTCAGTGAAGACTCCCAGTTCAGTTCTTTGTAAATATGCAAAGAGGATGCTCAGCTGAAATATTCCCTGAAATATTAATTTCTTTACCTGGGAGATATGATGAATGGATTTTTTTTCTATTTTCCTATTTTTTCTACCCATCAGAATATCTGATGACTCACCTAAGGAAAACATAATACATTCTGTATTACACTGGTTAATAACCTTCTTTGCATCCCTACAGCTAACCCCAAAAGCACTGACTGTCCAGAAGTATTCCATGGAGATATTCTCGTGAAAACCATACTGTGCAAAAGAGCAGAATCTGATTCACAGACAGAGCAACTCCTCCCTTGGGGAAGTAGAGCAGAAACCACTAATATTAGCATGAAATTCTGGAATAGTTATGCTAAAGAGGAGGTCACTCAAAATAGGGACATTGCCAGAAACTGAGGACTAAGGCATTCTGTCAGATATAAAACCCTAACAAGTACATGGACAAAGGAGGGTAAATAGTGCAGAGGGAACAAACTATACAAACTCCAGCTAGCTGCCCTGGGTTCATTTTTTGGAGATGGGGGTTGGGGACTAGCCACCTATGTGCAACACCTATTTAACAGGTAAAAGTTAGCCTGTTTGCTCATTCAATTTTAAATATTTCTGTTTAAGTAGTTACAGTTACATCTGTTATCTGACCACCAAAAAAACTGAAATGAACAGAGAACTCTGACACAAACACTTCAACGCTATAGAAATATTCTTGCCTTTCTCTCTAAAAGTCAGAGCTGATAATCTTCACAATGATTATAGCTGTGCAAATCAAGTCTGCTTTAAACAGCAGTAATTCATGCTTCCACTGCTCCCAACAGAATTATGTGAGACTTAAATAAATGAACCAACTTTTAATTTGTTTGTAGATATCACCAGTGTTGTGGTACATTTCACAACCAGGTCACTATGCTCAGGAATGCTGCTGAGGATCATACGTGCAGGGGTGACCAGCATCCTAACAATGGTCAGAAAGAACTTGCCTATTTCGAGATTTTCTGAAAGTGATTTCTGAAGTGATTTTTATCACTTCTTTATATGAGCATCTCTAATTTCCCCTCACTCTCAAATAACTCGTAACAACTCACAAAGTTCTGATTAACTTCATCGCCTTCATAAAGCTTGCCTGCTGCAGCTGGCCACCTCAATTCTATAGATAAAATAAAGCAGGGAAGGTTGGCATTCAAGTTTTATTCAAGTTTTCTTTTATTCCCCACTGCCTTTGTTTTCCTTTTTTCTATTCTTGAATCTCTGCTCATCCCTAGTAAGGCCACATCTGGAGTGCTGAGTCCAGTTTTGGGCTCCTCAGGACAAGAGAGACATGGAGCTCCTGGAGTGGGTCCCACAGAAGATGACTAAGATGAGGAAGGGGCTGGAGCACCTCTCTTACAAGTAAAGGCTGAGGGAGCTGGGTGTGTTCAGCCTCAAGAAGAGACAGCTGAGAGGGGACTTCATCAATACCTGTCAGTGTCTGAAGGGAGTTGTCAAAAGGATGGAGCCAAGCTCCTCTCAGTGGTGCCAGGCAGTGGGACAACAGGCATTAGGTAGAAATTGATGGACAGAAAGTTCCACCTGAATACAAGGAAGAACTTCTTTACTGTGTAGGTGACTGAGCACTGGATCAGATTGTACAGAGACGCTGTGGAGTCTCCCTCACTGAGGATATTCAAGAACTATCTAGACATAATGCTGAGCAATGTGCTCCAGGACAACCCTGCTTGAGCAGAGAGGTTGCACCAGATGTCCCATTGTGGTCCCTTTGATCTTTACCCATTCTGTGGTTATTGTGGGCATTGTGGAAATTTAAGTGGGAGTCCACAGCAGGGCAAGGCCTGATCGGATGTGCACAGCATCTGTGAACAACAACACAACCACACTGTAAACAATAGCACAGCCTCACTGCCTGCTGCCATCATTTAGAGCTTACTTGGCTGGCACCTGAGAAAGCAAAGGAGACTCATCATCTGCCCCAAGACCTCCACAGGGAGCTCACCACCACAACACAGGTAAATTCTGCCAGGATTTCTCACATCGTCCAGGAGTAAGGCACAGAGTGATCTGGATGCACTGTCTTCCACCTAAAAATATTAATTGTTAATTAATTAATCCATAAGGTGGCAGACTGACCCAGAGAGAGGTCAGGACAGACACTACTACTCTGAGCTTGGAGTTGAGGGGAGAGAAGAGTGAAGGTGTAGGGCAGGCAACTGTTGAAGCAAAATGCTGCAATGGGATTGAGAAGATACCAGATAAATAACACCTCTTGGGATGGGAAAGGCAAGAAGGAAAGTGTGCACATACTTAAAGGCAGAAAGGCTGAAATTACATGTTAAAATTTCATACGCATTAAGTCAGATATAGAGAAATTGAAAGTATTCAACATGATATTAACATGAAAACAGAGAGATTTCAGCACAGACTGCTGGGACTGTAATCATCCTGACCTTTCACTCTGAAGTACAAATCATGTACATCATTCTACTCCTCATACAGCTCTTATTTTAGTCAATTCTCTTGCTAGTGGACATCAAAACCATGGCAAAATATAAGCAGGCAGAGAAGACCAGTCTGGCTGAACAGAGAGGTTTGGCTTCAAGTCAGTGAAGAAAGGAGTGTGACCTTTGCAAGAAGGGGCAGGCACCTTGGTAGGATTACAAAACTACTGTGAGGTTAGGCAGGGAGAAAATTAGAAGTCCCAAAGCCCAATTACAACTTAATGTGGCTACTGCTGTAGAAAACAATAAAAAAGTTTCTATAACTACATGAGCAACAAAAGGAGGACCAAGGAGAATTCCCATCCTTTAATGGATGCAGGGTGAAACACAGTGACAAAGGATGAGGAAATAGCTGAGATACTTCTTTGAAATGCCTTCTTTGCCTCAGTCTCAAATAACGAGACCAGTTGTCCTCTGGGTACCCAGTCCCCTGATCTGGGACACAGGGACAGGGAGCAGAATGAAGCCCCCATAATCCAAGAGGGAATGGTCATTGATCTGCTACACCACTTAGATATACACAAGTCAATGGGGCTGAATGAGATTGACCCAAAGGTATTAAGGGAGCTGGTGGAAGTGCTGACTGAGCCACTCTCCATGATTTACCAGCACTTCTGGCTAACTGGGATGGTCCCAGTTGACTGTGGGTTAGCTATTGCAATGCCCATGTACAAGAAGGGTGAGAAGGAGGATCCAGGGAACTACAGGCCTGTCAGCCTGACCTCAGTGCCAGGGAAGATCATGGAGCAGATCATCTTGGGTGCCATCATGTGTCACATACAGGACAACCAGAGGTTCAGGCCCAGCCAACAGGGGTTTAGGAAAATCAGGTCCTGCTTGAGCAACCTGAGCTCCTTCTATGGAGCTAATGGGTGACCCATTTAGCTGATGAGGGAAGAGCCCTGAATATTGTCTACTAGACTTTATTAAAGCCTTTGATACTGTTTCCCACAGCATTATCCTGGAGAAACTGGCTTCCCAATATTTGGATGGGCATACTCTTCGATGAGTAAAAAACTGGCTGGATGGTTGTGCCCAGAGAGTGATGGCAAATGGCAGCCGGTTGGCAGCTGGTCACCAGTGGTGTTCCCCAGGGCTCAGTATTGGGGCTCATCCTGTTCAGTATCTTTATCAATGATCTGGACAAGGGAACCAAGTGCACCCTCAGTGAGTTTGCAGGTGACACCATTCTGGGTGGAAGTGTTGATCTGCTGGAAGGAAGGAAGGCCCTGCAGAGGGATCTGGACAGGCTGGATCAATGGGCCAAGGCCAACTGTATGAGGTTCAACAAGGCCAAGTGCCAGGTCCTCCACTTGGTCACAAAAACACCCAGAAGTGCTACAGGTTGGGGGAAGACTGGCTGGAAAGTGGCCCGGTGGAAAAGGATTCTGGTTTTGCCCAGCAGTCGTCTGAACATGAGCCAGTGTGTGCCCAGGTGGCCAACAAGGCCAATGGCACCTGGCCTGTATCAGCAATAGTGTGGCCAGCAGGACCAGGGCAGGGATTGTCTGTCTGTACTCAGCACTGGTATCCAGTGTTCACTTTTGGGCACCTCACTACAAGAAGGACATTGAGGTGCTGGAGCATGTCCAGAGAAGGGCAACGAGGCTGGTAAAGGGTCTGGAGCACAGATATGATGAGGAGCAGCTGAGGGAGCTGGGACTGTTTAGCCTGCAGAAAAACAGGCTGAAGTGGGACCTTTTGAAAGGAGGTGGTAACGAGGTGGGGGTTGGCCTCTTCTCCAAAGTAACAAGAGATATGACAAGAGGAAATGGCCTCAAGTTGTGCCAGGGGAAGTTTAGATTGGATATTAGAAAAAATTTCTTCACAGAAAAGGCTGTCAAGCACTGGAAGAGATTGCCCAGAGAAGTGGTTTAGTCACCATGCCTGGAGGTACTTAGAAGACGTGTACATGTGGCACTTTGGGACATGGTTTAATGGGGGACTTGACAGTGCTGGGTTAATGGCTGGTTGTGACGATCTTAGAGGTCTTTTCCGACCTAACCCATTCTGTCATACTGTGATTCTGTAAAAATGAACATTTCCAGTTCAGAGCAGGGTAAGTGCCTTGGATCTAAACTTCAGAAGCATAGACGACGTGATCCAGCATTGCACCTGTTATTCCTTCCCCCCAGAGTCCATTGTTTTCCAAAACTACCATCTTCTTTCCATTTATTACTATATTTTTCTTCCTGTTTAAAACAAACTAAGCTGTTTTAGCCAGTTTTACTAACACTGACGATTAAACCACATTTGTCCAAATGGACAGACCCATGTTGTTATGTTATTTTAGGGGGAAGATTTCAAATAACAGATATAATTTACTAAAATTCACACTTTTAGGATTTACCCTTCATTTTGCCAGTGTTATTCAATCAAATCTATGACTGGCTTCATTTGGCTAAATCAAATCTTGGTTTGATTAAGATTTGTTCTATAATCTTTACTGCAGCTCATTCCGTTCACTCTCTGTTCCCCAACCATTTTCTTGTATCTGCGTTATCAAAGACCAAAAAAAGAGAATTTGTTCAAAAATTTAAATGAACGTCTATTTTTATGCATTTCAAATTTATGTAAATGTGAAAAATTTCTCTGCTATTATGATGTTAAAGGATTAGTATGGCTTTTAATTGAATGTATTTTTTAATTTAATGTATCAAAAATAAAACCCTGCAGCTTAATTCTCACAATAAATCTTGCACTTCTAATAGAGTTTTAAAATATCATTAAAAAACTGAAACCTAAATTGGGTGTGCTAACATACATTTCCATGCTGTTGCTCTTTCATTTGAAGTATATTTTATGTGTTTAGAATATTTTCAATTTTCCATTTAAAAGAATCAGAGAAGGCACTTAACACCACTGAAATGACATAATTTCAGATGCAATTTAAGCCAGCAGAATAGGACAAAGCAAATAACTAGAGCCAAAGTATGCCTTTTTATAAAATCATTAATTCAAACCTTAAGGGTAAAAAAGCTCATTTATTCATCAAGAAGTTAATCCAGTTTGTTCCCTAACTGGGAAATAGCTTTCCCTGCATTTTCTTTTTTTGGTATGTCTATGCTATTCATTAATAAAACAAAAAAAATTACCAGGACTTCAGATCTATTATGTAAGTAAACATTACACTTTGATATAAAAATTTACATTGTTCACAGAATCATTTGAATTTTGCATTCATATTACCACTGAGGAGATAAAAGAAATTTCTTCTATACTGCCATGTTCACTACTGTTTTCTTTGACTTTTTAAAACTACTTTATCCTTTATATTAAAATGTCAGATGCAAACAGCACACCTTGCAAGAATAGTATTATTTTCTGTTCTGCACAGGCATTCCAATGGATGATTAAAAACTTTATTCCATTAAAAGTACTCTCTTGCTCATTGTATGAATACTATTCCAAGCATACATGATATTCTCCCACAAAATAATTCTAAATACTGAATTAAAGAAAGATTCTTCAAGGTGAAGGAGAAAGAGCATTGCAAAAGGAAAACACAATATAAAATCCCAAAATAACTAAAAAATACATATTCCTGAAATTCTGTTGTTAGTTCTGCCAAAGCACTTCACTACATAACTTGTAAACCAGACTATAAATTGGTACTAGCAGACTGATAACCATATTATTGTATTCATACTAGGGAATGACTACATTTAATGATTCAAAAATAAAAACAGCTTATTTACATATATACATATATATATATATAATATTTGTATTACACAATGAGGCTTCCAAAGTAATATCTGCTTTTTAGGACAATATGTCTAGGCAGAGAAACAAGGTAGCACTGAAACGAATTAAATTCCTATTCTCATGAAAAGGCACTGTTTTATAATTATGTATCCATTTTCTTTCCAAACCAGCATTTTTTCCTAAGCCAGGTTATTTGCTCAATTTCTAGACACACACAAAAAATGAAAACCAAATTCTCTCCAATTATACAGAGTAATTTCTCACAGCACAACTATTAAAAATTATTTCAATTTTGCCAGCTCTAATTTTTTTGCCATTGTGACATCTAATGCATCTTTTTCATGAAAATGCAGTATCAAATATGAACATTTCAGAAAGAGAAACTTCAAGAAACTATAACAGTGAAGGCAAGACATTTTAAAAGTGAAAATAAATCATTCCTCATTAGCTTTAATTACTTCAAACACTTGGCTATGCTTTATAGTTTTTATAAATTACCTTACTCTTTGAGGCAATTTTCAGTCAATCCAGTCATAGTTAGAATAACAATGTATCAAGGCAGCTTGTCAGTCAGACCCTTCTCCTTCACACCTCTTGAAATATTGATCCTTCAAAGAAAACACAAAGGACTGTTCACTTGACTCTCAAGCAACACCTGCAGGTGATACAGCCATATTAGCATAACACTGTTTTGGATTTCAGCATGTAAAGAATGAAAAATTGCTATAAATCAACATTAAAGGCCAAAATTATTTTCTCAGACATGCTAATTCAAACTGAGAGAGATGCTGCAGTCCCAGGATTTTGAATTTTACATTAAATTGCCTTACTGCTTATACACCAGAGAAACTGTAATATAACTAAAACCAGAAAGTACTCTTTAATCTTTAATATATAATTAAATTTTGGTGGTTTTGCAATTTATCCAGAGATACAGTACCACTTAAAACTGTGCTTTATTGTATTCATTTTAATCAAATGTTATTTTAATTGGGTCTGTAAGGACATGTAGAAACTACTGCACCATAGGGAAGAAAGTAATTTTTGATCTTCTGTTCTTACATCTCTGAAACCAGTCTGGTTTTCAGTCTCACCTTTAACTTCCCTCCAGGCATTATTCCCTAGGGTTCCACAGCTTCAATTCCCAATTCAGATTTGCTCAAAAGAATAACGTATCTCAAAGCAGTACTTCTGGAAATCAAGACATATGGAAATGGGGATGTCTTACCAAATTTTCCATATGGTCTATGGGAAGAAGATGAAACCTAAGGTAGGGCTCCTGGGAAATGCTTCACAGACCACATGGACATAGCACAAACAAAAAGGCAACTCTACCCACCAGGTAGGTTCCTGATGTTTATGAGGGTGTCACCGTGTGAGCACACTACAGAACTGGAGGGCCTCCTTCCAAAAAGGAGCAAGAAATCAAGTCAAGGCCTTCCTTAGACAAGCAGTTGTGAATGTACTGCATCCCTCCTTCCCTCACCCTGATTTCTCCTAAGCACCATTCCTTCTAGAAGACAGAAAGGGGCTGCCTTTCCTTCTTTCACAAAAGCTGTAAGCTAGCCAGCACCACCAGGCTGACAGAAAAGCCATTCTCCATACTGCTGAGAGTGTAGCCACTATGAAGAGAAACAGTGGCAGGAAATAAAGCCCATCAAAGGAAAAAACCTTAATCAGAACTGGAGTAAGAACAGGCTACCTCACATTGAAGAAGAGAGTTTCTTACTGTCAGAATGATAAAATACTAACTCAGTAATACCCTCTCACAGAGGTCAGTTACAATACCTAAGACTGGCTGGCAAATCCAGGCTGCAAAATTAGGGCAGCCCCTCTCCCAGTCCTCATTCCTTCCTTGCAGAAACTTGACTCAAGCTGTTTCACTGCAATGATTTGGTAAGTAGTTCACCAGATTCTGGCCTAAACAACAAGTTAAATTCTGTAACTATAGAATATAGAATATAGAATAACTATATTCTACAATTCAGTTAGGTTCAAATTTTCCAGGCAACATTTAACCTGAAATTAGTAGCTTCACTTCTTGTCAGAGTCAAATTTAAGGTAGCAAATCAACTTTCATCTCTAAATGCATGAAAACAGTGTTACTCATTCAAGACCTATAAAAAGCCCTAAGGATGGGGGGTATAGGGGGTATGTTGAGGTTTTCTAGATTTGTGGGTTTGGTTGGAGTTTGCTTTGCTTTGTTTTGTTGGGCTTTTGCACTGAATTTTAGACGAGACTGGATCAAATTTATGGAAGGGGTTACGTCACGTTGATTGCCTGTGCAGCAGTCCCTAGACAGCAATGAGCAAAGAAACCCTTGCAAGATTCCTCTTCACAGAGGAAAAAGCAGAAAACAGGCATCAACATAATTAGAGGTTTTCAGGAGGGCACATGAATACTTTTCCTACAAACCTAAACAGCAGAAAAGGGATAGAATCTGTGTCTCCTTTAAGATTCATATCTTAAAGTGTTTTGGTTTTCTCACATTAGAAATGCAAGTGGAACACAAAGGCAACCAACCTTTTTGTACCCTTTACCATTGTTTTAAAAATGTGTACAGGTTTTTACAGTGCATCACAGGGATTCCTGCATTCATACTCATGTCTCATTTTTAACTTCATAACTCATTCTGTAACAGGAGCTGGTTTCTTTACAAAGGAGCCGCCTGGAAGCATCCTCCATGAAATCATGGAGAAGGTAAAGGTGAAATAAGATCTTTTCCCACTCTTTAATCTTGAAAATGAGTTCCCAGCATTAGGCTGGGTCCAACAGATTAAATGGATTTTCACATAGAATGCTTGCTGCTGGGATGCTGCCAGATAAGATAATAAATTTCTGCTTAATTAAACCACATTCCTTCTTTTCCAAAGTGGCTGATAATCTTGGCTATTTTCAGTGCTGCAAGATGTATACACATCAGTATATGCTGGGAAAAGTATGATACACCTTTTGTTTAATGTCAAAAACCAGAATTTCCAGACATAAAGTCAAGAGCTGGCATGACCAAGACTCTCTGAACTTCACACATATGCATTCTCACATGTTTAATCAGAGAAAGTTTAACTAACTCATTACACTGGTTTGGCAGAGATATTGAATGTCATGGGGAAAACAGAAAGAAGGAAAGACTCAAAGATTTAAAATGGACAGAAGTGTAGTTAAATATTGTTTCAACAAAATGAGCCACTTCAATGTACTTGAGTCAAGACACCTACACCAAAGAAAGCCCCCAGTAAAATCTGAGTTGAGAAAACAAATACAATTAAACCAGAACTAACCTGACTGCTGAGTAGAAATGAACTTAGCTATGCAATTGGTTTTGCTACTATAAAAGCATTAAAGGCCAGGTTAGAAAAGTAGTTTCCCCTTTATTTGTCAGAAATCACTGTCATCTCTTGATCATTGAAGTACTTTATTAGAAGGGACATTTCAGTACTTAAATCTTCCATATACCCTAAACAATTGCAGGTATGGAAAAAGGGAAGTTCACAGAGACTTTTCTTCTTTGCCTTGCTGGGCAGAGTCACAGAATTATGTAGTGAAATTATTTCCACAATTTGAAACAGAACACGTGTGTCTGTGTGTGTGAACAGGTGGAATTAGGGCCATCCATTCACTAGCTATACTCCCTTATTTTTGCAAAACCAGACCTTAGTGTTCCCTCCAGCATTCCCTTTTACTTAAATGAAAAAGCTGGTACTTTATTTAAGGGTGGATTTTCCCACTAGACTTGCTCTGATCTAAAGAGAAGTAGCTGTCAAGAAGATATGGAGAGGTCCTGAGCTCCTCCATTCCTTACTACAAGCTCCTGCCCTCTTCCCTCACATTTAAGAATTGTGGCATCCCCAGTGAGCTACATCAGTTGATTGATCCAAGAGAAAACAAGTAGTCCCTGCAAGAAAAGACTAGGTTCTGACATGACAGAGATTTCCTCAAAGGAACTACCTCCTTTGGATGACAGCCTGAAATTAAACAAGGTAAAGCATCACGTGAAACTGTACCCCCAGCCTAAGTGTTCATGGATCAGAGTGAGGTGAATGTAATACTGAAGTACTCCCATCACTCTACATTGACTCTGTTCCACCCTATTGAAGCATTGGTAAGGAATACTCTGCAAAGCCAAGGACAATTACTTCTGAAGTACAGTCAAACATCTGAAAATAGATATGTAATATAAATTTAAAAAAACAAATAAAGATCTTAGTATCTCTGACTTAATCCATTTGACTCAATGAATAGTGATTCAGCAACAACCACTGATTTTTCAAATCACAAAGTTAAACACAAACCATAAAAAGTTAAACATAACATAAAATATGTTCTTCAAAGACAGCCTCCCAAACAGGCTTTCTTTTTGCTTATTTTGCTATGGGAAGAACTTCTCAGAATTGCAGACTTACTGCTTTTCCCAAGGAATTCTGTCACAGTCTTCAAATTTTGTTTATGCTTGGCTTTTTCATTCAGACTAATCAGCCGTCCAGGATTTTGAACAGCTGATTATTCTGAATGACTTTCATTCAGACATTCTTTTCCATGACCTTCAGCAAGGACACAGTTTCTCCATGTGTCTGTGATTCACAGCCATACTTTCTTTTTAAACTACTTTTCACTATAGCATCCCATTTTCTTCCAGATTGTAAAACTTTCAGGTTTAAATACATTCAACTGCTGGATGCCATAAACAAGCAATCCTACAGTACTCCTAACATTAAAAATCCTACACTAAAATTTCTACCTCATAGAAAACTGACTCCAGATATAACAATCTTGCTAACAAAATCACTAACTTGGACTGAGTTCTACTTTATTTATAATGCTTCACATGCACAGAATTGTACTATCCTCAGCAGAATTTCTTCTAACACACACAGAGAAGAAGAGAACAGAACTGGATCTCTTGCTCTCACATACTTCCTGTGACATGTCAGTATCACAAGAGCAGAGCAGCCTGTAAAGTCCATACTGATTTTTCTCTCACCATGTCCAAGACACATTTCATAAGATGAAAGATGCATTCATAAATTTCACTGTACATTTTTATTAAAATACACTGACATTTTATTTTTCCTGTCTTTATGATTCAAAGCATGTCCTTGTATTTCTTTCTAATGAGTTGCAGCATTGCTCCTAGTGTAGGCTGTTAGATATGTGAATTTTTAATTCTGAAGAGAAGCAATATATTCTGCAAACTCCATAAGTCATGTAAAAAGGAATGTCAAACCTTTATTGGATTTCCCTGACTGAGTTTTATATCCACCAACCTTTTAAATCGTACTTGAATAAATTAGTGTATTTGGTTTATCGGGAATAAAATAATTCAAGAAAGCGTAGGCAATTACCATACACCAATGTATGCAGTTTCCTGCAAAATAATTCTAACATAGTACCATCCTTCACATATATTTAACAGGATGTATTTTATAAATAGCATGAATTTTGTATTTGAAGGCTTTTATTTCTAGAGATAGGAAAATTATGACTAAGACACTATTGATTGTATCTGAGCAGCTGTGACAGTCAGTTAAGTTCACTCTGACTGGAAAAGTGGTAATATAACCCCCATTTTACAAAAGGAAATGAAGGAAAACCCAGGGAACTACAGGCTGGTCAGTCTCACCTCAGTACTTGGCAAGATCACGGAGAGCAGAATCTCTCAGATACAATGCTAAGACAAATGGAAGGCAAGGAGGTGATTGGTGACAGTCGACATGGTTTCACTAAGAGTAAACTGTGCCTGACAAACAACAGGATGGCAGCATCAATGGATAAGGGAAGAGCACCTGACATCACCTCCCTGGATTTGTGCAAAGCATTTGACACTGCCCTGCATGATATCCTTGTCCCTAAACTGGAGATAAATGGATTTGATGGATGGACCACTCAGTGGATAAGGAATTGGCGGGATGGCTACATTCAGAGTATTGTGGTCAATGACTTGATACCCAAGTGGAGACCAGTGACAACTGGTGCTCTTCAGGGGTCAGTGTTGGGACCGGCGCTGTGTCCCAGCTTTGTCAGTGACACGGACACTGGCAGCGAGCGCACCTCAGCAAGTTTGCTGAGGACACCGAGCTGTGTGCTGTGGTCAGCAGGCTGGAGGGAAGGGGGGACACCCAGAGGGACTTTCACAAGCTTGAGGGGTGGGTCTGTACAACCTCATGAAGAGCAACAAGGCCAAGTGCAAGGCCCTGGGTCGGGGCAATCCCAAGCACAAATACAGGATGGGCAGAGAATGGACTGAGAGCAGGCCTGAGGAGGACTGGGGGGTTTTAGTGATGAGAAGCTCAACATGACCTGGCAATGGGCACTCTAGCCCAGAAAGCCAAACGTGTCCTGGGCTGCATGAAAGCAGCGTGGCCAGCAGGGTGACAGAAGTGATTCTACCCCATTAATCTGCCCTCATGAGACCCCAGCTGGAGTGGTGCATCCAGCTCTGGGATCCCCAACACAGGAAAGATGTGTACCTGTTAGAACAAGTCCAGAGGAGGGTAACAAAGATGATCAGAGGGCTGGAGCACCTCTCCTATAAAGACAGGCTGAGAGAATTGGGGTTCTATAACCTGAAGAAGAGGAGGCTCCAGGGAGACTTAAAAATGCCCCTAAAGGAGCCTACAAGAAAGCTAGAAATGGACTCTTTACAAGGGCAAGGGGGAGTGGCTTTAAACTGAAAGAGGTGGGTTTATATTGGATATTAGGAAGCAGTTCTTTATTGTGAAGATGGTGAGGCACTGGAACAGGTTGCCCAGAAAAGGTGTGGATGTCCCATCCTTTATGTGTTCAAGGAGAGGCTGGATGGGGCTTTGAGCAAACTGGTCTAGTGTAAAGTGTCCCTGCCCATGGTCCCTTCCAACCCAAACCATTCAATTTTTCTATAAAAATTATTGTATACATAAGTGATAAAGTTACTAACATTATATAATTACAGAATTAATAATACGTGTATATATATATATATACACATACACACACATACACATATGAAAATATTTAGTCTGCCCTGTAAGAAATTGGAGCTATATTTCTCAACATAATGAAAATTAGTTGCTGTGATGAGTACACTCCTTTAAAAAGCCACCCTGATTGCAATTCCTGTGCTCACTGAATCTTAAACACATCTGGCATAACAGAGCTTTTCCATTTGCACACTCATTTGCAAACTGTATCATTAAGTTACCTAATAGTCAAATCAGGTATTAAAAAGGAATATAAAAAATTATATTTAAGGTATTTATAGAAAAGGGGTGCAAACAAAGACAGATCATTGACAGAAAGTTTGTTAGGTTAATATAGTATTCTAGAACATGACGAATAGGGAGAATTAACCCAACATTCTCCATTAGAACTCATTGACCCAATATCAGAATTTTAAATCTATTTTTGCCAAATAATCAGCTAAACTGTGTGCCATGTTAAAGAAAACCTCATAGGAGAATAAAGATTTGAAAAAGGCTACTAATTTCATTTCAACTGTTGCTGTCTTTTTAGGAAGAAAAAAAAAAAGAAAAATAAAATACTTAAAGCACTGTCAATACAGTAAAAGAAGAGAAATACTGCTTTTGACATGAATGCTGGCCAAGAGGAATCCCACTGTGTAGGTTATTCCAAAAAGGAGATTTTAAAAACACATTTAATTCATCTATAAGAGTCCAATGTGACATTCTTTCAAAAATTAATCCAGTGCTATTTTTGTGCTCAAAGTTTCATGGTGTTTTCAGGCAGCACCCTAGAGGAGCAGCTTACTGCCTCCACTTTGCCTAGGCCACTGACACTTTTTAGGCTCTGTTTAAGCTTCTCCCTCTCTTTCAGTGTTGTCAGTGAGAACACACATGCCAGCTGTCATCTTTTCAAATCTGTAGGAATCCTTTATTTGTTTGGAGGTTTCTCTGTGGAGAAATGTTTCTGAGTGGAAAAGTGTTTAGCCCAGTTTAGCTTTGTCAAGACAAACTGCAGTGGCTAAGTAAATCTATCAGCATCAGGAAGCTTTATCTCATAAAAATAAATAACCATTTATTTTGTTCTCTAAAGGTAGACAAGTACTTTAAACATGAAAAAAGTACCGCATGCATTACTAAAAATAATGCAAGGATGTCAATGGGCACAAGAACTTCCGCAGGAAGTTTTCTACTGAGCTAATTGTAGGTTTAAAGGTGTTGTACTCAGAAATACAAAATTAATTTACATATGATCTTACTGACTACAGAATGCAATGAAAAGCACATTCACTTTTCTTGATGAAAGTAAGTACACCTTCTGTACAGAGATACTGGCAGTGACAGTAGGTAGAGCCTTCCCTTTTGCCTTTTGACAGAGAGTGCTGCAGTAGGTAGACACAAAAGAGACTTTCTACAGTTCCCAGAGAGTCTGCCCATCCTTTTTTCCTACACTATCATGATTTGCTTTAAAGGAATTACAAAACAAAAGCATTTTGTAAATAATTCACAGATTAATTTTTTCCTTTTTATTTTGCCAGGCAGAATATTCAATTTCTTCTGTCATCTTGCCACTATATTAGGTCAGTCATTTCCTTGCAAAACTCTAGTACAAATTTTAACATGAGAAGGATGTATCATCTTTCAAAACAACTTTTTTAATTCATGTCTGCTTTTGTGGCATTTCAAAAACTAATGCATATACGGACAGATGACTAGATGGCAGGTTTCAAAGAACTGTTTTTGCTCTCTGTGGCTAAACATTTGACAGTTTTCTTGCAGAAATGTGTTTTCTGAACAACACTTCATAGAAATTAAACCAAAAAGAAAAAGAATTTATACTCCAAAGATGTAAAAGCCAAAATCACATGAACTGTAATTATTTTAGAAACTAAGTGGCCATCAACTTTTGTATATCCCAGTCTTTATTGTTTTGTTCTAGTACTGTACACTGTCATTATCTATTCTTTCAGCAGTATTAAAAGGCTTTACAAACTGCTGATACTCAATCATTTACTCTCTGGTGAAGCCAGAGAGCTTTATAACATTATCAGACCACATCACATATCAAAAGACACTTTGCTGCTGCAAAAGAGGGCTCCTGATTCCAGACAGATTACATTATTGAGCTATTACAGTACTCGCATCTGCTAATTTTTAGAAGGCCCGTGAGAGTTCGTGAATCCCAAAACAAAACCAAAAGCCTCTATGGAATAAACATGAGATTATGTTTTCCTCAGCATGCATTATTTAACTATGTTTCTACTTTGGATTCCACAAATCCCATATAGATTAACCATTTAATAAAAGCCTGAAAATGTAGATGCTCCACAGATGCTTTTGCAATGTAATAGCTTTTCTATTTCACAAAAGACTCACAAGGGTTGCAGAAAAAGGCATAACTGGAGAATTTTCATATCAGAAGTATTAGATTTCACCTTTTGCAACAGAGGGAATGCAATCCCTGGTGTTTAATTAGAAGTCTGAAATCACCTACTACTTTATACTATTCTAACACTGATCCCAAGTGAATGCAAAGTGATACCATAAGCACTTTTCCCCTCTGATGATAGTGCCCACACAGCTACATTCTAGGGTCAGTGAGATTTTACTTCAGCTGTGTTGAAAGCTGAGGTCCTTCCTCCTTCCTCTGCCAAATAAGTTTAGGGCCAGGACTTTTAGGTTTCTATCCTTCGATGTTCACATGATAAGAGAGGTTCCACTTGGCAAAACCATCTCATCTTCATCAAGTTATACTGGCTTCTGGTTCACCACTATAGATCTGTGCCCAATTTAATTTCATCATTACCATACTATGGGTCCTCTAATGTTACGGACAAATGTTCTCTTCCAGCTGGCTCAATTAACAAAGGAATTTACAAGATTTAGACTAGTGAAATATCACATGAGTGATTTAGCTGTCTGTCATGGGAAGGCAGTACCCATGAACAGGGAGAAAGGCAAGCTGATAGGCTTTAAGATATTTTGCTGGTTCAGCTGTTTGAAGAACACCCGGCTGGCTACACCTAATTTGAGAAGCCACGTGTTAGAAAGCTAATTATATTGACATATATATTATATGGCTCCTTGAGCCATCTCCTATTGTGAATGAATGAATGGTGAAGAATTATGGTATCACAGAAAACAACAGCTTCGTAATTGCTATCCAGTGATAATGCCCAACTAAGGGCCAAGTGTGTTTGCTGGATAAAATGTCACTGTGTTGTGGCTTAACCCCAGAAGCCAGGCCCCACGCAGCCGCTCCTCACTCCCTCATGACTAGGATCAGAGAAAGGATTGGATGGGCAAAAGCCAAAAACCTCATGGGTTGAGATAAAGAAAATTTAATAGGAAAAGCAACAGCTGGGCAAAGCAAAAAAAGAAATTAATTCACTGCTCTGCAATATCCAGCCATCTCCAGAAGATCAGGGCCCCATCACGTGTAATGGTTACTGGGGAAGGCAAATGCCATCATTCCAAACACCCCCCTCCTCCTTCTTCCCCCACTGTCTTTACTGAGTATGATGTCATATGGAATATCCCTTTGCTCAGTTGGGGTTACCTGTCCAGGCTGTGTCTCCTCCCAACCTCCCATGCAGTTCCAACTTCCTGGCAGTACAAGAAGAAGAAAAGGCCTTGGCTCTGTGTACGCCCTGCTCAACAGTAACAAAAACATCTCTATATTATCATCACTGTGTTCTGCACAAATCCGAAACACAGCCCCATACCAGTCTCTGTGAAAAAAATGAACTCTACTCAAGCCAAAATCAGAACACACTGTGTCACAGAAAGTTTTCTATATCCTGTCATGGCCACTCTCCTTTCCACGCTGAAAAAAGCAGTCATCTTTGCCTGGATCTTCCTACTTCTGTAGAGTAGAACAGAAAACGAACTTAAATACTCTGAACATAATTCCATCAGTTTTCATATACCACTATGAATGCAACCTCACCACAGACACCCAAAGGTAATGAATTATATCCTAACTTAGTAATGTCAATAAGAATTCTGCTGCTAAGTTCAATTAGACATGAATGCATTCAAAACAAATAAGGTTATCACCTGGGTGAGTACAAGTAACAAAGGAGCTACACAACCAGGTACAAAATAGGTTCCTCCTGGAGACAAAATGGAAGTTGTGCTGAACCAATGTGATTTAAATTCAGGAGAGGAGTACAGGTCAAGTAATCAGCTTTCCTGAGGTCTGTGAGAAGAAAGCAGGGTGCAACAGAGTGCCTGAGAGCAAAGGTGCTGTGCTAACCATATTTCACAGGCTCCACAGAGAAGCCACTGTCAGACACCACATGTCACAGGCAGTTACTGTACTAACAGACAAGGATGGAAACTGCACGCGAAACAGAGATAAGTGCTGACACCTGTCAAGGTGCAATGCACACACGACACACTGCCCTACAGTCTGTTTGGGTCCTAAGCCTGTGTTCTTTGTAACCTTTCTCTCATAGGCTCACTTCTTGTACCATATCTCTTCTTGAAGCTCTCCTGAAGGCAAGACCGACAGCAGAGCCCTCACTGAACAACAGGCGTAGGAGAAGAGCTGAATCTTTACAAGAGAAGATGTGCTACTGCAGCTGCAAGAACAATCATGGGTGCAGGAATGTTTGCTGCTACAATCTGC
This sequence comes from Monarcha castaneiventris obscurior, assembly GCA_026261815.1. Taxonomy (NCBI): domain Eukaryota; kingdom Metazoa; phylum Chordata; class Aves; order Passeriformes; family Monarchidae; genus Monarcha; species Monarcha castaneiventris. The sequence continues at coordinate 24,330 of JAMPIT010000482.1, forward strand.
AACTCAGGGTTCATATATTTGTTTATTTGTGCTTTTCCAGGGAAGAAAAGCTTGTTCTTTACTGGTTAGGTCATTCAACGCTGGACCCTATGCAACTCAGGGATATGTAATAACTTGACAATGAACAAGCTGAGAAGATGAAATACTGTATACACATGAAACAAGATCCTACTTGAACACCTTGGACCAGACCCAGAAACAACAGACACAGGTTTTCGAGCACTGAACACCATAATTCCCATTGTTGGTTTGGGCATCTATGTCCCTATTATATTGAACACAAAAGACACATTTTCGCATAGTATTCAAACAGCTAGTTACCTCAGTGAAGAAATACCTGCCCTAGAAAACAGAAACTAATGGAAGTTTTTAAATTATTTCTCCTGAGAGCTTAAAGTACTATTATATCAGCATGGAACCAGAAAAGAGAGCTGCAAACCTTTTGTGCAGTGATGAGAACATACGATGACTTTGAATATGGAAAAAGGATGCAGCAACATTAGTGTGGTAGAATCACAGAATCACAGAATATGCTGAGTTGGAAGGGACCCATTGGGATCATAGGGTCCAACTCCTGGCCTTGCACAGGACGGTCCCAAGAATCCCACCATGTGCCTGGAGGTATTGTTTAAATGCTTCTTGAACTCTGACAGGCTGGTGCTGTGACCACCTCCCTGGGGAGCCTGTGCCAGTGCTCATACAGCTACAGAGTAGGAGAAAATCTGTATAGCAGACTTTTAGCATTTCATGTTTAGCTAGCAAAAGGCCCTAGTCATGAGACACTTGGGAGTTTCTATTACTCCATAAGATGGGCCACTGTGCACTCAAGAAAACCCAACTGCTTGTATGAAGCATATGCAGCAAAGAAGGATTACTAATAAGTATACTGTCTGTCAAGGTCCAGGTATCTTCTTGTGTAGGGCTGCCCTATAAGAGGAACCCAATACTCTGATACATTAGTTGCTGTTTTGTGGAAGCTGTTTCTGGTCCTTATGAGTGCTCTGTTCCACTTGCTAAAGAGCAGACTATGTCACAAGGTGCTTGTGAGAAGAATAAAACTAAGAAAGAGTTACATCAATGACAAATCCTCCTGCAAGTTCATACAGGTTACCTGCACAATTTTTGGAACAGCAATATGAAAAATCAAGCTCTCAAAATCCTCTCCATAACTTACTTCTTTGATACCAGCAAACAAGCATCAAACACTTTGGAAGGACTACTTTGGTTTTAAAAAGAATTGGCGTGGATCAATTTCCTTATAGTTTAGACATAAGCTATTCATCACTTTTCTGCATGGATGCCAAAATGGAGTCAAAAAAATGCTCCATCAGCTCTTCTTGACTTGTGTTAATTTTCAACTACCTGAACAAAGGATACTTCTGCAGTGAGCAAATTGGTTTTACAAAATCTTCAGATGAAAAGCTTACTTATAAACAAAGTTAAAAGTTGATAGCAGCATTCACGTGAAAATGTTGAGAATCCCAATTGTATTTTATACCAGGTAGTGTTTTGTGGGAACTGGGTAAGGAAAGAAACAAGATTCAAATGTTAATGTAGAAAAATAACTCTTTTATAGTTCCCATTAAATCCCACAACCACTTTAATATCTGCAGGCTGATTGAATATTTTGTGTCTTTCCAGCATTTTATATCAACTAATGTAATTCATGAACATGTCACTTTTCCACACTCCTGAACCACCTCATTGTTCTGGAAAGGATCCCAAAGGCCCCAAATCCACAAACTACTGTCTTTACCTTTTCAACAGCAAACATTCTACCAGCTGAATCAATGAGACATAGAGAAGTATAGTGAAAAAAAAGTAAAAAGATATGGTAAGAAACTTAATCCATTTAATTTGCATGAACTGAGGCTGTCAGATTCTTCAGGGCTCTGCAAGCAGTCCAAGGCAACTAATACTGGATGAATGGCTGCTTCATGCTATTCCACACCATCATCCAATATATGGCTCTACTTCATAACCTTTACAACTACTTGAAAGACATTAATGGGTGGAAGCATATCATCCTTCTGCAGTCTAGTGCTCTAGACGTGAAGGATTCAATACCTTCCAAACCTGTGAGCTTGTCATTTCATGTGGTGGACTGGAGAAACCTGTCTGAACACACTTGAACTAGTACAAAGACCTGACAGTTGGTGGTAGGTTAGTTAACATATACCTACAGGGTTTAAATCTTCTTTGGATCATTTTTCTCTTTTCTTTGGCTGGAAAACATCCACTCCTGCCAGCCAAACATCCATTTTCCTTTGAAGTACTTTCTGAGAATTTGATTGCCCAGTAAATTGCCAACAGAACTTCCAAGGCATAGATCAGCCCTGACAGACTCCCAGGGAAAGAGCCTGTAATTCATCTTTCCACAGTCAGTGAGGAGGGCAGAGTTATCCCTTCAGTCACAAAAGTCAATTTTTGACGGGATGAAATTCACTGAGCTGAATATAGCCATATACAGGAAGTAGAAGCTCTCAGCATTCTTGGTGGAATCTGACATTCCACTGGAACAATACTTTTGAGAACCGGAATATTCAGGTAGTTGCTGTCTCTAACTACATAGGCACTACAACTAAAGTGTTTTCTGTTTGAAAATGTGTCTTAGACAATTTAAACATCTACAGTTGTTCAGCCCCCTTATACAGTTCTTCCATTCTTAGCAGGTCCTCCAAATTGACTACGCACCACACATTTCAGGTCAGCAATTTTCAAATGAAGACACAACATAAGAAATACAGTGGAGAGGAACATGAAGTTAGTAAAATATTTTTTTTTAGTAACTGAAACAATTTTAGAGTCTCACTTTCAACCCTTCTCAAAGTAAATAATTGCCAATAATGAAACAAAAAGACTAAAAATTCTTGCAAGACAGAAAAAATGGAGGTCAAACAGAATAATTTATTTTTAAAGAAAATGCCAAATAACTTTAGCAAAAATCCTAAAAGTGCTGACTTCATTTCACAATACTGTAAATTATATACCTGATGCAGTTCTGGAAATTCTGTTACCTGTCAGAAAAATGTAAATTGAGGTAACACTGAGATGCAATAATGCCTAGCATAGTATGAATAATCCATTTGGGGTTTGTTGTTTGGAAACAAGTCCTCCACAAAAAAAAAAAGGTTTATGCTAGACTACAGGCTGTTAATCACTCATGACACATTTTATTATTAATATTTTAGTTTGTCAATTCAGAAAAATCAAGACTTGTACACACGAGATGCTCAGGCCTGCTAATGGTATAGGAATACATTATCAGGAAGAGTTAACTTCAATGGCATTATCTCAATTTAATTAAAAATAGGCTTTAAGAATCATAGTAAAGCTACATTGTTAAATCTTGATCTGATCTGCTTGCAGAAGCACACGTGATGCATACTTCGAGTGCACCAACAGTGCTCCCTCTGTTCACAAAAACAAGCCAGAGATACTAGAGGTGCTTCTCCTCTGTCCCTGCTGAGCCTCTGAATAGCAAGTAGGCCAAATTCTTCTTCTGAAGAAGAAAAGAGCCTCATGGAAAACTGTCCTGAGATCAGGCAGCAGCCTCATCCTCCTCTGAAGACAATAGGGGTCAGTGAGGAATTAATTCTGGGTGACGTACACACAGTGCCATGTTGGGAGCAGAGTGGGGCATAAAGAACAAATGCAGCTTCTACCTGGCTACTCTGAACAATTCTTCAATTTCAGAAGGTTAAGTTTCAGTTTACTCAGAAGAAACTGAGGCTCTGAAATCATAAGCAATTTGGACCCTGGTGAAGGGATTGGTACTTTTTCCTAGAGATATATCAACAAAATATAGTTCAGAATTTGAAGACTGCAGCAAAATCATGATTAAAGCCCATTCAGTGCAGCAATTACTATTTTTTTCAGCAGTAAATTACTTTCTATCCATTCTGTGCCTCCCCCTGGTGCTACTGTATGCTTCTGATACAGGAGAACTAACTGACAGATATTTATTGGGAAATTAAGAGAAGGGAGAAGTTAGTTACAACACACTATTTGCCTTTATTCATTCCATCTAAAGCACAGATCTAGATTTGCTTGCATATTGCATTTTTAGAAATAAATCCACACATTCCAGATACCTCTCCATGTACTACCAATTTGTAACACTGATAACATGAACATCTTGTTGCAGAGATAAACATGTAGTTAAATCAATAACACACAAGTGACTCTGCTGTCTTAATGCTTTTAGAATATTACTTCCTTGATAGAAATAGTACAAAATTGAAATGAAGAGCTACATTGTATCAGTCACTTAAATATTCATATGCATTTAGACATAATACAGTCCTGCTGCAAGACACTAGAAAAATATTCAGATAATTAAAGGGTCATTTAGACTCCTCTGCAAAACGACATCAGCCTTCAACAAAGGCTGAAGCCCTCCAGATATTAAAAAGCATGACATTTGCTGCGTTCATTACATCCATTACATTTTTCTGATGCATAAATCTATCCAGATTATCCCATAATGTTATGTATGATCATTATATTTACTAACTCTTCTATAAATTGAAGATAAAGACATGAAACGGCATCTTTTTTTCCTTTATAAAATAGAAATAAAACAGCAATAAAAAATAGTGATTTAAAAACAATTTATCCCTCTCCATGTTGAACTGCTACCCTTTGTCCTTTACATTTTGCTGTAATCCCTTCCAGTGGTCTTTTCCTAAATGATTTTGTAAGGTCATTTTTTGTGTCATACAGTATCACGAATTTTTCTGAAAATTCCTTTATGTCCTTTGTTTCAGCTCCTTCATTTACTACACACTACTGAAATTGTGAACGTGAACTTACACGTTGGCAAAGAATTCTATACAAACTTCTGCATTTCCAAGCCTTCCATGACAGACCCAAAGAAAATTGACGTATTCTGGAATTTCAATACAGAAAGCCTTGGCACCATGCTGCAGTCTTTTTAAGGACTATGTTTCGTTGCCCATTTCTCATGTTAACATACTCCATAAAATACTTGCTAAACTTATTAAAGAAAGTTAGTAAAATGCTTCCCAACAATACTGAAGTATTTTAAAAAGTATTGAGTCAGGGTGGTGCTCAGGTTTTTGTATGTTCCCAGTACCAATCCCTAAAGACACAGAGGAAGGGGGATGGCAGAAAATACACAGCTAGACTCCAAGGTGCACCACAAAAAGCCAAGATGCAGTAGAAATTACAGCAAAGTTCAATCAGACTTAAATTAAAGAAATTTCCCAAGCAGAGCTGTTAAGGACATCCTACGTTGCCCAAGGAGACTGTAGCACTTCCACCCTTGGAGATTTTTGAAACTGAATGGGAAAAAAACCTGAATAATCTGCTCTGACTCTACAGTTTCCCTTAGTGTGAACAGAAGGCTGTACCAGATGATTTCCAGTTCTACCAGAAGACCTCAAAAACTAAGTTATTGTATTTTTCTACTAATTGAAGAGTCTTGAAGAGTCTTTAAAGATCAAGTTATATATTTGCCTTACAGACTAGCTGCAGTAAGCAAATGCATGTGTGTAAGTTGCATCTAAGCTTTAACTGAAGCATTATTATTTTGTGGGGGGAAAGGTCATTGACAAAACTATGTAAACCTCACTGTCTTCGAAACTTCAGGAGGACTAAGGTCACAAGTGAAATTTATATGTACTCATATAAAAAGAAATTGTCCAATTGAAGTTTAAAAATTGTGTCAGATTTACTGTTTCATAACCTCTCCTCTATTTTCCCTCCATGCTTCTTTCTAAAACAAATATATGTCCAAGCTATTGAAGTATTAACTAAGAGAAAACTAGATGTAATCTAGTAGTTGTCCTGTAATTAAAGTAGAAGCAGCTACAGGGAGTACTGTCAACTTGGCAAACTTGCAATTTGCTTTTGATTCTCTTTCTAACTAGTGATATGCTCAGAAAATGTTTTGATTGTATATTTAGAAGTGTGTAACAGACTTCATAACATTTAAAATGGTTTTAATTGCTGCTATAAGTGATCAGTAACTTTTCAAATTAATAAAATTAGGTTTAATTTTTCTTTTATTTTCTTTATGATCCCTCTCTTTTTAACATTAGGTTAAAAAAAAAAGGTTATAAAGTGTTTATTTATGGCATCTGTGGTTGCATGCACAGTTACCACAGGAACAAACTCAAATTTGCAATGATGGAGGAGTATCACTTTTATCCTACATAAGTCATCACACAAAGTTCCTGTAAAATGAGCATGCATCAGTAGCTGAGAAACTCAGTATTATGTATTTTCCTTACATGCTGTCCTTTTTTAACATATTGGAAAAACACCCAGTAAGACATCTAAAAGAGGAACAAGCGATTAAAGAGGTCCATTTAATTTCATCTACATATGAGGAAGTCAGAGATTATGAGGTGAGAAAAAAATCTGGGCAAAACTTAATTTTTATATGAACACTAAAATTATCCTAGACACCATACACTTACTACATTTGGGCAGGCTTCAGCAGAACTAGACTGGCTGTGATCCCTAAATGAGTTACAGCTACTTCTGTTAAAACACTTTTTAGCTGTAAACACATTTATGAAATACACCAGTTTATTTTCAATAAATTAAAGCTTTGTGAGGTATTTTTAAAATATAAATAAAATCATGTATTTCCAAAAATGAAAATAGAAGAGTTCTCTTTCTAGAGCCTTCCATTTTCCAATTTGTTAAAAAAGTTTCTGATTTCTAGAGACAATTTCTATCATGTAAAATGCTTACATTTTGATTCTTGAATAAGAAATCTCATCCTTTCTTTGCTGATGTTAGGAAACTAAAGATTATTGAAATATGCTTCTCTTTTCCAGACAATTTTTCCTATCAAGTTTCCTAAATATAACTAGATAATGTGCCAGCCCTATTAGACTGAGGGCATTTTTCACAACAAAAATTTTACAAGAAATAATGTAAACTTGAAAAATTGTACTTCTGTTACTATAAACAATTCCTCTTATTCCTACCAATTAAAAGATCCCTCTCTTCAGTCTGTTTATCTTATAGTAAACAGCTGTGAGACACCATATCAAGCCTTTTCTTCTTTTTATTTTCCCCTTCTGTCAGCAGGTCTTTTTATTAGTAAGGACAGCAAGCAACATAAACAGTTGCTGTATAAACAATGCTGACAGTAGCCACCTAGCTGACTTCACACCACTTAGAATATTTTCAAACTTGACTATGTTTAAATAACTCTCTTCACACTTGTAAATATACGCCAATGAAAAAACATTATTTTAGAAATACACATTTGAGTGAGCCAAAGCAAAAGTGACAATATTGTTTTAAACAAACCTTGAACTGGGGAGACACTGATTTCCTGGAGCCACCCTGCCAGCAGCACCTGCTGGGACTGAGACACTCTGGGCAGAACAGACCAGCTAATGGCAGGCTCAGTGGGTGACAGGAGAGCAGCAGATGTTGTTTAAACTGACTTTTGCAAGACTTTTGACATTGTCTCCCATAAATTCCTCACAGACAAACTGATGAAGTACAGACTACAGAATTGGACAATGAGATGGACTGAAATCTGGCTGAACTGCTGGGCTCAAAGGGTTGTGATCAGCATGGAGTCTAGCTAGAGACAAGTGTGCTGGTGTACTCCAGGGATCAGTACTAGGGCCAGTTCCTTTTAACTATTTCATTAATGACCTGGATGATGGGATACAGTGCGCCCTCATCAAGTTTCCTGATGACACCAACTGGGAAGAGCAGCTCATAGACCAGCCGGGTGCACTGGCATTCAGAGGAACCTTGAAAAGCTTGGCCATAAACCAACAGGAATTTTATGAAGTCCAACAAAGGGAAATACAAAGTCTTGCACCTAGCGAGGAATAACCCCAAGCACCAGAACAGGATGAGGGATGATCAGCTGGAAAGAGGCTTTGCAGAAAAACACCTGGGGGTACTAGTGGGCTCCAAGTAAAACCATAAGCCAGCAGTGTACCCTTGCAGCAGGGAAGGCCAAAAACATCTTGTGCTGGATTAGGAAAAGATGTTGTCAGCAGGTCAAGATCAAGATCATTCCACCCCACTCAGCACTGCCGAGACATGCCTGAAGGGTTGTGTCCACTCATGGGCTGCTCAGTACAAGCAAAACACGAGCATCCTAGGATGCAGTCCAGTGCAGGACTGCCAAGACAATTAAGGGATTGGAGCATCTGACGTGGTGAGCCTGAAAGCACTGAGACTCCAGCTTGGACAAGGCTCCAAGGGATCTTATCAACGTGCATAAATACCTGAGGGGGACAGGGGTAAACAACACCTCTCAGTGGTGCCCAGCAACAGGGCGTGGGGCAGTGGGCACAAACTAAAACTGATTAAATTCCACCTAAACAAAAGAAAGCCCTTTTCTACTCTATGGTTGTTCAACAGCTGTCCAAGCAGCAAGCTGCTTTACTTGATCAGGGCGGTATTGGACAAGACAATCTCCAGACCCCCTTTCCAACCCCAGGTATCCTATGGTTCTTTGTGGAAGAGACAAAAGGAGGGCAAATTCATCTAAGTAATATAGACTATGGGCTTAATGTCAGTTGTTTTCTATGCACACAGCAAGCCTTCAATAAGACAAAACAGTTCCCTTGTACATCAGTTGCCTGCGTCTGACTTCATTATATGAAGGCAAGTTGTTTATTTGACTTAGGAAAAGCCTCATTGTGCAGATACAACAAAGTAAGTTCTTCTCTCCCATGCTTTTCCAGATGCCCAAGCCTGTAGGTCTAAACAGTATGAGAACAATCTAACATAGAGATTAAGGCAATGTATTTGTTTTCACCAGTCGAGTAATTCACCTTACTGTCTATTGAAATGTCCATTTGTATCAGCAAACTTCCATCACTTTAATGAATTTCTGTGTGTCTCCTCCAGTCAGTACTGAAGGAATAAAGCTAGTTTAACCAAAGCAGGGCAATGGGAAATCGTCCTTCTCCTTTGATAAAGCCTTTTCTCTTACATCAAAGTATTGACAGTTTTGTTTCACAACTGTAGGAAAAATGAGGGGAACCAAGAGAACATCACAGAGAAAAGCTAGAACATCTCATTCATGAAGAGCAGGCACCTGTGCACTGACCCAATTAGGCTTTCAAACACTTGTCACTTTGGAGCTGGCTGGTTGTCACTCATCCAATTAGCCCCAGGGGATGTATTGTATGGTGGCATTCCCTGACAGGAGAACTGGAGCAATGGAGGCAATGAAGGCACAGTGATAGGGTGCCAGGATCCTGGTGAGTGAGAGCAGCCAGTAGCAAAGCCAAAGAACTTCAGAGCTTCCTTAACTTGGTTACCATCCAAAAAGCCTTTCAGACTCTTCAATGGTCATTTTTTTTTCAGAGCAGTCTAGTTTGAAAACCTTACAGTAACAGTTCTCTTTACCCAATGATGCATTTAACTCCTGAGTGACTAACACAAGAACCATTTCAGAAGAGGTAAAAAACAAACAAGCAAACAAAATATCTTCATTGCAAGGAGCGATGCACTAAATGTTACTTTTAGTAACATTGCCAGCGAGTAATTCAGAAGTCAAAATGTTTCAGTGACCATCTCCTCCCTTATCAAATTTAAACATATTACTGATGCTTTCGGATGCTCTGTCTGCTTGACCACATAAATGAGGGATAAAACACGTCACAACCATCCACGCCTACTCACTGTAAAAGACAGAAAAGTTCTGTTCTACTAAACTACAAACAATACTGCATTCAAGACCACCAAATCAGATTTTTCATTTTAAAAAAATCAGATACTAAACTACAGATGACTATTCAGCATCTACTACTCACTTCAAGTAAAGCTCTCTTCTTACGCTGAAAGAGTTATGCAATGCAAACACAAGAGCAGGAAGGGGTTCAAGGGGGATTGGGAAAAAAATGTTAAGACTTAAACCATGTGAGCAAAGATTTCAGAACGTCTCCATCTCTAATCTGCAGTCTATGCTAGAAGAAAAAACTTCTAATTTTTTGGTCCAATATTTTATGTTCCTTCTAAGTCCATTATTCCAGACTCACTATTTCACTAGTTGACTTGCCCCAACACCTGTTCTCCCCAGTAAGGAATATCAGAGATGACTAAGGCTACCTGCAATTATGTGAAACTATGATATACTTTTAGCTGCTTTTCTAATGTATTTTGATGTGCTCTTCAGCTAAAATCTGAGCTGAAATTAAAAAAAAAAAAAAAACCACATAAATCACATACTGTTGAACAAACATGAAAATATAGGTAAATGCAGAACATGTTATATGACTATCCTGGATAATAATTAATAGAAGCTAAATTGAAAGACAGAAACTTGAGATAGAAAATCAGTGCCAGACGTTTGGGGTTTTTTCCCCAGTCAGCATGGGAAAATAAAATTTAGAGGGAAAAATTATCTTACCTTTGTACAAATAACTTCTGAGAAAGTTGGTCTCTCTCTTTACTTTTCCTTCTTTTCTTATCTCCTGTATGACAGGTCTTTATGTTACTGCCTTGCCTGAAAAAATAACATACAACCTGAAATATTTATAGCGGCAAATAATGATGTTCACTCTTAAATTACAACAAATATTTCATATATGTCTTGCTAAAGCTGCAATACTAAATTAAGTCAAATGAAATGGTATTTTAATAGAAAATAATTTATATATGTTGGGCCAAAGAAAAAACAGGAAGCATTAGAAACAAAAGCAGCTCCCTAGGTTTCAAAGTTGTGTTTTGCATTTAGCTCTCCAAAATAGCCACTTACATCTGATCAAACTGGAGCAAACATAACATAGTTTATCCAGGTTCACTGCTCTGTTAGTGATAAACCAGTCAGTGCTTCACAAAGCTTGAGCAAGACAATTAGGAAGCCTAACCACATCTTAAGTTGGGTTCAGCAACCCAACTTAATGCACACTGGGTACCTCAGGACTAAACACTTCAGTGCTCTTTGTGCCACAGGTGCCCAAGATTCTAAAGACATCCCCTGGAAGTGTTGGTAGCAGCTAACAGCAGGCCTCTGTTGCAGGAAACTGTTTGGTCACAGACAGCACTTGACTCCCACTTTCTAGAAGAATATCTTAAATTCTAGTGGAAGGATGGGACTCACATCTTCCCTCCCCCCCCCCCCCCCCCCCCCCCCCCCAGTTTAAAAGCACAAAACAAAGAGAAGACAGCAGGAGAGGTTTGTTTTGAATTCAGCTGGTACCTTCTTCATTTATTGACAAGATTTCTGTACCCAGCTCCTCTCATCTCATACTTTTTGTTACTTTAACCTATTTTAAACACATTTAATGTTTTGTTGAGAACAAGTTGCCTATCTTTCCATGGTAGTGCATGTGTGGAGTTGAACTTTCAAATAAGCAAGGTTCAAGAAGGACCAGGAATTTTGAAAGTGAGCTTCAAAAACTTTCTGAGGACTCACCTTACAATCTTTTATCCTTCACATGTTGCTCATCTGCAAACTCAGCTATGCTTGCCACTATATGCAGTCCTTATTTTAGTGAATTGGTGATGAACTGCAGTGAATGGCAACAAATTAGCATCACTGCAGCACCTGCTACTTTGTGTCCTATGCATAACAGTATGTATATATTTTACTTGTAAGAAAGTAAATAAAAGTTCCTTGTTTACTCTTAACTGGATATTGGTGCTGTTTTGTAGAATAAACCAGGAGAGACTGCAACATCTCACCTTACAAGAATGATACAGGAAGATCAGTTTAATTTCTCATCAAACTGATAATTCAATCATACAATTTCTTTCCATATACTTTAAAGAGCCTTTTTTTTGTTAGGTTGGCCTGCTAGTTGGCAAAACCTCAACTGTTGACTAGAACTCTCTTGTAGCTGTTTCTTTCAGAAACAAACAACACTTCTCATAAACTGCTTTTTATCATGCTCTTCCAAGACAACTCATTGCTCTTACACAATAAAACACTGGAAACAATACATTATCTTTGTAATGTCAGGAGTTTTGGCATAAATATATAATTTATTTAACAGGGGTGAAATTCACTTAAGAGATTCGCTTCTTTGCCTTAATCTTTATTCAGGCACTCAAATCACTTCCGACCCCCCACCTCTATATTCGGCTGGAAAAGCTGCCTGCAAGGCAGCAGGACCTGGGTGAGCCAAGGCTGACACAGGACTTGCACTCAGCAGTGCTACGTGTGCAGCTCCTGGCTGACCGCAGCACAGCCTGACGGTGATCACACAGATCCCATCACACCAGGGCAGCAGCTACACCCACCCTGCCATCCTCGCTGCTTCCTGCCTGGTTCAGGCCCCCAGCAAACTGTCTCCAAGACAAAACCTGAGTGTGCTTTAGGGAACGTTCCAGCCTGAAGAACCCTTCCAAAAAACAGCATGGGCAGGACTGCCTTAAGCTTTGATTCTCCGCTCTTGACAGCCCTGCAATTCTCATGTTCCAGGCACTGCATCCTCATTTGCAGCCTCCACCTGCCTCCATGGGACCCACCCAAGCAGACCCCAGGATTTACAGTATTAGCCTGTAACATCGTGACTTTGATGGGCTACAACACAGCTCCCACTGTTCCAGGTACTCCGAACTAAAAGACATCAGCTAGTTATCAGGGCTGCAGGAACATCACAGCACCCAGACCACACTCATCTTATAGCCAGCCGTCTTTTTTAAGACACTCATTTTCTAAAGCATTAAAATGCAGATGTAGCCCAGCCCTTGCCAACCAGCCTACCCTGATGATAGGAATTTGTCCCTGCCTTCTTGTTTTTGCCATTTAAGAACATCTGTAGCCTCAAGGGCATTGTTTAGAAGTTAGACATGTTCTGAAACCCATGGATGACTTGTATAAGAACAGTGCAGAAAACCACAACTCTGTTAACACTGTGGATAACCTTTTCCAGAATTCTAACATTCACTAAAAGAAGGGGAAAAACCAAATAGGAAAGAAAAATCAAGGAGGAGGGTAAAATGATGGCTCTAAAAAAAGTCCATCGATTAGATGAAATATGTTTTAAATTTTATGAGACATATTTGGGGTCATATAATTTGCTTGGTCAGTAGCATATTGTGAAAATGTAAAGCACACTTTTTAATTTTCCACACCTGACATTAGGCTTACTGCATACTTATTTGTTCAAAAGTTCATTAAATAACTACAATTTACATAGTATAGCTGTTTTTCTTGTAAAGTGTTGATAGATTTCAGGGAAGTTAAATTTAGAAAAAGAAATACATAGATTCCAATAGATAACTATGCAAAAAGTTCAAATGTGAAAAATTCAAAATACAAAAAATACAGTTTTATTTCATAATCTGATTGGATAAATGATTTTACATAAAATGTACTCAAAAATATCCCACAAAATATCAAGACACTTTAATATTTTTAATGTAACCTTAAAAAGCAATAGTGAGACAATATGCAGCTTTGTCCTAAAGTTAATAATGTATCTACATACATATATATAAAATTCAGTTTCAGTTTACTTTACAATATTGTGGGAAGTTCTTTAATATAAAATACTTGCTTTGTGATATTTAGTGTATTTAGGCAAGGTTTTATGTAATCCAGTACTGCAGAGTTCCATTGTTCACCCTCATATAATTTCTTCTTTCAGAGCTAAGGATTAATGAGGAGCTCTCAGAAAAGGAGAAACCACCCTGGCTGGTTGATGAGGGCAATAATCCATCTTGCTGTCATATCTGTCTCATTTCTGGGTGTGCTCAACCCCAGATGATTCTGACAAAGTAATAATGGAAAAAATTACACTAGAAATACAACAAAAGTAACTTTCTGTTTTTTCATTTCTGATACACACATCCTCATGAAGACACTTCCTAGAGTGAGTAGTCCAGCCTAGATTATATTAACATCCATACAAACAATGCCCAAATGTTACACATATTATACAAATCAAAAGAGAATACAGATTTCATCTGATCTTTAACATGTTGCAAAGTCATGCTCTTCCTTCATGGATACAAATTATACCTCATTCTTTCCATTCCTAGACTATTAACTAAAGTTTAATGTTTCAGTAAGTTACATAGCATAGGTTTATTCTCCTTTTCAAAGTTATAACCTGAATTTTTTCATGATACTTCATTCCAGTACATCAAACTAACTAACACTAAGGTACATAAATCTCAGCCATTTGAGTGATTGAGAAGTGCCAGGATAGAAAAGGGAACTCGGCCATTACCTTGTGCATGTAGCTATACAGCTGTCTTGGTCCTCTTCCTTTTTTGGTGGGTTACTTTTTCCTTTCTTTCTGTTAGCAAGTGGTAAGAATTTGTAGCATGCTCCCCTTCATGTTGCAAACTTGACAAAACTGTGGTGCTAAGCCCTGCTGCTGCTGGCCTGTGTGCAGGGGCACGCACAAGAGGAACCGCTTCCAGCAGCCTGTCGCTTTGTCCTCGGCCCTCCCCAGCTTCTGTGTGATCAGCACAGGCTTTGTGGCCATACAATAGGGGTTAAACACTTCCCTGTATTTATATAAAAGCAGAGCTAAATCTGCTTAGCTGCATGAACCTTTTAATAAAATTACGCTCACGCTATTAGGGCATTTTTCCATTTGTTTGGGTTTTTTAAGAGTAATTAAAAATTAAAAAACCAAAACATATATACGGGTTTTTTCATTATATGCAGAGCATAGAAAATGCAATCAACATTAAGATTATTATTCAGTTCTTATATTATCCACAATTTCCTTCTAAGCAGCTACCTGTGACTTGCCTATTTACTTTGAGATACAGTTTCATTTTTCCTTTACATTTATTCTACTTGATGACTTGCCAGTGGGACAATCCTCTGATCTCCAGCAGTGTGTCTAAGAGACAGATCATTGCAAAAACTACAGTCTGTACTCAGTGGTGAAATTCCAGTGCAAGGAAGAGAATTTAAATGTACTGAGAAATAAAGGAAAACATTTTAAAGAGTAAAATGTGCTTGCCCACAGTCCTAAGGACACTGACTTCACACAACACATAAACCCCTGGACCATCCTTGCTTTCCAAGGAACTGCCTTGAAGAAACACTGATACAAAACACTAGCATTTTTTTCAACTCCTAAAGAAAGAAACCCTATTTAAAAACTTTTTGTTTTATTCTGTTACAAATCCAATATTTTTCCTCACAAAAGCATGAGCTATGCTTAAGAATCTACTTCAAAGCAGATTGCCAGTGAGGTTCAGTAATGACTGCATCCACCTGAACTCTTACACTTGCCGAAATAGAACCAGAGTATCCTAATTTGAGCTCTCACTTCATGTATGTGTTGTGATTCTACAGCTGCAAACACCTGAGAAGGATAAAAAGTCAGAGGTTAATTACCATTGCAGGCCATTAATTTTTTTATGTCAAAATTTATCATCAAATAATATAGTGTTGATTAGGCAAAACCTCTGCCATTCAGCTACTAATCTTTAACTGCACATTTACAGCTGTATATTCAAACAACAACAGCTGACACAAAACTGTAAATAAGAAGCTACTTACTGTGCCACAAACGTGGCACAATATTAATCTGTTATTTTTACTTACTAACATTTAATTCTTGCAAAAGCTCAATTCTCAAAATAGCTATTTTCATGGTTTCAGTCATTCATTCCAAAATGAAGTCCCAGAAGAAAACGATTTGGGTAATGCAGTAGCTTAACTATTTGCTCCCCTCTGCCTTTGACAGCATATTATACCAAGAAATCAGCTCATATATAACTGATTGACCAAAGTTTTTGTGTTTAACTGGGTTTAAGCAGAAATGGTTCTCTGCATTTTAGAGTTGAATGATGGAGGGGCAGGGCTTATTTTGTCATCTGGTTGACCAAGCCTAATCAGGATTATTTCTGCACACTGCTTCACTACAGCTGTAGATCCATTAAACACTAAATGCTCCAGAGGCCCATTCCCCCTAAGCTTCCCACTGCGACTCCCACTTTTCAGACAGTAGCAACTCAGTGGGCTACTCAAAACATTCAAAAAATGGAGGTGCTATATGTAATAGACAGCTCAAAACCCATAGCAAAATCTGTCACTTGAATGTTAGGACAGCAGCTATCATAATAAAACAGGCTCTTTGTGATGGAGACTTAAAAAGAAGCCTTTGAACTGGTTCCCTTACTTCTCAATACATTTTTATTAGGAGAATTTTTTCAGTCACAATAGCTATTTTTTCTTCAACAGAAATAATCATGTCTGCCTCTGGAAATGTTCACTGAGATAGACACTTTTATTTTTGTAATCATAACATTACCCTTGGCATGTTTTTTTTTTTTTTTCATGTCTTAGTACTAATTTAGCCTCAGGAAGCTCTAAACTAATATAACCATTAGGAATGACTTAGTGCACAATTTACATATTAACAAAACTATTTTTTAACCTCTTGAATGATTTAAGCTGAAAAAAACTGAAATGAACATACAGCACACAATTCCTTACTTTGAGATCTGCTTGTTAGAAAAGATAAAAAACAGATTCTGAGAAATATCCAGGAACTGTAGGATGACACTAATTATTCATCCATCTTTTTTCTCCACGCAGTTTTGTCTTTCCTTTCCAAACGTCCTCAACTCTTCCCAGACATATGATAATACTCAGGAAAAGTAAAAAGTCATTCATGCTTTCTGAGGTCAAAGTCACATTCCCATCAAAATTTAGGTAGTGCAATACTCATCTGAGACCTTCAAGCAGCTCAAGAGCTAAGCTCATGGTGGAGTTTAACCCCAGTCACAGGCTTTGGACTATGGTAGGTTGGACTGGGCAAACACATATGGGATCTGTAACTCCAGAAATGAAGCATGGGTCATGATTACGCAGGAACGGGGCACAGGAAGACCCAAAATAAAAGATGCTTGTGCAGATAGGTTAGGGCAATGAAGAAGATAGAAGGCTCACAATCATAGTATGATAATAAAATGGGATGGTTCTTTTACCTGTTACTTTGTACACAGAATGTTTTAAAAGCTTCTGTATGCCTAACAATTACAACTGAAGTCATGTCAATATTATGGTTTTTAGAGTATAGACTTCAGTGTTGAAAGGTACACCATTAAGTCTTCTGGCACATTCACATGACCAAGATGGTATTTCAATTTGCTGATCACACCAGGACCGAGATTAGGTATGCTGGATCATATTACTACTACTACTGTTTGTTTGAAAAGCAAGAGGCAAAATACTTCCATTTCCTTAAAGGAAAGAGTTAAGGGACTTAAAGAAATGCATAGCCTTGCTTTAGTTTTGTTCCTTGTACCTGTTTTGATAGATTCATCTTCTCTTTGTTATGTTTTTGCATATACAAACTTGATTTTTTTTTTTTTATTTTCCAGCTTCAATTTCCTTTACTTCACCAGTAAAGTTTTCAGCAATCATAATTTTATGTGCAAAAATTTCCAGTTTCTTTATGAAAAATACCTTTATGATTGTGGAGTCTGAAAATACTTTAAAGTGGAGATGACATTCAAAAATACAACCCCACAGGCATAACAAGATTCGCAACATGACTATTCTCTGTCACCTGTGTATCCTTTTACCAAAAAGTCAACCCAAGTACTTGGGTTGGGATGTGAATTTTAAAGAGTATGTAATAAGTTAAGTGATACTACAAAGAAAAAAGAAGAGCAGGATCCTCTAAGGATTTTAGAATTTATTTACTTACTTTAGGACTTCATCATAACCATTTCTACTGGTTTTAAGCTGTTACTACTGAAATTTCATGGATGTACTTTAGTTAAACCCATTGCTGTTGCCCTTTCAGTAACAATTTATTCATGTTTTTTTTCCTACAAACAACAGGACACTCTATACAAGAACATAGCCAGTTACGTTTTTACCAGTCACCAATATATTATGGTAGGTAAAGCAGGTTAATTAATTTTTAACTAGACCTGAATAACTATCGTTTGTTCCAAAATGATTGTAGCATGTATGTCCTGATTATAATTCTTACACTTTTGTCTCCTTTCTAAATTTTCCTGAACTTCACTGTACCAGCCAAAGCTGACTATTTGCCAGCTACAGCAAATCAATTCTCAAACACTCTGGGGATGTACTTATGCAGGTTCCATTTCTCTTAATCCTTTACAGGGAGAGCCTTTGTTCGCATACATAAGGCACATAAGCTGTTTATCACACTGAGAAGTTGCCAAGGAGTGTGAGGTTTCCCAGAAGTGACCCTAACACGGCTGACTGAGAAGAGTCCTCTTCAAATAACTCAAGGTTCATTCACTTTATTATTTTACCAGCACATCCAGCTTCGTATTGTACACGAGCTTTCTTTATGTTTTCATGTTACTTTTTAATGAGGAAGCTCCATAATAAGATGCATGGCATTAAGTATACCAAGATTTTCTCTACTACTGCTCTCCATCCCTTTTCATAGTGGAACAAATGCTTTGCCCTTCCTCTTTGTGCACAATGAGTGTCCTTGACTGCTGGATGCCTAAAGCCATTTAAATACACGGGTCACAGAAATGCAGTGTAAGTGTAGACAAATGGGCACTTCCCAACCTCGGGATGAGGAGATTTAGCAGCAGCTAGAAAAACCATTGCAGCTTCAGGAGCAAAACAGATCTGCTGGTGCTGCAGTGCCCATAGGTATCTACAAGTAACTGAAACTAGAGACATCAAGTACATAGCCTAGATGAATTTACATCAACTACACATCGAATTAAAAAAAAAAAAAAAATTAAACAGAATCAAGCCTGGGCAAGAAAGGGAAGAGGATAAAAGGAAGAATATAACAGCTACAAAGTGAAGTTAGGATCTTGATTCTGCTAAAAAATCCAGATCAAACAAACAGGAACACAAAACAAAAAGCACCTGATCATTCAAACAGGCAAACAAAAAAATCCCAACAAGACAGAATCAAGATTCTGGCATGTGCAATTTTAAATTCGTTCTCAAGGGAAGGAAAAAAAAATCAATAAAATTGAGTCTTCTTTGGATGTAGAAATCTTTTTGGGATGCTTCAGTTGTCCAAGAGTTTTCTTTTTCTTGGTAAGGCACATGCTGTTTGAACTTCTGCACGTGATGTACATGCTATACTTGAGCCTGCACTAGCCACAGAGAATCCAGCTGGAATGATGGCCACATTCAGCTGCTGATATTCCTCTGTCCACCCTCATCTACCATCACACATAGAAACACCCAAATCATCAGTGCCTTAAACTTTACTTGAACGCTCTCTATCTACCATTCTTTCTCTGTATCATTTTGATAGAATTTAGAAGCTGTCTGCTTGAATTGTGTCAATAACTTGACTGACAACTTGAAACTATGTTTAGCCACCTGAAACTCCTGAAGGGTTGTTTTCAGTACATACACACAGGGCATGCCAAGCATACAAAAGAACTAGGCTCCCCAAAGCACTGGCACAGCTGTAATTTTCTTTTAAACAACAGCAAGAGGAACGTGGTGTATGGCAGTGCTTTCTCCTTTACACTGAGCAGCACTGGTTGTGGCTCACCCAGTCTTCAGCACTTTGCCCCTCAGTGGCACAGCTTGTGTAGAGAGACAGAGAACATAATCTCTACCCCTTGCAGATTACCTCTGAGCAACATATTGAAGTAAAAAAAAGACTTTCTTTTCTACCCCTTTGTCCTTGCTATCCAAAGATCCTAAAACAGGATGAATAGTGATTTTCCTCAGAGATAAACCATGGGGGCTTGCATCTACTTAGCAAAAGGATGCATTTTATCAAGACTCTCCACCAGCAAGTACTGCAGTCAAGCCTATTTGTTGGAAAAAGCACAAATCTGTAACAATTCTTCCAGCAAGTTTCAAATAGAAGATCTTCATTCAAAAAAAAAAAAAAAAAACAAAAACAAAAACAACAACAACAACACCAAAATAACAGCACTCAGCAGTAAAGCAGTCTTAATAAAAAGCCAGATGGAGACACCTCCTAATTCTGTGCTGGTCTCCCTGTGTCCCAGCTCCTCCCAGTGCCCACTCCTGGCCCCAGAGAGGGGCCCCGAGGCACCACTGCCGTGTGCAGCTGGAGCAGCACCAAGTGGGGAGGGGAACGGGGTGTTAAAAACTGAGCAGCTACACACAGTACCTCTGGGAACATGCACACCCACAATGGGCACAGTTGCTGTGGCATGGAAGCCCCCTTTTTGATAAATTTGACCATTTTCAAAAGGAAAAAGCTGCATACAACTGCATTTCTGTGCTTCATCTTCCACAAATGTTCACTTCAAACGTGGTTTCTGTTTCTGAGACTAAACCATGAACGTCTATCCCAAAAACACACACTAAACTGCTTTCAGGTTTAACTTCTTAAACACTGCGAGTTTTCCATGATGGCAGAGCCCTTTCATACTACATGATTAAGACTTTAGGTCTCAATTTTAAAAAGACTTTTTGTCACTGTTCTGATAGGCAAATTAATTTTCATGACTACTGGTCTAGAATGAATATCAACTGTTGACCTGGAAAAAAAAATACTCAAAGGCTTGAAACCATTCCTTGCTGCAGTCCAGTCAGAACTACATTTGATTTTAAATACATTTTAATAATTTGGCATTTCTTATTGAAATAAGACATTTGATATTTTTCCTTGTAATTGCACTTGTGATTTCAAAGTATTGTCTCTAGATGTGCCATTCACATCTTCACAGACTACGTGTCATTAATATCCTGTAAGCTGTCAAATATTTTAGTGTGGCAACTAATTTTGCTGAATTTGAGTTGCATGAATAGAGTAAGTATTTCATTTTTATAGTAGCCACCGCAGCAACATTAAGCAGGAACCACACAAGCATAATAGCTTCTTCACATCTGCAATGACAAAAAATTGAACTATTTTTATTTCCTTTAAAGACTGTAAAACTATACGGCAACAGAGGTGAACTAAGCAATAAAATCACATGTTCAAAAGATAGTTTCAGCAAGAAAATACATTATGCAAATACTAGCAGTGGAGAAATAAAGTAGCATGTAGGTAGGACTCATATTGAAATAAAGTCATTATTAAATATTATAATATGGAATTTTTATTAAAATAATTAACATCATTTTCATTATAGTCAAATCACCACACATCCAAACTCACAGCTGGCTCAGTTTTTGATTTGCATGTATTGCATGATTTTTGTCTTCTCTACAGTAAGAAATTAAATATTCACACACATCTAGAAACTGGCTTTATCACTGCTTAAAAATCCCAAAGAAGTTCTGCCCTTTATAGTCTTTCCTTACTTCACACATTTGTCAAATGACTTCCTACAGGATTTAAAAAAAAAAACCCAAAAAAACAACTAGAAATCTCTACAAGAACCTGAACTTTGCAGAAGCCTGTTTTGCAGTTATCAAACAACCTGATGAGCAGCAGATGCACCTCTTCTTTCTTAGCAGCTTAGATAGGAAAGGTGTTTGGAATAATTTCTGCACATAGGAAGCTGGAATTGCCAATGATCCAGTTCAGTTATTTATTAACTGCCTTTGTACAGCAAACCTGGTTTGTAGCAGCCAGAACTGCTGCACAGACAGAACTGGGGCAGTTGGAAGGATGGCACAGCTGTAACTCTGTGACACCAGCAGGTACAATTTGTGGGATTACCTCCTGAGGCCATGTAGATTTGCCCTCTGCAATAACACAGTCTCCTCCTTTCATTAGCAGTGTATGACACAAGTCTAAAGGTATCAAATTATTTTACTTTTCAATTGTAGAAGGAGGAATATAATTTACATATAATTTCTATATTTAAATATAATCCATTTAAAGCACTTTTTTGCTTACCAAATTGTATGCCATATACAGAATTGCAAAATAGCTACCTGTTTTACAAACTCAGTGGAAATCTCCATCTGTAGGACAGGTTTTACTTATACAAGAGCCTGCAGCTCTGTTTTCCAAATGGCTATACCCAGGAAACCAATGCACTTCCAGCAGGTGCTTGAGGTAAGTGTGCTGTGCTCTCCTCCAAAAGTGCAGATAGCACATGCACCTAACAAACACAGCCTCATGGCTCAAAAGGCAATGGGTTTACAAAATATATAGTAATCAAATGTGAACTCAGAGAGTAAGGGCTTGTCTTTGAGGGGCTCCTAAGGGCATGGCTAAAATTGGTGCTGTTTTATTCAGTATACTAATATTAGTCACTATTTTGACACACAAAGAAAAATCATGGTATAGAAGGGATCTATGAACACCCCGTTAAAGCCTGAACATCCACTCATCACATATTCTTCTATTCTAATTTACTTCTCTCTTTGTACCACCTCTCCATATTAACAAAACCCTCAGTTCCAATGAGTTACACTTCTTCCCAGCAACCTTCAAGTATTTCTCTAACTTCACAATTTACTGGAAAAATCAGACTTGTAACTTTATTCTCACCTAAATGTTTTAGCTATACTACTATGGTCTGTGGATATCAGTATATATTATTCATCTTTCCTGAAAGCATGATGATAGAGATGTTACCTCATTTTTAAACTGGGAATATTTTGGCTCAGGATCTGTGATGGGTGAAATGCCAACTTATGATAAACCCAAGTCTTACTGAAATTCTGCAAAACATATTTGGAAACTTCCTTGGCAAACACAGCTTATTAAAAATAATGATTTAGCCTCAAAACACTGAAAACATCTCTTTTTCATCTTAAATAAGAGATTGTTCAAGCAGGCTTCTTGACTTGGTAAATAATCTTTTAGCAATTTTTTTCTATAAACACCGAAATAAAAATCTGTTTTCACTTTGCTAAGCTTCAGGGGGTTTTGTTTGAAAATATACTTAAACCTAAAATTAGCCAGTTAACATATTAATTATTTTAGCTACTATTTAATTTTACTTTAAAGAACAGTAAAGTTTATTAGGATGTACATAAAAGCAATAAATACCTAAAGGATAATTATGGAAAAAGAAAGACTGGGGACTTCAAGACATATTAAGTAAACCGGTAAATAAAATCAAAAGTCTATTTTATTCTGCTGTTGCTGTAGAACTGTTTTCCAATTGCAAATCAGATTGTTTTTATTTTCTGCAGCTGCCACAGTGTCGTAGTCTGTCTAGGATAATCCATCAGAACAGCAAGTGGTGGTGTACATGTACAGTTCTCCCTTATCAGTAAAGGAAAAATACTTGGGCAAGGACCACAAGCAACAAACAAGTTTAAAAACATACCTATTCTCCTGCTATTTGTAGTGTTTTGAGAGTAAAAGTGCATACTAATGACAAAGCCAAATCCAAGATGGGAACTGGAATTCAAACAGGTTAAAGGAAGAAAAAAACAAGCACACAAATAGTGTAAGGGAAAAAAAAGACACTGCAGATTCTTCAAAAGGATTTATAGGCATATATTGATTGAGGTTAACGCTCAGTGCTACCAGCTGACATTGGAGCACTAAGGTAGTTTTAAAACACACAGCAAGTTAAAGCTGTGCCATTATTAACATTTAATATTGTTTTGACTTTAAACACTGACAAGATGTCTGTTTTACCAAAATAAAAAATTCATTAAAGAACTCTTTTGAGATAGAGATTCAGGTTTAAAGCATTGAGTGCAAAACTTTCAGCTTCCAGTTCCTGAGGACATTTGAAGAATTGTGTCTTCATGCCAATTACAGCACTAGCCACTTGATGATATCTGCATTAAAAAAATAAAATTGTAAGTTAAAATCAAAACCTATTTTGAAAAAAAATCTTAATAAAGCTATGATGCCTTTTGATAATTTAAGTATGTCATTCTGGCTTTATGTTTAAACTGAACAAGAACAAAACCCACTGAAGCCTCATGCTAAGGACAATTCTGTTACAAAGGCCTGACATCCTCCATGTAACCTGGTAAATGATGTCAAACTCGGATTAACTTAGGCGACAAACAGCTGAGTAACAGGAACTGTCAGCTGAAGACAAGAAATAGTCCCTCATACCTTCTGTGTTAATACAGAAGCTAATAAAATTCAGATGTCCACAAATGCAAGTGAAATACAAGAACCCTCACTTACTTGGAAAATGAAAGCTTAAAAAAATCTTTTAAATATAGATTTAAATATAAGACTGTTTTACAGAGAAGTCTACATGCTGCAAATCACTATTTACCATGGCACTGTCAAGTTGGCAACTCCCTATTAAGAGCTGAAATGACTCAGGACTACAGAGCAGCTGCAGATGATAAGCACTAGTATGACAATCACAAAAAGCTTTGGTGAAGACATGATGGCAGTAAGAGATACAAGTTCTTCACTGTGTTCTGCATGGGCCTGCCAGACTTAGGTGGTTCTGCTATTTGTCTCCTTCTCAGTCTGCAGCTACCAGGACTCTGCACTCTCTCCCCAGCCCAATCCTTCAGCCCCCCGCTCCCAGCCTAATTCAAATCGGGATGTTACAAGTAAGTGTCAGCAGTGGCCAGAATCTCCATGTATACCTCATGCCCCCTTTTTAGCAAACACTGTAGTCTACTTGTGTTAAGAGTATGTTTAGCTTTCTGCTAAACATATCTGACAGTCTAAATCAGCCTCCCATTCAACTAAACTCTGCTTCGTTCCCTGAAATCACTGTGGTATACGTCCTTACCCTTTTTATACATCAGAGGGAAGTGAAAAGTGCATCTGGATTGAGAAAGCTAGTTCAGGCACCTGGATATTGAAACACTGGAAACAGAACTACACTGGACAAATTGGTAACAACACAGTCTGCAGTAGACAAGTCAGTGTAGAATGACAGTAAGATATTTTCATTTTTCGCCCAGTACATATATTGCTAACACCTGTCAAAACTACAGGGCATCAAATTAATTTTCACCACCTGCTGAGAAGGTGAGCAATCCACAGAAACCACCTGACTCCTCTAATCAGCAGCAAAACTAAGATAATGAAGAAAATAAACCGCATATCTCTTTCCTTACAATACCTAGGAATTGCTTTTGCCCCAAGAGGAGAGGCTAGGAAAGCTAACAAAACTAAACTTCCACTAGAGATGATTTTGGTCTTAGCAACGAGGTTGGAAAACCCAACATATTTTTGTGAGCTGGCAAATGATTAAAGCCGCCAGGTTCTGTGCTCTCCCGACGGGCAGCAGGAACTGGGGTTTTGTGTGCTGCAAACCCCCACTGCCTGGCAGGAAAAGAGCTGACAGATCACCCGCCAGCACCACAAAGACAGCACTGTCACTAAGCCTGGAGGCTGGGGCTTCAGCCATGCTGCTAACACCAACTCCAAGAGAAGAAAGGGAGAAAAGGACCCATAAGACTACCAGTAGGTATCTCAAAATAGACAACTCAAGTCATCCATGCTAGAAGTAATAGGGAATTCAGTCCTAGGGAATGGGGGAGTTTCGGCAAAGTGTTTCTCCAGAAGATTTTGATATTTAAAACCGAGGGAGTGTCCGTTGATTCTACGTGTGCTTCCCCCCCATCCAATTTCAAGTATATTTCATAAACAGTACATGGTAGGATGAACTGTTATCTTTACACTAATCTCTATAGCCATAACAATAATTAAATTTTCCAGAAACAATTTCAGCTCCACCCCTTATATAAGCAGATGATTTATTATATCAATTTCAGCACATCTTATCATGCAATGATTATAATGCACATGTATTATGAGACTAAAGTTCTTACCACATTTGCAAATTTATTCTGATGTTTCTATTTAGTGCTTTATTTTGGAGTTTTTCTGAATTCTCTCAACAAAACTTTCATAGTAGATCTTCAGAGAAATTCCATCTATTCCTCATTATAAATAATGGCATAGCTTAAAAGCAGAACTGGAACTTAAGGTCTGTTACAAGTGATCTAAACTCTGACCTTACCTCTGTACAAGTGATCTAAAGAGAAGAAACATAAAAACGAAAACTTTTCTTTGCAAAACACCACCAACAGAAGAGACAACTTTGGCTTTTGAAGTGGAATGCACAGCAATAGAAAGATGATCCCAAAATTTTGGAGTCAACCTTTGAAGCTGTGCAATAGATACTGTTCACAAGCACATTTCAGCCTAGAGGAGCCTTTTGTACATCTGTATCCCACCTCTTCTTATACTGATACGCCTTGACCTCATCTTATGCTCTCTGCTATCTGAGCTTCGGTTTTCCTTAGGGTTTTTCCTGGTATGTCCTCACGTCCCCCCTGTTACTCTTACCTACTCCGCTCACCCTTTCTGTCCTCCAAATTCCAGTCCTTTAGGTCAATCTGTTTCTCCCAGTCCCCCAACATCAGAGGCCTAATCTCTGCCATTTTCCTCATGTCAACACATGAGTACAAAAAACTTATGTGCAGGACCTTAAGCACTGATTTGTTTGCCCATCCATAGTGTTTGGTTCCCTCAGCTGGCTTTTTAAACTACCACCTCAGTTGGGGGCTGTTGGCAGTGGACAGCATCACTACTATGGCAGCCAACAATGCTCCAACACCATCCTAGGCAGCTCCTGGCACTCGTAGGCTCTTACAATCCCCAGGACACACAACGTACGTAACCAAGGCCATGCTATGGAAAAGAAGATCCTGCTGAGCTGCAGCAGTCTTGGAATTATACCAGACTGAACCAAACCTTCCAAAACTACCAGCTGATTAAAGGCACATGATTGCCATGTAGGACTTGAAGGAGACAGCACCAAATGCTGCAGGGTGTAGAAGTGCCCAGGCCATTAGAGGGTACAGCACTTACCAGTGTCGAGGTAGACACCTTATCCCAGTTGCTTGACAGGGAAGGATCTGCTTCTTGCCTAGCAATTCCCAGTCCCAGCTTCATCAGTTTCACAGCTTCTCAGAATCTGGGCCTAACCATTCACCCTCTTGCTGACTCTCCTTGCTCTTCCACATTACCAGCTATTCATTCCTCAAAATTACTGACAAGCAACATTATTAACCAAAGGGAAAACCTCCTTTTCCCCCTAAGCCACTGGTTCTTTTGCCAAGCCCCAAACTTGGCCGGCTCCTATCACTTGTTATTATAAACACAAAGCCTTGTCAGACACCTGCAGCTATGATTGGGGATGCACTCAGTATAGTTTAAGTACTTGTTACAGCATACGCTTTGCTACTGAAAACAAACAAGCCGAAATTTATCGAAGGTTCTTTAATTCAGCCAGTAATTAGTCATAGTTATGACAAAGTACCAATCCAGTACAGGAAGGCAAAGGCTTCTAAGTAAAAACTGTGGGTTTTTTATTTTAATAACTTCTACTCTGTCATCATCTTCAGAAGTGACTGAATTACTTTGGCTGAAGATTTTCAAACAAATCTAGCTTGCTCAAACACCAGTAGCTTGCACTGCGAGCCACAGACCCTTGACAGGAACCCCACATCAAGGAGCAGCTAAAAGACAGCTCCTTTCTTGCAAGAAACATAACAGTGCCAGTAGGAAGAGCTTTTAATTCAAAAGCAGCACACTGGAAGTAAAATTAGCTCAAAGCACTGGATCGTGACTTGGCATCTAATCACTGCACCATCCTACATGATTCACCGAATGAAGAACTCCCAAGTGGCTGACCTTAACAAAGGCAAACCTCCACCATATACCTACAATACAATATTGTTAAGCATAAGGTACGCTGCAGTACACACTGATCAGCACAACCATACAAGTCAGATGGCTGTCCACATGCTGTGTGAGCTCATTTTACAATAAATGAAATAGACCAATTATTAAAAACAAAAGTATATGATTGTTTCAATTATGCAATAAGCATAAAGGGCACTTGAATATTTGATGATCTAAGCATGGTGAGTGGAGATTTGTATTTTAAATATATGTTGCTAATTTCCCCACCACCATGACTACCTCAATAGGAAATTTCCCATGTGAGGGCTAAAAATGCACTCTAGAAAACAAGCATTTCAATCTACTTTTCCATTTTAAAACATTAGCCCCCTAATAGAGAACACTAAGTGACTAGGTTTCCCAGGTTATCTGCTGACATAATATACTGACTTCAAAAATGTTTAATAATTAAAAATTGCAAAACATTTTTTTTATTGACACGTATAAAACCAAACTGAAAAACAGTTCCACAGCAGTTCCATAGAATATCTACATTCCATAGAATATTCCCTAGAATGTTCCACATTCCACAGAAATGAGGAGAACAGACAACAGTAATTTGCTTTCCTTTAGGATGTGCATCTTTAGAAGTGTAGCTAAATCTTGTATTTTATGTGATGCTTATTTGAGCAAAAACTTCCTCATCAAATAGTAGTAGTCTAAGAGGAAGATGGCCTTCAAGTTTTTTAAAAAAAATATTGCCTAGCACATCATTTCTTGCATTTTTCACTTTTCTGTGTTA
Organism: Monarcha castaneiventris obscurior; assembly: GCA_026261815.1. NCBI lineage: Eukaryota > Metazoa > Chordata > Aves > Passeriformes > Monarchidae > Monarcha > Monarcha castaneiventris. Next base: position 52,503 of record JAMPIT010000482.1, read on the forward strand.
CCATTTTCTAGTGGTATCCGAGGAACACTGGTACCACCCAGTGTAAATTCATTTTAGGTAAAAGGTGAAAAAGCAAAACATTTTATCCAGTAAAAACCCTGGAAGTATTTTGTGTAAAAAGGAAACTGGGTATGCTTCTCCTTACACCTTGACTAAATTCTTCTTTTCACTGTGCTCTAAAAATAGTTTATGGGTCCAGTGCTAGAAGGCAACACAGCTTCATAGCTCCTTTAGGGGTCATCTGGGAAAATACCCTTAAGTTTGTCAAACGACATCTGACAATTGACTAGATATCACTCTTTGCTAGAGCATCTAATAAACTAAATTACAATCCTGTTGAATGCAGAAAGAATATAATTGAGGATACAGACAGCTAATGAGGAAAACGAGGCCTTCCAAAGAAAGACATGCTAAGCAGGGCATAGAGAGATCAAGTCAAATTTAACAGCTACTAAGTCAATTGAAAATTATGTCAGGAAAGCATAGAATTCTTAATACAGCATATTCTCACAAATAATGATTAACTGGGAATCATTATATGAACGGGCGGTTATTGTCATCACTCTCCTTCACACTAAGTGTCAAAACCAGCATTCAGATGCCATGGGGGATTTTCTTTCTTGCCTTGTGAAATGCTGTAATTTTTTTTCTCCCCATTACATCATTTCGAAGAGTACAGCAAGAAAAAAAATAAAATTTACTTAGGCTCCAACAGAGATGCAAGTCTATTGAAATCCTGCCAGTTAAAAATACCAACCTTTATGTTCAGGTTTCACTAAGAAAGACACTAAAGATGTTCCCAAGGCTGTATTTATGCCTTGCATCATGTGTCTGGCGATACACAAAAGTCTTTCCAAGGTCTTTATTGTCAGGCCAGGAAGTTAATGAGGTAATACACTTAAGAAGGGGAGGGAAAGCAGAGACAAACTCAGGAACTGTCTCGGGCTGGTTTAATACTTTAAATTAAATGTAAAGTAATGAATATTTCACATATTCTCAAACAGTGTTTGTACTTGTAGAAAATGTTCCTCTGAATTTTGCATTTAAACTTAGAAAAGCCTCACTTGAAATCATCCTGTTTCAGTACTCCATGAGTCACCCCACATGCACCCTTGCTCTTTAGAGCCCACTCACTGCCATACCACACTGACGTGCCATCCTTACGATTACAAAGGACGCTCCAACAAAGGGAGATCGCCCACTGTTTTCTATAAATCATCTTGAACCTCATTGATTATTTCAACAAAGGTGGTTCTGATACACAGGCATCTTTGGCTGTCTTCACAGAGAAGAGGAAGAATTTAAATGAATGACAACATTGCATCCCAGAATACAATACAGAACAATGATGACAACTGAAATAGGCCAAAAGCAGCAAAGTCATTTAGCTTTCCCTAACAAGCAGCAAATGAAATGCAGCAGAGGAAAAAACCCAACACTTTTATTTAGACACTCATATTAATTACTGAAGAAATTAGGATGCCTACCAAGCACCCTAACCGTGACTGAAAATTCTGACATTATCTGAAAGTATAACAAGATATTTCTCTTGATTTAGGAGAGATTAAGCAGGAGGAAAACATGAAAGGAAGTCTTAAGAATCCCTGTTGAGCCTGACACCCAAGTTCTGTTTTCCATGCCTTTCCATACTTCAATAAACATGAAATGAAAGTTTTACATTTCTGTATGGCAAACAAGCCCATGCTGAAACACCACAACTTTTCCTCATACCATAAAAAGTATTCCACTGTTCAACCTTCAACTATAAATGCATACTTTAAAGCTTTTTAAAATATTTTAAAAGACATATTTTATCACTTTTATCCATCTAAAACCCTTTCCTTCTTGGAGTTTATAGTTTCTTAGACCTAATTGCATGAACAATAATGAAACAACAGCAACCAAAAAAGCCCAAAACAAACAAACAAAAAATTACATTGCAACTCCTCCTCTTACAGCCAAGTCAAATGGGAAAGTTTAGACAAAGTTAGTCTTTGGCGTGAACTGCAAAAACCAACTGGGATTTTTCCTTCTCCATTTCATCTAGGCAACCAAGCATTTAACCAAGGCTTCTAAGTGATTGAAATTTAAAATTCTAATTCCAAGAAAAAACTTCTGCCCTAGATTTCAGGTAACTACTTCATAGGAGGGAATGGGTCTTCCTACTTCGAATGCCCTGTGAAGTACCACTTTATTATCACTTTATCTGAGTTGGCGCTGGACTAGGGGAGAGCAGGCAATCATCTGAGATCCAAACCTGGTGGATACCACAATTATCTTATGCATATAAACACCCCTGCGCTCCTGGCTCAGCACCCACTCCTCCCTGACAGGGCACAACCCACCCTGTTCCTGTTCTCAGGGCACTGATCTCAGCCACATGAAGCCAGTATGAGAGAAGTGTCATCTTTTGCTGTAGCTGGGTCACTGCATGCTCCAGCACACAGTCACTAGTACAGAAGGGGTCAGATACTCCTTCTTAGGGCACCCATCAGGTCCACACGGTGTCATTTATTGCTGCCTAGGACATTGGGCTGGGCTAAGATATTTGTCTTGAAGGAAAGACCACACAGTTTAGCCTCCGAGTCATTCCTATCAAACTACTGGCAACAGGAAACACACAAGAAATAGTCCAGGCTTCACAACTGGAAAACCTCACTATCCATATCCTCTCCTCCCTCACTAGAGAAATTTCCCTCTCTAAGTGAAGATGCACTTTTGACACACCTTTTTCTGTTTTCTTATCTCTCATTTTTTTATCCTCCACCCCCACTCATTACAAGCTATCCATACTTGCTTTCCTCCTTAACACTAAAACTGAGACAGCCTCAGACTGTCTCAAGTACCTGCTTTATCTTTGCCTGTGTGTCTCCACAGACTCGATGGCACAGCACAGCTACACCTGACGCAGCTCAGGTGCTAGAAACCTGCCTCTCCAGGGCAGTGTGGGACCAGGAATTGACTGCCACAGTGACCACAGAGATTAGCTGGCCTGTCCTGAGGTCTGTGCTGCTGGTCACAGTATCAGAGGCAGCCTGGTACAGGTGGGCTCAGCAACAGCACAGCCGTGTAAAGCAGCTCTGTATGAAAATTTGCATATAACCAGCCTTTCAGATACCCTGTGAGGAACAGCACACTCAGGCTCTCTGTACTGGCCTAGGGCTAGTAAATCCTGCCAAGCTTGGGAAGGCTGAGAGCAGTCAGTCTAGATCTCTCAACCTTGTGCTGGGATCTCAGGCTGCTCACTGCAGAGAGTTTAGACACACCTAGCACCCTGAACTCCAAGAGACTTTGTCAGATTGCCATGTAATGTATGAATGCATAAGGCTGGCTTAGATCTAATACTGAACCTAAACCAAACTCCTCCTGGCACCTGCTGAGGATGGCAGAGCAAAAACGCCCTATTTAGAGACAGCAGGAGACAGCCCAAGTCCAGGCAGGGCCAGTGCTGAGCCCTGAGTGGGAACCTTTTGTGCCTCCCTGACCAAGTCTATCCAGCCTTCCACTTCGGGTGGGCACTTTAGCCTCTCCACTGTCCAGACTAATGCTTGTCCATTCTAGGAGCAGCTGCTATGATCTTACAAATAAAAAATGCCAAGGCATGCAGAGTTTTCAGACAGTAAACTTTGGTCATTATGTGGTGTTAAGATTTAACCATACAAGAACAGACATAATTTAGTACTACTGTGAATTACACAACAGCAGGTTTTACCGGTACAATACTACAAGCTATTTCTACAATTATTTCCCAGTGATTAGCACTTTCCTAGATAAAAACCTTCATGTTTTTCATAGATTAATGATTAATTAAACAAAACAAACAAACAAAAAAAAAAGCTGAAAAATAACCACTTAGGTTTATTTTGAAACACAGAATTAAATACCAAAACTGAGTACCACTAAAACTAAGCCTCATTTAATAAGCCACAAATGCTTATGGCAGCATGTTCATGAGTCACTGAACTACTTTCTTACTCTGAAATCACCAGCACTGGGGAATAGTAGATTTCTGCATGAAAGGTCAAGCCAGAACAAAACTGGTAAGAGTATACATGGATAAGCAAGTATTTTCAGTAGCAAACAAATTTTTTGGTGAAGTTAATTGTAACTAAATTCCCACATAGTGTGGATAACAGTATGACCTCTAACACACGCACATCCATAAATCTATGAGCAAGTTTTCTCAGAGTTCCAGAATGCAGTGGATCACAGGCAGGTATTGATCACAGCATGATTGTTAGGTCTCTATTCCAGCCAAACTGACTTTTTTAGGTAGATTCATAATAGCCTCAAAACCAAGCAAAAATGACATTACTAACTTAATATTAAATTCATCTTCTTGGTGAGTGTTAACAGTGGACTTCTATAAACTTGCTATTGTTCTGGGCATTTTGGCAAGTTGTGACTGTCGACTCTATGGATGAAGGAATTTGTTAACAAGCATTAAGACAGGCAATGGACTAAGTATGGATGGAAGTGTCTTTACATGCAAACACCTAGGGACGTACATAAAAATGTTGGCGCTGGTAAGATGGGGCATAGGGAAAGAGGATCTGACTGAAATATACAGGACTTAGTGAGAATGACTAAAATCAGTTTAAAATAAATATCTTCCCCTTCTGTGGATGCCAAGCTTTGCTGAAAATTAATAGTCCAGTCCACAGAAATCCATGAAAATAGGTAGGCATCTCGCCTCACAGTGTTAACCACTAGATCTCCAAAAGTGTGATGTTAAATGTTCGCCCACTGGAGTCTGGGTGGCTCTTTGCCCATTTCAGACTCACACAAGCTCTGCTGCTCTTGCACAGGCCAAGTTTCTGCTCCCAGATGGTGAATTAGGGCTCTGTCTGATAAAACAGATCTTGTCTGACCTATATTTGTGATGTAACACAAGATGTAGGTGAGAATCCATGAAGTGTAAGAAAGCAGTAAAGGGGAAAGGCCACAAGGCCTGTTTTCTGGGGCAGAACCAAAACAAAGTGTCATTTCCTCATGCCTGAACTTCTGCATCTCCAGGCAGGGCAGCCTGAATTCTCCTCTGTTCACAGATGCTTCCTAGAGAGAGTTTCACACCCATCCCCATTTTATACATTTATGATTTTTCAGAAATCAGTGGGTAGAATAACTTAACCACTTTCAATGAACACACAAGCCCATTTCAGTCAATCAACACAAAAATTTATTATCATTGCAAGTGTATAAGACTGACCTTCAGGATAAACTGAAAATTCAACATTATTTCCAACCGTACCCAAGACATTTCAGTTCAGAAGATGAACATTACACACTGTCTGACTTAAAAAACCCATGCAAAAACTCTAACAGAGACAAATCAACTACAAAACCTAAGATTTTTAAGCCTTCTAAAACTTAAGATTTTTTTAATCCTTTTTTTTTAAAGAAATCGAGATTTAGTTAGAACGGATAATTGCTCTCAAATCCAAATAAAAATTATACCAATCAAGTAACACCTAGGGATAATACGAATTTAATAGTTCATCTCTTAATCAAGCTTGTCTTACAAGTTTTGTTGTATTTCATTTTACTTGTATTTTAATGAAATTTGCAGCACAGCCCAGTAAGACTGAAATAGGTTACTGTGCTGAGATGAACTGCCTCAGGGACTCTGAGGAAAAAAGGGCTGGGACAGACTCCTCTTCAGTAGCGCGTCGTGCTGCCTTCATCTGTCAGCTTGATTCTCTACCAGCATGTCTGTGATCACAGAGATGGTGCTACAACAGCCTGTTATGCATTTAATGAATCCAGCCCAGGAAAAGAATATGGGAGGACTTTCTGTTGTGTTTTAATTGCATATTTCTTTGATAAGAAAGAGACTGAGGGAAAACCTCTTGCACATGAGGCTACTGCCCTAGAGACAATCTGGATTGTTTAGATTTCCTTTCAAAGTATAGAAACATGAGCCTGAGAGCAACAGTGCAACAGGGAGTGAAAGATGCCACAGGGGCAACACCAGCCACTTCAGATTACCCTGAGTTCAAGATCCTTGGGGCAATGAGGGGTGCACAGAGCAAGTTCACTGCCCTGGACTTCAGGAGAGCAGATTTTGGCTTCTTCAGGGATCTGTTTGATAAGAGTACCATGGGATAAAGCCCTGGAGGGAAGAGGGGCCTAAGAAAGCTGGTTGATGTTCAAAGATCTCCTCCTCCAAGCTCAGCAGCAATATATCCCAACAAAGAGGGCAAAACCACCAGAAGGTCTGCATGGATGAATAAGGAGCACCTGGACAAACTCAAACACTCAGAAAGGAAGTCTACAGACGGTGGAAGCAGGGACAGGTAGCCTGGGACGAATACAGAGATTGTGCTAGGAACCACGGACCAGATTAGGAAAGTTAAAGCCCAGATAGAACTAGATCTGTCCAGGGCAACAAAAAAACCTTCTACAGGTACATCCACAATAAAGGAAAATTAGGGAAAATGTGGGCCCTCTCCAGAAGGAAGCCTGGGATATGGAGAAGGCTGAGGTACTCATTTACTGTTTTGCCTCAGTCTCCACTAGCAACTGCTCCAAGCACATCACCCACGCTGCAGAGGGCAAAGGGAGGGACTGGGAGAATGAAGAATCACACACTGCAGGGAAGATCAGGTTTGAGACCATCTAAGGAATCTGAAGGTGCACAAGGCCGTGGGACCTGATGAGATCAATCTACAGGCCCTTAGGGAACCAGCAGATGAAGTTGCTAAGCTATCTATGATATTGGAGAAGTCATGGCAGTCCCATGAGGTTCCCACAGACTGGAAAAGGGGAAACATAACCCCTATTTTTAAAAGAGGGGAAAAAAGGAAGACCCACAGAAATACAAGCCAATCTTACCCCTGTGCCTGGCAGGATAGTGGGGCAAATGCTCCTGGAAACTATGCTAAGGCACATGGAAAATAAGAGAGTGATTGGTGACAGTCAACATGGCTTCATTAAGAGCAAATTGTGCCTGACAAATTTGATGGCCTTCTATGACGTTACAATATACAAGCTATTTTCTTGTTCCCAATTTGAATTTTGTTGTCAACGCAATCCTCTCCGTGTGGTTGTCCTGCCATTTTTTTCCCTAGTTTTCTAGTCTGCAGTCTGTTTCTTCTCTCAATACAGCTGAAAGCATTTTTAGTCCTCTTCTTCTTCCACACAGCTCTTTGAAAGAAATCTTTTGCTATCTTGCCACTACCAGTCACTTATCATCCCTTGAGAACTCTGAGGTTTCATTTTCTGGTCGCCTCCAACTGTCCTTTCTTAATGTCCTGCCCAATGAAACCCTTACACTGACACTAATTAGTGAAAGGAGGGGAGAAATACAGAACAAAGAAGGCTATTTCCAATTTAGTGGAAACTTACATCATAAGAAAAAAATATGCACTCAAAAGAGTATATTATAGCAAGGAATTACTGCCAGTCCAACTCAGCACATAACAACCAACACACTGCAAAACCAGAAAAGCCACTACACATGCAACTATTTAAAAAGAAGTCTGAATCAGTCAGCTTTCTCAACATGACTACACAGAACAGCAATGTTGTCAGGCTACCCCAAAGTTGCAGCTATTTTGATACAAGAAAAGGTTGGAAATGCGCTCAGAAGTCAAGCATGTCCATTGAGAGCACTGAGTCATACCACCCTCTCACTGGCAAGAGGCTCTGCCACTTTCTCCACCTCTACAGCCTGGTTTTGTGACCTGGCAGCTGCTCACACACCCAAAACAATACACCATCACTCCACAGACAACTTGCCATTTTTCAAATTTGATACATTTTAGTTCTGCTTTTATGATGCAGAGGTAAGTAGCTTTTGATAATGGACTGAACTCAGAATGACCTCATCTTCAACTGTCACCATATATTGAATCAGCAACTGAAGTGGGACAAAACTGAAGCATTTGTACAAAAATTATACAAAACCATGACTATTATTAAATGATTACATCCCTGGGAGAGAGAAGTCACATGCATTTGAATTGTCCATTTGTACCATAAGTAATTAAAACAATATTTGTAATTCAGTCCAAGTATCCATTTCCATTTTATAAAAAGGTTGTTTCAAAAGTGGAATTGAGCATTAAAGATGCTTTGCTGTTAAAGATGGAAAAATCAGTTATCAGACTTTCATTTTCTTTATTTAAAAATAATTAAAAAGCCTAACACATAATATAGTACTAGACCTTGAAAAAAGGGACATTGATTTGTAGTCAGCTATTAATTTCTTCCCAACTATTTCCAACAAGTTACTGCAAAAAACAGATCTAAAATATGTCCTCCCTTACACGCTCTTCTCCCTGATCCCCATTCCAAATTTCGGTAGCTTAGAGTTAGTGGTGTCTCACAGCCTAAGTCTGTATGTTAAGACACCAAAGCAGGTTAAAACCACAGCAACCAGTACACAGAGAAATTATCTAATAGCACTTGTACTGAACACTGGTTACTAAACACAGACTGGGCATTAAGTGTGGGATAGGAAAAAATACAAGCTTGCAGCCTTCACTACAGATTCTGCTTATTTTGAAAGAGGTAGTTCTAAAATTCTAACTAGGTAATCATGCCAGAGGGACGGGAGGTTGTTCTGAGTCCTGCAGGGATCCATGCTCAGGCTTATGCTGTTCAGTGTATTCAGAAATTACCTGGAAAAGGATCAAACTCTGAATTCCAAAATCATTGTGACTGTAAAGATAAGGACTGGCTACAACTAACTGAAGAAGGGCCTTGCTGTACAAAGTCACAAGACGATAAAATAGCAAAAAACAAAAGTCAAACAAAAAAAAGCTATATAATGAATTACGAATTCATTGCTTAAAATATCTAGACAAAAGTCAGGGCAACACTCATCACTGGGTGAAAAAAACTCAAACCAAATACTGGGAAAACAACACAGAAACAGAAGAGGATTCTTTTTTTAATGCACATTTTATATACATAGCTGATTTTTACAGTATAACTCCATGATGCAGCTTCATCTGCATCTGGTGTGTAATATTTGTCCTCCTTCAAAAACCTCTTTTCTCCCCCAAATCTTGGAATAAAAGTCTACAGCCACACTGGGAAGCAGTTTTGAAAACAATCCTCCAGTCGTCACTTTTCTTTCATGTATAGAAATTGTTACTTCTCTAATTAGAAATGACACATATAATTTTAATAGGTGGCTTTCTAAATAGACACAGATCTAAAAAACTGGCTTTAGGATATAAATATTTTCTCACTAAGACTCACCAAAACCCATGATGAATCAATAGACTCCAACTTCTGTTTTCTTAAAACGACTATCGAAAAGACCGTATTAAAGATACCACATTCCAAGAAAAAAAAATTTTAAAGATTTTCTGCTAAATATTCCCTCTCTTGCAATACACTTAGGAGTTCTATTATGCAGACATACTAGTTTTTGCTCACATCTCTGACAAAGGGACTGGAGTAAACACTGATCTGCAAATTAATTTATATTAGCTTGTCACCATTAACAAGCTTGAACATAAAGACAGCTAAATGTGCATGTGCAGAGACTTCCTAAATGCAAGAGAGACCAACATCAGCTAGACACACACTTACCATTTCCGACTGACTGTAGCAGTAGCTCTGCTAATCAGAGAGATGAATGGATACGCAGTCTGTCAGAAAAGGGAACAAAGACCTGTGGCTACAGGCGAAAAGCTCTCTGCTCACTGGGCTAGGATGCTTCATTTGCATTATTCGAAGCAAAACAGCTCTTGTCAGGAGGTTTTTGGCCACCCATTCTCTTTTATTTCACAGTGGAATTAGGTGATATTATCTATAGCTAATTGTTTGGATTCTTAGAACAGGCTGAGCAAGCAGTAACATAGGCTGGGCACACTGGTTTAATACAGCTTTGGAAAACAGAAGGCTAGGTCATCACCCTGCTCACATCCGCAGCATAAAACAAATCCGAGTCCTTTTGGCCAGAGTGCCGTGTCAGCCTCTTCAAGGAAAGACTGCATCCAGGAGGATCAGACTCAGCATTAGAACTTAAGCTCTCTCGAGCTGCCAGACCACTGGTTCTACTTGCCCAGGTGGACAAGCACACTTCTGCTTGACGCAAACAGAGGAAACAGCTCAGTTTATGTACTGGTGTGAGATAGTGGTAGTAGAGAACTTGCTGGACATCTGCTGTGTTTACCTTGGCTCTGCTAACTCACTGCTTGACAACCCCCTGCCAATTTCTGGCTCGTTTGTACCCACGAGAAGAGCTGTCACCATTTCTCTTTTTCTTTTAAATGAGTTTACGGGGTAAAAACATGGTGGAGGCAAGCAGATGTCACTCTGAAGTTATATCTATTGCACAGGTGTATATGTTTACCCCTTCCCTGTATCAGTCCAAAGAAAAGGAAATAGTTTCTGACTTGAGGACGTCAAACCTCCCCTTTGCATCATGCTTCCTACTAGGCTTGCCTGTGGCACATGTGCTCTGCAGACTACTCAGCTTGACCAAAAGGCAGCACAGAGGGTAACATGGAATGTCCTGCAGAACAAAACCAAGCCAACACCTGCAGCTCAACAGGCACAAGAGAAAGGGGCCATCTCTTCCAGCAGCACTGTCACTCCAGGAAGCAATCACTGCTGTTCCATCACAGTGCTGTTTCACACCCATTCCCCTTGTACACATTTCAGGGTACATACTGTAAAATCCAAGAACCCCCGCTAATCCCATCTATCCAAGAGCAGAGGTGTAAAAGCCATGCAAAACACTGGTATGTCCTTGATCAGGCTGTCATCTAAGAGCTGAGAGCACAATGTCTCCAGGACTAATTCCTGCCTACTTGAAACAGAGGGGTACAGGGAAAACTGAGCTTTGCAGGAAGCCATGGGCTTTCTCAGCTGCTTCCTTGGTATTTAAGAAACATCAAGCTTCATACTCTATTGTATTTTGATCTCTTTGAACATAAATTGTATGCAATCACTTAAAAGGAGCTTTTCTTAAGGTGCCTTCCAGCCAATTTTTACCAGAAATTATCACCATCCTAAAATCCTGCAAGTCAGAATCCACTTTTCAGGTTTTAGAAATAATCATCATTCCTCACTGAAGAGTGCATCAGCATCTAGCTGAATACTCCCTAGAAATGGCTGATGGAGAATGCTACAGGAATTTATCTTCTAGGAGGATAGGCTCTGATTATTTCCCTAACATTTAAAATTCTTATGGCCTGTGGCATTTGGGAGCAATATTTTGGTGCTCATAGAACAGAGTTCCACAGAAATGACAACTAAGCTGATGGAAAAACCATCCAGTTGTACTAAGGGATATGAACACATGCCACAGAATACATGAACTTTTATTATTTAAAATAGAAAGAAGAAACCATCTGCATGCAAAGCACAGGTTGGGGGTTTTTTCTTGCATATTTATGTGCAATACTAACACTTCACAAGTGCTTAAATCTTGTTTTTTTCCCCTCTTAAGTTTCTACTTTTTCTTCCTTGGCGTGTATATATTAAATGTACCTTGTAATGCAGGAACTGATGCCAAATGTTTCCCTGGGAAAAATACTAGAGTAATAAAGGTTTCGAAGAAATTTGGTGAACAAACCAGATGACAACATGTTTGAATGAAACCAGGCCATAAGCTATGTGAAATAAAAAAATTGAAATTACTCTGGGGGGACAAAAAGGCATCCTTCCAGTTAAGTCTGTTAACAGGGAACCTTGGCTGCTGAGTACATCAAACAATTTAGCTTTCCAATAGGAAACATTACCATTGTAAGAGACTTTCTTAGCCTGTTAGGGAGTGCCATATCTCAGGCATTCAGAGCATAAAGCAACGACAACAATGCAGAGTCATATGAAGTTGTTCCATGCCAGCTGTGTAAGCTTCCTGAAATTTCATTCACCTAAAGGTCAAGAACTCATGGTACTGTGCACATGAGGCCTTTGAGAAATTATTTGGAGTTCAAGCGCCTGTAAGATTTTCCTTGTGGTTCATTACAAAGCCAACACTTGACTGATTTGCTTGGCAATGTGACAAGTTGTCCACATATGTTCTGCTGTGCAGGAAATACATTTGGTCTTTTCTGCCGGTTTTGGAACCAAGTCGCTCTCTGACATAGGAAAAAAAACGTTATGGGGTATGATGGACTACAGCAATTTCTGATTTCACCAACACAAATCAGATGGTTTGTAACCATCCTGACTGAAGAAGCTATCCACCTTGAAAGTTACTTAAAAAGTAATCAAAATTTGGATTTTCAATTCATATTTTAGATTAAAATCTTGAAGTCATCTAACCTGAAAATATCAAGGATTTGGAAAATGGTATTCTGCCAAGCCTAATCCTAATGTGCTCAGTTTTAAACAAACATACATAACCCAGCAAAATGTAGCCTCTGGCTTAAAAACAATCCTGTATTAAAGCCATAGGTAATCTGTCTTACATAACGCTATTTGCATATTGTAAATCCTGTTAAAAATACTTGTGACATCAAATCAATGTCTTCTAATCACAAATACAACCTCCAAAGCAGGACTCATATAGTAGACCTGGTTTGGGGCTTTTTCTTTACTTTATGAATAGTCCTTGTAGCATTTGTGGTATACATAAAAAGCATAGTGGTATGAACTGAAGTTTAGCATTTTAGTACAAATATAAATTAAATTAGAGAGTTATCATCACTTATCCTTGGAAATTAAACTAGAATCTAATGTTCCAGTGTGGTGAACTACATCCATGGGATGAGATGGTAACACAAAGTTTTGCCATTAATAAAACAGATTATAACTTTATGGTACGAAGTTAACATTAAACATCATGCTAACTCACCTTATCCCACTTAAATTCTGAACAAAAATTTAGTTTTTAGCATAAAAAAGTCCCAGAATGCAGGCAGATATCCAAGTACACTGCACAAGTCCCAACTCAGCCTTAGAAGTTCCTAGAGAATCAAATTCATTCTCCCAGCTGTGCACACAGCACATATTCTGGGTAGATAAACACTTATCTTTGGTTTAACACTCTGCAGCTCTCTAAGTAGATGTGATTAAGTACCTGAAGTCTACAAGAGTTCTCTTGAAGAACTGCAAAAGTCAGATGTGATGGGAATCACAATTCCTGAGAAGCAGAAACAGTGACAATTCTGCCCACTTCCTCCTCAGCCAGAGCACATACTTAAGGATGGGAGATCCAGCTTCAAGCTCCACATGAGAAGAGCTGATTGAACAGGCCTGCTGATGGCTTATCACAGAATACAGGCTCACTGGAGAGTGCAATTCGGCATAAAATCTCTGCCAGCCATTTGTTCCCTGTTGCACAGGGGCTCAGGGCATGCTCTGGGTCCTGGCAGTAAGAACCCAGAGCACAGAAGTGACTGAGATCCCATGAAGCCCAGTAAAAAAAAAAAAAAAAAAACAAAAAAAAACAAAAACCAAACCAAAACAAACCAAAAAGCAAACAAAAAACCAACCAAAACAAAATAAAACAACAACAAAAAAATCCAAACATGACAGAAGCAGGATCTCCCACTTCTGTGACCCAGTCACTGGGAAAAAAAAAAAAAGAATGTTCTTCAGTCCACGGAAGAACTACAGACAAACTTGTTCTGAAACGGAAAGAAGACATCAGAATAATGAGAGTAGTTAAGGTTGAAAAGGATTTCTGGAAGTCACTTGGTTTAAACATTTCCCTCACTCTGCTCAGCACAGGAACAAATTCAGTTAGATACAATATCGTAATGACTCCTTAATGCTGTTAAGGAAAGACAGACAAGGATTTCATTGGACTGGTCCTCAGAGAGTTCTTATTTTTCAACAAGATGCAAAATGCTAAAAACAAAGTTCTATTAGACAGTTCTACCCTATACCAAATAGTTCAGATTCTGGTATAGCTGCATTTAAATTACAAAGACAGGATTCCACTTTATTATGCACACACATGTGAACACCATGTTTACAGATATGCTCAATTATTACACTAACATTTGTCAGAAAGATATCCTAGAGAGTCCAATAGGGTTCCAAGCCCTGAGCTAGTTTAGTTTAGTCTGATGTTCTCTTTAAACTTGAAAATACAAGCAGTGCATGTCCTATCAAGTGTGGCAAACACTTAGCATAGTAACAAGTATCCCAAGGGTCTCATCGCTGATAGTAGCTAAAAGCAGGTGCCCGAGGGAAAAGGATACATTTGTGGCAATACCGTCCCAGCGTTCATCAGCTGAAAGCTCAGAGGCCTGATGGAATTTCCCATTGCTCAACTCCACTGCTATACCATCTTGATGGAGTGCTAACATTTGTACACCATGTTGTCATCAGAATAAAGACATCCAATCTCAGAAGCTATAGTAGGCTGTGTGAAACATTACATGCTGTTAGTGGCAATGGCTGTAAAGTTAGCAATTAACACTAGCACAGAAACTACTTAAGACATGGTGTGCTTCCAGGAAAACAGCACAATACCATAAATTTTTTCCAGAAATTCTGTAAAATGTGTACCAGTTCCTTTATCCTGATTTTACTATCAAATTATGGTCTAAACCAATATACTTTATATTGTGGCAAGATATTTAGAATTTATAATTGTGGAGAAAAAAAAAGTTAAATTCAAGGCACCACAGAGTTACCAGGTCTCAAGGCTGTGTCTGTGTGCACACCCAGCACACTCACTCACCAGCCTCCAGCATGGACCAGGAACTGCTCACCTGAAATATCTCAAACCAGCCCCTTGTAGCGTTTGCACAGCTATAAACTCTCACCTGCCTTTACAACAAGGCAGCTGGTAAACAGGACCTCTTTAGCTGGGAATAATGGACAGTCCCTGAAGTTTCCCTAGGCAGCTCCAGCTGCACACAGGCCAACTGGAGTTGCTTGCAAGCACAAACAGCATCTGATGCTGAGAATCCAGCATTCCCAGAGACTCCCTGAGGCAGCTGAAACTGTTCCTATTTACACAGCAATCTCCTGTGTACATGCAAGACAGCCAGGAAATACAAAATCGAATAGAGTTTATTGTAAACCAAAAGAAACAGATCGTGCGTAATCAGCAGAAAATACTTTGTGGAGTCTCATTTAATCCACATGAAGAGACTTGCACCACCATCTGGTAAAGGACCATCAGACCCTATCCAAGAGATTAGATTCCCCAGATGTGCATTACTCAACACAACAGAAACCAGCCAGTTGCTTTTCCCATTAACTCTTTAAACAAATAGCTGTCTGACTGTACAACAGTATTGAGAAATTTATTTGGAGACAAGGGATTACACTGTCTCTTTCAAGGAAACACTATGGTCATCTCACAAAATTTGTCAACACTTTAAGCCTACTTAGTCTGGGTCTATGTTGCTTCCTTAATGATTTCCATTTTAAGGTTTTTGGCATAGTACCTAGAAATGTTTGTTTTATCAAAGTTGCACTGAATTAAATGACAGAAAATGATCAAAAGCCAAATTCAAGCTTCAGATCAATCCTAGAGGCATTAATTCCATTTTACATAGACGGTAGACCAGAAAAAGCCAGATACACTGAGACATTTTCATGTAATCTTGAAGTAATGACACCAGATGGAAAAATAGAACTCCACACATTTCTCACATATTTTTCTCAAATAGCTCAAGTTACTTCACTGTATCACCAATGTTCCTGCAAGTACTTTAAATTACTACCCAGACAGGATTAGAATAGTATTTCCCAAGTGAAGGTTGCACTGATGCCTCCTCCAGCCACCTAGAAACACAGACTAGACAAGAGTAAGGGAATGAAGATAGGTATTTATTTGAAGGGCCTTCAAGGTACACCCTGGAGAGCCAGAGGCTGCTTCCAAAAATGGACCCCAAGATGGACGACAGGTCACGAGTTCTTCACACTTTTATAGGTTTGGTTCATTTGCATATCAGGGTTAATTCTCCATTTAAAGCCCCAGTTCAATGATGTAATTCCCCTCAGTTTGCTCCCCCCTTAGACGCTTTGGTTTACACATTTTGGGCCTAGAAGAGCCTGGCTGTCCTTGAAGGCAAAGCCTGGAGAGGCTTTGTTATGTCTATCTTGCACAAGAGAGCAGGAATTACAGGCTACAAGGAACTTCAGAGTTCCACTCTAAGCAGTACAGAATTTGAAAAATATTAAAGTTAAAACCTAAGGCATCAGCACCTACCACTCACATTACAGGTTCTCAGTCAGTCCAAGTGCGATCAGCTTCACAACTCTAGCTTCTCAAAATCCCAACCACTACAGCCAAGTTTGGTTTTATTTTGATCACTTTATATACACTGTTAGGCGATTCCAACAGTTTTCATATTCCTTAAGGATTGGACCTTTATACCATGACTGCTTCGAATCAACAGTGATGAGGATAAGCAGCACTAATCTCAAACACAGGTTACACCCTAGGACCAGCTGGGAACCGGTGCTGATGTGCACAGTACAATCATCACCCTAGAAGGTATCATTCCCACATTCATTTCCATCCGTACAAGCACAGTTTTGTTTCAATTATCCAAGGCAGTAAAGAGGTCAGATAATTACTAAAAGTTAAAAAAAACCCCACACATACACATAGTAAGTCACAGAAGAGCACTCAGCAGTGTAACTGATATCAAGGAGGTCAGTTGCACTGTTGACCATGAATGGACAGAAATTGCTTTGCTGATTCTGACCTCAGATCAGACAGCACAAAATAAAAAGTTACTCTCCTGCTCTCTTACCTAAGTTTGCACACAAGAAGTCGATTTGGGCACGTCTACATTTATAGCACAGTTAATACGTAACCTGAAATATATATAGAAATAACCTTAGCAGAAATCACAGCTTGGAGAATCCACAGACATACATATAATGGAAAGCTCTTTATTTAAAACTACTGTATGATGATACTTCTAATGGCAACAACTTGCCAGTGCAACATTAAAAGCACTACCAGTTCCCAGGACAGTTGACCGGATGTGCAAGGAATGCTTCACCCAAACACACGTCCTGCTTCAAAGTATAACAAAAATGAATTAAATCTCAAAACTCATCACCTTTTGTCATCAAACTTTGTATCTAATCAATAACTTCATTGCAACAGAATATCATCCATTCATGCTGAAGTCATTGAGGATAATCTGGCCATGCTGGTTCTCCAAACTCAGTATTAGTGGCATTGCCCTCAGCCGTCTGCAGGATAGTATATTTTCTTTACAGTGTAGTTGTTAGTTTTTCAGTACTGAAGCTACTGAAGCACTATTCAGAATTAAACTAGTTTGATCTAAGTTTTCCTTTCTGCTTCATTAATAAGATTAATCACCTCAAATGCAGCTTCATTAACAGAAAAGGAAACTTTTGATGAACAAGGTATGCTACATGAAGTGCTTCTGAAAGTGGAATACTTATGCTAACCACGTGTCCTTTCACACATGGTTTTTAAACTGTGGTACTGAGCACTGACATAATGAAACAGTAACAAAATTCACCAATATGAATATATTTAGCAGAGCAAGCTTTAATATTCTTGAAAAACATAAGTGCTAAAAAACCGTACTGCATAGTACCCATCAATTGTGTCTAGAACACTTTCTTCTGGTTTCAGCACTTTCTTCCTCTTCTCTCTTCCATTCCAATAAATATGCCTTTTTATTGACAGTCAAACCAGGAAGCTACCTATTCGTTTGCAATTTGAACTTTCCCATTCATAATAACAAAAATAATGGTATTTATTTACTTTAGCTTGCTGTCATGAGTATGGCTAGAAATTGTTGGGTTGTCTTTCAATATAAGCTCAGTTAAACTAAGCAGGTAGGGGAATTCACAGGAACGTTTGGCTCTTTTAGGACAGCTTTTTTCGTTTC
This sequence comes from Monarcha castaneiventris obscurior, assembly GCA_026261815.1. Classification (NCBI taxonomy): domain Eukaryota; kingdom Metazoa; phylum Chordata; class Aves; order Passeriformes; family Monarchidae; genus Monarcha; species Monarcha castaneiventris. The sequence goes on from JAMPIT010000482.1 coordinate 70,262, forward strand.
AGAAACGAAAACACATGTAAGTGTCTGTATAACAAAATGAATACAAAGACTGATCTTCCTACTAATGTGAACTTTGGCATTATCCCTGGCAGCCACTTAACTTCCAACAGATTGTGATGTTGCAGATGTTCTCAGCAACAGCATTTCTGCCACCCTATCTAAGGCTCTAAGAATTGGGCTCTTGTAGAGAGCTACCAAGTCTCATAACTTTAGCCAAATTTTTTAAAAGCAGGTGCAAAAATCAACCAATTATCGCACTTTGCAATTCTGATTTCACTTTTATGGGTTTCTAGGCTTCTACACATAGGGGGAAAAAAAGCTAGGACACATTATTCAGGTGAATGATTTATTAAAATTTGTATATTCATAGTTAATTCCCATGATACCCTTTCAAGTGTCTGACCCTGTCAGTTCTGGATATGATGAGAAACCTCCTCCCATATTTCAATGCCAAGAGGGTGAGAAGGTTGTGAATTACATAAAACTTCAGTACTACCCTGGAAAAATTCCTCCAGATAAAGTTCTGGGGATGATATCTGCAAACCATCTTACAAAGGATCTCCCCAGAAATCCTGCTATTGGAAATCTGGGGCAGCATTTAAGACTGTTTTGATCATGCTTCACTCCAGCATAACTGGTAGAGTTGAGACCCCCAGAGAGGAACCAAAGGTTTTAAGACATGATTGTAAAGAATACTGTGTCTTCAAAACAATGGGTTAAAGGCTTTTCTTTCCTCACAAAAACAGTCTAGGTTTTAGAGGAAAATAATTCAAAGAGAAGACACTGTTGCTGTAACTTGAGACAATGCATGAGCAGTAAACCCATTACTTGCTTCAATTAAACACCTACATTCCTAACAAGTAAGCTAAATAAAAATTACTAGACACCATCTTTCACTAAAATCTACACTACAGCTTTCCTGAAAAAGGCTACTTTATTGAAGCACTTAATTTTAGGTACAGAAATTAAATATTTTCCGTAATACTCTGAAGAACAAAATTACACACTTTAAAGGACAAATGTTATTAATAAAATGTAAGTATATGCAAATCCTGGGGTATATGTGGGAAAACATGAAATTTAATTCAGAGAGATTCTTTATTCTTTTAACTACAAGGGAGAAACTATTGAGAAAGGAGTGTACTTTTCATTTTCAAATGAAAAACCTGCTCGACTCAATATAAAGGCAAATGAGTTAAGCTTAACACATTATTTACAGGTCAACTGCATGATCTGATGAACTACTCTGACTTCCACTGTAGAAATACAAAACCTTAGGTGAGTTCTAAGTTCTTCAGGCATATTTACTTTCATCTTAAACACTAAACAGTATTACATTTCTGTCAATGTATGAAATTTTGTGAATTTTTACTCTGTTGTATATTCAGTCATTATCTCACTGCATTTTTATAGTCATAGACTCCTTTCTAAGGATTTTGGGTTGGAGTCATTAAACACTGTGTCTGCCCTCTGGTGGTCACACTCTTCTTTTTTTATGTTCCAACATTTTTATCTCTTTTTAGTTAAAAACGCACTTTCTACAACTACCACCCACAAGGTCTAATAGATATTTAGCTTTTAGTCACCTCGGACTGGCTTGCTTTCCAGTTATGCAACTGCCTACATTTCAACTTTATCAGGCAGAAAGAGCTCACATATAAGTTTAAGATATTCCTCATTTTGTCCCTGTCTAGAACCACGTTTAGATACGATTTTTAAAGCACTCCAACTACAGAAAAGCAGAAAACACTTGAAGTTTCAATTTATATTGAGATTATAAGTTTGATGTTGTCTGGGAAAGAATGTTACGCCCTGTAATACATTGAAATATTGGCTACTGGACTCCAAGGTCCATAAATACATTAAATACTTCTAAGGGAAAGCAGGGATATTTAAAAGACTTAAAGGTTGCAGAATAGAAGTACATATATACAGAAGTATAGAAACTTCTGTAAAGACACAATCACTCCAGCAGGCAAAAGGCAAACCAAACTCTACATAAGGTACATACAGCTCCAAAATGATCGATGAATTCCTTCACAAGCCCAAAGTTGTGCCAAACACCCTTGTAGTATTACTTAGACTGAGTTGCACCAAAACTGATAATAGTTCTTATCTGCCTCTTATGCCCTAATCAAACCTAGGCCAAGGGAATAATAATGACACCTGCACCAGAAAGAAGAGTTTGGAAGACTGTGGATTGTCTGTAACAGCCTCAAGAACATAGCACAGAACCATAGAAACACCACATTGGAAGAGGATCTCAAGGACCTCTGGTTCAGCTTTTCTTGGCAAAAGCGCAGTCTAGACAAGATGTCCCAACAGTGTGTCCAGATGCATCTTAAAAGTGGCCAGTGTTGGGGAATCAACCACATCCCTGGGGAGATTATTCCAATGGCTGATTGTTCTCATTGCAAAAAACTTTCCTCCATGGAGAGAACACAGCTCTTCACAGCAGCTGGACCAGGACACAAAACTTACAGTTCCAAGACTCAAGAATGCCTAGAGGCCTCAGTGTAGTCAGCACTGTATGCAAAAACTCCATTTTCGTTCTCCTTTAATGGAGAGTTCCCTCTTGTAAACTTACTCAAATCCTGTACAATTTCAAAAGGATGGGAAAGGAAAAGGAATATGCCTTTCTTTTCTGAGCTTCAGTAGGAATTACCTAGTCAGAAGAGATGAATAACCAGTAAAATGGCTAACGCAGCCTATCAACATCCCATCTCACCCAACAGGAAAACCAGGTTTTGATTTTTTCTTGCCATATAACAAATGCAACAAAATAGATTCAGCTGAGCTGACAATTTAAAAATTACTTCCATTTCAAAAGAGCACCAATACAAGAGGTTTTAACTTCCTTTTATGTATTTAGTTTGTCCAGAGACCACAGCACTGGTCTATGGGTGGGGGTGGGACTTGGTGGAGGGAGCCACAGACTCCAGCTTACTCAAAGTGGCAGTAACCAAGTCACTAAACCTGTTTATCGCACCTAAAGAAGAGCTGTGGCCAAGCTTTCCTCTTCCTGCTGTTACCTGAAAATTTTAAGAAAGAAGGCACACCAAGCAGCTCCTGCATTTTGATTCTCTTGGAGATAGGAGCAGCAGGAGGGTGGGAAACCCTTCTTTTTAGTCCTTCTGAACACTGGGGAAATAGTAAGAGAACCATTGATCTTGTTACAAAGGGTAACTTGTGTACAAGCCTGCTGATGAACACCACTGAACTCTTAAACATTCTTGAAAAGTGGTCCTTCTCAAGATTTGTTTTTCCTCTTCTTTTGCATTTTGTTGATTTCTACTACCCTGCCCATGCTACAATACTCAGTGGGGAAGCCTTCCCTTGGCCAGCACCTCTGCTCTGGCAGGTTAACTCCATGGAATTGTTCTCCACCAACAGCAGAACTGTTTCCTGACTCCAAATCGGGTACAAAGGCTGACTTCTGCACTCATTGATTACACACTGCCTTTGCAAACACACAGACACACACAGAGCCCTACAGTGTCGTGGCATTGTAAAGGCAATCCTTGACATGAACGCTCAGAATCATGCTGGACAAACACAGCAGCACTGAAAACACAATGAAAGTTCGAAGTTAGAGGCACAGATCAGAAAAAGACAATCTGTACTCGTGCATAAACACTGTCAGCTTCTCACTTAGGTAACAGTCTAAAGGAAAATGGTATGTTAATATTTTGGTTGGCTGTTCGGAAAAACCTAATTAGTGGCCAAAGACTAACTCACACAGCCGGGAAGTTATGGATCGGTTTTTGTTTTCCTCAAACAAGCTGTTGAACAGTAACAATTACATACTTTAAACCCGAGGAAATTAGAAGGCCATGTATACCTAGTGGTGGAGACAAAGTATAAGGGCAACTCAATTCCCATTGGGATGCATCCAAATTCAGCAGTCTTACAAGAGTATTTACAGAATTTAGAGAGACTACATCTGTACCAATTCTGTCTGATTTCTGACAATTTAGACAGCTAGTTCCTTTCTAATGAGGCTGTTTTTAAAAGTTATCACGTCCTCATAACTTGAACCAGCCTTTTTTTCCTCTCTTGGCTATTTTTATGCATCTGAGATGCTCTGCATCAAATGCTGCTTTTTTATATAAAGTTTAGTTGCTTAAAGTAGAATGAGGGTACTGTGAGCTCTTACAGAAACATTTTATAATTCAAGCTGTTATGCTTCCATACTAAAAAGTTAACAAGGGGAAAGCTGTAATCACATTATGAATTGAGCCATTTCAAAAGCAAAACAGTGTAGGAAAACAGTGTATTCACAAAATGAATACTAAGATACATCCTGATTCATACAGCAAACCAAAAAAAATTGAAAGCTTCTTAAGAACAGTTAATAGAGGATCCAGATGAACACTTCTGTACTTATTCAACATTTGCTAGAAGGGAGAAGCTAAAGATCAGTCCAGAGGAGTATTTGCAATGCAATTAGGCTAGACAAGTAAGCCTGAATGTATGCCAGCTGCAGGGGTCTGCCCTTAATTCACACAATCAAATGTCTAGTGTGTGGCACAGCGTCTAGCATCAGTATCTCCAGTATTAAAAGTCTCATCAGATATGCACTTGTTTACTGAGTGTCTAATCAGGGTCTGAACACATATCTAGCTGTACCTTCTAGCAGTCTATATGCCAGTCCATCACCATCTGTCAGTTAAAGCTCCCACAGACAGAAAAAAATCAATTCAAACAAATGTGTTCGGCGTTCAAACTAAGCTATCATTCACATTTCAGTATAAGACTTGAATTCCTTTTCAGTGTTCTTCAACTTTGACCCAGCTCTACCCCCTCCTTCACTGAAAAGGGCAAAGACAACAGCCCAGCAAGTGGGACAAGCAAAACAGACCTCCTTTGTTCACTTTTTCCCTTTCAGTTTTCTATTGAGGTAAATAACTGAAAGCTCAGCCAGCCTCCAGTAGCTCAGAAGAAAGCAATATAGCTAGCTTGCAACTATCCTTTCCTGGTTAACAAACCTTAGGACAAAACCTACGGCGCATCATGTTAATCTTATTATTAGAGATTAACTCTTTACAAATTCCCTTAATATTACATTTATGAGACAGTATTCATAAATGCAGAAGTTACAATGTCTTTAATACTGAAGAGGCAATACACACACCAATTTAAAAGGCAACAAATTATCACTGTGGAGAAAGTATAACAGAATTTTTTAAATACTATCAGCCCACTCAGGAAGGCAAAATCAAATTCATTGCATATTGCCCAACACACAACCTCCTACATTATTCCCTCAGCTTTCATTACCAAGATTTACTTTCCTCTGTATGACTTCCCATTTTACCAACTCTGTTCATAAAACATGAAAAAATTAACAAGTCCAGTGAAAACTGAACAGCACAATCTTACTGTACTATTTCAATATAATGAAAGTTAAGTAATCACAATTCAAGGTGATTTGAGACAGATTAATAAAACTACAGAATAACAGCAATTTCACAGGCACAGGCAAAACAGATTTAATTTTTAGGCTGATTGAGCTATATGAGCTGCACAATAATCTATTAAAAAACTGCCAAACTCTTAGTGTATTCAGTATCTTTTATGTCCAGATACCATGGAGAGTCATTTTGCTAAAGCAGGAAGATTGGGCAACGTGCATTACCTTTTCCTGACTTGAAACCGGAATCCTCAAAACAATAAAATCTGATGATTAGAGAGACATCTCATTAATCCCAAGAAACTCTTAACTTGGTTACTAAAGCTTCTGCTGTCACCTTTTTGAGCACCAGAGAGAAACACCAGAGTGCAACAAGCTAGCAGGAGGTATCAGTATGTATCACCGGGTTTGTTATTTCATTTTCTGAAAATAATGACCATTTAAAACAGCCGAATTTTCTTATTACAGCCCTTTTTGTCCAACAAGCTGTGGTACGCTTGATAAATAATATGCTTTCTTCAAGAAGATAAGGAACAGTAGCTAAGGCTCAGATTCTGGTGATCTCATTCACCTTGAACATTATTACTTTTGAATAATTCTACTGTGGCCAGTAACGCTAATGACAGAACTAAGACACTAATACGAGTATGATTAGTTGTGGATTTATCTGTGAGTTGTGAAGAGGGTATAAGCTCCATCCTTAGCACCAGCTGCGTACACTGTCCCACCACCCGATGTGGTCACACAGCTGTACAGTCTGCCTTTAGCTACACTGCCTTTGCACAGCCCAGGATGTGAATTCATTCAATGGATCCCAAGTTCTGTCACCACCAAGCAGCTTTCTGGGTTTGCTTCTTTACATTCAATATTCTCAGAATGTAACACTTTCCCAGTTCTATACTGATATAGTCTGACTGCTAATTTTAGACACTCAAGAGAATTTCGAAGTACTTTGAAATTCAAATAAGTAACTTTCACAGACTTAGGCATCACACCCTTTAGCAGGTCTGGTCACTTGCATTGCAATTTTTATTTAAAACTAAACAAATGACTGAGGTGTATTCATACAAATGATAACATCAAACACATTAGACAAATATTAAAAAGATGCTGCACCTGCAAGTCACTTTTCTGATTTCTAGGTCCTTTGAGCTACATAATACTAAACTGTCCTTCTCTTTCCAGCTGATATCCTTTGCCAAAGGACAGCGGCAAGATTCGCCTCATGGCATATAAGCTGCTCTCAAACTCAAAATACAGTCCAGATGCTTTCTGATGTCATACAGTGACCTGTTTTATGCACAGAGCCATAGAACTACTATCCAAAAATTATTACATCTATTACATTAAATTATGGAAGATGTTGAAATGATTAATAGTGCACCTGTTAGATACAATAAAGTTTTCAGGTTTCATCTACCTTTTGCACAATATACTTAATTAAGAATCCAAATCAGACACAGAAAAAGAAATGCACAAAGACAGGGAACATTAGAAAAAAGAAACCCAGGTGTTTAATACTGGCTTTTTCACTCAGTAGGAGGTTGTTTTGAATAAACACACAAAAGCTGGACCTTTATGGATAAAAGAATGATCTATAGGTTTCACTGTAGAGCTATACATCACATTTTCCATTGTTTTATCCAGCTACACAGAGAGCTAAGCAATAGCATTCCTTTCACAGAGTACTTGTCAATATGGAACAGTCTTATTGACTGGGCTGAAGCACACTATGATCTTAAATATTTAAACAGCTTGGCATTATTAATCAGGTACTGTTTACACTAAGACTCCGAAGTCTTGGTTTAAACACATTTCAGACTTCAAAACTAACACATCTATACTGAAGACCTCAGCGACAGCTGAAGGCTTGGTTAATTATTAGTTTATAACCAAAGAGACAAGCGCACTCGCTGTACAGACATCAAGAAGCCAAAACAGGGAAAACAGGAAAAGCCCGCGATTCAGACACATTGTAGCTATTTTATGCCTAAACAAAATCGCAACTGTAAGTAGGGGAAAAGGAAAAAAAAAAGAAAAAAAAAAAAAAACCAACAAAAAAAAACCAAAAGAAAAAAGTATTACGGGCGATAAATAGAGGCGCGAGAGCCGGAACGCGGACCGCGGCAGTTCAGCACCGACAGCTCCTTCCCCCGCACACGCCCGGCCCTCGCCCCCGCCGGGCAGCGCACGAAATGGCGACCGAGCCCGCCCGGGGATGTGGGCGCGCCGCAGCCGCGGAGCGTCTCCGCCGGGCCCGCCCGGCCCCGACCCGCCCGCCCCGGGAGGTGCCAGCGGCCGCCTCCGCAACAAAGCCCCGCAGCGGCCGCCGCCGCACCGGGCGGGCTCACCGGAGCCTCCTCGCCCGCCCCCTCGGAGGAGCCCCGGCACCCGCGGAGGACGGGCGGCTCCTCGCCGTCGAGGCGGCGGCGCAGGGCGATGGGGCACCGGCGGAGAGGGGCCATGGGGCACCGGAGAAGCGGGGCGATGGGGCACCGGCTGAGCGGGGCGATGGGGCACCAGCGCTGCAAGGGGATGTCGCACCGGCGGCGCAGGGCGAAGGGCACCGGCGGACCGGGGAGATGTGACACCGGCGTAGCGGGGCGATGGGGCACCGGCGGTGCGAGGGGATGTGATACCGGCGCTGCAGGGGGATGTCGCACCGGCGGCGCGGTGGGATGTGATACCGGCGGTGCGAGGGGTTATGGCACTGGCGGTGCGGGGGGATGGATGACACCGGCGGTGCGGCGGGCGCGGCACCTCCCTCGGCGTGATGCGCGGCGCGGTGACAGGGGCGGCCAGGTCGGTACTCACGGGAAAAAGCCCGGGGAGAAGAGGGTCTAGGGGGTCCTGGCGCTCTCGCTCCCGCTGCTGCCGCTGCCGCCCGCTCTGCAGCCCGGCGAGAAGAGCCGCGGCGGGCGCGCTCCCGCGCTCTCCCCTCCCCGCCGCCGCCCCCGCCGCGCCCGGGGGAAGGCGCGCTCCCGCGGGGGGCGGGGAAGGCGCGCGCGTCTGCGCGAGCGGCGGCGGGGCGGGCGCGCGCGCGGGGCCGGGGCGGGGCCGGGGCGGGGCGCGCGCCCCTCGCACCTGGGGGGCACGGGGCGCCTCCATCTTGGGCACCCCCGGCTCCCGGCCGCCTGCCCTGCCTCCCGCCCGCCTGCCCTGCCTCCCGCCGCCGCCACGGGCAAAGCCGGGCTGGGAGCGCCGCCGCACCGCCCCGAGCTCAGGGGCTCCCGGACCGAGCCGGCCGCCGGCCCCGCCCCGAGCCGCCCCAGCAGCGGCGGTGCCCGGCAGCCCCCGAGCCCCGCCTGTGCCTCCCCCGGCCGCCACAGCCGAGCGCTCCCCGGGGCACCCCGGAGCTCCCCCCGACAGGGGCGGTGTTTTAAATAGCCGCATTATTTTAGCCCGGCAGTGCCCCTCTAAATAGATGGTTTCAGCGAGTTCCCAAACTGGAGACAAGGATATTATTTTACACTCGAGAATTGTCCTGTTGAACTCGTTAAATTTACAGTTCACAAGTTCAGGAAGGCGGGCGTTTGGATGCGATCGCTGAAAGGGGAGCTCTGGGTGGCACCATTCGGAGAAGAGTCGGGAACAGGGCTTATTCCAAGTAAACGTTTCTGCTGAACACACCTCTCACAGAGCTCTCCTTCCCCCTTCACGTCTTGCAGTTCATTTAGTGAACGACACCTGAAATTATTTTAATGTATTTTTGAGACTTCTATGGGCTGTGCTCAGTATTGCTCAAAATTAATCCAACTGTACCTTTAATACGTAGTAAATGTGATTAACTGCTGCTGCTGAACTTGCCTTTGGATCAGCCGCTGCAGGAAGAGCCTTTTGTGCATTGCAAGGTGGCAACTTTTGTAGTGGTTAACCATTATACATTTTCAGGGAACAGCTCTCAAGGTGAACTCTACGATGATAACTTAATAGTGCAAAACACAATGCCTAAGATGAGCAAATAGCCCTTACCCTGCATCTCCGCAGAAATCACATTATGATTCTGGCAAGTTAAATCTGAACGTCTGACCTTCTGGAAACAACACTTGAGATGAATAACAGATTCTGTAAATGATATAGCACATGCATATAAGTATCCAAGGGTTAAACAATAAGTCAGACACCACTGCTTCAGACTTTGCATATTCAAACTCCTAACAATGTGAGGCCAGGATATTGATGTTTGAGACCAGAATATGCAAAGAGGATTAGATGAATGTGAAGAAAATCCATTTTATATAGAGGGAAGTGCTCCAATGTTCTTTAATTCTTTTGTCTGCTAACATTTTCTTTTTTGCTATCCAAGCTGCTAACATTTTCTTTTTTGCTGTACGAGTCCTATGTTCCCAACTGATTTATTTAACTACAAAAACACTGCAGTCTAAGTAAATGTGCATCGGTGTATACACAGGTGGCCTTAAAATTCTAGGATATTGCCTGACTCTTCTTCCACGATATTGTGTTCCATCAGGAGATCACGTAGCCACTCCTGGCTACATGTAGCCACTTCGAGAAAATATAGGTATAAAATGCAGAGAGAAAACCGTCTGAAAAATCCTCCGTCTGTTTGCATCCCTGATGGATTCTGTGGGGGACATAGTGAGCCAAACCTCCAGGACATGCACTGTAGAACTGCAGGACACTTGAGGGGGAAGATTTGAGTTGAAAGTTTACCTTTCTTAAAATGTAGGATCAAAGATCTGGTTAGTATTTGGATGGCCAGCATACGATACTTTATAAGCACAAAATCAGTGGGCCATGGCAAACAACTTGGTGGAATTTTGGCTACAAAACCTAAGTAAATTAAAAGATTTTACTATTGCAGGGAGGGTGTAATAAACAACTCTATTGATGTAATAAGCAGCTCTACTGATGTATGATGAAGCCAAAGTGTTGCAGCTGGTATGATTACATCCTTGTGATTCCCCTGAGAATTTTAACTCTGTATTTTTTATATTACTGAGATAAACAGATATACACATTCAATAGCACAAAGTAGATCTTTCCAAATGGTGGCATAATTATTAGTAAACAAGTAAATTCAAAGGTTTATATAGCTAGGAGCTACTGGTGTAGCTGGTGATGGCATCTACTAGTCTGCATGAGTTCCACCCATACTGACAGTAGGATGGTGGCACCAAGCAAAAAGAAGCAAGTGAGCTTGGTGGCATAGACAATAACAGCCATTATGATAAGCAGAAATTGTGTGGCTGAAGGAATATTAGCTTTCAGAGTTCTTCTCTGTTGCTTGCATCTTTTCTGTAGTCATCATATTACTTTTTGTAGCCTTTTCTTCTCACTTTGCCTGCTGAAATAATATCCATGGATGGGTAGTTCCAAACATAGTGTCTTAGTCTTCATGTTTCTTATTACCAACTTTGGTTTACTGAGCTATCATCTACTACTCTCTTCTACATTGATGTGCTGGAGTTTTTTGCAGTCTTTGTTTAGGGAAGCATTGATCAGGTACCCAACATATTTATTTGAGATACAAAATTGATTTATGATTGCAGTATTGTGACAAATGAAAAAAAGCTATCAAAAACTTGTCTGTGATGGGTATCAGATGATCTGGATCTTTAAATATGTTTTTAGGAAGAGGTTACAAATAAAATACTCAGAGAGCTGATACATTGGAAAAGGCTAGTGTTAGCTGAAAATAATTCTTTGACATTTTGTTCCTAAAGCAGACATTTTAAAGGGATATGGAAAGCCATCTTCAGTTGTTCATCTCACCTAACTTTAGATGTCTACTATGTGAATGTCTGCATCTGAGCTAGTCACTCTCTCCACTGAGCATAAAGGGAACCAGAAATAGGCACTTTTAGTGTATGATTCATCTAACCTATTTTAGATGTCTACATTAGAATAAGCCAAGTTGCATCCTAGAAATGCCTGTTTCTCTCCGTTGACTGTAACAGGACCAGAGGGTGTCTCATTTAGCTGTAAATGTCTACATTGTAAGAGTCTGCATTTACTCAGCTGAATGCCATCCATGTGATTTTAACATTAGTGATTCCACTGTCCCACTGTTCCACTTGTTTTGAGGTCTTACAATTGTGAATGGAGCATGGTGTAGCCCATAAAGTACTTTGCACAAAGTAAAAGGGTGAGATATACTCCACTGAATGTATTGAAAGTCAGTAAAATTCATATTCAGTAGATTGTGGGGGCCCCCAATCAAAAACTGAACAACTTGTGAGATGAATTTTAATCTAGTTTATTTATGGGCACTTTGTATTTCTTTTGGAGGTTTTTTTGATATCATAATAATAAAGTACATGCACTTAACTGCTGGACTAATACTCTTCAGAATCTAGTATTTATTTACTATAGCAGCATAAAATGGGAATGTATCTAAGCAGAAAAAGACCAAAGACAAGATCAAAAGCTTAAGTGATAATGTCTAATGTTAAAAGCTGCACTGCTTGGTATACTGTAACAAATCAGCTTTCACAGAGCACCAGGCAGAGGATGTGTTTTGATGTAAAATATGTTGAGAACTAGGGTAGCAAGAGGATTGCAGAGAAAAGACATTGCACAGAAGTGTTGTGATGTGCTGTCAGGAATTGAAAAATAATAATTTCAGCCTTCGGAGCTAATCTCTCGAAAGACAAGTTGTAACTAGAGTTAGGTACTTCCATGCCTGCTTCATAAGCTGTCACTTAGGTTTCCCTTACAATAAATGAGAATTCTCCTGGAACCCAAGAAGGCTAGCAGGCTAAGCAAAGAGCCAGTTGGAGACAGACACATGGAAATGCCATGGTTTGAATCATGCCTGTTTAGGACTTTAGATATTCGAGGCTGGTGGCAAGTAATGCCAGGGATTCCCAGGGCAGAAACTTCCTTCAGGAATTAGATGCTTGAATGAAAAATGAAAGGATATGATCCTGTTCTTTGAGAAGTAGGTGGAGAGGAGGAACTGTCGGTGCTGTCACCAGTCCTATCTTCCATTAGCTTAATCATTAGAGTGCTGATAAAGAAAGCAGGAACTCTGGGTTCAGTTGTTTCTTTCGCTTAATGAACTTCAGCTTCTCAGGGCACAAGCCTTACAAAACATCTGAGGATGAAGATAGAATTTTCAATCCACCCTTACAGAATAGTTAAACACTGAGAGGAAGGAAGATTACACACATAAATACATCTCACACAAGCAGGAAAAGTGTAATTGATATATTTGACTGTGTACAGAGCAACTTGAGTTTTAACCCAATGTCTGCATATATTTCATTGTGCTTTTTTAGTGTATTTTTTGTTGCTGTTGCTGTTGTTAGATTTCTAACTGGCCTCCCTTGTCCCCAGTAGCTTGAGTGTCTAGATTGTACCTTGACTAATGATTAGAGCATTCTCTCTTGTGCCTATGAGTATGTAATAATTCCATGGGAGGTGAAATACCTTCAGAAGTAGAGATGAAAATACCATTTTATTTAGGAATACTCCATTTCTTAGCTGCTAGTTAGCAAAGGCTGGAAAAGGAGTTAAGCGTATGTCAAACACCCTGGAGAATTCTAATCACAGGAAGACAGTACCATCAGTTTAATCAATCAGGTGGATGTGCTCTGAGAATTCTTAAGAGATCCAATTTTCAGGTAAAATGAGGAGATGAACTTTTTAAAACATTCACAGATACCACCATATACAGATAATAGTGCTTTTTTCCGTGCTCAGAAGATGATCTCAAGGGATATAAAGGACCATTGAAACTTTTCAGAAACTTGAGAAAGGTTTATAAAATTTATATTTAGTATGATCCCTGTCATATTACATAAACTATGTCTGTTTTTGACAGCTGTGTTCAACATGGTGAAATGGTGAAAGTCAATGAAAATTTAATATTAATTTCAATAGGACCGACCAATGTTTTATCTGATTTGTAAATAAAGGAAGGAAGTCCTTTACACACAGTGGATTAAACTGTCTGCAAGCACCAAACACTTTTTGTATGCATGATTACAGTTCACATTTTTCCATTAGAAGAGGTTGGCTGAGACAGTTAAAAATCTCTTAGAAGTCTAACACATGGTTTAAGGTTCTTGAAAAACTACTCCACAAAGATCAAAAGTCTACAGACAGCAGGCAATTTGTCCAAAGGACTTCTAAAGTGTTGAATACTAAGCAGCTCCATTTTCAAAAACAGGAGCTTAAAGTCAAGCTTGATGTTATGATTTAACCTGTTTCATCCTTCAGCAAAGTGTCTCACATGTTAAGGCACTTTGTCTTCAGTGGAGTTTTTTCCATTATGGAAATGATCTAGGAACCAATGCCAAGATTCCAGAAGTGCCTAATAATAGCTATTAGAGCTGTAAATCTTGCTTTAGTGAAACTTTTTCCTATCCACCAAATATTAATGCATTTGTTTATTGGGCATATCCGTAATGCGAATGAACTTAATGATTTTCATGCACACTCACCAAAACTAAGCATATGCAGAAGTCTTTTATGATGACAGAGAAAAAGAGCAAAGTTGGTAAAAAACTAAGGGCTGGTCCTTTTTCCAGTACATGAATATAAATTTTGATCATGTGTATAGGCCTTAGAAAAAAGGTAAGGTTTTGCCTGGGAAACTGAGAAGACAGGAAAACCTTGTGAAAAATTGTATCAATTAAGTCCTTTTGAAGTTATCCTTTAGTCTTGAACTACAAAAATACCCAAAGGGCTTTTTTTGTCTGCTTGCTTAGCATGCACCTTGTTCTTTTAATCTGCTGGACATTCTGAGGATGAAATTAGTTTTAAATTACAAACACACATTTTTGTTGCATTTAGAAGATGTGATTGATGATCACTGGAACAGCCAACCAGTAGCCCTTTTGAAACCAAGAAGAGGACCTGAGGTCCCATGGGAATGTTCTAGTTGCACGGACCTCTAGGTATGAACTGGGAATTTAGAAGGGTTCAAGAAATCTGTCCTGGATTAATCAAATACTTTAAATAACTCATTAAAAAAAATTGCTGCAAATGGTTATCACAAGGAGGTGTGATGCTGGTTAGGCACCAGAAAGCCACGACCTTCCTAGAAAGAGTGTCCAGCAAAGAACAACTCTTCTAGGGCAAAGGCAGCCTCCCTGCACAGCGGTGATCTCAGCAAGTGTAGCCATTTCTCAGCTACAAGTGATTCCAGCTCTTGTGAGATCACCCGAGGCAAACTCGGGGACAGAGAGACAGGAGCCGTGTGTAGCAGCTCCACAGAGACAGCTTTATTGTCCAGCAGTCCCTGGGAAGGGGAGCCCAGGGACAGCAGCTCCCTGCTTCAGGGCAGGCGCAGGGCCTTTTTATGGGAAAGGCAGGGGGTGGGGTAGAACCCAATTTACCAACTGGATACAAGGTATTACCATAGAGAAACAAGGCATGCTGGGGGTGGTTCATTTCCTCACTGTAACCTAGAGAGAGAGGTTTTATCTCTGAGTCCTTTTGCCCTCAGGCTTCTCTTCTCGAAGGGAGTGCAGAGGACTCCTGAGTCAAAGGCTCACAGCCCTCCACAAATAGTAATTAGGGAACATGCGAAATTAATTAAACCCAATGCATTGGTGCATCACAAGAAATGTTATTACACACATCTAACAAAAGAAAGGAATTTTAAGATTTTAAAATGCTGGGATTTTCCAAATGCTATCAGGTGGCATACTGCTAGACATAATTTCCACATGCTTTTGAGGTTAACTAGAAGTTCAACAAATTCGCAAAGGTCCTGTTTCATGTGCAGTAGGAGCATCAACATAAACAAAAGGAAGATC
Organism: Monarcha castaneiventris obscurior; assembly: GCA_026261815.1. Classification (NCBI taxonomy): domain Eukaryota; kingdom Metazoa; phylum Chordata; class Aves; order Passeriformes; family Monarchidae; genus Monarcha; species Monarcha castaneiventris. Next base: position 85,406 of record JAMPIT010000482.1, read on the forward strand.
TTTCTTTTATCGCCTCAGTCCTAACAGAAAATTGCACTGATACATGAACAGCAAACTATCTATGTAGTTTTTCTATTCTGTCTCTAGCAGATGAGCTTCTGCTTGTGTTTTTGTATTTCGCTAAATCATTTCCATTTCATGGTTTACTGGCATAGCACTCCTCAGCACAGCACCCAAATACTTCGTTATGTCCTCTTCTGCTTGATCCCCCCTACCCTCTGCCCTTTGCCACATAGTCCCCGATCTTCGTTATTTTTCCATTCTTTTCTGGCAAGAGCATATAATTTTCTTTTCACAAACTAGAGGAAAGTTACACAGTTTCTAAGAATACTGGAAATTACTCTTCTCTGTCTCACTATTTACACTTTTCTGGAAGAGCTGTTATCACATACAGCAATTATTGTGAAGTTTGGGTATCTTCCATTTCTGTGCTGTGTGTCACTCAAATACACAAAACCCCATAATTATGAGGTATGATCCCTGGTGTTCACACTTCCCTGTCACTGGAAGTGAGCCCTTTTCCAGTTTGTGTTCCTAAGATTGTCAGTCTTTCATTCTGTAAATACCCTTGTTCCTTCCAAAGTGCTCAGGCAGGGCTCACATTTAAAGGGTAAACACTCTCCTCTTCCAGTGCCAGAACCTGCTTCCCTGCTTGCTGTGATGCTGATGGCTACAGGAGTCCAGCAGTTTCCTCAAGTTTTTTGGAAACTTGCAGGAGCAAATTAGTGTAGTTACCAGCTATATGGCCCCAAATGAGATGGCTGAAGTGACAGAGCACAGACTGTGTGATAATCCATCAGGCACCAAGAGTGGGGAAAAAAAGATTTTCCTGGTTTACTCAAACTGACTAATGCCAACTGATTGTTTTCTTTTTTTTTTCATTGTCAACTAGTTGAGGGAGGGGATTGTCCCACTCTGCTCTGTGCTGGTGCAGCCTCAGCTTGGGCACTGTGTGCACTTTTGGGCACCACTATATAAGAAATATCTGAAGTTATTAGAGAGCATCCAAAGGAGGGCCACAGAGATGGGAAACAGTCTAGAGGGGAATAAGGGAGGCCTCATAGCAGCCTACAGCTTCATAATGCGGGGAAGAGGGGGGACATGTGCTGATCTCTCTCATGATCAGCCATAGAATCCAAGAGAATGGCATGAAGGATTAGGCCGGATATTAGGAAAAGGTTCCTCGCCCAGAGGGTGGTTGGGCACTGGAACAGGCTCCCCAGGGCAGTGATCAGAGCACCAAGCCTGGCAGGGTTCAAGAAGAGTTTGGACAACACTCTCAGGCATATGGTGTGACTCTTGGGAATGGTCCTGTGCAGAGCCTCTAGTTGAATTTAGTGTTTCTCTTGGGTCCCTTCTGACTCAGGATAGTCTATGATTCTCAGATTTCTTTAATAATAAAGGCAGAGTGTAAGCAAGCACAAAAAGGTGAAGCATTGCAGTTTTGTCGCTCCCGGGTGCCGAAAGTCCCAAGTGGTGACAAGCAAGGTGCCCTGTAGGCTGGCACTGGCTCTCACGGGTGTAGCTGGCAGACTCTGATGCCCACAGCAAGAGGCAATGTGGGTCAACCAACCTTAGGAGAGGCAGTGAGAATCTCTGGATCTGTGGAACTGATTCAGTGATTTTTAAATCTAATGCAGTCCCTAAAATAGAGTGAGGGGAATGTCTGTACTCTTTACAGGGAACTTCTAACTGGGTGTGGATACATTCAGGTTTTTTTTCTGGATGTGTGCATGCACATGTTCAATATTTTTCAGTACCATGGATCACAGAAACAGCTTTAAGTCTGAGTTTCCTCACATATTTAAATATGCTAAATAATAATTTCATTTAGCACAAGCAATAGTAATTTGCATTTAGTATATGAGTATCTGTAATAAATACACAGATGAATTTGAGGCTTACTGTTTCAATCTGTGCTTTCAAACCAAATAGACTTATCTGTCATCTAGATTTCTCTTCAAAAACATGGTATATATATTACCTTTGACATCACACTTTGTTTTTTCTGATAACCTTCACTTATGTTCTGAAGTTATTTTTTGTTATTGTGATTAGGGAGGAACCCTCTACCATAAAAATCAATCCCTTGGCACCATCTGTGTATGATCTTCTGTTACTATAGCTATGTAATAATGCTTTTCTCATTTCTTCTATCATCTGTTCTAAGAAAAATTTGTGTTCTGCTCAAAGGTTTAGAAATGCAGTAACACTGATATTTTTGTTGCTTTTTTTAATGTAAAACTTTTATCATTTTATGTTCTGTGGCAGAAATTAAAGAATTAACATGAAGAGAGCTATTTTAGGCAAGTCCACTTTTTTTCCAGAAATAAACAGAGAAATAGATGAGCACAAAGGCTGTTCTATAAACCATTAACAATTGTTTATAACAGCCACATTGGGTTTCAAAATTAGACGTGATCTTTAAAGACAGTACTTTAGAACACAGAGGTAGGAAGGTGTCAGAAGTCAGACAAGTTCCATAGGGCAAAGCTGAAAAACATAAGAGGACTTCAGAATGGGGAACAGTGACATAGAAAAAAATTGATCTATTTTGGGAAAGAAAAAGGGAACATCTTGAAACACTACTCAGGTCTGAACTCCTACAGAAATGCTATCATACTTTTTTCCCTAGCGGAGTAAACCCAGACCTGGATTCACAATAGCTGTTGTTCCAGACCTTGAAAGCAAGATGAGAATAAGGCAAGATGACTTGTCTGAGTGAAGCTATGAAATCCTAAATATCTTCACGGTGACGTGGAGGGGTAGATGCAGCTGAATGCAGAGCTGACTACTTGCCACCATCTACTGTGACATCTTGTTTTAGTAACGACAGAGACATTATGCTTACAGATAAGAGACAACACAGGTCTAGCACACGTACCTGGATGAAGATGTAAAACACTGACACTGAGCCTTCTGTGATCTGACTTGTTGAACTTCTGTCTTAGGTTACAATGTAAGATGTAACCAAAAATATGTATTCTATCATCATCTGTTAAAACCAGGTGGGGCAGTTTTCCTTATCTCTTCCATGACACATCCCTGATAACTCCCTCTGGGAGATATCTTCTGTTAATGGGACATCAAGACTCAATGCATGACTCAGAAAAATACATCATCCCATTTTGAGAGGCTCTGCCCAGGGGGAGGAACCAAGCATTCCCAACTGGATATAATTTGAGGTTTGGAACACCACAGTCAGCCTTTACCTACTGGATTCCCAGAGGAGAAGAACTACACAACCACCACTGGACCTTTTGAGGAGCACCAGATACTTCTACATGGTCACCGCTTTGACAGAACCACATCTATCACTTCAACAGGACTGCAGCCCCCATTTAATCGGACTCCTACCAGCACCCTGTCCAACAGGGTGTCAGGTGTTATCCTGACTCTGTCAGGGTTTCTGTACCATTGCATTTATTTTAATATTCCTATTAAATTGTAGTTCTGACTTGGAGTCTCTCACTGGCTTGCTTTCAAACTCGTACACCTTCACAGCAGTGACTGCAGACCAGAGGTTAACACTAAAATACAGACTAGCTGTAGCAGTTACTGTTTAATTCAAGCTAAAGGAAGGCTGCTATAAAGCTCCTTGAGCATGTCTGCATTAGATTAGAAAACCAACTGCATTCAATCATTTTTTAATCTGTTGTTTGCTGTTGTGGAGAAAGGGTTTATGAGATGCAGTCTGTTTGTTTTTACAATTATAGTCTGACAAGGTGACTTACCTACTGAAAACGCTCTTTATTCTCATTTCTTTTTAGGTAACTAGGAAAGAAAAGCTGTCTAAAAACTGTCATCATAAAAAAAGTACATACTTCTGAGTATACCACCTAATTAGAAGATTTTTTTGCTACTGCTTTGGCTCTGCTTTGTGCAGTTTCATATTCCTTTGTTATCTTTCCTTAGAATGCCTCTGCCTACATCTCTAATACTTTGGGGGTCTGGAGAAAGACTTAGCTGATGTCCAGAGGATCCATGTTCCTCAAGGAACATGATTTCCACAGTTCCGGTCAGAACACCTCCTCATGCTCTGCAGTCATTTGAGGCTGCCAACACATATTCCATGCCCCCTCCATGAGGTGTGCTTTTGTAGAATCACAGATAGCATTTCTCTGAAAAAGCATGGCAGCACGGGTGCATACTGGGACCAATTAGGTTTTACCACCACCAGCAGCTGAGTGCCCTCTCACACAATAGAGAAATAAATTTGGAATATCAGCCTGCCTATCACCATGTCACCCCATGGTGACAGCCAAAGTCATACAAGTGGCTTGTAGGGTTAGTAAAGCAGCACCCATGCTGGTCCTTTGGTTTGTTCAGGGAACATGCTCCCTTCCCCATACATCTGGGAACCTGATCTAACCCCTCAGCCCAGCATTGAATCTGGCTCGCAAACTTTGTTTTCTCATTGTACAGTAGATTTCTCTGGGAATCTTCTTTTGAGGAACTGTCCCAGGCAGACAGGAGAAGGCTTGGCACCATCTTCCTGCTAAGAATAGCTACCTGTTCCACAAACATCCCTATATGTCAGCTGGGCACTTGATACCAGGTCTGCCAGGGATGCTCTTCATAGCAAAGATTACCTGCTGAACAGAACAATATACCTGCTGTCAGATGGATTTTATTTCTTCTGGAGACTCCACACCTCTGAAGTGCTTTTGCAATGGGGAACTTACCATGGGAACCTCTTGACACTGTCTCTCACAATGCCTTCAGGGTTTGGCATTCTAAGCCCGACTGGAAACCAGACATTTTAAGTATTTTGGGGACCTGAGAACTTGTCCTTTCTAGTGCTTTTTGTGACTTTGAGCTGACTGTCAGCTTTTGTGACCATGGAGTATTGTTTCCTGAGGCCTGGCTGCAAGAGCTTCTTCTTTACAAGGAGCTATTGTGCGGGAGGAAAGCAAAGGCATTGTGTCCTGGATGGTAATAATGACCTAAGTCTTCTTCCTCATTATCTCCAGATGGAAAGAGAACTATCTTATTCTGTGTGCTTTGACTTTTTAAAGGCCTGACTGGTCAGAAAGACCACTAATATGAAGTGGCTCCAACTCCAGTGTGAAGGAGGATTATCTGCTGAACATCCAGTTGCTGCCCGTGTCCAGCAGCTGCAGTGTTCTGTGCCAGCAGGGCCGTTTGCAGGATGACCAAGCTCCCATGTAGCAGGAACTGCATGGACACAATGCTGCTTTCTGAGTGTGCCACAAGGACAGCACCTCATACCAGTGACCAGCTCCTACTGAGAAAAGACAGCAGAAATCCCACAGTCATGATCTAACAAAGGCTGGATATACTCAGTTCAGGAGACCAATCTCTTTTTTAACAGTGTTTCTCTTATGTTGAATTATGATGCACCTACTGTAAATGTATTGGTTTGAAAAGAGATAATGTTTACCTGAGAGGCTGTAGTATGCTAAGCCCTGCATAATGGATGAGGGAAAGCTTTCCATTTCTCAAAGACAGTCTGAAGTTAATGCACTCTACAGACCGGGCATAAAATATATAGGAACAACATCATGCTGGAAGTATTTTGTCTTGTTTTTTTCTTTACCATCTCCAATATACACAACCATTTATAGATATATATGAACCCATGCAATAAACAGCTGTCCAGAGCACACTTGCTTCCTGACAATCTCATCTAAGCTTTCCTTACTGATCTGTAGCTCTTCCCAAGGATTTATGACATATCTAGTGCAAATTATTTAAAGCTTACTCTGCTATAGAAATATTATTGTCTTTCCTGCTGTATTCATAACTAGATTGTTTAGACCTGTTTGGAATGGACACAGTGCTCAAGTTTGGAAGTCATGGCATGCTTATGTCCTAGCAGACTCTGTAAAGAAATGCTCTGAAGTCAGATTTAGCAGTGTCAATGATTTTGTCCTTTGACTCCACATAATAAACAGTACCTGAAATACCTACCTTTCTTTCCTTGTAGGACGATACAGACATTCCCTACTCAGCTTGTAAACTCTCCAACATTTCTGCTTCTTTTGTCTTAGCAATATAAAAGGTCTTCTTGTCCCATTGTTACAAGTTTTCGGACTGCCTGACTTGCTTCCCTGAAAATACATTTAAACGAGGTTTACAAAAGGACAGGACCGTATTTCGGGTTTCCACAGAGCAGCCAGTGAGGAAGAATGGAACAGCAGCTTTGTTGAAATGATGCCCTGGACACAGGCGAGATTTTTAAGGAGTTACTTTCGTGGATTTGCTATCCAAATTTTAAGACATTCTAGAAGACTATTTCCCTGTGGTATACGTGTGATGATTATTACATCATTCAATTAGAAAAATAATGGTGTAGGAACAAAAAGCTGTTCCCTTTCCAGTTTCCATGGTCTTGAAAAAGAAAAGAAGAGCTTTTAAATGCTAACAGCATAACTTTGCTGAACTCAGCCTCACACTTTAAAGGTATTAGCTATCTGTCTAGTTTGTCTCTGTGGTTTTATGTGAAAATGTTGTATTACAGCTTCTTCCTGAAAGGTAAAGATTTCAAAATGCTCCTGTGTACTTTTTATGCTATTTTAACTATACAGGGAAATAGCAGTTAATGCTGTTGATATGAGAAATCAATAAATAAAATGAAATAATAAATAAAAAGCAAAATTGAATTGTTGCCTTAAACGTGTATTACCAGGGATATAAGTAATGCAGGGTTTCAGTGCTTGTTTAATTTTTACAGTATGTTGAAATTTGCAAATGGATACCCCTTACTGAAAACTGCCAACTTCATTAAAATAAATAATTGTTCTTGTGAAATCTTGATGAAAGAACAATTTAAAAAATTGTTCTTGTAATATGAGTAGCTGCAAACAGTGAAGAAGGCCATCAGCAGAGTATTGGACCAGGCAGCACACCGGAATTAACGGGCACGTACCAGGAGCAGACACAGCTGCAGGTATGGGGGTGAGGAGGCTGGGAACGAGGAGGCTGAGCAGTGAACAGGAGAACTGGGGGCAGCAGCTCCTTGAGTTCACATCTCAGTGATGAGCAGCTGGAGCAAGGAAAAGCCTACTATCTTGCTCCTGTAGAGTTTGAGGAAGAGGCATTTGGCATGATTGTTTTTCTTTGGAAATGAATATAATTCCAATAAGAATGTATCTTTGAGCACCAAACTGTCCTTCAAACAGAACAGTTCTGCAAGGGCTGAAAATCTGACTCACTGTTTAAGCAGTGAAAAAACCCACACTACTGGATTTCCCTTCTTGCCTTATATAGTTGAGTGTAAAAGAATATGGGTTCGTATCACAGCTGGCTTGGAGTGCAGTCCTTAAGCTGAAAGGGGAGGCCTTAACACATACTCCCCTGCAACAGATTATGTTTGTATTTAATACTTGTCATTTTGAGAACAATCTTGTAATGGAAGAAAACCAGCACTATTTGTTGACCCAGCAGCATATAAGTATTTTAACCTCTGATGAAAAATTAATGTCACCAATAAACAGTAGGCACATACCAAATTTTTCTTTCACCTGTCATGTGTCTTGTATTACTTCAGCCTATATCAGCTCCCTTTACCAGCTCGGCAAGAAAAGCAAAATAAATCAAATGTAAGTAACAGATCAAAGACAAGACATAATCCTTATCTATTAGACCTAAAGAGAAGAAGCTGTTAGACACTTCCACAAGCCTATGGATCCTGCTATATATGAGGGATTAATGAGTTCTCACCTGCCTCATAAAGGGATTCAGTTGGCTACAGAGACTGGTAGGCACAGTGCGTTACAGAATCCCCTTCAGAAATTCAATTTCTAAAACTTAGACTAAATCAGTTTATTTTAATATTTTAATTCTGTGTAGCCATTCTGTAACCTTGCTCCTCAGGGGTTTAGCACCTTTTACCTTCTGGTTAAATTGACTTTCTGACTAAGTTTGAGCACTTTTGGTTTTATGCAAGTGTTGTCCCTTAGCCTACTATCTTTTCCTTCTTGAAGTATTTTTAAATAGCAGCAGGTTCCCTCCTTCCAGCCCTTGTTTTGTTAGATGAAACAAACCACACTCTCCTAATCTTCCCTTTGGCAGCCTTTCTTTGCATCTGTTTTAGTCTGAATATCTTTCTCTAATAGCACTGACCAAAACTATAATTATATTCAACTGCGGCTGCCTGCAGCTTGTGCAATAGAATCGGTATCTTCATTTCACTACTGGAATGGACACTGACAGGAAGTATCTTAAAGTGATCACACTTCAACATTTAAAAGTTTTATTTTCTTTCCTTTGGTTATGAAACCTTCTTCAATTAATATCTCCTGCATAGATAATTATAAACTAAGAGGTGACTTAAGAAGTCATCTAAGAAAAGCTAAGAGGCTTTTCTCTTTCTGACTTTGCATAAAGATTATTTTATGCCTATTCCTTTTCATTTCCTAGTCTGGACTCTTTCTTTCTGCCTTTCAAAATCAGAGCAAAGACATTTTTTCAATTTTGCAAATTTGATATTTTCACTCTCTCAACTAAAGCCTAAACTCATCACAGAATCATAGAAAGGCTTGGGTTAGAAGAGACCATAAAGATCATCTGGCTCCAACCCCATTGCTGTGGGCAGGGACACCAGTAAAGTTCCTGATTCTGTTTCCAGGATACAGACCAGGCACATTTTCAAATGGTAACACTCATCTGGTCAGAAAACCTTGAAGTTGTCTCTGAATGCACGAGTTACCTAGAATTCTTATCTACTTACTGTCTTCTTGTGATTGCTTATTCTAGATTCAAAATTCATATTGATCTGATTTTTTCAGGTTTGTTCACATTTTCCTGGCTGGGGAATTCTCTGGTGCACTGATACAGTTATTTGTGTAGCTGTGACTGCTGAGTCAATTTCAGTTTTTTAACTGGATAGCCTCACAGCATTCCCAGGGGTACTTTTTCAAAGCAGGATTCCTTTAATGTGATGTTCTGCAGTAGAGTTGTTAACATTTTTATTCTTCAGAGGCACTTTTTTCATTCTAGTCTAATCTCTTCTCAAATCCATGCTGCACTGAAATCATATTGTTCAAAATACTCATGATCCCTCCTATATTCATCTGTGAAGGGAATTATCATGCTGTTCAGTCCATCACAATGATCAGTTAAAACCTGCTTGTACTGGACCCAGTGCTAATTCCCCTGCTCCCTACCAATAACCCCCCTTAATTTAAAATTCTTTTTCCTAATTTAGCAAATCCTCATTCCGTTACAGTTCTTATTCCATTTTCTGCTGTTGAAGTATCATGTGGTATTCCATAGCCAATGCCTCAAACTTCCTGAAAATAGTTTTACTTTATATACAGTGCTGTAGGAACATATCCATAGTAGTTAGGATTTCTGGCAAATTGCTAATTTTTTTTTGAAATAGCTAAAAACTAATTACAGCTCAAGTGAAACACCTATTGCATCTCCATATTTAAAAATGGTTCAGAGAGGAGAACAAACTCCTAATTAGTGCCCGACAGACAGTGCAGCACTTGCAGCACTGAGGATCAAAGATTTTGGTTTGAAGGCATTCAATACAAGCACCTTGTGAATTTGTTTGCACAGAGGCCTAAAACAGTCTGAATTAATTACCCTATAGCTCAACTCAATTCCATATGTACTTTTAAAAGCCACAGTTTGGAAAAATATTGTTATAGCAATAAAGAGGAGGGGGAAAAGGGGTGAATGAAGATAGGACAGAAGCTTCCAGTATCATCACAAATCCAGATCTTACCCTAGCTGAACTAAAATCCTCAGAACATGAGGTTTTATTTATATAAAAAACATTAAATTGAAATGTTATCACTTTGTTCACAAAGGGTACATGTTTCCTTAGATAATACTTGCCCCAAAAAACTAAGACTGGAAACTTATGAATTCAGAATAATGCCTTTGATATCTCATGGATAATGCTGTGACTTCGCTCTTTGCCAGAAAAGGAAGCTTGTAATGCGTGTTGTTATATAAGACTACCTGATACAGTCTGTTTAGACTTAGGATGTTGGCAACACTGTTTCACTCTGTACAAGGTACCTCTATCAGAATAATGTTGACATTTCTTTTTTATATGCTTGAATCCTCTCACACCTATGGGAAAGGTTTGATCTCATTATTCTTTTACTCAGTTCTTAGTAACTGGAATGCAAAAAGGAGGTTGTATAAATGAAAGTTGGATTAAGATCATAAATCTCTGCCTTGTGTAGCACACACAAGGCAGAGAACTGAGGGAGAACCAGAAAAGGATGAATATCTGAGTAAAATGACACAGGTCAAAATTAAAAATATATGAAATTAAAAAAAAAATCCCATCCCAATCAAATGTTTTCTTGCACAGTCAAGAATACTATGTAGCAACTCCAAAGATCTCAGCTGTCGGCCTCATAGCTCCTTTCTGAACTGCAGCCTAATAACATTTTCAATGTTTTAAACAAGTACAGAAGGTGACTATCATAATAAGTGTTATTTTTAGTAGATAATGCAATGGCAGGTGATTAGCTCCAAACAGCAAAGTGACAAATACACTGATTTTGGTGAAACGGGATGTTTTAGCTACTGCATGGAACATACATTTTATCTAGTCAATATTCTCATGCGTTGTAGCTCTCTACAAGACAAACACCCAGGCACTTGGCAAACAATCTTATTAACAGGTACAGGCCAGCATGTGACAGCAGCTGTGTCTACCTCAAATTTCACTGCACTGTTTTGAAGAACTCCCATGTACCTTCCTGTTGTGGAAAATGCTGTTTGACACACTGGGTTGTCACAGCTCACGGCATCCCTCACAGCATATGCAGGAAGTATGCCCAAACGAATGGGCAGTAGGACTGGAATAAGTTCTAAACTTATTATTATTAACTTACTAACTTCAGAGCCCTGAGGTAATTTCAGGAGAATGCATATATGAAAGTTAGAAGACAAAAAAGAAATTTACATAATTTGATGTTTCAACTTTTAATTTTCTTCTTGACTAGATACACCTCAAGTTTGGCAAAGTTTCTCTAAGAAACCTTCTCATTCATATGACCTATTTCAAGATTTTATTTCTTTATCCTGTAACTGGAATAGCAGCTCAAGTGAAGTTTTGGGACTGGGGATTATTTTCAAATAATGAATTAATCAATCTGCAGTTATTCCCATAAAAACAATAAGCAGAAAGTTCTAAAAATACCAGTTAATGTTGATAATTTAATAGGCCATTTATAGTCATCCAAACATTTTACTCAATACTATTATGTACAAAATCCACTAAAATAGAAAACAAATTTAAATGTTATCTTTCAGATGTAAAAGTGCAATTAACACAGGCAGAGTTTTTGCAAGAACATTACATTTCTATTAAATACACTGCCTACATAAGAGCCTAACAGGTATATTGCCTACACTTAAGTGAATGAGGATTTAATCTTTTTTTGTTAACTTTGAATAAGCCTGGTAGTTGATAAATAAAGGTATTCTGCCACCGTAGTTATAGTACATACATCCAAAAATTCATTGCACAATTGTTTTCATAATTATCAGTTTTACCAACTTTCAGAAATTAAAGTAGAGCAACAGTAAAATTCATTAAGTTCCAAAAATTAACACCATAAAACCTTGTAACAAGTGTGCACAAAACAGCCATCCTGAATGGCTTTCTCCAGAATTCTGATAGCTTTCCAAAGATGTTATTTACCCTGAATAAAGATTCTTCTTTTACAGTACCAAACGGATTTTCTGGAACAAGGTTTACATTTATCTTTCATGCATTACTTATTCACAATTTGGAAAGAAATGGCAGGCCTTCATACATGTCTGCCTTTAATCTTATCCAGTCCTGAAGCCTCTGCAAAGCTGATTTTTCTTGTGTTAATATTTTTGCAGCTTTTCTTAGTTTTTCTTCATTTCGTTCTAAATAACGAATCCCATCTGTCTGCAGCTGGCTCAGTTTCTCTTTACGACTTTCATCCAGAGGTATGTCTTCATTCATAAGAGGGTTAAATCTGAAATAAGTATCTGGAGGCAGCAGTGCATCCAGCATGGTGTGAACTTCTGTATTGAAAACAAATGAAGAAAATAGTTAAATTCACATGAGAGAGTCTAACAGTCCTGCAAGTGCCCTGAACAACTGCTCTGGAATGACACACTAAGAGTAAATATGTGCTGCTTTGCTGAGTAAACGTTTTTCTACCACTGTCTCATCAAAACCACTTTCTCAATAGAAGGTTTATAAATGATCATGTAGCTCTGTTTACTCTGGAAAAGCTTCATCTTTTATTCCAAGACAACTTCACTGGTATGACAATTAAGTAGGCTTTGCAGCTATCTAGATTTTTAATTACATTCCATTCCTTAACAAGTAAGAGCATATCCTGAAGAGCAGGAATGTAACTTGCATATTCCCATTTCAGGATACCCATGATTTGCTACACTTGTTACTAACGTTAGTATTGTGAAAATGACAGATACATGTTCTTCTGCAATCTCAAAGTAAAAATATGTAGGATTAAACCTTTCTTTTGTTTACAACTATTAATTTAAAATATTCAAGTTAAATTATATGACTTCAGTAAAATAGTAAAATAATAAACTAATTGTGTAATGCATTTGTATGTTCTTTTTTTATAATCTGTTTCTCTCTCCCTTTAGATCTTTCTCTTGGCTCACTTAAAATTCCATTTCTATCACTTCCTTCAGCATTTATTCTAACTTTTTACATTCTTACCATGTTCCTCCATTCTTTTAAACATCTATTGTCATATAAAAAGTTGGAAGTGGAAAAAAAAATCATGGGTAAGATCACAGAAAAAGATTCTTGTAAATCTGAAATCCTCTTGGCTTGGCCTCTTCTCCATCTGAGCAAATTACTCATCTACGTCTGTTCTTGTCTCACCACATCCAGTCTTTCTTGCCCTATTTAATACCCTCCCTTTTTTCCTTCATAATATAAGTTCCCATTTGCTCAAATCTACGCTCCCCTCTTTCCGTTTCTTTTCCTTTGGTCTCCACAATGAACTTTCCTTTCTTCCTCTTCCCATCAAATTTCTTGCCTCATTTTTCATCTGCAATGAAACTTTCTGATAGAAAGTGGACAGCACATATCTCCTTCCCACAATTCCCACTGCCTTTCCACAATTGTGCAAAAACTAAAAGGCAATCCAAAATCTAGCTTTTACCTACTAGTGACAGTTGACAGAGACTATACAGCAAGGTATCTAGACTGTAAGAGCATTTCTTGTTCCCTGGCCTTTTGCAGTATCACTTTCCTTTGTAAGGCAAGGGGGAAATTATCTGTCTATCAGTATTTCCTGTTTATAAAAACAAAACAGATGTAAACTGCTAGTGATAGAGTTCCAGTGTGCTCCCATCTAGGAACTGAATTTATTTTAGAAAAGAGATGCTTGGCTCTTCCTGACAGCAACGGAAGTCATCAGGACTGGCAGATACAGTACAGACCTTGGCAAAGTACAGGCATAAAAGCATTCATAAAAAAGATCAGAAATCAAATACTTTTTCTGAAGCTGTTGAAAATCAGTGTTCTGTATTAACTACTAAGCATTTCTGTGTTATGGGAAAAATAAAATATAAGAAAATACGATTTTTAAATTAATTCCAGAATATGCCTTTTATCCTAAAGCTCAAGTAAAAAGATTTATCCTCCAGAAAACAGGTAATATTGGTACTAAAACTATACACAGTAAGTTACAAAAAGACATGCTTCAATTAGTTTCATGGGGCTCGGTAGAGGGGAGAAGGGGAAAGACAAAAGGTTGAAGATCATTCTCTGAATTGGAACTATAATTCTAAGAAACATAAATAAAACTGAAGACAGCCACAGTACAAGTGTATCTTAAGACACCAACCTTCTGTATCAGTTGCACTGTTGATAACATTCGTCAGTTTGGCTTTCAGACTGGTGTGTGTGACATTGGTCTTTACTTCACTTTCGTACCGACCAGTGCCCAGTGAAATTAGACACTGCAATGGAACATTTGGCCAAAGACACTTGCACTCATGAACTGCCAGAGCAGAAGGATTATTTAGGAGCAGACCTCCATCCTGTAAATTAAAAAGAAATACAAATATTGGTACTATACACAACATATGGTCATAAAAGAAACTGAAACTATAAATTAAACTAGCATAGCCCTAATATACAAACCCAATTAAAACCAATAAGCATTAATTTCCAACTTTTGTGTAATTGCTCTGTTTGTGCGATGCAGCAGCTGCATAGCTTGGCCTCCTGGGCACTGTCAGATCAGTTTCTGGGGCTGTGCTTGATTCTGCTGCATTATATAGAAGAGGTAGGCTGAAACAGCAGCATTCACTGGAATATCTAGAGAAGTTACAACTTCATTTTCTGAAGAACTCTTCAGTAAGACAGATACACCTATCGACAATTTCTTAATCAAAAGGTCTGCCCCTCAAAATGCTTATTAGTGATATTACAAGAAAAACTTCTGTAACAAAACCCAAACCCCTACCTGCAAATTCCAAAATAAATTTAAAAAGAAAAATCACAAGAGCTAAGCTTGGCCAAAGCTTACTTTGTAGGCACAGTCATTACATAGGATGCTACAGCCTTGATTTTAAGAGTTGCAAAGTCATTTAAGTTGGAAAGAACTTATTGAGCTCATGAGGTCCAACCCCCTGCTCAAGCAGGATCAGCTACAGCATGCTGCCCAAGGCTATGTTCAGTTGGGTTTTGAGTATCTCCACAAATGGAGGCTCCAAAACCCCTGTGGGCAACCTGTTCCAGCGTTTGACCACCGTCACAGGAGAAAATTCTTCCTGTGTTCAGATGAAATTTCATGTTTTCATTTGCACCATTGTTTTTCTTCCTAAGAGTGGGCACTGCTGGGAAGCCCACAACTTCCTCATCTTCATTCCCTCCCATCCTTGATTTGTGCACATGGGTAAAATCCCCTCCTTAAGCCTTCTCTTCTCTTGGCTGAATAGTCTCAGCTGCCTCAGTCTGTCCTCACAGGAGTCCCTTAATCATCTTTGTGGCCCTGAACTGGACTAACTCCAATATACTCGTATCTCTCTTGTACTGGCAAACTGGAGACAGCACTCCAGATGTGGCCTGAGCAGTGCAGAGAAGAAGGACCATCCCCCACGGCCACTGGAAGCATTGTTGTTGATGCAGCCCAGGATGCTGTTGGCCTTTTTTACTGCAAGTGTGCATCGCTCATGTTGAGCTTGCTGTTCACCAGCACCCCAAGGTCCTCCTCTGCCTAAGTGCTTTACAACTCAGTGTAACAAGGCTATCCCTTCACATACACAGGGCTCTGCCTTTTGCCTTTTTGAATTTTGTACGAATTCTTCAGCATGTTGAGTGTGGCCCAACCATTCATGTACCAGTCATTCCTCCCCTGTTTGTATCATCCATGGAATTCCTGCAGGTATACTCTGTCCCATCATCCAGGTCATTAATGAAGATGTTAACTAGGATTTGCCCCAGTATTGATCCCTAGGTACACCTCTAGTGTCTTGTTTCCAACTTGACTTTGTGACAGTGATCCCAACTTGGGCCTGGTCATTCAGCTAGTTTGTATCTACCTCCCTGTCTATTTACCTAACCCACACTTTGTCAACTTGGTATTATGGGAGGTAAGTGTCAAAGGCTTTACAAGTTGAGATTAACAACATTTAATGCCTTCTACTTGTCTACTTGCAGAAGGCTGCCAGGGTTGGCCACTCATGAGTAAACTACTCTGTAAATCCATGCTGGCTAGTCATGATCATCTTCTTGTCCTTCATGACTTTTGAAGTCCTTTCCTGGAGAATTTCCTCAATCATCTCCCAAGGGATTCGGCTGAAGTCAATAAGCCTGAAGTTCCCCCAGAGTTTTCTTCTTCCTGTTCCTGCAGACACGAATTATATCTGCTTTCCCATGATCATTCCAAAATAACCAAGTCACTTCACAATGGCCTCAGCCAGCTCCATCAGCACTCATGGGTACAACACATCAGACCTTACGAATTCATGTATGACCAGTTCATTTAACTGCTCCCTAACCCGGCTCTCCTCCACCAAGTACAAGTCCTCCTTGCACCAGACTTTCACTCCAGCTGCAGGGGCCTAGGATTCCCGAAAGACGTTTTTATTGGTATAGACTGAGACAAAGGCAGCATTAAGCATCTTGGACTTTTCCAAATAATTTATCACAAGCATTCTTGCCCCAGTCAGTAGCAGGCCCTTTTGTTGTTGACCTTTATATCCCCTCCAGACCAGTTTTTGCTTTCCTGGGCCCACCTCCACAAGACTGGACAGGATATCTATACTTCTGGGTCACTTGTCCCTCTTTCCACCTTTTGTACACTTCCTTTTTATGTTGGAGTTCAGTTAGGACATCCTTGCTCATCCCTGCCTGCCATCTTTGCTTGATTTCCTGCTTATTGGGGTGGTCCTTTCCTGAATTTGGAGGGAGTGATTACTGACTATCAGCCAGCTCTCCTAGACCCCTCTTCTCTCCAAGGTCATAGTCCATGAGATTCTTCCAAGCAGAGCTCTGAAGAGGATGAAGTCTGTTTTCCTGAAATGCAGTGCTGTAGTCCTGCTTTTTGCCCCTGCTTCCTCCTCTTAGGATCCTGAACTCCATCCTCTCACAGTCACTATAGCCAAGGCTTTCTTGAAC
Organism: Monarcha castaneiventris obscurior; assembly: GCA_026261815.1. Lineage (NCBI taxonomy): Eukaryota > Metazoa > Chordata > Aves > Passeriformes > Monarchidae > Monarcha > Monarcha castaneiventris. Next base: position 101,994 of record JAMPIT010000482.1, read on the forward strand.
TTTCATATCCCTGACTAGTTCTTTATTCTTCATAATCACCAGGTCCAGCAAAGCACCTTTCTTTGTTGGTTCCACCATCAACTACGACAGCTGCTGTCATGTCAATGCACTTCAAAGATCTCCTTAGTGGCTTGCGCTGTTCTGTATTGTCTTTCATCAGGTATCAGGATGATTCAAGGTCCCCTGAGGACCAGCCCTGAGGATATGAGGCTTCTTTAAGTTGTCTGAAGATCAGAATTTAGCTCAATACTACTAGAACAAATGCTACTCTTGAATTGAGGAGAAACATCTTTCGCTAGCAATATGTTAGAAGTGTAGCTGATGAGGCTGGGATAAAATACTTCAGGACTAATAAGAATCAGTGTGACTGACAGTCAGCCTGAGAAGCATTCAGACAATGAGATTTTGATCCATCGAATCTGAAGAAGTATGTTCGGCACTTCTTGGAAGTAAAATGACCTTCACTCTAACTATGAAATAGATTAATCTGGAATTTGAATTAAACAGAGCTTTTTATATTGGAAATGCCTTAAAACCAGCCATTCAAAAGGCAAAGCTTAACCTTGAGAACATTATCGATAGCAGAGATGAAGATAGCTGTATTCATTTAGAATCTTTACAAACAAGTAAAATATGAAAGAAACAGAATATTTAGTACAGTAAGTATAATGCAAGCACTCTCTATATTCTAAAGTTCCTGAACTCCCCATGTTCTATATCTGACCATCACATTACTAGAACAATAAGGAAAAGCAACTCCACTCAGGAACAGATTAGAATAAAAAAGATTTTGGAGAAGAAAAACATTTTACAGAACTTCTAACTACAGCTGTGCTAGATAAGTAAAAACAGGATTACTGAGCTTAGTTTTTTGAGTTTGCTTTTAATTAACCTTTCATTTGAACCTACAAAAAGCTCTTTGAACTCTTTCTGGATACCATCCGCCTTGCTCAAAACACTAAATACACTGCTAACATGAATGGTCTCTTCAGTGCCCATTATCCTTTGCTTATGTTTAGTCCAGAAAACTAAATACAAGGGTGCTTTTTTCCTCTATATAATCCCCCATGAATTTATCTAAAATATTAATAATTATCTTGGTGGTGCTTAATTTTTCTTTAAATCCTAGATTAAAAACATGCTTACAAAATAATTTCCACTGATATTGCCAACATAATTAAATTAAATATCACTGCTACATCATGGGAAAATTCATGTTATCAGAAGTTGAGGGTATATAACACTAGAATACTACAATATTTTTGTAATACTGACAAATAAAAGATCAAAGGAACATAAAATACCTACACAAACCAAATGTGTTTGTGATGATAACTAAACAGCTTTGTGCAATGATTTCCACATTTAAACATTCTCCAATATAGGTTTATTGTAATGACAGTAAATTCCTAATGATTTTCAATTTAGACGCAACTTCTAGCATTTGTACAGATAATAGACACATATCAGTTTTTGAAAGTTAAAAGCAGGACTAAGAAGGGCAACTGACCTTCTTCTTCTCCTCCAAAGAGATTACAGATGATAATGACCATGTCCTAATCAATACTTCAAATAAGATTACTCTGTTAAAAAACCGATGTTCATCATACTGCTTTTGCTTACAATGATCAACTATTAAAGGAGTAAATAATGCTATTAGTTAAACTGTACTAAAGGACTCAGTGAAGGAAATACTGCAATAATTTTTTTAAATCTGCAGGTCCGGCAACCATAGAGCTAATTATGTCAAAAGCTGAAATTCTTGTGAAAAAGTATTTTCAACAGTTTTAAAATTAGTTACAATTATTTCACATGTATGTGCATTCTAAGAAAACTGTAAACAACAAAGAATTTTCCATTCTGAAAATTAAAGAACAGAAACTAACCCTTCTGATTCGGAGTAATTCCCCTGACTTCATAAAACTGGAAAAGCTCATCCCAAGAAGTATATTGAACTAGCAATACAGAAATATGAAAGCCAGATCTAAATTTTTTAAATTAATTTAAGAAATCATGACATATCCTTCTCTATGCTTGCCCTTGAGTCACAGGAACAGAATTCCCAAGTGATCGACTCTGCAGTTTTGTACACAAGATACTGAGATCACAAGAAACTTCACTGATCCTTGCTTTGGAGAGCTGCTAAATTTGCTGCATTGAATTTTTTTCTGATTCCACTGAGGTTATTCTATAGCTGTAAAATACTATATAAACTCATCTAAATTATTTATAACTTACTAATTAAAATCTTTTATTGTAAGCATTTGGCTTTAAAAATATATTTATAAAAATACATTAACCAAAATGCAATAAACAAAGACTAAATGATTGCCAGTAGTATGGAATGTCTTCAGCTTCCTCATCCATGCTAGTTTCCATGAGCTTTCTTCCCACTCTAAACTTCTGTGCAATTAAACAACTGGAGGTAAACAAGGTCAATTTATCTGATCCACAGCTACAGAGATGCAATATCAATCCCTGTTTGTCTCAAAGCAAAATAATGCAAACAAAATAAGGATCTTTATATCACATATGATGGTGCAAAAATCTTGTTGATAGAAAGTGATATTTTAACTTATACTATAAGCTTCAAGCTTCAATTCAAATTCTACAAAGCACTGCTAACTTTATGTGGAGCCCTAAACCTTTTTGGCTTTTAAGTTTATCAGCTCCTTTTTGACAGATGGAATGTCTTTGCTGTGTCCCTCCTTTCCTCTATATTGTTAGCTATGTCCCTATGGAATGGTACTGCCTGTGTGCACACAGAAAAAGAGACAATATGAACAGAATATTCAGTAAATTACTACATTATCAACATACAGTGGGTGTAAAAGCAAAACCAGGAGATCAAGTGAAGTGATTATCCCCTTTTATTCAGTACACACAAGGCCAGACCAGGGATAGATACTGTGCACAGCTTAGGACACGCAGTTACAAAGCACTGAAGAACTGGAACACATACAGTAAAGAACCACTAAGATGGTTTGGGGGCTGAAGCACACAGCTCATGAGAAGAGATGCAGGGAACTAGGTTTGCATACCCTGTTAAAAAAGAGAAAGCCAAGGAGGACGCTAATCACAGCGTTTCACTATCTAAAGTAGAAACAGACAAAGATTCTTTCAAAAAGTACAGAAAAAGAGCTGGAGATGCTGTGGAATCTCCATCCTTGGATATTTTCAAAACTACACTGGGCAAAGTCTTGAGCAACACAACTCAACTTGGAGGTTTAGTCTGTTTTGAACAGGAGGCTAGACCAGATAACCACCTGAGCCCCTCTTCTCCAATTTTCCTAAGCTGCTTCTCTATTTAAAGAAATACTGCATGAATCACAGATGCATGCAATTTTAGCTGTAAAATGAAATTACATTTCAAAATCCATTCTTATTAGAAATTAAATTTTGTCAGTCCAGTCTCAGTCTTGTGGAAAATGCAAAATTTGTAGTGCCAAGAGAGGTTTCTGTTGGACATTTAAGAAAAATGTCTTCACCAAAAAACATTAGAACACACTGAAGAATGAAGTGGTGGAGTCATCATCCCTGGAGGTATTTAGAAGACATTCAGATGTGGTGTTTAGGGACATGGTTTAGTGGTGGACTGGGCAATGTTAGGTTAATGCCTGGATTTTGTAGGTTTTTTCCAACATAAATGAGTCTGTGATTCACACCTTGCAATCTGTAACAGAGAGGGTAACTTAAAGGACTCTTCAAATTACTAAACTGTTGACCAATATCCAAAAAAGGTGCAATTGGCCCAAGTTTTGACTCAGGACTCAGTGTTGGCCAAACAGCCAGGGCAGATCCCTTTTTCTTTCTGTTCTCCCATTCTTGGCTTATCTGGCCTTCCCTACATTTCACCGTCTCTTCTCATTTAGCTAGATCTCAACCAGTTGCAAACTCTTTTTTTCACTTCCCAAACATACAAGTCATCCCTTCCCTTCTCTGCTGCTACACTCAGTGCACTGGCAAGTGCCAGACACTGCTTCATCTGCTGAACTTTGCAAAACCATTCTAAACTTGAGTCGACTTAATTTGCTGGCGGTACACCAAACACAAAGTGCTGGAGCAGGAATGCTAATGCAAGGAAATACTAGAAAAGGGTGCATAACTCTCCCAACGTCATCATGCAGGCAAGCAGTAGGGAAAAAGGCTTTTTAAAAAATTCCAAATTAAAAATAGTGGAAGTAATCAAATAAGTTAATATTGAGTTTAGTAACAACACAACTGCAAATTTGCTAGTGATAGCAAAGCAGTGAACTCAGGGACTGGGACATTGTTTTTCAGTCTTTTGTCCAAGGCTTTCTAAGTGGTAAACATTCAGTTGTTCTGTTTTATTTAATATCTTATTCCCAGGTGAAGCCAATTAATTTTTTTCACAGTTTTTTTCACAAAAATTCCTTAATGCAACTGTAACCACATTTTTAGGGCTTTCTGGTGAGTAATCAGGAGTCTAAAGCTACAGCTAGTATTTTCTATTAGTGTTTTGATAGTTGCAAAATGGTCAGGCAAGGCTCCCGTGTGACTTACTAATAGATCTTAAATTATTTAAAGCAGGAAAAACGCACCTTTTGTAAGCAAATGCTCCAAAAAAAACTATGATGGACATACCCTGCTTGCACAGTTCTAGAGGCAAAGAAAGGCCTAGTTCAACACTGTGAAACAAATGGGTGCAAATTCTACAATCAGAATAAAAATAGATTAGGAAATCTCAAAGAAAGTGCTCCAGAGCATTTTGGGACCCTAGTAGTGCAGGACTTTCGGAAAATCTTGTCCTATTTAAATAATTATGGTGAATGGGCATGAAGTCACCAGTGACATACCTAAGTCAATACCTTGAAAATAATTATTTAGAATTAAGATACTAAAATTCAAAAATCATACCCTACTTTACCATGGGAGAGCAGCTGTTTCTCACAAGTTACAGTCAAGTCACTACATTCATAGGGTCTCACTGCATTTCCTAATTCTAGGCTCAAGTTGTGCCTTGTAATTGTTCTGTATAACACCTTGTGTGCTGCACAGCTTCACTTAAATGATGCTAAACTTGGTGAAGAAAATAATCTAGCACCAAATGAAGGATATATAATGTACGAAAGCCAACTCTGATATTTGGAAGCTGAGTTTGTTGGCTCCATAGTAACCACTTCACCTCACTGCCTATGCAGACATGCTTTGCATTTTAGTTCACTCTTACAGACTTGCTCTCTTGTTTACTTTCATTGTCTTTGTGAAAAAGCAGAGACAGAATTAGTACAAAGCTATCACAGACTAGGACAAGACACGCTAAGATTCCGAATGGACTTCTGAAAAGTATTTTTTAAATTCTCTGCTTGAAGTCAATATAAATATAATAAATATGCAGCTTAAGGATAAGTCTTGTTGCTGCAAATGTGGAGTCTGAGGAGCTGCTGCATCATAATAAGGGGTTACTTCTTAGAGAAATTAAAATAACTACTTTAAAAACATTTACTCTATTTTCCAAAAGTAAATGGGTATGCCTTGCCAAATCATTCTATAAAATCAGCTCAGTTACATTTACATAAGTAGCAGCAAATGCCCGCAGAGTAGAAGACAGGAATGAGAAAAGGGAGAATTCTTTCACTACCTGTAAGGTCTATCAATACAGGTTACTTCAAGATTCACATCTCAGCCTAGTCCTCTCACTGCTCTGGGCACCCAGGGCTGCTAAAAAACATGTCAGTGGATCTACCCTAAGTTTTAAGGCTTGCTCAGTCAAGTCACTGGGATTAAAAAAAAAAATACAGTTTTTGACATTATGCTTTGAGAAAAGAAATCTATACTCAGATTTAACTGTACAATAAACTAGCCCCCTATAGCATTCAGCACAAAAATACCATTTCCAATACAAAGGTTACATGATTATGCTGTTCTGTTACATATATACAAGTATGTTTGAAACATACATGAATTATGGCTCTCCTCCTGGGAGTAATCAGTCAGAGTGGTCACAGTACTACTGAGGATGAAACTGATGAAGAGGAGCTCCCAGTAAGACAGGAAATCTTTATTTTCCTTAAGAAACTATTTGGCAAAATATATAATGTTTTATAAACATTAAACAGAAGCAGAACTGTTTCCTCTTTATCTTGCTGACAAGCAATGGATGGTGGTGCCAATATTTTTAACAAATCTCCGCCTAAAATGTATAGTGACCAAGAACAATTTGTTTTAGCTTAATTCTAATGGCGTGCCTATTCCACTTTGCTGCTTGAGAAAATTTTTAAAATAATTTCAGCCATTTTTTAAAAAGCATACAATGACCTACAGTTGTCTCCTTATACAAATATTTAATCCTATTTATTTGGAAAGATTCACCCTTGCTTTATAATCATGCTAATAAGGAGACTACTGGGTCAACTACATACAATTATAATGTATTCTGCACTATGCTGATTCCCAACAGAGGCCCTAATTGGTGACAGATATTAATGCAATCCTCCTATACACCAAATTTTTAACAATTACAGAAAGAACCAATTCCCGTATTTAGGGAGAGGCAGAGTCCTCCACTAAATTCCTGAAATTAATATCTTGTGCTCATTATTTTGAAATGCTGTCTCAAAATTATGATTTCTCTTTAGAGACTATAACAATAAACACTTAAGAAGTTACTTGTCACAGTTCTAAAGAGCACAGTGAAAAAGGAATTCCCCTTGAACTGGCATTGGGAAAACGTGAAATTTTCTGGCCATGAGAAAAATGAAGAAATACTTTATTGAAATAACATTCTCCAAGAGTAGCAACAGCGAACACAGCTTTACATGTTTATCTTTTACAGCCTATGATGCTGTTGCAGTGACTATGACAGAGGACTAAATGTGACCTGAGGGAAATAGTTTTTTTCTGTACTCCCTTTTTTCCTACCAAAATGACAGCTGAAATTATTAAATTCTGTAACCAAAAATCTAAATCTGTATATATATATATATATCTGCGACTAAAAATAACAGTGTAAATATACCCCAAGTAAAAGAAACATTGAAATACAAAGAAACTTTGAAGAGACTTCCAAATGATTTCAGATGTGCAAAATTAACACCACAGATTAATCCTTACATTGGAAGAGAAGTGCAGTACAGGAAACAGGGGTTAGACAATGTGCCCTATTCAATGAATAGGAATGCTCTGCGTATTGAACTTTATGCACATTTGTATGCATGGTAAAAATTATTCTTATCACCTGCATCCATGGCAAGAAGAGGGCAGTTGCCCCACCCACAACAGAGAAGGCAAATTAAAGGCTTGATGGTAGCTGACAAAACATGAAATGATTTTTCACATTAAGCACCAGACCACTAAGTATCAAAACCAAGCTTTCCTTGAGGGAAGGGATAAAAGTGTATCAAGAGTCTCATTACATACTTGGACTTTTAATTCCAATGAATATCACAAGGCTATTTTCTTTCAAAATATGGCTATATTTAAGTCAGCGTTGGACAAATACACAACCTAAGAAAATAAAAACTATTAGCTATCAAGAACTGAAAAATTTTTCTTTTTGATCTAAGAAGTGGTGGCTGCTAACAACAGAACATGACTGCAGAACCTTGACTGTCTGTACAGAGATTACTGAATGGACTCAGTTCATAATTTTCCACTCTACACAGCCTCCTCTGGTTTTACAAGATTTGCGTCATAGCAAATATTAGCTGGTCAACAGTGTCACTGAAGAGATATGAACTCAGACGTCTAAGTAAAAAAATAGTTAAGTGAATACAGCTTATTTAAGAGCAAGGTTTTGTTTCTTCTGTTAAACAAGCATTCTGAAGATAACATTAGGAAAACATCACTCTGAAACAACTGAGATAGAAATTAGAACGGTTCCAAGTTAAATGCCTAAACAACATACACTCTCAATTTCATTACACTAAACAAATCTTCCAATAACATTTCACTTAGCAAGCCCCTGCAGGGAATCTTTCAAGCAGTCTGCTCTGCAAAATACTACTGGTACAGTAACCACAGCAATTTCACAAAGGCTGGTAAACTGCACAGTGCGCGTCCACCTTCAGAGCTCCTATCCAAACCCATAAAATCCCTAAGAGAGAAAGAAATGCAGATAACCATGTAGCTTACACGTTCCAGTAAATTCCCTCTTCCTCAAACAGTAAGCAACACTGCCTTGAGGACTGTAGGCAAACGTGTATGGCAACAAGTAGACAGAGAAACAAAGAAAGAGTTGTTTCCATCATTGTGAGAACAAGATACACCTATTAAACCGCAGTCTGCATAAGCTCTGGCGCATACTGATCACCGTGGCATATCCTAAGAATGAAAAGAACTTCAATGTGACCTATATTCTATGTCTTCTTAGAGCCTGGGAAGCACCCTTGAATCTAATTTTAAAAGCTACCATGTAAAACCAATTAGGGTAGGATGCACTAAGCGAATCACTTCTGAAGGCCTCTCCTGTAACAAGCTACAAAGATGAAATGGCCTTACAGATATACTGCCTAATAAAAGGAAAGGGAAAGTTTGAAAAATATGAAGAAACCATGAATTATCTTCTTCCAATGAAGGTGTAACTTAAAATTTTAGTTATATCATACTATTGTACTACATATATTTTTTATTTCTGGGTTGTTTTCTCATCTCACATCCTGTTACAACTGCATTATTAAAACTCCACTAACAGACTAGGTGCCAATTTAACTGCATTATTATCTGATCTTGCTCAAAGAAAACAATTATTTGAACACTATTATACTTTAATATCAGCACTATAATAAATGGAATTGTAATACAACAATGGAATAATGGGAAGCTGTCAAGAAAAAGGTGATCAAGTCCTTTGTATTAAATTGGGTATATTATATTTGAGAAAAATCTGTGGCTTTGTTGAATTTACCACCATCACATACACAATCCCTGCTGCCCTTTGAATTAATCTTGTGGGACAAATTTAGTTTCTACTGTAAAAGCTATTAAATGAAGTGTGCATAATGATTTTCTTACATTTTAGATTGCTCTTTTAATTAATTAAATTAATTATTTCCTCAGCATACTTTACTGTCTACTGAAGTGACATTACTGAGTGCCTCAAATGTTTTTCACACTACAGGGAAAAAAAAAAAAAGAAAAATAATAGATACAAGAAATAACACCCCACTGTGGGAAGTAGAGGGGGGAAAAAAAAGTCACAGGTTGTAGCCAAACTGGGGAGAGCTTAAGAGCCCTCACTGCTTCAAAAATTCAATTTAAAAAGGAACTGACATGTGGCAATACAGCTTCTGTATTGTAACATCATGACTTGGTCTCTCTTGACTTGCAGGGCTCCTGGAGAAGCATGTTACAGGGATTAAATCCCTTTGAATGTTAATGTGTTCCTCTTTTGAACCACAAAGAATATTAATCCTACTCCCCTCATCTACCGACAGCTGCACTGTTTTTTCCTACTTGACAGAGCAGAACCAGATATCATGGCATGATTGACCTGAATGTAAATATTGCTGTTTGGTTTTGAACGGCTGGCTTTTTGCAGAAATTTAACAAACCAAGCACCAGCTTACCTGCAGCACAAGTAAGTGTTCAGGCACCTAGAAATCTCTTTCTAAACAATGACATCAGAAAAATTGTAAAACTAACTTATTATCCCATTAAAAATATGAACACACTTTATGATCCCCTTGAACACAAAGAGTGCCCAGTATAGGAAATCAAACTGAAATGTTTCCAGAGAAAGGGCATGCGTGTGTGTACACAAATACACATGCATATGTAACAACACAATTATGGAAAAGCAAGTCAAAGCCAACAGTTCAGTTCAGCCATGACTCCACCATAGACATCTAGAGTCATTCACAAAAACTTTAACAATTCATCTCAACCCTACACATAACCCTCATTCAGCTACTTCATACAGTTTGTGAAAGGACTCTGATTCCAACAAAAGCTAGAGATATGCATATTGATATCCAACACGAATATGCATGATGACCCTAAAAAAATCCACTAAATTTCCATTAATCAAAATAAATACTTTGACACATTTGAAAAGTCTTCAGTCAGATGAACTGCCAGAGTGTTTATCATTCAGATTTGAACGTACAACTGACTGATAAGCTAATACAAAACCTGGTCTCTATATAAGTCTTTAAGAGTCCCAAACTTCAAATCTAGGAAACAAATATTGTACTTACTACTCTGAATTTTCACATACATTTTGGCTATCTCTGTTATTGGAATTGTTTAAAAATACCAACACTTCGGAAGCAGGTTATATATAAACTAATAAATTAGCACAGTTTATGTTCAGAAAACAGATTATGGTGATTAATGGAAGTCCTCAAGCAATGAAAAAATTCTTAAAAGACCATCTTTCTGACACTATACTACAATTTCGAAGCCTTCGGCATAAATTATTATTTACACTTAATGCACACTGTGCTGATGCACTTCTCAAAAATCACAGCACTATCAAAAACATCTAACAATGTTATGCTTCATTTATTCAGTAGTTCAAAACCAGTTCAATCTGTTAGACAGTGCACATACAGAAAAGAGCAAGAATTTCCATATACACTGCATATATGCTAGTGGCCAAGGAACTTAATATTATGCTTGCAGTCCATTTTCAGAATAAAGATGCTTAACAAGAATCTACTATTCCCGTATTTATTATATAAACTATAAGAACAAAGAGTTACCAATATTAACATATTTTAAGAAGAAAGCTATTTTAAAAAAGAATATGACTGCATTTAGGATTCTATCTATTCTAAAATTTATTTATGCATATGTATTTCTTTCAATTCAAGATGGATATTTCAGCAGAGATAAAACTCTTGAATACCTTGCATTTTCCAATGAGTTACCATTAACTCCCAGGAAAATAAGGGTAATGGTCTGCTACATGGACAGAGGTTCTTTGTGCAGTGGTGGATATATATATATATATATAATATAAAATTATATATATATATATATATTACATATACATATAATATATATATATATACATAATCTGAGCTAGAAAGCTGCATGAAGACCGTTATGGAGCATTTGCCATGTAGTAACTTGCTAGCTGGACATCCAAGTACACCCCACACAAACCAGGTAATTATGGAAATAGAGATGTGGTAAGAAAAGTGTAATCTGGGAAAAGAAAAGCATGGCAGACATGAGAGGTGGTTTCTATACGAATTCAAGTGTTTAAATATTCCTGGTTGGGTAGAAGAGATATTTTTCAGATTACATGAAAAAGTGAGAATCCAAAAATTTAGCATTTAGTTCTACTACAATCAACTGTTTTAGTACTGAGAACACATTTAGTTCTCTATGGCTGACGAAAGTGAACTGCATCCTAAGCCCTTGCTTTCTAGTAATTCAAATACATCAAATAGAGAAGAATGATGAACTTGGGAATCAGGGTTTGTAAGACCAGACGGAAGGGCTTTGTCCAAAGACTCTGGAGCAAGGGAAAAATAAAGTAGACTTCATTCCAGCCGTGTGCGTGTCTGAAATTACCGGATCTAATCTCTATTAACACTAATTATAATATCTCTAGTCTGGTAAACTGGACTTAAAAGTGAACACAGATGAAATAAGTACCAGCCTTACTGCATTTCACACAAGTCTGACAATTCAGAAACGATGTTAAGATAAAGAATTGTGTAAAGCACTGTGTAGAAGTTAAAAATCATGTTGTTTATTCAGTTATCTTTCATGTAAAAGCGCAGACCAATTTCCATGTACTTTCAATTCAAGGAAAGAGGGGGTGGAAAGGTGAGAACAGAAAGAAAACTTCACATAGATTAACACTGACCTATTCAATCAGTTAAGGAGCAGCGTGGAACAGCTCCCGAGGCTAAAGCAGCTCCCTTCACAGTTTTGCTTGGCCAGATGGAAAATGAACACATTTCAGGATTTCAAGCAGTGCTTTGGCTTGGAATCTGATGTCTTACTCCGCTTTTAGATTTAAAAAACCCTCAAAACTTATTTGCTTATTTCAGATAGTAGTTGATTAAAATGTTTTGAGGATAACAAGATGTACCATACTGGGAAGGTTATGGAAGGCAGTCAGATAATGGAGGAAGGGGGGGAAGAGTGTCCTAACCAAAAGGAGGAAACAATAAAATGAAAGGAATTTCAGAATCTCTTGAACCTGCCCCTCCATGGGAGCCCTTCATCTTCACACCTTAATTTCTATAGAGCTTTTATAGAGCTAAATTATTTCATCACCTTATAAATGTTGAATCAAAATATGGAAATATGCTGGCTTTTTTCAGATGAAATTCTAGCTGTTTCTTTGTACCAATGCTTCTCTTCACCACCTCTTAATCTAATGATTTTTTCTTTCTTTCGTCTTATACTCATTTATCTGTTAGCCCTTAAACTAGAGCATTACTCAAGCACGTTACAATGATAAAGATATTACAGTCTTCCAATGGACACCATCAGAAATTCTGTAGGTGATCCAGGTACATCTTATTTCTCAAAATATGCTACTTCTTTTTCCAGCATTTGAGGCTAATGCCATCATATGAATTAATATGACAGAAATGTAACAGATGCTTTCACTAAACTTAAGTGATTCTACCCTATGCTCTCTTTGTTGAAGGTCTCTGGTTCAGTCACCCTTTGTAGTCGTTTCTGCCTGCATCAGGTATTTATTAAAATAAATACTAATAGTTTTAAATTAGTACGCACTACAAGAAATATTCTTTGAAAACTTAGAGAACTGCAGAATAATACAGGGGCACTGGAGGACTAAAATCCTACGGTTAAAAAACTACTAAAGAAATTAATCTGCTTTGTTCTTTACTTATCAGGGTCACCAAGAGAGCCTGTAATACAATAAAATAGCATGCACTGTTGAGAGGACACTGCTTTATCCTCAAGGGAATTTCTTTTGCAGTTGTCCTCTGAGTTTAATTTTACTGCAGTGGCATCCCTTACTCTTCTTACTAGCCCAGAACCAGGGCAAAGCTGAATAAGTTATCAATGGAAAGATTTAAAAAGTAGACCATAAACTGAAATTATGCACTAACGGAAAGAACACTGAAGTGTACGACCTGTTTTTTTCACATTTTTCAATTGTTGATTTTTACATTACACCATCTATTTAGTGAAATAATGCTCAGTGAAATACCATTTGTAAGCAGAAGTCAGAGGCAATTTACAACCCATATGAGGTTGCCTTCCAGATAGAGAAGAAAGCAACAGCAGAAGAGCTTAGGTTTGTATTGAGAAGACTACGATTTTTAAGCCTTTCTAGTTCTGTAAGGGCTATAGAAGCTAAAAATATCCTTTCTTACCCCATCTCTCCTAAATTTCCTTTGTGCTACCAACTTATTTGCTTAGTTTTGATTCAGAGATTCAGACCATGTTTTTTCTCAGATGCAAAATTGGAAAATATTTACTCGAGGAGATTTCAACTTACCTGATGAAGATCGCTACCCAAAACGTATTCCTGGAAGTAACCTGGTGCAGCAGATGATGCTCTAATCGCCTGCCACAGCTTATAGTGACAGCCTCCAATATAATGGGACTTAACACCAGGAAAGTGGTTGTAGTTTCTAAACACAAATGCTTTCAGTGGTGTTCCTCTGTTTACAATGGTGCTTACTGCAGCTACCTAGTGAATGAGGAGGAACAAAATTAGTTACACATGATGATAATACAAACCATAATATGAGAATGAAAGCTTCCCACCATATGAAATGCAATTTATACATTAATGCACCTCTGGAATCTTCCTAGGTTCACAATTTATTTACATTTTTATAATGTCTACCTAAATTTTAAAAAGTGAAAGTAAAACAGAAATAAGAGACCCAAATCTCTAAAGAAAATGCTATTTTTAACCTGCAATTAATTGTTTCCCTTGGCTATTCTGTTTCTACGAATATCTATGATATTTAAACAAAATGCTGCTGTCAACTATATGATTTCAAAATATTTTTCCTTTAGGAATAGTATTTCATTCTCAGAAGTCTGTAACCAGCAATACAACAGTGCCATTAAATATGAATGTCAGAACTGCCAATCAATTTCTTTTCCAAGAAAATGATAACTTAATATTGCAACCGGAGTTAAAGAATTGGAGGAACAATCTCTCTTGCATAAGAATCAAACATAAGCCTTTCAAGTTTTTTTTGTAAGGATACTGAAATGTCAGTAACAGAAATCACATATGTTCATCTAAGTGAAATGGCATTTCCATTGAAAAAAACCCCAACTATAATGGCAAAAAGAATGTATTTTACAGATATAATCACAAAGAGAAAGTACATATAGTTACAGGCGAGTGTTAGAATGTGCAAGACCTTTAGAAGGGATGCAGTCAGCCTGGCTGGCACTGTCAGAACAACACTCTTTAGCAGCCAAGTGGGTGTTCAATTCTATCTTGTTTACTATTTTACAGAGTAGGGTGTTTTCATGAAATGTTACTCAACAGCACAGCTGATGCTGTGATACCACTCTATGCATTTTCACTCTTCAGCTACTTAATTTAAATAATTTTATTCACTGTAAATTCATCCTTATAGAAAACAAAAGTATAACTTCTGCATTACATTGAAAAAGCAAAACACTGCCTTGATTTGTACTCCATCATTTGACGGAAGAAAAGCTTCCTGTTTTTCTCAAAAGGAATGTTTAAGCACTAAGCACTACCAGAAGCAGTAAGGAAAGTAACTTCAGAAAATTTAATAGAAAACGTATTAAACAGATGCTTTTATTTTTGGCAATACCCAGGTACACTCCATGATGCAGTCTAAGTTGCAAAGTGCTCAGCACCTTCTGGAAAAATCCATCTTGCCACGAATTTTATAGCAGCAGAGCATGTAACTGTGTGTTTTTTCTTGAATTTGCTGTGCCTTGTAAAGAGTGCCACCACTGACAGCACTATAAAGCGATTACTGGGAACAGCTAGTTTCAACTCTATTTATATTCACATTTTATTACTGAAGAACATGGAAGAAAGCCAAAGATCCCAGTTCAAAGATAACTTTCAAGTCAACATAGGATAGCTTCTCTCTCAGAAAGCAACATACCACACCAGCCTTTTCATGTCCTTGTTTTAGACATGGACTAGGAACGCAGTCAGTAAGGCACATGTTACTAAGTTTAGAAAAATGTGAATATCTTCCATTTAACAGTAAAGCATTGAATATAGTGCTATGACACCAAAACACCTGTTAATTACAGATTGTTCTGAAATACATCCTATTATATTTCTCTTCTTTCTTCACACCCTATCCTTCACCAAAAATAAAATACCCATGCTTTCTCATCTTTCACTCTCGTGCTGCTGCTGCATGTAACACCCTTCCCATGACTTGGTGTCTTTTCTATCATACAGGAAGAGAAGAGATCTTGGGGCCTAAGAATTTGACCGGAGAAAATGAGGTACTCCAAACAAAGTGAAAAGAAACCCTGTCCTCTCGCAACACAGTAACACAGATCACAGCTGACATGATGGGATCTCCAAACACTAGAATACTTACATGAAAAACACAAGCTTTGCACAACCCCAAAATGCTGACCCAGTATTTCTATGATTACAAGTTTTTTAACATCTCTGCAATACATTCCAACTGGAATAAGAAATTGCTGCAGAAATTTAAGAATATAAATATTTTTTTATCCTTTAAAAGCATGGGTTATCACATATGGAAGCCTGAAGAGCACTACAACATTCATGCTGTCTATACAATATTCTTCTAGGTATAAAATTTACTCAGAACTCTTAAAAGTACTTGTGAAATACACAATTAGTATTTACCTTAGAAAACTGTACTTACCTTTGGACATTTGGACTTCCTTGCCGTTTCAATCATAAGATTTGAGCCCATTTTTTCTCTACAAAAAAGTGTAAAAAATTGAAAAGGCTCCATCAGTTAAGCATGAACAAGACGTACATTTTTATAATCCTTATTTCCGAGAACTTTGCATTTAAAAGAAGCAATGCTTGTATTTCACTTTAACAATCAGATTTCTACAATTGACATCAATGGACCGACATTTCAAACCTGCTGGTCTGTTGGAAATAAGTCTGAAGAGTGACTGAAGAGGTCTCGATTCAAATGACTCAGTTCACATATGTAACCATAAATCATTAGGATTACTCAACTACATAGTTACACAAAATACTTTGCTACATTTAGGAATCAAAAAACCAACATCCTTATTAAGTGGTTCTACAGTATTGAAAAATCACTCTTCTGTAGTTACAGAAACAAAAACTTAAGAGAGAAAGATGGCATTCCACACGATTTAGAAGAAAGTTACAACACCTACGTGTAATACTCCACAAAAGTAATCCAATATACATTTACCATCCCTTTTTGAGGTAAAATTTTTTCACGTGAATATTATAAATCACACTAATGGTCAGCATTGTAATTTCTCATCATATCAGCATCAGGGTCAGTATTCCCATTGCTAACTGGAAGGTAGCCCTTCTGCACAGTAGAGGAGACTGGAGCAAATTACCGAATTAATCAATAATCTCACCTCACCATCTATTTCAACTTTGATTTGCTTACAACTAAGGTATAAAACTTCTGCAGAGTGGGTGGTCAACCCATAATGTTTCCAAACAGGCTTTCCATTGAATCAGCAAGCTTTCTTCCTCACCTAGAACACAGCCCACCCAAACACTGGTGGTACATCTGCCTTGTTGTGCAATGACTGTTTTCCATACTGCCATGCTTTTAAAGTAAGGATATTCCACGTGCTGTTGTTATGAGATCATCCATCTACAGCTCGCACCCATGACAGGAGGTAGTAGTGCTTCCACTGTTAAAAACAACACCTTTATCGACCTACTCAGGTCAGAAAATAAAAGAAGCTTTAAAGTCAACTGTAGCAGCAGTCCTCCATGCAGACAGTAGACTGTACATGCAATTAGGACAATTTGCTGCTCTTCTAGTGGATATTTGTGCTTGAAGGACGGCTGCATACATGTCCTTGACAGGGAGGAAGGAAGGGAGACAGGTTCCAGTCCTGTGATGGAAAACTGCTGACACAATTCTTGTACCAGTAGCACTGTTTTATTTTTGCATTGATTCTAGTCTCAGAATCACCAGCCAGAAGGGGAAGACTGCCATCTGCACTCACTAACTGATTACAGAAGGAGATGAAGGTACACAGAACCATGAAGTAGGAATAAAAGAAATGAGACTGACAGAGGTGAGATATCAAAGACATCTACTGATTTGCATCACTTTCATCTACTTCTGAAATGTCTGTATTAGGTATTTTTTCCCAGACCCCGCACACAAAGATTAAAAAAATGCATAAGCAATATCCTCTGCTTAATTATAGGAACCATCAAACTGAATAACTATCTCATCACATCTTGTTTTCTTATGAAGGCCAGAAACTGGTACTTCAGAGTAGGTACAAGAAATCCCTTAAAGTACTATGCAACTTTAGACATTACGGTCTAAGGAGTAAAGTTTAATATCACCTCCACATTTATTTTAGTTCTGTTGCTAGCATTAATACTGCAATTGCATATTACATAAATGTATTTCTCTTGCTGTTCCATTTTCTTTTACGAAATCACAGCAGAAGTAATTCCACAGTTTATTCACATCCTGTGTTAAAAAATAAAGCCTTTTAATTTAAATTTTATTGAATAGTCCCCTGTTACCAAAGAAAATAAGAAACTGGTAATTCTCAAGATGCCTTACTATCTCAAATTATCACTTAAACTTGTTTGCTTCTGTTAATGACAAAAAACCCTAATGTGTGTTGTCTTTAGATCACTGGCTACTTTTTCCCAAACTTGCAACAGAAATACTGTCCAAAATGGAATAACCAGGACTGTAAATAACATTTTAAATGAAACTGTATTGTGAATTAATATAATGGCATTATAGTATTTTCTGTATTTTCAATCCCAACTGTCACACACTGAATCATCTTGTTTGACCACAAGCATACAGATGTTTCATTAAACTGTCCATGACACCAAATCACTTTTGATATTAAAGTTACTTTAAATCCTGTAAGCACTTTACATTTTTCCACTCATCAGTTATTACTCTCCACATAATTTTTTCCCATCCTATTTTTCCATTTATCTACTTTGTTTGTGTCTGTGACCTATGTCCTCTAGACATGACCTACTTAAACAACAAGTCTCTTTCACAAAGATTGCTCCTTCATTGCTTCAAGTCAGTAATATTGCAACACTTATTTCAATAATGCTCTGAAGAACATATTGCCAACCATATGCTGGAAGAAATGGGCTACAGCAGTGATGCAAACACCGGAGAAAGAGCACTCAACACAAAAGGCAAAACTGTAACTTTTACCCTCTCCTAACAACAACAGTAGTACCAGGAAACTATGACATCTTTACCAAACCTACAGGAAAGACTTCTATACCATGTGCTGGTATGGAATGCGTGGCCCATCTAGTCACTAGAGAGCAGTGTCAATTTATAATTCAATCTGCAAAACAAATACTGAAGTATTAATAGCTGTATTCCCAAACGCATGCATTTTCCATTTTCCTACCAAAAGAGAACATGTAATTTTTATCCTATGCTCCATACAGTGACTGCTTCTCAAGACTATAAATTCCCAACATGAGATTTTAGCTAGCTTGTGAAAACCCCTAGCTGCTCACCAAATTTCTCCAGTAGTTTCTTAAGACAGCATGCAAGAAGAAAATTGTATATGTCAACAACAGTCAAAAGAAAACAGAGAAGTTGGAACTATGAGCCATGTTCTTACAAATGCAATTCAATAAAGCATTACACAGACTGATATGCTGTAAGTAAAATCTTCTGCATAACGTAAATGATTAAAACCAGTCCTCAAATTGCAACTTAAGAAATACATGAGAAGTTAAAACAGATATATACAGAACACATGAAAGCAATTCCCTAAAGCACTCTGAATAAAATGTCAGTTAACTGAAATTAGTTGTCATTTTCTGAAATGCAATTTTATAACATACCACACGAATGCATGCAACATTACCCTGATGAAACATCAACTTAATTATTTTCAGCAAGAATACCTTCTGACAGAAAATACCACCACTGATACTGTGGTAGGACTAAACATGTATTACATGTCTCTACATTGTCAATGGATTGTCTCTACTTCAAGCAAGGCTGACAAGTTACCATTTAAACTACAAAAATGCACACAGCACAAGTAAAGCTTTTAAATTCAAAAAAGAACATAAAGCAGTTTCCCCATGCTATGACAATGTTAGACCTGACCTTCAATACTGCTATAAAGATACAACCTTACAATTCCTTTCTAAGCTCCAGGCCCCCACGCCACAGGGAAGCCTCAGGGAATCCCTTCAACAAAATGCTTTACAGGCAGAATATCTCCATTCAACATTGCAGGTCGTCAAGATGTCATTTGTGGATCAGCACATTGAATTTTTAATTTACTCTATGGATAATTTATTAATTGCCTGCTTTTGTCTATTGCACAGGAGTAGAGTTCTTTACCTCCCTCATGTGCTACATGTAGCTGCAAAAAAACAATAGTATTTTAATTAAAGGCATGTAAAATACTTTCACATGAGGTTATTGGGATTTTCACAAGACTTCTTTTAATTGGGTGGGGAAGGAAATGAGAGAAGACAGAAAAATATAATTTCTAAAAAAAGACTTTCAGATATCTGAGAAGAAAAGCTCATTACATTAATTTGATAAACGTATTTATTTCTGAAAATATGCAAGAGCACAGAGAAGTGCTTAGAAGCTTTTCTCTCCACTTCATCAAAGAAGTAAGATGCTTAAAATTCAGACAGCACTGGTATTCCCACTATTATGTCATGAAAACTCTTTTAATCCCATAAAACACAATTACTGTGTTCCCAAAGGAACTTGTTATTACTTATCAGAAGGAACCTTTTACCATTTCACATTTGCTCTCAGAAAAGATTGTTCCAGTTCTTTTGGTGGCAGGGTCAACTTATGCTGGGTGGGAAACTATGACACTAGTTTGCTAAAAATTATAAACAACTGAACTATCGATACAAATACAGATGAATAAAACTAAGAGATAAAACCTGTAATATAGTAATTATTTCTAGTGGCTTTTCCCAAATAGCCATTAACACACGTGAATATACTTCACAGGCAACTCTGATACTGCGGATATTTTTTCATTGCAACCCTTACAGCTCATTTCCCTTTCAAAGAAAGCGGCAATGGACAAAGCCCTTCAATATAGCAGCGAACATTAAAAATCCCTAATGCAGCACATTATTTCATTTCTCACCAATCTCCTTTAAGAAAAAAGGCACAGCAGGTGGCTAGTAAAATTTGTAGCAAATCTGTAATGAATCAGATCAAGCAGACCTGGCAAGCATACAGGAATATAATCAGAAATCAGTGCAGCAAAGCTTACTTTATTCCCCAGAAACCTAACTCATTACATTAAAAGCTTTCAATGTTTTGGTAAATATGAAAACAGCTATTTCAAAAGAATGAGAGTATATGTTAATCCTTTCTAGTTGTTTTAAGAATCTGCATACCAGTAAAGCAATAACAAAACCAAATGCATTCAGACATTGCATTAATTATTTTTCACCTAATCATCTTTTACTTACTTGAGCATTTTCTCCCATATATCACTGTCATAAAAGGCATGGTTCCAGCCCATTTTGACTGTTCCAACAATGACATTCTGCTTAAAAACATCTGATCCTAATTTATGGTACAGTTCTTCACAATCTTCCAGGGGGATATGGAACAACCCCAGCATAAAAGCTAATATAGCTCCTGAAACAAACAAATATTTTGCAATGTAAAATGTATCCTGGAGTAAGATTGCAAAGACGGATTACCAGTTAACATAGTTCAAGGGTTAGCAGAATATCTGTCTTGAAACAGGAAGACCAACTGACATTTATATCACTAAATTCCTGCTCAGAGATGACAAACCATGTTCTAAAAGAACATATAAAACATAGAAAAAGTCTATTTTCAAAAACAGAAATACAAGCAGTTGAAAAACTACATTATTTCATTTTGCAGATTACAACAAGCCTATGGCACAAAGCAAATGAAATGCTTTACTACTGTACTTGGAAAGAGAAACGAGTAAGAGAAATCCATACTGTGGTATTAAAAATTTATTTCGAACATTGTTTGCTACCTTTCAAACTCTTAAATCAGTAGAGAAATATTCTAGGAAAATTCTGTAAAAATAAAGGAGATTTCAGTAGTTTGGATTACATTTAGTTGCAACCATTTATAATCAGTTTCATACATGCTGCCATCTAGTGTGTGCCTAACAAAAATTATGACCTACCCTTGTAGGAACAAAATAACAGCATTCAAAAAGCATTGCTGCTAAATACCACTAAAACGACTGTGGAAAAATACAGTTAATGCATTCTCAGACATATTAAACCAAAAGGAACACACATACCCTTTAAATCTAGTTGTGCCATACTATAAGAACGTGAAATTAAGCATTAGGAATAACCAGGACACATGATTTTTTCAATCTGAAAATAAATGCCATGGGATTGAATAAAATTAATTTTAAAAGGTGCCAATTTTTGAAACAGAGTAAGAATATAATGCACGTGCAGAAAAAACTGCATGCAGGAAGTTACAGGTGGCTTTAAAGGAAACATGACTTCCAAGCCCTTTTCCACTCTCACAATCCCCACCACTGTGATAGCTGAGCATCAGTGGATTGATGATCTCAGTTTCTCAAAAGGTAGTGCCCACGCTTAAGGCAACCTGGGCCTACTTGACACAAAGTTTCATCAAGAGAAACTTTCTCAATTGCCAAATCATCAGATGCCTCTATTCAACAGGCTTAACACGTAGCAGCAGAGAAACACTGTTTTCCCAGGTCATGCAAATCCTCTGCTACATTCTCTTCCTCTAAACTCCCCAGCACCAGTTCTACAAGATCACACATTTGCTATTTTGATGAGCAGATTCAAAGTATGCAAGGCCTATTACAGCACCATTGCAATGACCTTTCTCTGTGACTGCCTGCATTTACACCCTCTGACCCCCAGTGAAGAGAAGTACAGGGAAAATAACTACAAAGACAGTGATGCTGAATTCACAGCAAGGGTATTTATAAACTTCAAAGGCAAAACAGCTGAACAGTAGTGCGAAATACAAAGAGTGCAGCAAAAAAGAGAAGTGCAGTGCACAAGAGGCATCCTTCCCATCATTTAATCCAGCACCCTGGTAAAGCACAATTCCTTCAGCTGCAAGACTATCAGCATATGCACTGTCAATACAAACAGAACTGCCAGCAATGCTGGCAGACAGACATGCACAACCTCACCTAGCCATGTCTTCTAATTTATTACTGCAAGCTGGACAACTGCAGACAAAAGCTTAATTGTGTGAACAAAATTTAAATATGCTAAACACTTATGAGCAGTCATAAATCCCAAAATTTAAGGAAGAATTAAAAACAAAGCTAGTTCTAGTGATGGTAGTGGGAGTAAATTAAGAACACCAGGCCTCTCTATCCAAGAGACGCCTCTCTATCTACCTTCATTATCCTTGAAAATGACACTGGAGAAGTATTTTGCAGGGAAACCATCTTCCAAACAAACGACCACTTACTGCTAAATTAACTAACAAAGGATTTACTTAGAAGACTATTAAAAATGTAAAGCAGGGAACTATATTGTGCCTACCAACATTCCCCTCCGCTATTTTCAGTCTATTAAGCAAATCTCTTGAAACGCATTTTACTCATGGTGATCTGTGTTTAATATAATTTCTGTATTAGACTCTATAGAATATAAGTATAGCAAAAAATTGAAGAATGTGGGTTTCCAAAGAAAACTGAGATAGTGAACTACAGCATACCTCCTATGTTAGAAAACATAATTCTGCTACTGGTCCAACATAATTTCTGAAGATCACTGTCTTTTAAGAAGAAACTTATGCTTTGGAATTTCCTGCTTTCTAGGGAGGAGTAACTTATCACTGAGTCACAAGAGTAATTAAGTCTGGGAGGGACCTGTAGACATTATCTAGTCCAACCTCCTGTCCCAACAGGCATAATTAGAATAGGTTCCTCAGGACTTGTTCAGCCGAATTTTGAGTATCACCATGGATGGAGATTACACAGCCTGTGCAGGGAACTCCTTCCAGTGTCTGACCATCCCTGCAAGAAAAAGCATGATCCCGTATCTAATTATAGCCTCCCACACTCAAGCTTGTCTGTTGGCTTTTATCCTATCACTGTGCACCTTCAAAATGATCCTAGATCCATCCTCATTTTTCCATTAGCTGAACCAGGGTAAAGGCCTACCCTTAGCCTTCTCTTCCCAAGGCCAAATAAAACCCAGTTTTAGCGCTCTCTCCTTTACATGTCATGAGCTCCAGTCCCCTGATTGACTACTTGCTCTCTGCCAGACTCACCCAGTATGCACAAAAACATACCCAAAGGATTAAGGGCTTATAGAAGAGCCCATAACAAGACATTTGCGGCCAAACAGAGACCCTTTAAATTGCTGGGTACATTCTTGTCCATGCAAGCCAATGTGGTCAGCTTTCTTTGCTCTAGAGTACACGGATGATTCATGTCCAACTTGTTCCAAACAAGGCCAGGTCCTTTCTGCAAAGCTGGTTTCCAGCCCATCAGCCCACCTCAGATGGAGGGCTTCGTGTTTGGCTTTACTGAACCAGCCAAGCCATTTCTCCAGCCTGTACAGACCAATATGAACAGAGGGCACCACAGCACTGACCACTTCCTCTAATTTATCATTCAAGATCTTGCTACAGGCACATTCTGTCCTTCTGGCAGATAATTAATAAAGTTGAAACATTGCTGTTAACTTAATAAAGGAAGCATGACCGATCTAGTATCAATTCCTGAGGGATATTACCTTAGTAGTCTGTAAAGCTCCATAAATATCTAAGATAACTGTTTCTGTAAGCACATTGAAGATTTCACGTAAATTCAAAAAATGACAAATCAGTTTGCAGCCAAAAGTTTATAATGAACTGCCTGAAGTTCTTATTCAGAAGCATAGAGAAAGACTCTAGAAATCACAACTGTATTTTCATAGCTTACACTCTAAGTCAGAAACAGCAAAATCTACATTTATTCTCAGATGTTCTTTTACTATATTGATAGCAAAACTCCACCTTGTGGTTTAATAATTACCTGTGCTCACACCACAGATGTAGTCAAAAAGTTGGTGAACCGGCTTTCCAGTTAATTCTTCTAGTTTCCGTAGAGTCTGAAGTGCAACTAAACCCCTGAAACACAAAAATCCCCTTCACATACAATGGTAGTCTTATCTCGCATAGCTCTAATAATTTTTCAATCACCTTCGTTTCATTATAACTCATTTATAGAATTGAATAACTACAACAATAAGAATTCTGAATATTTCAGGAAATAAAAGAGCAGCAGAAGACAGTTAAAATGGAAGGATGAATATTAAATATAAATTCCATACTCAGGCATACCAAAAATAGTATTCAACAGCTACAGCCATACTGTTTTATAGCAAAGGCTTGGGGGTGATCAGCTTCTGTGGATGTAGACTCAGGATAGATTTTAGCTGTATTCCCACCACACAGCACCTAAATTTTGGTCTTAACAAGGCTATATAATGCCCCCTGAGGCATAGTATTTTCCAGTGTGGGGTTTTCTTGGCCTCAATTTAATGTGTCTGAAATAATGGGAGAGATGCATTAGAGACCATCAGATTTGTGCTTCTCTAGCATGAAACAATATCTGGCCATGCAGCAGTGTGAACTCTGGTGGGATAGAGCGAGATAACTGCATGGCAAAACAAGCACCAAAACAAACATCGTTCACGCAGAAATGCATACAAAAACAATACCCATCACTTAGATAGCCAAAGGTAACAGAAATGCAACTCATAAATTGCCTCTTTGGGTATTTATCTATCAGAGAATGGAATTTTATTTCCAGTTACAGTATGAAAAAGGCTACAAGCATATAAAAACCCCAGAAGTTTTACCTTGTTCCTCCTCCATCAATGGTGAGGACTCGAATTCCCCAACCTTTCACCGGGTCTGTATATCCAATCAGAGCTAAAGTTTCTCTAACAGCAGCCTGAAGACTTTCATCATTAGCCTGTCTCAGTCGCAATAGGCATGGGATTAATTTTTCCTATTGATAAATACAAGGATATTTCATTCTAACCAAATGTTTAAACCAAAAGAATCCATTCTTAAATTTACTAGTGTGGCATTTAAATACAGAAGTAATATATTAGTTAAACTTGGAGGAAAACTTCTTTAAGTCTGTATTTATCCATGTCATTCTCCAACAAGGGAAAGAACGGATGTCAATATTATGTTGTACATACCTTACTGCTATACTAACTACCTATAAGAATTAAACAATCAAGATGATACGTAAATCTTTTGAATAGCTAGGAAAGCTACATTTACCAGTTTAGTTTTACTGACTTAGTATCACATCAGCCAAGTGTAGACTCAAGTAGGAAGCACTGAAGTATAGGTAAAACCCCAGATTTGCCTAGTAAGTATCACACTGCTTCGAAACAAGAAATGCCTTCTAAGTACACTAATATCAAAACGAAAATTAAACACAGAGTATTTTTAAATGTACTTGACCACAAAGATATACAGCATTACAATCAAAATGGGAGTAGTGAATACATTCTTTCATAATAAAGTCATTCACATATATTTATGCGAATGCCCGACCTATACCCTGCCCAGATGATTCATCTAGCCTGCACTGCATTCCCAAAGGCTACTTTTCCAGAAATTGTATCAAATGTGTGATACAAACTGTATCACACGTTTGTCACATCTTTTGGTAAAAGGCAAGAGGTTGACAAATGCAGTGATTTAGCTAGTACTTCTAGAATAGTCTACCACCCACCTCCTGCCCTCTCAATGCAGGGAAGGAAATGAGTAGGACTAGATTACATGGATTTATTTGATGGTTCTCTTGCCACCTCTCTTCGAAGAAAGCATGTAAACAAGCATAGAAAGTGCTGTGCATATACAGATCAACTGTACAGCACATTCCCATCTGGTCAACTGCCACAGAGGACACAGTGTACGACCTTTATCTACCACTGGAAAAAGCTATACTACCTATCCACATGACCATGCCGTGTGCTTCTAAATTAAACATTGCAATCTTAAGAGCCTTTAGCTAAACTCCCAGTAGTTTGCATACGAATCTGCTTGAACCAGCTACAAAGTTATAAAAAGAGACATTGAAATTGTAATCTTTACAAATAGGAAATATGACTAGTCCACAAAAGCACAGAATGAGGTTTTATGTTACTCTGTATCAATCATCTGTCAGATTTTTTTTTTTTTAATCTAAGCATAAAAACGATTTGCACCTTAATTGCAACTCCTCTGCTCTCTGGAAATTCTAGAAGATGATAGGTCAGTTCTTCAACCCTGTTGATGCAGACTCTTGGATTAGTGGATCTCCGTAGGGCTTGAACTAAAGCTCGAGTCCTGTTATCAATACTCACTCTTGCAATGATCTAAAGAAGACAAGCAGACAACATAAAACTACTCTAAGAAATGTGTAAAATTTGTCAAGACTAATTTCAACGTGTTATTTTAAGATTTCTCAGAAGTAATGAACAGCATGTTGCACTAGAGATCTCCTACAGATTCCAAATAAGCATTGCTTAAATCATCAACAAAAACCTTTTGATTCTTTGTTTACTAGAAAACTAAATAAAGGCAGCTCACAACAAGAACACACCAAACAAACAAGTTAGTATGTATTCAGATGAATTTTTAGGCAACTCTCTAGTATTTAAACCATTAACAAAACTTGAACTGTAAAATTACTGTAACTACAAAAAAAAAAGCACAACTAGATCTGACTGTATTTATGGACTCTATGTATATATGAACTAAATATATGTACCTTCAACACACACAGAGGGCTGTGTATATATATATATGCACATACACTTTATATATAACTTACATAAACATATCCATACTTACATAAAACATTTAATACTTATACACAGATGTATCTATACCTACTTCTAAGTACATATATGTATTTGTAAGTTTACATATAGTATGCATATATATATATAAAATCTATATAGTTTTACATATTTATTTATTTATCAAAGTACACAGAATGAATAAGAGAACAGTTTAAGTTGGAAGAGGCCTTAAAGATCATCTAGTTTGAACCTCCGTGCTGTGGGCAGGGACACCACATATATACTTACATGGAAGTACAAGTACTTAGATATAAGTAAAAGCATGTGTACATATGTATTTAAGTATATACACAGGTATATATTTATTTAAATAAATGTTGTGTGCGCATCTATGCTTACATATAGGTATGTACACTAGTGTAGCATACATATACACTTGTATAAAATATACATAGAAATAATACATATATTAACACTAAACAAAGACTTGCCTTTTCTCTCTGAAGAGACAGATGCTTTTCCCTCTCTTCTGCAGTCTTGGCCTCTTTTGCTTTGTCCTCGTCACTCTTCTCAGACACTTCTTGTTCTTGCTGTTTACTCTTTTCTGGTGAAACAACTTTTGTATCCGATCTTAACTTTGGAACCAACCCACCAATATAGCTGTCTACAAAAGCTTGTACGCTGTTACTGGGATATGAAAGAAAGTTTGCAATACTTTTTTTAGTGGAAACTGGGAGAGCAGTATTTGTCTTTTCAGCACCCAGGGTCTCTGCTTCAGGAGCTACAGTACCTGCTGAATCCACTCTCTTTTCTTCGCTTGTTACAGTATTTGCTGATGAATCAAGCTTATTTTTCTCTTCAGAGTCCTGTAATAAAGCATTCCTTTTTCTTTCTTGTTCCATAACAGAATTATTAAAGTAAGAGTTGATATGATCAGCTACAAAGTTGTAAGTCTCTCCAAAATTTGTAGAAAAGTAGCTTATATGAAAAAGGTGGTTTTTAGTAGATGCTGAAACTTCTGGAGTATCTTGACAAGTGCCGCTTGAACTCACTAACACAGATTCCAAGTTTTCACTTGCACAAGTGGATTTCTTTGCAATCTCTGGGCCTCTGTTGCAATCGTCCTGAGTTCTGACATCTGTGACTTGTTTATCATTTTCTAGATTTGTGCTGATGTTATTCGCATCTGCACTGCTTTTATTTGCTTTACCCAAAGTACCTGAGTGGGACTTTAATCGAGCTATCCGTGACACCAGTTCACTGTGAGTGCCAGACACTGCCTTTGAAACAGACTCTATAGTATTCTTAATTCGTGACATGCGAATGCTCACCCTTGTAAGTCCTTTAGAAGAAGAGGTTAAAAGTTTGGAAACTCTGTAGTATAAAAACTCATGGCTATAAATGTACTTGTTATACCAAAATGCTCTGCTTCTGGCCCACTTACACCAAGGCTCACTTGTATGAAAAACTCTCAGGTGTGCAGCATGATTTATCCTCCAGCAGGTTTTAGGTCTACAGAAACACAGGTATTTGTTTCTTTGCTTCCACCAAGGACTTTTTGGGTTAATCAAAAGGAACAAATATGCGTCCAAGGATAAATGAACTGTCATTACTTATAAATAATTGCACCTTTTCTGTGTTGCTTTCTACTTCATTCCAAAAAATATATGTCAATACATAAGTCCTGTAATGTAGTGTTGCCTGAAAAAGAAAAAACAAAAAGACCAAAACAAAACCAACAATGGAAACCCCAAACCAGAAACAAGTTAAGCTAAAATCATAGAATTGTTTAAAACAAATGAAACTTATGTATCCTTTTGGTAAAGACAGATAATCACTCAAATCAAGTCAAATAATCTCACGGGCATATCTACTGCTCAGGACATTTGGTAGTGTCACCCCAACATATCAACACGCTACTCCCTAAAGGCCAGTTTTGGCTCATCTTGAGCAATATGTGACACTTCTCAAAAGCACTTAGTGGCATATAGAAAGTTGATTGCTATTTCTTCAGCAAACTATCTTGTGCAGACACAACGCCTCAAATGTCATTATATTATCACCCTTTTACAGAATTCCTCACAGGGAAGAAGTGACACTGAGCAAAGTTCAATGAAACATGCCCATCCTAAGAGCCAAGGGCAGTATATAATCCTTACTCTGCAAAACAAGATGCAACTGGTGGAGCAGCGTTTTACACAGCACACCAGAGCTGCGCTGATACCGCAGGAGCAAATCCATTATTTGCTAAAAAAGCAAGCCCAGGCTTCTCCAGCGCCTGTGACAAATGCCGCAGGCACGCAGGCCAACTCCTGCGCAGGCCGACTCCACAGTGACAGCAGAGGTGACACCAGCGCTGGCAGCGCCATCGTTACTTACAGTCTCCTCTGCCTGCGCTGCCTGTCCCGCCGGGCTGCGGCCACCACGGCCGGGCCGGCCTATATAGGCACGGGGGAGCCTCCTGGCCCGGGGGCAGGCGCGGGCGCTGTTCCTGCCTTGCGCCATTTCCCAGAAACGCTGCCGAGAGCGGCCGCGTAAACAAGCACCGAGTCCCGGCCCCGCTGTCCCCGGCCCCACCTCCCGTTACGCGAGCGAGCCCCGCGTGCCCCGCACGCGCTCATCGTGTCCCCCCCGTCCTCACAGTCCCCCACGAGCCGGCGGAGATGCGGCCCGACCCGGCGGCGGCGCGGCCCATCCTGGCGGCGGTACCTGCTGGACAGCGGCTCCCGCCTGCCCCTGTCCCCTGTCCCCGGGCCGCCGCCGAGCGCCAGGCAGGGGCCGCGCCCTCACCAGCGGCGCCGCGCGGGCGGAGCGGGGCCCGGCACGGCAACACCGGCGGCGCGCGCCCGCGGCACTGCGCCTGCGCACGCCCCGCGCGCCGGAAACAGCTGGGGCGCGCGACGGCGCCCCACGGGCCGCGGGTGGGCACGGGGGGAGCGGGTGGCGCGAGACGGCCGCGCGACGGCTGGGGGCGGGGCCGGGCGGCGCGAGGTCACGGGCGGGGCGGGGCGGGGCCGCTGCGCCTGCGCGCGGGCGGGGGCGGGCGGCGACGTGCGGGGCGGCACGCGGGGGGGCGGGGCCGCTGCGCGCTGAGGAGGCCGCCGAGGGCGGGGCGGGTGGGAATGGACAATAAAGGTTATCCATTCCCAACTTCCCTCCCACAGACCAGAGAAGGCTACTCAAAGCCCCATCCAGCCGGGCTTTGAGCACTGCCAGGGTCAGGGCACCCACATCCCTGGGCAACCTGTTCTGGCGCCTTGCCACTCTCACAGTAAAGAATTTTATCTTAATATCTAACCTAAATTTTCCCATCTTTCAGTTTGTACCCATTTTTCACTGTCCAGTCACTACAGTTCCTGTCCTCTCTGGCTTCTATGTAGGTCCCTTTCAGGTACTGGAGGGTGCTTTGAGGTCTCCGCACAACCCTCTCCATGCTGAACAGCCCCGCTTTCTCAGCCTGCCTTTGCAGGGGAGGTGCTGCGGCTCCCTTGCCCTTCATGGCCTTCCTCCGGCCTCACTCCAAGAGGTCCCTGTCCTTGGTATGTTACGGAGCCCAGGGCTGGATGCGTCTCACCAGAGCAGAGCAGAGGGGCAGAATTCCCTCCCTGGCCCTGCTGCCTGCGCTGCTTTGGATGCAGCCCAGGACACGTTTGGCTCTCAGGTCGGGTACAGCAGAGCAGGCTGTGCCCCATGCTGCTGGCAGCACTGGGCTCCAGCGCCGCACCCTGGGGAGGCACTGGGAGCAAGGGGCTGGGAAGAGGAGAAGGGCCTCTACCCAGCCTCTGCAGCTACTCAGTGCAGGTGCCTTGGGACTATGCCCCTGCATCTCCTGGTTAATGCTTGGGGAACAAAGACAAACATGTTTTTCATGGGTTGGACAGGGTTAGGGGGTGCCTGGGTCTTCCCCAGCCAGGCTTCAGAGCAGCAGCGGGCCCTGAGATTCCTGCCTGCGTGGCCTGTCTGAAACACGGTTTTAATGGGGCTGCCGAAACTTCAGGTGACAATGGCAAGAGAGGGGATGGATACACTGTGTGCTCAGGTGGAACAATGGACGCCTCACCATGAGGGTTACGAGGGTCATGTCACACTTGTAGTTTCAGATCCCAGTTGTCTTCTTCTGTTTTTCCTCACAAATAAAGAAGTAAAATACATTTTCTTACCTTGCATTTTATTCCCCAAAGGAAAATTTATATTCCTTACATGTTGTAATTTTTATCATGTATTTCTTATAAATTGAGCAGGTTAAATTCTCTACATCTCCCAGAGCAGGACATCCCTGTCTGGATGGTAGGTGCCCACCAAAGTCACTCTGTCACTCCCTTCCTCAGCTGGTCAGGGGAGAGAAAATAGAACAAAAGGCGTGTAAATTGAGGTAAGGACAGGGAGGGATCACTCACCATTTACCGTTATGGGCAGAACAGACTCAGCTTGGGGAAATTATTTGAATTTATTGCTTATCAAATCAGAGTAGAGTAATGAGAAATAAAATGAAGTCTTAAAACTTTCCTCCCACCCTTTCCTTCTTTCCGGGCTCAACTTCATTCCCAAATTCTCTCCCTGCTCCCCATACAGCAGAGCAGGGGACCTGCAGTCAGTTCAACACATACTGTCTCTGCTGCCCCTTCTTTCTCAGTGGGAGGACTTCTCAACTCTTCCCCTGCTCCAGCGTGGGGTCCCTCCCACAGGAGACAGTCTTCCACGAGTTCCTCCAGTGCTAGTCCTTTCCATGGGAGGCAATTTTCACAAACTGCTCCAGCGAGAGTCCCTTCCACAGGGTCAGTCCTTCAGGAACAGACTGCTCCAGTGTGGGTCCTCTGAAGGGTCACAGGTCCTGACAGCAAACCTCCAGCATGGACTCCTCTCTCCATGGGGCCACAGGTCCTGCCAAGAGCCTGCTCCAGTGTGGAGTTCCCATGGGGTAACAGCCTCCTTCAGGCACCTGCCTGCTCTGGCATGGGCTCTGCCAGGACCTGCAGGGGAATCTCTGCTCCAACACCTGGAGCATCTCCTCCCCCTCCTTCTTCACTAACCCAAATGCCTTCAAAACTTGTTCCTCTCACATATTCTCACCCTTCTCTCCCAGCTGCTGTTGCTCAGAAGCTTTTACCCTTTCTCGATATGTTATCACAGGGGCACTAACACCATTGCTGGTGGGCTCAGCTTTGGCCAGTGACAGGCTCATCTTGGAGCCCGCTGGAATTGACACCTTCCAACACAGGGGCAGCTTCTGATGTTTTTTTGCGGAAGCCACCCCATTGCATTGGGTTAATTTTACAAGGTTTTAGTGGGGAGTCTTCCCCACAGAAGCCTTGTGACATTAACCCAATGCAATGCCAATTTTACCCTCAAGGCATGTCACTTCCTTGGTGAAGTACTCAGTGGCCACAAATATTTAGTGAGCCACATATTATTAGGATCCTTTTGCACAGGACAGTGGCAGTTCATACCCAGGTGCTCATCTGTTCCCTCCTAAAGGGAAGAGATGAGTTCTGCTTTCTGTCCTGTTCTGCAGGTATGGTCTGTCTGCCTTGCTTGTAGATTACCACACATCTGGTTGTATTATCTGGTGGTGATATACTCATGTTTTTAAGAATTATCTACTATTTTTTAATTTATCACAGGATTTCATTATATATGCTTAGGCTCATTTTTAAACCAAATAGTTCAGACACTCATGGGGTCTGCCCTAAGTGCCAGATGCAGCTAAGCAGGGACGTTTCACTGCCTCTTGATAGATGAATTACTTCATGTAAAGGCCTGAATACTGTTGTGAGAGCAACACAGTAGCCAGAGTTTTAGACTGTGTAGCAGTGTTAGCTGAAGCAGCTTCCCTGGGTATGTTTGCCCTTCTGTAAGCCCCAGGGCTCTAGTGCATTTGCCAGTATGTTGAACCAAGTTGGATCTCATCAGAGGGCTTAAGAAGCAGTGGCCCATCTGAAGCCACAGCCTGAGCTGGCTTTGAACGTGGTAACTTGCTTTCTTGCAACAATAAAGGCTCAGGCAAAACAAGACCTACAACTTCAGTAAGAAGGAAGTTTGGACATATAAACTTCATGCTGCCAGGGCACATCCTGCCTCTCTTTGACTGGCAAATAAGGTATTGGAGGTAGGAGGCAACTGATCCCTTTTAGCTTCACATAGTTCCTTCCTAAACAGTCACACTTTATCTCATAATCTCGTAAAATTCTCTCCTGTGCCTGCTCTGACATTCATATCACCACTGGGATATGTACAATGGTGTATTGATTCATACCTTTGCTAAGAAGAAGATTCAAGGGTTTCACATTTCTGGTCCAATCACAGACCCCTGTGTTCTTACCACATCACTCTCCCTAAGGACGAGAAGACCTTTCTGATCTGACATGTTCAGAGGTGCATGATTCATCAGCTTCTCAAAACAACCATGAAACAATTCAAAAGAACTGAAAAACACTGGACAAGAAAAGATGAATTTATGTATTCCCAGGCACAAATTCTGCATCCACACCTTCTCAAACATTTTGCCAATTTAGCGTTCTCTTTGCTGTAGTCGTGACATTAAGAAGAAGTTACCTCAAATTTATTTAAAAGATAGACTAGTTTTATAAGCTCTCTAAGTAGTCAAAGGTGAGTTCATCCTGTTTGACTAAATACCTAGTTTTTAGATAAGAGAGATGAATCCACATATGATATTCAGATGGTGGCCGACTCTGTAGTTGTTTTCACATAATATGGATATCATCTCATTTAAATAATGTTGAGATGCATTTAATTTTAACAGGATGTACATTAGCTATTTGAAAAATACTTTCATTTCAATACTTTCCATGGGAAAAATCAAGAGAGAAATCTGTTGTTATTATTGATGGGTTTTTGCTGATCTCTGTTAGGTTGCATACCCAGCACTCAAGCTCTTTCAGAGTGGTCCCTTGAAACATGATTGTTTTCAGTTTAGGACAACAATGAAAGTAGTTTGATTTTAATGAGTTCTGTCTCTGTTACTTAATTCAGGAAATCAAAGGCTTTCAAAACATTTTCTCATTATACCTGTTAAGACATGTTTTTGTAGGTAGGATGAAAACTTTTGTAAATCAAGTAACACATCAATTGTGGTAAATCTTCCTGTTTCAAAGAAAGAGAGTTCTTTGGTGTACGTGATTTTTGCCGTGTTATAGCCAAAGTATTGTGGTGTCAATAATTCAGGTGAGTTAATTGTATTCATTTATATGCATGTTATGCTTTTAAATTCCATTAATTACTTCTAACATTCATATTT
The DNA here is from genome assembly GCA_026261815.1 of Monarcha castaneiventris obscurior. Classification (NCBI taxonomy): domain Eukaryota; kingdom Metazoa; phylum Chordata; class Aves; order Passeriformes; family Monarchidae; genus Monarcha; species Monarcha castaneiventris. The sequence goes on from JAMPIT010000482.1 coordinate 136,136, forward strand.
GTATGCCTGTCTTGGGCTGCTGCTTGGAGAGACAGTCATAATGGATTATGAGGCAGTTTGAAAAAAATTGGATATTTACCAGAAATAATGGTTCCCAAATTGGTCAATCTAGGATTCTGACTCTTGTTCTATGAAATATGGAAGTTTTTATTTTGAGTAAACAGCTTTGCACATTCTCTCACTGTATGTTTGATAAAAAGCTAATACATGAATAGAATTTATATATAGCATTATATATGGGGTTTATTTTTACTTGCCAAATTGATTATTGATGGTATTCTGAAAATACAGAACTATCACTAAGAGACTCAAACAAATTTTAAAAAATCCCAAGTATTTCAAAACACTGTGACAAACTAACATATATTGGTAGAGGAGTATTCTGCTAATAATGGTGTCTGAGGTAATTGCTTAAATCTAACTTTTCCAGTCAAGCTTTAGGGAAAACATGGTTTTCTATTTTCATCAGCATAATATGACAGACAGAAGCTGAGTAGTGCTAGCAAATATTGTTTGGCTTTGCAAACACAAGTATTCTGCCTCTTAACACTAGATGGCAGACAAAAAATGGGAAAACATTACCTTGTTTTCGGGATAGAATGTTGAAAAATTAATTTGCAACTTGAAGGAATATTCACTGAAAACTCTCAAAGTAATAAGAATTAAGACCATTGAATGCATGCTTGTGGCAGCATGGATACTTTCTGTAACCTTTCATTTGGATGCGTTTTTTGGCACAAACATTGAAAATAATCAAGTGGAACTTTTCTCTATTATTTTCATATTGCTTTTTTATCTCTTACTTCCCTTCAATATTTTGCTCTTGTCAAAGAGCTAAAAATTCTAGAAGCCTTAGAAAGGGAAAGAGAAACTTTAAAAGAAAATTGTCCTCACCAGGTTGTCACATTGTTGTGAAATTTTCTTCTCTAAATCCAAAGAGCAGATGATGTAAGACTTACATTGCAGCTGCTTACTATCTTTGCCTTGCATCAGTTACCCAAAGTAATTGGGCTGCTTTGCTCCTTATTGTCATTGAATCTTAGGCAATAATGTGGAAGTAACGTTTGCTAAGGGGGCAACTCTCTTCATAGAATATTATAAATTATTGTGCCAAATATTATGTAATCAGTTCGCCTAGAAGCCAGTGAATATTTTGGGTTGTTATCCCCTTCCTCTCCCAACTACATCCTCAAAAAGAGGGGTCAGAATCTCCAAGATTCTGAATCCCACTCTAAAATGCTGGTTCCTTTATCTAATAGTGATATGTATACACAGTACTAGAACTGTAAGAAATCCCACCAAATCCCTTTCTTTCTCAATGCTTCTGCTGTGGCTGCAGAGATAGCAAGCCAGGCTGGCTATTTGCAGTGCGAGCATCTTTATGGACTAAAATCAGAAAAGACCCAAGTTTTTTCCATGGTGGTTTTCCTGTTGGACTTACTCCAAATGAGAAAGGTAAATGTACTGGAGTGGAAGGGTAAGTGCAAATGTACTTGCCTGCTTCATAGTTAGAAAGTCAGCTACAAAGATGTCCATAGCTTCTGGTTTAGGTTTCTCAGATTATTCTCACTACACAGTAGCTTTCAGTGCAAACAACAGACTGTGGCACTCCCCTTCTTATAGGAGTGCTTTACCCACAAGGATACACAGCCTTTTTTTTTCCAAGGCTTCTTGGTTTCATGAGTTCTTATGTTCATAGTCACCTAGTTTCAACAAGAGTAGAAACCATTTTCCATTCTGCCTTGCCAATAAGTTGGTGACCAGGAAATTCTCATAAGAAATCAGAAATGTGTATTTAAACCTTCTCTGGCTGAAAATAGCATTGACCCCATTTTCTTGCACCACCTGGGTAAATATTCCATTGAAAATAATCCTTTCCTAGATATTGTCAATGACTTGGTTCCTGTTCCTCTTCCCTCCTGTTCCTGCTCGTCCTCCTCTCTTCACATAGGAACCTCCATATCCTCACCCCATTTGAAAGCACTGGACAATTTTCAGCCTGTTTCTTGTAGGAATGCTTGTAAGGCACTGTTAAAAGAGTTAAAGGCTCTGCATTTTGAATGCATAACGTTACCTGGCTCTCGTGCAGAGTTAAGACTCTAGATTACCATCAGGATCTGGAATTTAGTGATGTCCTGCTCTGTTCATCTTCCTGCTTTGCTAAATCCAGGCAGTTTCCTGCTTCCCACACAGCATAAAGGTGCTTGGATCCCTAAATCAGGGAGCCTGCTCCAGGAGTTGGTACCTGAAGTCTGTTACACATCTATCCTTGATTTCCTGTGCCTCCACTGCTCATAGCCAATGGTCTTTGCCCTTGTGCTTTTGTGCATTCTGGAAACCTATCTGCCAAAACAAGAGTGTACTGGTCAAATAATTATATACTAAATATGAATAATGTAGTTGATTACTTAGAATTTAAAATTCAGACTTGTGCTAGAGGTCATATTATAAATTCCTCTTCAGCCCCCCGTGATTATCATAGTAGTCATTCTGTTACCTTTCAGCACTCAAGAAGTGATAGATGTGAATTTTGTTACTGCAGCATCTGGTTGAGAGTATGATTGTACAAGTGTCACCCAAGGTTTTTGGTGTAAATGGAAGGAGGTCAAAACGCACAGTCTCTTTAAGTCTGCTGGAGTTAATTCACTGACCACAGTGTTTGCAACTGCTTCCTCAGTATTGCTGGAGAAACTGACTGTCATTTTTATTTAGATTGTCGTTTAATTAAATTATTAACATATGGCTGATCTTTCCTCTGGACCTCTAAGTATTATACTAGGTACCATCTTAGCATTTTTGCCTCTATTAAAATGCTCTGTTTATAACTTCTCATCTGTGGAAAAAGTGCTTTGTAATTCTTCATCAAAACCAGTTCATCATAGTTCCTTCTCCTAAAGTTACACATTGTTTCTTCATTTTTCTTCTCTCTGACCAGCCTTGGTGAAGCTCCTTATTTGTCAGTTGTTTTCCACGACCCTGGTGACAGGTGAGCTGTCAGGCCATTTAGCGTCCTAATAGAGAGCCCAGACTGTCTGGAATGCTGCAAATGAAGAAGACAGTTTTTGGCAGAAGCCTATGTAACTGATTTGTAATGATTCATTTCTATCTTAAAATAGCCTGATGGAAGTTGTAGAAGAAACAATAAAAGCTCTACACTCTATGGGTAAACACTTTATTAAAGTTGCATGAAATTTTACAGCAGCAATAGGAAAGAAGCACTACTTGGAGAATGGTTTACGAATTGTGGAAGATAATTCTACCACTATAATAAATACATGAATTAAGCCAGCTGGTTCCAGGCTTTGGACCCAGTGGTACCCTCACTGCTGTCAGTAACAGCTGTAAAATCAGAAACTTGCCTAAAGAATGAGGTCGACAATAGTGAATTATAAAGTTCTTACTGAAACAGGTTAAACAGTTATTGTTTCAGATGTAATCTCCTTAGGGATTAAAAAGAGGCACATAGTACTGTACGTAGTTAGTGGTACTGTTTTGTGGTGAGTATCTGGGATTTGCCTAGTTACAAGTCACAGGGGACCCATACATGTTTTTTTCCCTCTGGCTTTAATGCCTATGGCTAATTCCTACTGAAGGATGCACTCAATTTAGGAAGGTTTTTGTTCCAAAATATTGCGTAACAGTAAATTTAGTTGTTTGATGTGTTGCAGTCCTACACTGTAAGGCTGAATTTGTTTTGATGTAGCCTTTAATCTTAATAAAGTAATACCCTCTTCCTTTAAATATAGTTAATTTACTCATTGGAGAAATGAGCAGTTTCTTGTAAAGTGAAAGGCATCCACATCATGTGTGTGCAGGAGAGCAGCTTTTACACACATGTAACACATGTACACCAAACACAGATGTGCACAGTTCCCTTTTTGTGTAAAAACAGGGCTAGCAGGACAAAATTTTGTCCTGTGTTTATTATAATGTTAATTTGAGAAGTTAAGGGAGTTTTCTAGTTCATCTTGACTGGAAATGGATGAGATTTTGGGTTGTCCTGACATTTTCTAATATTTTTTTGGCTTCACTAAGAGCTCTCCTTCCTGCCCAGAAGTGATTTTGTCCAAATCAAAGCTTAACTCTTTCTGAGGAATAAAGTTATTGATGCTATTCATCGTTTTGTGTCTCCTTGCGTGGCTAAGTATTGAACAGTATTCATATGTAACTTTGACTAATCTCCTGTAGGAAAGAATCCATTTGCTATCCATTGCACTACTTCCAAAAGCAATTCTCATAATATATCATGCTACTGATATATGTTTAAATTACTTAATACATCTCCTCAAATGTATTCTCAATCCATAGGCCAATTTCAATGCAATGCCATTAAGTCTTTTTATCTAGCCTAGAATATACTACTAAGTAAGTATTTTATGTAAAAAGATATTAAGAAGTAAATGTTTCTACTATCTTTTTGATAACTGAATCTTTTACTGCACACTCTAGTCATTTCCTCTCTATAAGGCCTATGGAAGCTTTTTTTACATTTTATTGTTTGAAAATAAATAGAATCACATCAGCACTAAGGAAATAATTTTTGATTTCTCTAAAATCCTCCAAAGATGTAGCAAATCATGCAAAAATTTCTTTTTTCTTAATTAGCTGGTTTAAATGACTTGACAAGTGCAGTAGCAATAATCTACTAGCTCTTCACATCTACAGAATCTCACCGAGATAAGAGGCAGACCTGGGTTTCTTACACAAAAAGCAGACAGAAGTATTTTCTGCTTTATCTTTTCTTAAACAGGAACTCTTTAGAACTTGCATTTCCAAAGTAAAAGAGTGCAGACCTATGCCTTCACAAGTTGTATTTAATAAGTAATGTCTATCAAAAATTAAACAGTTTCTGGGTTTTAGAAACAGATGGAGGGCACTTAACCCTAAACTGCATATATTTCTGCTTCAGCATATACTCCTCACCTGGCTTGGCAAAAAATAAATCTGCAATGCACTGCAATTAATGCAGTTTTTGGAAGACAAAGATTGTGATAGGACTTGACACACACAGGCCACATGGAATTCATAGGTCGGGGGAAGTGTTTATTCCCCACCAACTCAGCACTCTCTGCTCACCACATATGGAATATTTCCTCTGGTTCTGGAGGCCCTCTACAGGAAAGGTGTTGATGAGCTTGAGTGAGCTCAGCATGGTGCCGTGAAGATGATGGGAGGGCTGGAAGATGTAGCTTAGTGAGGAAGGCTGAGTGAGCTGGGCTTGTGCTCTGCATCAGAGGGTGCAACAATAAAGAGGGTGGTAAAATGGCTGTTTTCATGAGGTAGGGTAAACCCCACAAATATAGATAGTGAGAAAATCTTCCAATGCTGAGAACTCAATTTTTGTGCAGCAACAGACAGATATATTACGTGGATCTTCCCATGCACAGAATGCCATCTGTGGAGGGGTTCCTTCTTCTTCCCACAATGCGGAGCCTTTACTTCTGTGTGGCAAACAATCACATATATTTTCTCCTGACTGGCTGGGATGTCATCTCCTTCAAAACATTCACCAGTGTCAGCACAGGCTTTAAGTACAAGGCTCAGTAGAACAGACATGTTCTGTTCAAGGTCACTAACTCCTTGAATACAGTATTTTCCACAATGCTCTCAATGTAGCTTGTTCAGCCTGGAGGAGAGACAGCTTCAGAGGCACTAACAGTGCCCCCAGAGTGCCTAGGAGGATGCTGGCAGGAGGTCCAAGCCAGGCTTTTACTAAAGTCATGCCAGAAGAATGAGAGGAGGTGGCCTAAATAAGAGGAGGGTGTGATGACACATATGGAAAGCTTTTTCACAATGAAAATAAGCATTTGTAACCAGTTACCCAGGGAGGTTTGGGGTTCTAAGCTCTTGGTGGTTTTCAAGACCTGACTGGACAAACCCTGGGTAAAGTGGTCTGAATTCAGTGTTGTCCCTGCCTTGAGCAGCTGTGTGATTCTGAAATTCAGAGTAGACAGCTAAACTGAAGTCTTAGTATGTGAGCTGAATCTCTCCCTTTAGCTAACTAACAAACATTAGATGACATTCCACACTGAGAAGTTCAGCAGAAATTAATTAAAATGATTTAGGGAAAGAATTTAACTTGAACAGATACAGTTTGGAATGAAGCAAAGCTGGACGATGGGAGAAGGACAGTATTGATGTAAAAGAGCAGCTAAGGCTGCTTAAACATTTTCGTCAGTTATCTTAATTTTCTTTTCTCAGTAAGTTGTATTCCCAGAGTGGATTAAATTTCAATTTAACATTATCCTGACTATCTGCTTGCATGGATGAAAAAGATTGAAAGGGCACAATTACAAAGTTATGAAAGAATTAACATATATTGAGCTGATTATATGCAAGATAGAACAAGAGTCTTACATCACTGGGACAATTTGTACAAGGAGGGCCACCACCCTTTTTAGAAACATAGCAAAGGCTACTTGTTTCACAGTGTGCTTGCCCTTTACCCTGTGTCCACATGCTGGATCTGACACCTGGGCTGTTGCCCAGACACTCTGTGCATGTGTAGACGAGGAAAAGTTGAATGTTCCCAGGGATTTTTTTGGACCATTCTAGGTACAGCTTATAAAACACATTTGCCTGAAATATATGTCTATCCATACCTTATGCATTGTGAAAAATCATAAAAATAGGTGCTTTTGTATTGCAGTGGAGGGCGTTTGGTATGATATTCTGATTAGTCTTCCAACAGTATTCCAGAATTGACTTGTGTTGCATATACTGGTCTTTTTGCATATAATTTCTTGATATTTCAAATAATGAAATATAAATTGATGTTTCTTTTCCATGCCTGACTCTGAACTTAATATTCTGTTCAACATGTTCGTGTTTCAACACACTTAATCCCAGCTCTGCCTAGATGTACATGTTTACTTTGTATCTTGCTGGAAGAATAAAGATCCCACTTGGCTTTCTGTTAAATTGTGGAGTGAGGAGGCTCAAGGTAAATTATTTTGGAGCACACACCTGAAACTTAGTCTCCGTCAGAAGACAGAACCTGAGACCAGCCCAGCTGCTCTCCAGCACAGTCTTTGCTGTCAACAGCACTTCCAGGGGTTCATGGTTTGTGGCCAATTCAATTACTCTTCTGCAAGTTGCTGGGTGAAGGGAGGGTGAGGGTTAAGGCAAACCCTTTTGTTCCTTTATGGTCTTGCTTTGCCTATTTCCCACTAATTGAGATAGATTCCAAATTGAGGGGGCAAACTAAAACAAAACAATCTCAAGCATCCAAGTTCCCTACAAATAGGCCTTTATTTAGGAAAAAAATCAGGTATATCAGATTAAGTTGTTGTGATTCATACTCTTTGCGACACGGTCTTAGAGAAAAGCCTTTGTAGACTTGGGCAGCTGCAGCAGTGTTCAGCCAAGTCTAGGTTATGGATACTTACAGCTGCTGTCAGTGGAAAAGTTTCCTGAGATTGTTTAGCTTCTCTGTTGTCTGTTCTCATAGTCTTACCCTTTCATGAGCTATTAACATCCATCCCATGGTGGCATGTAAGGGGGAAAGAGAGAAAAGAGGTCATGTATGTTTTATAAACTTTTTTAGTCTACCTCAGCATCCTGTTTATGAATTTACACTTCACCTGTTTGGTGATACATGAAAACCTTTAGTGGCAAATAAATGGTAGTCTGTCTGTGAGCTTCCTGAGCTGGTCTTATAATATAGTTGTGATCACAGTGATTAATCAGCTTAGGTGCAGTATTATGCACTATATATGCGGCATGGATATTGCTTTTCACCTAACTGGTTTCCTCTTTAAAAAGACTTTAAATTACCAGTCTCCTGTCTGTAACCAGAAGGATATGAGTGACCCAGCTTCAAATAAGATTGCATACAAATATCTATTATTTTTCATATTAAAATAATCAATTTTATTAAATCTCTCTTTTGTGATTAAGAGGGAGGGCTGAGAGATAAAAGAATAAAATCAGATCAAATTATCTATTTCTACCTGCCACTAGCTTTATGCAAAAGTCATACTGGAAAGTTGAAGAACAATGCATTTCCTGTGTTCATGATACAATTTACTCGACAAAAATAAAAATGTTTAGATACTGATAAATGACCTCACAGACTTTAGCACTATAATAGAATAGAGACTTTTGGATATTGTTTCATCATAAAGACCTTTTCCTCAGTTGGATTTGCTACTGAACTTTCACTTATTTTTTTGGTTAAATTCTCAGTAGACTTACAGTCCCAATAAAAGTAATTTATTTCACATGTGTTATTTTTCATTTTGCTGAGAAAAAAAATCTAAGTCTTGACCCTGTCTTGAAATAAAAATATTATTTTTAGGGCAGTACATTTTTCTTTTTGTTTTAGAACCAGGTGACTCCAAAAGAGAGAAAAAGGTGAAAAAAGGTCTATGGAAAATGCATTTCTTTGTCTGTGCTGCCTTTAGGATGTGGTCAAGCCCCAGGAGCCTGGAGGTTGCTGTTACCACGTGCCTGAGCTCAGGGACCCAATTTTGTCTACGTATAAACATTCCTCCTGCTTCTCCTGAAGTGTGTTCCTCTGGTTTACGTAGAAAAATTTTTGCAAGAACTCTCCTGAGTAAAGTCATTTAAGTATGACTCTGACCACAGCTATTTACAAGTTTGGGTTTTGACTGAAGTGAGTAATTGAATCACGTTGAGCCTCTGAAGTTTGCCTTTTATTTATATATTTCCCCCAATTGTGTGGCTCGGTCTGCCATTGGCTGCTGTCCCTGCAGCCTACCCGAGGGCTCTGCAGTTACATAAGACTGTCTGCTGGGAGCCTATATAAAGCCTTTCTGCATGCCAGCAAGAGACAGAATTTTATCACAATCCAAGCCCACTGCTTTAGTTTGCATGAGCAAGAAGATTTTCTTGAAGATACACTGAAACTCGAGCCCAGGCTGGTTTGTTTGCCAGCCAGTGCTTCACAGCTGTCAACCTGAGTCGCAAGTGGCAGCTACTGTGAGTAGCTTCCGTGCATTATGAAGAATTTTTCATTTCCTATGCAGGATAACACACATCAGACTGAGAGTCCTCCTCCTCACAGATTCCTGAGTTTGACAAATCAGTCAGACCCTAATGGAAGACCAGAAAGAGATGAGCAATTAGCTCAAGTAGAGATTGCTGTACTGGGGGTCATATTTCTGACAGCGTCTGTGGGCAATTTTATTCTCATACTGGTGCTGTGGCGAAGAAGAAAGAAGCTATCTAGGATGTATGTGTTCATGCTTCACCTCAGCATTGCTGACTTAGTAGTAGCCTTTTTCCAAGTGCTGCCTCAACTCATATGGGATATTACAGATATTTTCATAGGCCCAGATTTCTTGTGCAGAATTATCAAGTATCTACAACTGCTGGGCATGTTTGCCTCTACTTATATGATAGTGGTCATGACAGTGGACAGATATCAAGCCGTTTGCTACCCTATGGTCACTTTCCAAAAGAAGAGAGCTCTCTGGAACATTCCCATTTGCACCAGCTGGTCTATAGCACTGATTCTTAGCCTACCGCAGGTATTTATCTTTTCTAAGACTGAAATATCTCCAGGTGTCTTTGAATGTTGGGGTGAATTTATTCAGCCCTGGGGCCCAAGGGCATATGTGACTTGGATTTTTGTAGTTATATTCTTCATTCCCTCAGCAATCCTTATCACATGCCAAGTCAAGATTTGCAAAATAATCAGAAGAAATATAAACGTGAAAAAACAGAACGAATGTGAAGCAACAAATCAGAATCAAGTCCTGCCATCCCGAGCAAGCAGTGTGAACTGCATTTCAAAGGCTATGATCAAGACAGTAAAAATGACAGTGGTGACAGTTGTTGCGTATGTTCTCTGTTGGTCGCCTTTCTTCATTGCGCAGCTGTGGTCCGTGTGGTTCCCCAGCACCCTGACCGAAGGTAAGCTGCTCTCCCTGCTCTGCCACAGCTGCAGAGCAGGCTAGAGCACTGCTGTCCAGTGCTTTATGCTTGCACTTTGCTTTTGTGTAAAGGTTACCTGTGGTCATTTGAGGAGGATTAAAAACAAACACCTGGATTGATTATCTCCTGTATTTAATTAGGTACTGGGTGTTATGTGTGGGTCTTGTGTTATGTGATCAAAACATCATGTGTCTATTTTGTGTGTGTGTGTCTTGAGTGGTTAAAAATTTAAAGATTCATGAACAGCGTGGTGAAAAGTATCATGTGCTTCAGCAAGGCTTCAGGCTTTTAGAGGTTTTAGGTATTATAGCAGCAGTATTTTGGGCTCTTGAGGTGAAAGGCAGCAATTAACTATTCAAAGTAATAATATAAATATTTCTTATTTACTGGGTAGAACAGTGATGTTATAAGACATCTAATTTTTTTTTTTAAATATTGAAATCATATTGATGAAATATCTTTAGTACACTATGAAACAATCAGAAGTTGTCCTCCAGCTGTTTATAAAGCAAAAAAGCAAGCCTGAGAGAATTATCAAAGAACACCATGTTGTCAACAAGGATAATCTTGTCAAATTTATACTATTGCCTCTTTGTGAAAGGCAGACTCTATATGTGACTTTAAATTCAACTATTCTAAACTCAGAGGTAAAAAAGCAAAGGAAAAAATGTAATAGTTCTGCATGATAGAAACAGTAGTTTCTGATCTTTGTTTTAAGAATTCTTCCAGTCAGTGTGAATTTGAGTCTTATTCTACGTAAATTAATGTCAAAATATATACCTGTATTTATTTGTATCTGTTTAACAGCTTAGTAGTTGAATTTAAAATTAATGCAGCTACATCAAAAAAGAGCTATATGAAACTATTTAACTTTGCAATGCACACAATAATGTATGCTTTATACCTTCAGCAGTTGCAAATTGCATTGAAATGGGAATTTCCTACTATTAGATTAGCTTTAATATATGAATAGATACAGCAGAAAGCAGCAGACTGTGAAAATATAACTTATTTGTAAGAGTGCTTTATTTAGTCTCTTATTCCTTTAACTGTTTTGTTCTAGGTTCAGCATTCACCATTATCATGCTCCTTGGCAATCTAAATAGCTGCACCAACCCATGGATTTACATGTATTTCTGTGGCCAGATTCCATATTGCACAAACAAGCAGCTGGAGAATACCGCGCCTCAAGAGGAATCCGTGTTCACAGGGAGCATTCATCTCGTAGACAGAGACCCTGAGGAAAACAGTACTCCTGCATAAATGCTGAGAGCTTTTTGTTGTTTTGTTACATTTCCTCTGTTCACAAGACATATCGATATTTTACCACCATCCCTTATTTTGTGGATAAGGAAGCTGGTTTTTTTGTTGTAAAAATATATTTCTCTGCAGTTCTGTAGCATATGCAGGAAGTTTCTGTGTTGTGCAAGCCTGACTCAGTGCTTCAATCACCACTGTCTTATCAGAATGAATTCCTGACAAAGATACATAAAAGTATCTTAGATGTTTTGTGTTCTAAAGTACTTCCCTACTTGTGATTCTGCATTTCTAAGTAGTAAAATTTTACCACTAGCTGGTCCAACAAATTGAAACCTGACATAATGAAACTTGAATATGTTTTCAGAGTGAACCCTACATTGTTCATCATTCTGGTGTGATTGGGGACAGTGGGAAATCTTGAGAAAGCAGCACAAAGTCAGAAAAAGCTTTTGCCAGCTCTTCCTAGCACCTGGTTTAAATTAACTTTTTATATACATATAAAAATGCCAAGCAGCTTAATATAATTAAACAAAAAATAAAAGAATTTGGTGTGCTTGTGACATTGAACACCTACTTCAATTTCAAATTCCATTGTGGATCACAGGTAGCAGTAGCATAGCAGCAGTTCAGGTTTTTTGGCTTCATACCATGGGATTTGATTTTCCATGCATTTCCTGATGTGCAAGCAGTTAACTGGACACATATGCACACCCCCTACACACACATATGCATACTTTAAATAAAAGTGGGTGCTAAGAGTGTACACTTTCATTTGGCATTCAGACCCATTTGTTCTAGCATGCAATTTATTGTCAGAGAACCAATTATTATTCTATTCCTTAGCAGCCCTTCAGGCTCAAATTCAAATATTTCCCTTTGCTGTAAAAATAAATCTGCACATCTTTATCTCAAAATGCCATTTGGTTGCTGCTTTGTGGGTATTATGTGCAGGTAGCTGTTTATTTCCTTTCAGTGTCTGCAATCTGGTTAGAGGAGTATGGAAGGGGTATCAGCAAGGCTCTTTCAGGTGAGAATGGAGCTGCATTCCCAGGGACTCTGTGGCACTTACATCTGGTGGCATAAAATCTGTCTACATTATACTGTGTTTCATCACATTTCAGTTTTCTGAGTGCTAGCAGTCACAAACATCAGTAGAAAAGCTATAAAAGTCTGGGGTTTTAGTAGTTAAATTGTAGTCAAAGAAATACTGATTTAAACTAAATACTGATCACATTGTGAGAAGTTCTGGTGTACAGTGAATAGTTACGCTTCAGGTTAATCTGTGCTGACATGACTGCGTATTCTATGATTTCTACTCCCTGTATAGAGTTAGACCAGATGGGGGCAAAAACTAAATATCACTGTTCTTTATGATGGGAAAAGCTTGTGTCCCAGTCCAGCCAACAAGAAGAACAGGTCTCTGGCCGTTAGGAAGAGGGAGAAGGTGGGTGAAGGTAGTACTAAAGCCAGACAGGAATGGGAAGGGTCTGTACAAAGTCTCTTACTATAATTGCAACTGATAGTTTTTCTTGCTGATTTTCCCCCATCTCTTTAATTAGTAGTCATTAATTCTACCCTACAAAATATTCCATGTTAGAGCAATTCTGTAACTCAAGTGAATATCCTTATCTGGGCTAAGAATATCCAAGATGCTATCCATACTATTGATAGGATATTGATACAGTCACTCACTGACTTTCTAAGACTTTCAGCCCATTAGCTCTCAGTGAAGTTCTCCCTTATGACTAAATCCAATGGTTAATGGTGGGGTTTTTAGTTTTTCCACTTCCTTTGATTGTAGTTAATTACATAGCATAGTATGCAGACTTGAAAGGAACTGTAAACAGAAATGCTGCAAGGAATTGCCTGTGTCACTGTACTACTGTACTGGCAGCAGAACTCCTCAAAAGGCATTCATTTGCAAGGAAAACAGGCATTCATATTGTGTGCAAAGAGTCATCCAGATCCAGACCTGATGGAAGTCACAGTTCTGCTCAGACATCACAGTGGAGCTGTGCCATTTGACACAACCTGATCCAACCTGTGATAGAAATTTAAAGGTGCAACTTCTACTACTTATATTTCTGCATTGCTGATATATTTGTTACTGGCTCTATAAATAATTTGGTAGAGCTGGATTTTGCAAATAACAGTAGCTTGTTGTGTTCATTAAAAGTCTGAGAGCAATGTTAACTGTCTGTATCTCAGATATTTTGATCACATATTGAATGAAATGTCAGAACTTAAGACCAATGATCATTGTTCACTGTCTGTAATATTCAAAACACTTATATTTTTGTCTCTCAAGTGCTTTCTGATGTTTTCATTTTCCTTCCCCGATATCAGTCCTGCTCTTAAAAAGAAAATTAAAGGTTACTATACGACTGTGCAAACTACAGGCTATGGACACTTTTAGTTTCAGTCTGTCAGGAGGTATTTGAACACAGGTGTTCCTGCTTTTTCTCTTAGTAAAATGAATTGGGCTGCATTTTCCAGATGTAAATCTTTATCCTGCATACCCTGTCCTGCCTGCCCCATGGGTGGCACTGACAAACACCCTCAGTGGGGAGCTTGGTTCAGGTCCACTTTTTTCTATCAAAACTAATTTTCAAATGATGGGAAATTAATTTGGGTAACTTTTTTCCTTTTTCTTTTTTTTCAATCCTGATAAAGTGCTCCTTACAGGACTTCTCTTATTTCTTAAAAAAAAAAAAGAAGAGACATTTAAAAATAAAATTAAATTTTTCTCTTTGTAAATTTGGCCATCAGTGTTCTTGGAATTTGTAGTTTGAACATCTCATGCCTGTCGTGGCCTGGGAACTTACATTGTGCTGGGGTGGCCAGAGGGTCTTCCCCCCAGAGGTGGACTGCTCCTTGGGATGGCCGGTCCCGGTTTGGATTCCGTGGGTGTCTGTCAGCCTGGTCACTCCTCCAAAGCTTTCCCATTGGTTCCCGCTACCTGATCCCACCTTTCCCCTGGACTGAGCAGCCACGTTCCCTCGTATTTGCCTCTGCAGCCTTTGGCAGTGAGCATGCAATAAAATGCTCCTGCCAGAATAGCATGCAGATACCCTTCTTGCCTCCTTGTCACTGACTAAATACTTATTTAAAAAAGTATTAATGCCCTTTTCTTACTCTGTATTTTGAGTCTTCATCTGGACTATATCTTTTTCAATTCACTGCACTTAGATTTCCAACAGGTATTGCAGTATCTCATTATGAGAGAGGATTGACTTTGGGACAACACTGTAGTCTGGCCAGGGTGTTTAATCCATATGGGAGAATCAGTAACTCAAACATATGAGTCCCCAGGGGCACTGTAGAAGGCCATAAGAATGAAAAACTCCAATTATCAGATGAAAGCCTTTCTCATCAAAGCCTAGATTCTGTTTTCTCACACAAATAAATTCTGAATAGAAAAATACCTAGTGTACAAGTTCCCAGTCTTGAAATGAATGACTACATTGTTGATGCTGGCAGTGTGAAATGGTTTCTTGGTTATCTGGGTGGGGATTTTTTCTTTACTTTCCACGGTTTTGTTACTACTTGGGAAAGGCACAGTTCATTAAAAAGAATTTGATTCTTACTTAATAATTAGTAGTTTATATTTTGCAGTACAGATAAGAAGAATCAAAGACAATGTAATCTATTGATTCTGTATAGATTTATTACAGAAAAAAGAAACTGCAAAAACAACCTAGTAGAATGAAAGGAAAATCCCAACATGTGTTTTGCATTCTTAACAGTATATTTTGATAATTCTTATATTCTACAAAACTGCTTCTGTATTTTCATAGCCAGTCCCAGTTTACATTCTTGTAGATGGTGAACACTGAAGATAGAGGTGTTGGTTGGTAATCTTTTTAATCTTGCAATGAAATAATGCTGAAAAATTTTAAAGATGGTACCAAACTAATGTCCTGACAATTGCACTTTGATCATTTAGTTCTGAAAAGAGGAACCAGTTATGGAGTTGAATAAACTGGTCCTGTGTCTGCGTTGTGGGGGGAAGACTGACGGAGTGATGTGGAGACCCAGGTTGGAGCTGGCAGAGTTTGTTCTGTGAGGCAGACATGGCTGTATTATCTAGTTGTCAAACACTTGGCCAGGACAAAAGTATCCTCAAGAGGTTGTGAATATTAGCTATTTTTGGCTTAAGGGTATCATGAACTGACAAAGGCAGAGCAGGATGACCCAACTACTCAGTTCTTTTAGGCAAATTCAGTTTGGGTTGGATTCCTCAGAAGGGGAAAAAAAAAAAAGAAAGAAAGTTGTTTTCTGACTTCATAAGGTAGAGATTTGGGCCTGAATGCCCTGGCTATCTACAGGAAGCATCCATGACTATGAAACAGATTGTTCATACAGCAGCAAAACAGGATTGCAAACAGTTCAAATGGGGATTGTGTTACTTGTAGTAATGCAGCCATAAATAATTTATTCTCTACCAATATTTTGTTTATGATGATCCATAGCTGATCCTTATAGATTTGAATTGAAAGGAAATCATGCTGTTAGGAAATCAGAAATAAAAACTGATGTAATTTATCCTACTGGATCCAAACTCTGACTCCTTTCCAAATCCTACCTCTTCAGTCCTATGTGTGTCAGCAGCAGGTCCCTCTCTGTTCTCCTGGTCCCAGATAGAGCCTCATGATCTGCAATATATTTCCCAAACTCTACCTGCCTTAATCTCTTGCCAAGGTAGCCAATATTGTCTTCAGTTTGCCTCTCTGAAACAAAAGGATAGAAGCTGTGTCTTTTCCCTGGGCTTATATGATTCTCCTGCTATTGCCACTTGAGGACTTTCTGATGGTCATCTCATTAAGAGGGCAGATTCTGGGCATTTTTACAAGCCCTCCATAAGGTTTTTATTAAATTTCACTTCACTCTTTAGGAGCAAAAGAAAGAATAGGCTTTGAGTGAAACTAAGTGGCCATATCTGTTCCCTCATACTTCCTTTTTTTTGCCAACACAGCAAACCAGAGCATACGCTTGCTGCAGTAAGGTCATAGCAACTAATTTAACTAATGTGGATCACCCATCTCCATAGTGAACTTTGGGGGTAATGAAACTCCAAGCAAAGGCTTCTTGCCTTTCATCCAAATGATGTCCAACAGATACAGCGCGAACATATTCAAGTGCTATTTTATTAATCAAGAGCTTTTTTTATACCATGACTCACACATTGAAAGATCTTCAGAATTTTGGATTTGTGTTTCTTGCATCCATTTCAGTATACCGAAAATTGTTAAAATTGTGTGTTACCCAGATTTTAGCAACGAATCGTCCTGAATTCTGAGTTAACAACAGAGGAATCAGTAGGATTTTGTGGAGGAAACATTACATTACCATCTGGGGAAGATGTTTAAAAAAATGCCAAACAAAAATATTTGAACTTGAAGATATCTGGAAATTATGGATGAGAAGGTGGATTTAATCAGAGAAACATCTTCTTACATGCCAGTGACCACTTTTCAAGACAATTGCTGTAGTAACAAATACTATGACACAAGTAAGACTTGATATTCTTGTCATCATCATTATAATTTCTATCATCATGATCATTAGCATCATCATCCTCATCATCATCATCTATTATTTAAATGAAATCATCATATAGCCTACAATAAGTTTAAAAAAAAATTTAGCACCATGTGACTTATGTAGACCAGTTATGAAGCTGAAATATGAAAAGCATGATTTCAATCACAAATGCAACTTTTATATACAATGCTGCTATTTTATTTAGCTAAAAGGATATAGATAATTTTTTTAGTTCCAATACTATTGCTGTGCATTGAATTCCATGAAACTACCTTAAGATTAATTTTGGCAAAAAATGTTAAAAATTAGTTTCATGTTTACACAATTACTTGGGTATTAACTCAAAAATTTTGCTTTAAGATGCTGTTCTTGTATTCCTTAGTTTATTTGTGAGTTCCATTATTATCTGTATCCCCACCTTTGAAGAGATACTAGGAATAAATTATCTGCTAGCTATCACAGTGCATTGGAAAATTTGCCCATGTCTCTAAATGTGTTAATAGATGTCTGGCCTCAAATGATTTAATGCTGAGTATCTCCAGCTTTTGACTTACTGATGGGAAAAATTGTACTTTGTCATGAAGAATACAAGCCTTCTGGCAAGCAGAGTCATGATGTGAATGCACTGCTTATTGATACATTTCGTACAAATTAGAGTCTGCTGTGAATGTGATTCATATTCCTGATCCTTTCTTGACAAGACTTGTATTCTGAGATGATATGTGTTTAGCTGTAACTATCTGTTCACAAAAAATACATGAGAAACACCTCAGAAAAAAAGTTCATTTTTTTTTTCCTCAGCAACTGTGAGTACTGAATCTTGGAGTTTAATGCATTTGCTGTGAAACATGAGGTTAAAAACATTATTGTAGTATTTGGGCTTGTTTTGTTTGCATTCACAAAATGAAGTAATACTGGATTGTATGACACTTACATGTAGATTGTATTAAAGGAATGATATCATGGCAAGCCGAACATGTAGAGCTCTGTAATCATAGACTCATAGAATCACTAAGGTTGGAAAAGACCACCAAGATCATCAAGTTCAAGCATTAATTTAGCACCACCATGTTCACTGGTAAACCATATTCCCAAGTGCCACATCCACATGCCTTTTAGACACTTCCAGGGGTGGTGATTCTACCACTTCTGTTCTCAGCCTCTTCCAATGCCTGACCACTCTTTCAGTGAAGAAGCTTTTTTCTAACATCTAATCTAAGCCTCCCCTCACACAACTTGAGGCTGTTTAGTCTGGTCCTGCCACTTGTTACCTCGGAAAAGAGACTGACCTGCACCTCACTCCTGCTTGAATGTTATCATGCATGTGCATAATACACTAGTTAATGCCATGGATCTGCCACAGGACTGCTCTGCAGCTGCTCCTGTGGATCATGGAGGAAGCATGTCCAGCATGTACACAGTCTTTAGGAACTTTCCCTCCCAAAAGCTCCCCAAGCAGGAGTAAGATGGCACTAGGAGTGCACATGCACTAACGTTCATACTGTGGGGCTGAGGCATGTTGTGTTTATATTGCAGTGATGACAGCAGATGATCTGAACTGGACCATTTGTATTATTAACAGAGCTGTCTGTGCAAGGAAATAAGCACACAAACAGGCAAAATCATCATGGAGCATCTCAGGTGATGACCATATGGAAGGCACTAACACAGGCATATCCATAGCTACTTCTTGTGCTTTTTTTGTGTTGTGAAACAGTGCGCTGAGTATCCAACTGGGCACGAACAGA
This sequence comes from Monarcha castaneiventris obscurior, assembly GCA_026261815.1. NCBI lineage: Eukaryota > Metazoa > Chordata > Aves > Passeriformes > Monarchidae > Monarcha > Monarcha castaneiventris. Next base: position 154,588 of record JAMPIT010000482.1, read on the forward strand.
GCAAAACGAGCAATCGGTGCATGGAAGTTGACATTGTTGTGGACAAGTTCTGCTGGAGTGCCACTGCCTATTTCAGGAGTCCAGAGGGCAGACGTGCTCTGAATCCCAACACTCTCCCCACCTCCACCTCTTTATTCCCTGGGGATAAAAGGAAGACACAGCACATAGTTGCATCTCTGCAACTTATAAACATATAGATGTGTAAATGTCTTCATCTTTTGACTCCTTTCCCTGCAATATCACCTTAGTCTGGTACTTCTAGTAGAAGCACTCAAATAATTCTGTAAGAGAAGGGCGTTGTGCTGTGATAGAGGTTTTGTTCTGCTAAGAATGAGACAGTTAAGCTCACCTTACTTGCAATTTAAGCAAGGACTGTATGCCATGAAGAGTTGATTTTTGTATTAATTACCTGGGGATACTATAAAAACTAGACTTCCAGTCACTGAAATGAAGAAACCAGGTTGACTGAATAGCTGACTTATTTATTAATTCAGTAGCTTCAGGTTTTCCTTTAATAAAGATTATTTTCTGTAAATCAAAGCAGATGAGAAGAATATCATAAATGTGGAATTAGACTAATCCTATTGAATTTTAAGCTGTGCCAAGGCTGCAAGAGATAATTAAATCATTGATATAAGACAAACAGTTAACCTGAGACTTTGATATTGAAAGTAAATACATTATTTTATGTACACTGTCTGTAAAATGATTGGAGGCACAAAAAGACTGTCCATAGAAAGCTACTGAATACTGTTTTATAAATCTATTTCGAAGGTAAGTCCATAATTTTGCAGTAAAAATATTCATGCCAGATATAGATGTGTTTACATGTTCAAATTTAATCTTGTGATTTGATACAAACTGCATCTTGTAATACTCTGATGATTTTTTTCTATGCTGTGCTCCAAAGATAAAAGAATTTTTCTGCCTTCAGCTTAAGAAATCAATTACAAGTTTATGAATGCATTTGTGTCCTGGAGGGAAATGTAGAGTTGATTCACACAAAAGTTTCAGAACATTTTTGCATTCAAATTATTCATGAACATTTTACATCTGTAAGGGAAAGGAATCGTGCAAGCATTATTGTTTTTCTAGAAGTTTCAACATTTCTCTGAAAATGAGCATTATGAAAATATATTGTTAGTATGCTAAGTACTTAGAAAGTGTCATAATGTGCTAGTGTATAAATATCCCTTACTTTCAGAGTTAATATTTGAGCACTGTATAATTTCACATTGTTATCAATTATGATTCACCTTTGAATAATAAAAATAGTAAAATTAAGTGGAAATAATTCTGAAAATGCTCTGAAAATTGTTTTGAGCTCTGCTTCTTTAAATTCAGCTCTACATAGATTGCTCCAGAACTCTAAAAAATTAGTATGTTCATTTTATTAATTCAAGTTATTTTAAGGTGTCTCACTTCTCTGGTATCAAAGGTATTGTCAGTGTTTAGAAGAGTTTTCATTCGTGGCAAAAATATTTACACTTCACAGTTTGGTGAACTGACCCTGGCTGGTCACCAGGTGCCCATCAATATCTCTCTATCACTCCCTTCCTCAGCTGTACAGGGGAGAGAAAATAGAATGAAAGGCTTGTGGGTAGGGATAAAGACAAGGAGAGATCACTCAATATTTACTGTCAAGGGGAAAACAGACTTGGCTTGGGGAATTAATTTAGTGTATTGCCAGTCAAAATCAGAGAAGGGTAATGAGAAAAAACCTGCATCCTAAACCCCCACTTTTTCCCTCCATCCTTCATTTTTTTCCAGGCTCAACTCCACACCTGGATTCTCTCCCTCCTCCCTGCAAGTAGGACAGGGCGGAGGGAAATGGGGTTTGTGGTCAGTTCATCACACATTGTCTGTGCCGCTCTTTCTGCCTCATGGGGAGGACTCTCCACAAATGTTGCCCTGCTCCAGTGTGGGGTCCCCACAGGAGAGGGACTTCATTAAGTTCTCCAGTGTGAGTCTTTCCCGTGGGCTGCAGTTTTCACAAACTGCTCCAGCAAGGGTCCCTTCCACAGGGCCAGTCCTTCAGGAACAGACTGCTCCAGTGTGGGTCCTCTGAAGGGTCACAGGTCCTGACAGCAAACCTGCTCCAGCATGGACTCCTCTCTCCATGGGGCCACAGGTCCTGCCAAGAGCCTGCTCCAGTGTGGAGTTCCCATGGGGTAACAGCCTCCTTCAGGCACCTGCCTGCTCTGGCATGGGCTCTGCTAGGACCTGCAGGGGAATCTCTGCTCCCCTGTGGACCTTCGTGGGCTGCAGGGGGACAGCCTGACTCACCAGTCTTCACCATGGGCTGCAGGGGAATCTCAGCTCCAGCAGCTGGAGTACCTCCTCCCCTTCCTCCACTGTCTTAGGTGTCTGCAGGGCCATTTCTCTTACATATTCTCACTTTTCTGTTCTAGCTGCTGTTGCACAGGATTTTTTTTTTCTCCTTCTTAACTATGTTGTCCTGGAGCTGCTACCACCCTCACTGATGGCCCTGGCCCTGACCAATGGTGAGTCCGCCTGGCACTGGCTCTGTTGGATATGAGGAAAGCTTCTAACACTTTTCACAGAGCCACTCCTGTAGCCTTTCTTCTACCTAAACCTGGCCATGCAAACCCAGTACAATTGTGCCCACCCTCAGGTATGCTGCACACTCAGACTGTGAAAGATCATCCACGTGCTTAATGTATTTCCTGTAATGAACGTGATAAATCAGAAAAATGGCTTGATTAAAAAAAAATTATCTAATCCAAGGTTTGAAACCAGGCGCATATGCACCTTTAGACATAGAAACCAGCACATCCTCCATTTAGCAACAAGGCGAGGAGAAATTGCCATTCAGGAGAAGGTACTTAAAAAGCTTCTTCATGTCCTAGGCTATTTAGGACTAAGCCACTTACTACAAGAAAAAAAATACAGTAAAGTGCAAACATGATGATTGCTCAATCATACTACATCCTTATAAACAAATTGTCTCGTTTGCCTCATTTGTCTGTACTGAAGCATGGTTTGGCAAAAGGGTGCATCATGTGGAAATCTGTGGTTTCCTTTGTGGTCTCTGGGGAAAATGGGACTATTTGTCTCTGAGTAGGCTTTAAAACAATATTGTCAAATACTTTAATGTGTCACATGCAGAAGGATGTTTGGGAGCTATTTCCATGCTATGCAACATTAGCACAACAATATCCATGTGTGCTGCCAGTTGTTGGGTTGCTGTGTAATTGAGTGGCACATTTGGAGCCTGTCTCAATACCAAGCAAATACATTTAAGGAAGCACAGACTGTAGACAGCAGGCAGTTACTAACCTAGCTTTCTGCAGCACATATGCTGCAGAATAGCAAATTGTAAGAGACATGAAAATATAGGTTTGAGGGTCAGTGAACAATGCCAATTTGTATGACACAATTGCAAAAGCATTTGTGCCAATTTTTTCCTACGCCCATGAGAACATCTACAAATTACATAATCACTATTAAAGTTTGCAGCTTGTTCCTTGGCAGAAGAACAGTTAGAATTTTAAGCTGTTTATATTATTTTTTTTTAATGTCTGTGGTTTGAAGTTGATTGCTGCTTGAACAACTGGTACCTATTTTTTCCTAAGCCTTGGGATTTTTTTCTGCAGTTTCATAGTGTTCTGTTCAAAATTAAAGTTTCAGTGACTAAATCAGAATGTCAGATCCAATGGATATCTAGTGAGTGGCAACAGCCTGCCGCCTTTTGGGTCTCCTAATCTTAGGTCTGGATGAAAACATTAGGATTCAATGTAATGCAAAGTTCTGGAAGAACCCTTGTGAATTGTCCCCAGGGGCTGCCCTGGTCCCTGGCATGCTCTACATAATATCTGGAGGAAGAGGTGATATACATTTTATTCTTCTGCAAGGGATATGTGGCCATATAAGTAGATCTCTTGTCTACACTAATGTGTTTTTCAGACAGGGAAAGACTATTATATAAACCAGTTATTCTTTTCATTATCCCCTTATCATATACACTGTGAAAAAAAGACATCTAAAACACTCTTTTAAATATGTTTTAAATATGATTATACTGAGTGCTCTATAAAAAGATACACTATTCCTACCATATGATACCACATTTTTTAAGACTGAATACCACATTAGCAGGTGCCCAAAGATAGAAATTATGGATCCTTTTCAGTCAGACAGTAATCTGAAAGTGTGAATATTTTCCTAACATAGTTTATTTGATTTTCACTCTATGCATCAGCTATTGAACACAGAGGCTTCCAGCTATCCTGTCCTTCAGGAGTTTCAGCCCAGATAGAAAAACCATGGCTCACGAAGAACAACACTGCAGCAAAAATTAATGCTGGCAAGTAAATGAGAGTGAATCTTTTCTGTCTTCATCAACTACCCATGGCTCTGTATATTCAAGTCACAATACAGTGCAATATACGTTTTAGATACCCATAGTGGCGTATTTAAGGAAAGAGGCCAAGATATGTGTCTTTTTAGAAAAGGCAGCCTTTGAAGTGTAAGTCTGTAAAAGAACAGCTTGTTTATTGAAAAAAAAGAGATTAATTTCCAGATGCCATTTCAAATTCAAATCATCTTTACTATATTCTTAGGGGTCCTTCTGTTTGTCTTCCTGAATATGAAAATAGTGAGACTGAAATGAATGAGAAAAAACAAAATGAGACAGGGGGAAAGGAGTAAGAGCCTTTAAAGTATTCTTTAAATAAAAATGTGAATACAATAATCATGGAGAATAAACAGGAATGGGCCCAAGGATACCAGTGAATGTACTTGAAGTTCAACGTAGCTTCATAGCTTCAAATACAATCTCTCTTGTAAATCTCATTATTTATTTATATCTCTATTGTAAAAGCATGTTGGTGGCTTAGTCCGAGAAACATACCATACGGCAAAAACATTAGTTCTTCTATAAAGTGTTCTTAAATGGGAACTACTAAGTTTTAAGAGTGTGAAGCTAGTAAGGCTGTCTCAGATCTAATTTTAATGTCCTAACAAGCCAGCCTATATCAAAGGAATTGGGTGTTAGGTAGAAGTGCCAGTATATCATCTCTATTTTCATTAAGAATGCTGTACTTGTCTTATGGAAAGGCAATTAAACAAGAAGAGGTTTCTCAAACTAGAAAGTATCCAATTATACATTGAGGGCTTTTCTCTGATCTTTGAAGAAAGTGAACTGTGCAGAGTAGTTTTACCCCTAAATTTGACTGCGAATGTGCTAGATTTTTTTGGTAGCAATGCACTAGAGGGCTACTGTTATTCACCCCAGTTCCACCACCAAGGAGAGGTCAAGGTGGGAAGAAATATCACTGGAAATCAGAAGTCAGATCAGGCATTAGGCACTGTGGAGGCAGACCCTGAGGCTTGGCTGCAGATAGAGTCAGAAAAAGTGGTCCAAACAAGACAAGCAGTAGGACTGAATATCTGCTGTGGATTCACGGTCAAGCACATGGATACTTGAGGGAAATGGGCAGGTTTGAGTAGGCATCAGAGCAGCTGCCTTCTATCCTCCATTCTGGGTTATTCCTCAGATTTGAAATATGGATTACTTTTAACTTTCCTTTAACATTGTCAGAGAAATGTGTGTGAAGTATTCACTTTTTTAATAGTTTCTAGGTGTCATAATAAAGGAATTTGGGAGAGTCCCTGGAAATCCCTCATTTGACACTCTGTGAGAAGATTAGTATGGATTTTGTTTTCTGGCTTTGTCTGAAACAATCAAATCAGTTGGAGAATTTGGTTTAAGTTGAGTGAAAGGTTTCAGATAAAAAAGTGTAAGAAAAAATTGTACTATGTCAAAATTAGCAGTTTTCATTGAAAGACTATCAATTTATGAAAAAGTAAGTAGGGATCCACCTGAAAAATTTAACAAGATGATTAGTCAATTTTATTCTTCAATAAATTAGAAGATTCTTTCTATTTTGAATTGATCTCAATACTATTTTCAATGTCCCATTTTAAAAAATATATATTAGTTACTCAACTCTGTCTCTGAGAAAGTAGTTGGCCCAATGTGTTATCAAATACAAAATAACTGCGTATGCACAGATTTGAAAATGATCTGAGCTCACTGTCTGGGTAGTCACACCCCAAACCTCATACCAGTTCTTGAAAAGACCAGAGATGAGTGGTCACTCTGCAAATATAGACAGCATTATAACCCCTCTAGAACTATATGTCTGTATCAGTTTTTGTGCCTCCCTTGTACACTTACAGCCACTTGAGCTTCCAAAGGATATTTCTGCTAGGTATACTGTCCTTCTGAATAGCTATTAAAACCTGCATTGTGTGAAAAAGAATTATGAACTAAAACTTCTTGGACTTCAAATGCAAATGAGCAAGGAGTTAATAACCAGGCAATAGCTGAATCGTAAATCTCTTATGGAAGAGCAATATTCAAAAGCCTCTGGGTATAAATAATGCCTTCATGTTTTGAAATTTGTCATACCAAGTGGAATGTTAGCTGTATGAGCTGAGGATTCTGATAATTTTTAGCACACATGTACTCCATATTATAATAAAGAAAATGGCCTGATATTCCTCCCACAGGAAATCCATCCACTGGGAGACACTATAGTTCAATGAAAAGGCACATCACTGAGAGGTAAGTCCTACACTGCAACATGCAATCATTTCCTCCAGAAATTTGTTCCTCTTGCATTGGACACTGCACCTCGATGAAGAACATGCCCATCAAAAACTGAGGATTTATACTAACTTTAAATGATAAAGGTCTAGATATTTTATCATAGCATCATATAATTATTTCAGTTAGAAAGGACCTCTGGAAGAGATGGAGTCTAAACCCCTGCTCAAAACAGGTCCAATTGGTTCAAGTTGCTCAGGGACTTGTCTAGCAGAGTAAACAGCAGAGATTATAAACTTTTTCCATTTTATTTTAAATTCAAATCCCTGATTTAATAACTAGACAAGGTCTACTTAAGGTAGCTCATATAGTCTATTTTTCACTTATTAAAACCATAGTATTTGTTTATTATATTTCCTAAGCACACTTGAGTTATACCAATACACAAGCTGTCAAGAATCTTCCTGCTGTAATGGATTTAATCATGACTTAATCTTTATTTTTGCATTTGAACTAGAGTTATGTGACTTATTTATTGGAATACCATGAAGTTCTGAAAATGTAGTGGAAAACCTTTTAGGGATCCTTCAGATCTATAAAGCCTTTTGTTTTGCTTTGTTCTCAGACTGCAATTTATGCTATTTCTATTTATTTCTGGGTTTTATCAGCAAGGATTTTACAGGATGGGATGATTGGTTTGGATGCATTCTGAGAGCTAGTTCATCACTACTGCTGACCTGCTACTTGCATGCTGCTAGATTGGAAGTTTAGTTAATAAAGTGAAAACATTCAACTCTCTGGAGTTACTCTTTGTGCCTGATTGTCTGAATATGGCCCAAAAAATTCCATGCTGCTTGGTATGTATTTTGGGAGCCAATATCTAATTTAGGCCACATCTCTGCTCTTGAATCTGGGAGTGCTTGATTTTGGCTCCCATATTCAGTTCAGGTGTGAACCCAGGCACATCTGACTGAGGCAGGGGAATAAGGACACCATACTCCCCTCCTCCTTCCTACCTCCACACTGGTGTCCTTGTATCCACAAATAAGGATAAGTGCCCTTCAGCACTTTCCCTGCCTGGATGGCCCGAGAATCAGGCTGGTGAGGGTGCACCAGCCCTGTGGAAGAGGTCCAGGAGTCCCAGCTGGGAGGTTTGGTATGCAGTTAGGGGCACAACGGAGGGAAGGAGCAGGAGACAATCTTGAATGTCTGGAGATCATCTCTAGAGAAATCACCCTTCTGTTAACTATTCAGACAACAAAGGGAGGTTGGCTGAATAATATAGTTATCTAAAGCTGCCCTGTATTACTTCTCAGCTACACGCACAGAGGGATATAATTCTTTGAAAAGGTGTCTCAAAAATGCCCAAAATCACGGCAAGATGGGTAAGGGATTAGTAGGCATGATACCTTGAGGGGTCCACATAAACCCTGAGTGAGAAAAATTAATACTGTGGATGATAAAAGTGAGCTTTTTGTCTGGGTAAGACTAAATGTTCAGTGAGAAAAGGCATGACAGGAGAGAGAGACAGGGCATTTATTTTCTGTAACAGGGGCAGACAGCCTCAGAATTGGACTCATTTATCACTGATTGACAAGTAGGCTAAATTTTTACAAATGTAGGAGTGATACTGAGATGGCTATATCCTTATGACAACCAAGAGACAGATCATTTCTTTTCCTTGTCTTTGTTTCTTTGTGAGACAATTGTGAACAAAGGAAGTATGATAAGTATTTTAAATCTTTATTTCATTTAAACATCGGAAATAATGGCTTTGGTGTTTTATACAGAATCATAGAATCATTTTATGCCACAAAATACCATCAAGATCATCCGGTCCAACCTCTAACCTAGCACTGCCAAGTGCATGAAATCATGTCCCTCCCATTCAGTCAGCCAAGGTTTATTTAGGAGAATGAGGCTGCCTCTGTCACTTATTTTTCTTTGTTCCTTCCACCCACAGTTTTTTTTCAATTTACTAGCTTAAAGTCAACCTAGTTCAATCAGATTCTTTTGTCTGTCTTTGTTTTCTGACTGCCTTTTACAATATTCTTGTCTTCATTGTAATTCTTGGTCTGAGTCTTAGGTCATAAGCCCAAAACATCTCCAGAGAGGTCTTCTGTCTTTCAGATATCTTTTCTTTGCTATCTTCTCTCATTTAGTCTACAGCACACACCAGGAAGATGCTTACTTCATTTCACTGTCAGTGTTACATGAAATCTTCACTGGGGTTTTTGTGGAAACAGATGTGAGTCATACTCCAAATAGTAATGCCTTGTATGGATTATAGGCTTGACTGAGAGGAAAGAGTGAAACTGGGAGATTGGACAACCAAAAAGGCAAACTTTCTAGTGATTTCAAGTCTATTTTGTGTATGTCTACTATAAGTTTCCTGCGTATGCACAGGTGTGTGAGGAACAGTGGCTGAGAGGGTACAGCTTTGGCATTCAGTATTTCTGGGATGGTCAGAGAAGAGCCCATGGCTCATGGGTGACTGTGGAATCTGGAGCCTGCCTATACCTGCAGTTTGGACAATATCAATACCCACAAAGAGTGAATTTCCCAGAGACCATTGCCTCTGAAATTGCTGTGGAGAATTTGCCTGGGGTGTCCTACAAATCTAAAATAGCTGACAATGGTGTTTAGAAAATGAAGTCAGTAGAGCAAGCTGAACAGTTCAAAGGGCCCATGTCTGGATAAGTATATAAGGATAAACTCTTCAGCCTGTATATCACCCAAAACATTTACACACTGTCCTGTAAACGGATCATGTGATATTCTGCAGAGAAGTGCAAATAAATCCAACTCAGGCAAAGATATGCTGAGCAGGCTGCTTGTTGAAAGCCAGAGAGTGCACAGACAGATACAGACATAGGCATATATGTATATGCTACTTCAAATGCTAATAAAAAATATATATATTAAATTCCAAGCAGGCTTTTTGGAATGCCATCAGGGTAGGGTTTCCAGAATTTTTGTTCATGTTTTTAAACTCAGATTCTGTTTAAATGGATGGGAACTAAACATCCATAACCCTTAAGAAGTTAAAAATGAAGAAATCATTGGTCACTTGGTGCTTCAATTTCCAGGGAATAATAGTTTTCCTTTCTTTCACCTCTCAACTCTCACAGCTAATTTGAAACTATCTCATATAGAATGACTTCCATGTTGATTTCCTCTAGAATCATCCTGGAGCTATGGATAGATTGACCAGCATATAGTTCTCCAAATCCTCTTTCTTGCCAGGTTTTTTGAAGATATGTGTGGCATTTGCCCTTTTCTGGTTATCAGTCTGGTCATTATTTAGCTCAGTCAGGAATGTAGGCATTTCTTGTTTAGCCAAGCTGGTTTTCCACTCTCTCTTCCTATTTTCTTGCAAACCAGGATGAATTGCACTTACACATCATGGAAATTGTTCTTGACATCAACCAGCTCCCCTGGGCATTCTTGCCTGTGAGAGCAGCCTCCCAGGACAACCATTTTAACACTTCCCTGAACAAGCATAACTCCACTATCCTAAAGTCCAAGGTCTCAGTTTTTAGAATAATTTAGGTTGGAAGGGCCTTCTGTAAATTATCTCATCCTGTCCCACACCCAGGGTGGATCCAGCCCATCCTGGGTTTCTCAGGACCAAGGACAGAGGTTCCACAAAACACCTGGCCCATCTCTCCCAGCATTTGACTACCTTCATAGTTAAAAATATTTGTCTATCTGCTCCGAATTTGCCTTGTTTTAACTTGTGACCCTTGCCTCTCATCCTGTCACTGAGAACCTTCAGGAAGAGTCTGGCTTCATCTTCCCTATAACCTTGCACTAGTTACTCTGTTAGCATTCTCACTTGCTTCAGGGTCTGCATTGTGGTCACTGCAGCCCAAAGCTGCCCTCGACTGTCATATCCCCAAACAGTTATTCTTTGTTTTTGAGTAGAATATCCGTAGGAGTACCTCCCATATGTGAAAAAATCTTCCTCAAAACATTCCATAAATGTATCCGTTGCATGGGTGATGAATGGCAGAAAAAGTTAATTTCTTATGTTTAACTAGAAACCGAATGACTAAAGCTTGACTAAATTTCTAGCTTGGCCAAAGCAATAAACACCTCAAAAATGCACTATTTATTAGCCTATGGCACTGACATGAACAGCATAGGTATAATGTATATTTTTTCAGAATTTAACTGGGAAGTGCATCTACAGTTATAATCCAAAAATATTTCCTGTCTTATAGGTATTGGTGTGGAGAATACTAAAGTCTATTTGAATTGAGCATCCTTATTAGAAAGATTTCATTAGAAATCATTGAGACTAAAAGTAAGATACCACACAAGTGGATCTTTTTTATATCCTGAGAGTTTATTTCAAAAGGGCAGAAAAACCTACTTGTATAATTACAGTTCTGCAATCATTTAAATCAATAGTTTCATTTCTGACTACCATTATTATTATTATTAAGCTGTTGTGCAGAATTTAAAATAATTATGAACACCACCTATTGATGGTTTTAAAAGTGCTGCAGATTGTTGTAGATTATTTTGCTGTTTAGTGGTTAATTAGGATTAGGAAATCAGATAAAATGCAAGTTTTTGGCTCTCCACATAGGAATATGCATCACTGTAGACTTGTCTTGCTTCCTCAACAGTCCTTAGTGAGACCATGTATGAGAGCTCTCACTGGAAGTTCTGCAGGAAAGCAGTGGAGTGAAATACGGCTCCCTGGCAACCTTTTATTACTTAATCATTTCCCACTAGAACACAGTGGGAAACACAGGACAAAACTATATTTGGATATATTTAGCCAAGAGATTTACGACTGTTAGGAAACTCCAAGTAGTACACAATGTGACCATATCTTCCTCAGCAACGCAGGCTACTTTGGGCAATTCTGAACAGCATTCAGCTCTTTACACTCACTTGCTGAACTCAGGGTTTCAGTTCTTGTATTGTTACACTTTAGGGTCTAAGTTCAGATAATCTGAAATAACATCAAAAGCTTACAGATAAAAACATTTGTCTTTCTTTGTGTGCTGTAGCATAGGTAGGATGCTGTATGTTTTCTGGGTAAAATTTTTTGCGTAAGGATAAGTACTTTGAAAACCCAAGCGATGTGCAGCTCAAACCAGGCTTTGAAAATTAGAGTCTATTTCTAGATTTCTAGATTTCTAGATTTCTAGATTTCTATTTCTAATTGCTCTCCTTGTGCCACAGCTCCACATCAGTAAAGGAGGTCTCATAACATCTGCTATCTCAACAGGATGTGAAAATGCAATTATATGTATGCAATGCTCAGGTACTGGAAAGACAAATACTATAGGGAAATCTATGAAGAATTTCCATGTTTAGTGAAAAGTTTGGTTGGTCTGTAACACCTCAAGCTTTAAGCTGATCATCAAGCTGTAAGCTTTTGAACTCTGTTTGTCTATGTGCCAAGTGATACAGATCTCAGAAAAAATTAGCAGCAATCATACATTCAATTTAATCCCTATTATAGGCACAGGAAAGATACAGGCTTCTACATTGCCTATCAATATGTGTGCACTATGATTATACAGATTAGCATATGCTAGTCCATTTAACCATTTCATTTTGAGGCCCTGAAAGTCTTGTAGTCTAGTGCTCATGTCTGTGTGTGTGTGTTTAGTGGAATAAAATTTTGGTCACTATATGTAAGTGACTATATGCAGGTGAGATGTTCCCTTATGTTTCTGCAATTTGTATCGAGATTATCCTCATCACTACCCAGCCAAATGTGGCATAGTCTTCAAAAGAAAATATTCACAGCCTGATGATTTTCTGGCTCTACTGATACTTGTTTTGTTTGGTTTTATTTTTCTAATCTCTTATGTTATCAGCTATGGATCTGTCATTTACATTTTATTATTATTGCTCTAACAAAGATTTCATAGGGTATTTCTATCTCACTAGATCAAAAAATTGGCAAATTGTAACTATTGAGATATTAGTTATTTTAACCTCTTTTGGAGATATTCTTTCTGATCAAATGTGGTCGATTCCAAGCCGCTGAGACTGGAGTAGGTATTTTCCATGGTACAGGAGGATTTTTCATTGATACTGACAGGACATATGTACTGACCTGAATGTATGTGCTCTTATTTGAAAATGTCCTGATAGGAGGAGGAAATGAAATTAAATGAAGGCAATTGGAACTTAGGATCTGTAACAAAGGGATCAAATGCATCTCTGTTTGGGGGTATTTCACCCTGAAAAAATCTTTTCACATTCATGCCTGTCAAGAATGGATCAGTATTTTCTTTGTTTATGACTTTGAACCTGCCAAAATCTAAGATGTTACTTTGCATCTCTCACTGTGCCATTAATACAACAATTTATCCATCTAGGTCAAGACACTGGGTACTATTTTCTAGAGACCCCGGAAATGCAAAATGGTATTATATTTTTTTTTCAGGTATTTCAGGTGTTTGCACTACAGGGAAACAATCTCATCTGCCTAAAACTATTGCAATTAAAACCCATGTCTGCTGCCATTTGTTTGTGAAAACAAAAGCTTAATTATATTAATATCTCTTAGTTGCACGTTTGACCTGGATCTGCATCTATTTATTTTTATGGTATTTATGGCATTCTTCATGGTCTCCCAGGAAGAAAACCAGTAATTTTAGTCAGACATGAAAATTATCTTGACTTGAAATCTTTCTGAAGGAGACATCATGTCACAGCAACTAATTTTTTATTGCAGTTCTTGTAACAATCCATTTAATTTGGCTTTCACTAGACCCTAACTCAGAAGACAATATGATTTGAGAACAGCCCTGTATTATTCCTCTCAGATACAAGTTTTGATAGTGTCCATCACTGCTGAGGGAGAATGAGAAGTTTGCTCTGATGTCCTTGGCAGTATTTTCCCTTTCTGGATGCAGTTGTGTGCAGTCAGGGGAGCCTGAGGTCTGAGTCTGGAGAGGGAATATGCTGGGGGCAAAACGTGGCTACAGGGAAGGTGAGAATGTGGTCCTTTGACAGAACACAGGTGCCTGAAGCAGACAAAATGAGCACAGTAGGTAAGGCAGGAAAAACGTCAAGCTGTACAAAAGCATGTTTTTCTGTCAATGTTCTTAACTTGTTTCCAGGGTGAAAAACTCACGCATGACTTGTGCCTTTTTATTGTTAAGACATGTTTAAATGGAAATGAAAGGTTTGCATAGGAAAAATTACAGCCTTTTAGAAACACAGAAATTAATCTTTCATGAATAAAAGAACCCCTGAGACTCAAGTGTAGTAATGTGTTAGCATGGGCATGCTGCTGCTGACAGTGAGAGAAAGTGATCCCTTCTTCAGCTTTGGTGTCAGCTGGTTTTCTTTCTGACTTTTACAGACTTTCACACCAGAACACTTTTTTTCCACTGTTTCATACAGCAAAAGCTTTTCAGTACTTTCAGTTAATAAAACTTCTAAATATAAAATTTACTTCATGGAACAATTTATAAAGGAGAGTATTCCCTCTGCTGCATGTCTTGTGGGAATCTCGTCTGAGCACTCATCAGCTGTGTCTGTAACAAGAAGCAGTTCTGTAGGAAAGAGGCGACAATTTTGTACATTTCTTTTTTCTGCCTAAATAATTTTTCCTTTGAAATATTTGTCTGTGGACTCATTTTGACTGTATTTTAGTTGAACTTCTTGATATATTTTGTAGGACTTCACTAAAGATTCCCAGCAATGATTTCCCAAGTCACCAAAACCTGTCAGATCTCAGTGCATTGGTTTATTCAAAAAAATGTCTGCTCGCTTTTAGTGTGGGAATACTGAAACTGTGGAGGAACATATATTACAAGACCTTCAGTAAATTGATACATTTTGCTTTCATATGCAAACTTCCCATTCTTATAACCCTAACATGTTTTATTGCCAGTCTGAAATTTCCTGAACATTCCCTTCATCCTTTGGCAGCTGCTGCTGAGCTTCTTTATAAATATTAATGATTGCTTCTCATAGACACTATTTATTCTGCATCACTCCACAGATGTATGCCAGCAAGTTCATTTATTATTACTTTTCACTTGGTTTCTCTTCTTTTTTTCTTTTTTTTTTTTCTTTTTTTCTTTTTTTTTGCCATCAGAGAAGGAAAGACTCAATTCAGATCTGTTTGTTGACTTTCTATTGTGTTGTATATTTGTATTCCAGGATTGTGTTCCTGCTACTAGGTGAGTCTTTCTCACAGAAGAAACTGAAAATCAACTCTTTCTCAGCTAATCCTTTTCTGATTTTAAGATGGTGGGTATGAGAGCACTGCTTTATCTCTCAGCTTTACTCATATAATCTCTCCTCTGAAATGCCAGGGCACTGTTCTTCCATAGTCACTGTGGCAGTAGTTTCCCCATGTGTCATTCTGCTGCCTTTGGTCCCATGACTTTGTGCCTACAGACCTCTGTATCATTGTTAGGCAGGGTTCTCATGGGAGGTGGCTACCACCAGCCTGAGATCTGCACCCTTTTCTCCCTCTTGCCTCTTTCCCTCTCCTCTTGCTTTGCAGATTTTCATTTATAGCAGAGATAAACACAGATCACAGCAAGGTCAATAGCATCATTTGAAGAGGGGATAAATATTATGCAATGATATTTGTGCACATGAACTTAACAGACAATGGTTATGCAGTACTTACATTAATTAACATGCTCCAATCGGTACTAACAACATCACAACTGAAACAAGTAACAGGGACTTTGAACAAATCACAATGGAAAGTACTAAGGGGAAAAGCGTGATGGGAATCATCCTTCTAGACATCTTCAGTGTTGCTACCTGCTGCACTGGAGAGAGAATCCAGAGGACTGTTGCTGCTTTTCCTATCTGGCTACATGTACAGCTTGTTCCCTTCCTTCCTCTCACACTTCCTCTCCCTCTCCTTCTCTGTCTTCCCCCCTTTAGCTTTCTCTCTATCCTTTCCCTTTCCCCCTTCCTTAACTCTTCTTCCATCGTCCTGGTTTTATTCTACCTGAGCAGTAACGTGCATTCTTATAATTGATTTAAGCCACCAGCTATGAACCACCCTAACAGATCTTTCTGCATATGAAACTTGACATTATTTGTGCAGTGGCACCATTCAACAATAAGATGCTCCTTACATGTGGAGCTCCCCAGTTTTAAAGTCAATCTGATGTGTTTTAGAAGAGAAAAACCATGTTCACTTCAGAAACAGCTGTGGGATTTGAAAATATTACCTTTCTCCCAAACTCCAGCTGTTTATTACTGATCAGTACTGGGAAGAATGGGTATCTGGGAGTGCTGCTCACAACATGTCTGACTGAGTGCAGTTCAAACTTTCCAAGGGATTTTACAAGGCTGTCTCATTGTCAAGCCACACCTGCACCCTTTGAAGCAGCTTTTGGCTCCAGAAACAGCCCCTTTCAGCAAGAAATTGTTTCCCAATTAACACAAGACTTTATTAGAGATGACATCAACATACCTGACCTATTCCAATGATAAGTCACTGCTGAAAGCGATTCAAACTAAATGTGCACATTTCAGTGAGTGTGTACTAAAGTGGATTCACACTATCCCATTGTCCTCCTCTGGGGTCTGTAATCCCAACTCCAAGGACTGGATGAGTATCTGGGTACATCTGCTTCTTAGACTGCTCTAATTTAATTAAAAGGACTCTTGTGGTAGACTCTCAAAGTTAGTTGTGGCAGTCGCTACCTGTGAGATGTTTGGTCCTCCACAGTGTGGAACAAAGCCCACTAATTCCAGGGGTTTACATCATCCTGAAAGACTAAGCAATTTTGGGGGAGCAATACAGAAAATACAAGCACTGATGAAGAAACTGATTTCAACCTGCTAATAAGAGTCAGTTAGACACAAGTTTACATGTAAAATGCTGCAACTGCTGGGAACATTCTTCCCCTCCCTCCAGAATTTGTTTCCACTGTCCAGTGAGAGACTCGATGTTATTGGAACTACTATGTTTAAACACTACTCTCTCATTTTCTAAAAGATTGATCTCATTGGAGGACTTCTTGCAAACTAATAGAATTTTGTTGGAGGTTATGTGATGTGTTATGTTTCCCCAACCAAAGCATATAGCTTTGGTCGACATTTGCATGGAGCTGAGTCTCAGCCACAGGCAACAAGGAAACATCCAGGCAAAGAAGATGCCAAACATCAAGGGATCTGTTTTAAGTATGGATAGATGGACACACTCCTCTTTCATATGCTTGATGCTGTGATATGTAGACTTCAATCTGGGTATCTAAAAGTCAGAAGATATTGTACCAGATTGCCTTCAGTCTCTCTTCTAGTCAGTGAACACATCCAGAAGGCAGTTCATCTCATCATCAAGTAGATGTCTATGATGCTTCTTTGGAAGTTTTTTTATTCAAAATTCATTATAATCTGAGCCTGGAATGACTAGTTTACTCATGTAAAGGTGGGTTGAGATGAATTCCAGAAACCACAGTTTTTTATATTTTCATTTTTTTTTCTTTTTGCATGCAATCTTCCCTTCTATTGCACATGAAATCTATATTTGAACATACTTCTGAGAGATATTATAAGGTATGCCAGTATTTCCAAAATTTGTGGAAAATTGCAATCAAAGAAAATTAAAAGGTGAGGAGAGGTTATTCTTCAGAGATTTGCTACTCACATTGTGTTCAGCTAAATTACTGCCACAGCTCTCTGCCACAGGTACAAGTGATTTTTAGAGGTGCAGTCAATGGTGAACTGTACTGCTGGTAATTTACAGAATAAAAATGAAAAGGAAGTTTCTGTTTCTGATGCCCAAGCTCTGGGGCATTTCAATTTTAGCTCTCCAAAATCAGACATAGAAAATTAACATTAAGATTTCAGCTATCCAAAGTTTAAAGGGTTTCTCCAAGATTTTCTTTCTAGTCTTTCTTTCTATTACTTTCCATGTCCATACCATTATTTGAATGCCTCTCATTCTAGTTTCAGTAAAGCAAAAAAAACATTCAGGAAATATAAAAACCCCACATTTATTTTGATAATTCATATATGATGTTAGCTATTGAAAAAGTTAGATTGCTGGTTTATTTGCAACTTTGATAATCTTGGTCTATTACCACTGATTGCCGTGTCCATCTAAACTTTTTTGTTATTATAACAATTTAGATAAGGAATTAAATTAGGAGGCACTTCATTGATCCAAAAGAAAAATAATTTAATCACACTGACTGAAAGACATAAATGACAGAGATTTAGCCATCAAAGTTGTTTTGAATGGACCCTTATGGGCATATAGTGCTGCTCAGTGCATAAAGAATATCTTTCACATATCTGATTTCCTCTTCTTGGAGAGAATTGTGGCAGGCACCTCCAACACCTTTTGAAGCAGTATTTTGCCCTCTCAAATCATCTGGGTCATGACTACATTTTAAAATTGGAAGCACTGGTTTCTTATTACAGTTTAGATTTGTGCAAAGAACCGCTCCTACAATCAGTAAGACACAAATGCATTCACATGTATCAGATTAAAGTACCCCTGTAGCAAGTAAAGCAGTATCATATTGTACCAGCAGCATCAAAGGTCATAGTACTAAAGGTTTGCTGAGCATGTCATATGCATGAGCAGGTGACATTCTGCTCCCTTCTCTCTTTGCTCACTCTCTTTCTGCAATCTGCCAAATGAGTTGGCAAAATTCTTTCTCTGAGAAAGCAACTTATTCAAGTATAATACCTTGCCTGCTTCAGACTATGTCAGCTTGAAGAACATATGTGTTCATCATAGATTATTTATTTTGGAATGAAGGAAGGAGGTTTCTGTCTCTTTCTTTAGTTAGACTGAATCATGGTTGAATGAGACCTCACCGGTGACACCATCTTTTTGTTGCACGTGCAAACATACAAAAGCTGCAGTTGGTATGGGATGTCTGCAGTCAAAGTAACAGAAGGAATCCTAGTATAAACTTGGATTTTCCTAGAATCACAGAATCATAGGACAGCACATCTTAGAAGATCAGATGGGATGAGAGCTAGATGAGATTATCGAGCACCCTGTCCAATCCCGTCTTGAAAACTCTCGGTGATGGGCACTCTACCATGTCCCTGGGGAGGTCATTCCAATGAATGATTTTTCTTACAGTAAAAAAATGTCTTCCTCCACTGACAGGAAACCTCTCCTGATGTAATTTGTATGCACTACACCTTGTCTTGTCCATGTGGGTCTTTGTGATAAGGGAGATTTCATCCTCTTTGTAGCTGTCATTAAAGTATTGGAGTACTGCGCTGACATGCCCAGAGTCTTGTCTTTTCCAGGGAAAAGGTCCTTAACTCCTTCAGTCCTTTCTTGTAGAAAAGGTTCACCATCCCTTTGATCATCTTTGTGATGACAGTCCGCTGGACTTTCTACACTCTGTCCTGTTTCTTGAACTGTGGGGACCAGTGCTGCACAGCACTCCAGGTGCAGCCTGACAGGCATTGACTACAGTAGCATGCTCACATCTCTGTCTCTGCCAGCAGTGTTTTAGAGCTTCTGAAGTGGTTACTCCTGAATTAATTACTATACCAGTTATCCTGGAAGAGGATTTTGACATGTGCGTCTCGAACAATAGATAGAAGAAACACAAAGTCTCATTTCTGCCATCTCCAGCAGTCATTTTCTTGTAGGATGGTTCTACTTTTTTAGTACAGGCATATTTCTAGCTCAGATATCTGTGTGAAGGGCAATTAGTTAAAAACAGAAGGGGCTTTGATTACTTAGACTGTACGCTGCCTGGGAAGCGTAGGTGTGGGGAGTGTGAGTGTTGTGAACCTGGAGAGATCTGTGCTACACTAAGAATGAAGAGGCCACTGCTTTGAGCTTTTTATTTCTTCTTCCTGTGAAGAACTGTCTTTTCTGAGTAAAACCAACAACAAATCCTGAACCTTTTCTGGTATAGATTCCATCCAGACACTATTAAAAAGGAAAAAAAAAACTGAGAAAGTCCTATCAAAGGATCATTCACCTCTTCAAATCTTCTAACACGTTGATTTCTTTTATGGTATTTTTGGTCTTCTCTTTTCTGACATGGTACGAGCTCTCGCTTTCTTTTATCATTTTCCAGGGTAAGGCTGACACTCTGCCAAGAGCTAGACAGTGCCATATTCTTGGCAGTTTGTTGTTTTGATTTTTTCTTCTCGTTAATAGGGACTCATCTTAACACCTTTTATGTGTTATGAGTCTGTGGTTTTCATTATTATTTTTAAAATGCTATACTATTTCATTGTGATATTTTTGAAGTGCTGCTTATCGTTAACATCAGAACAGTAATTTTAACATTGACCTAATTTTGGAGTCCTTCCTGATCAAAGCAGATGAAATATCCCTGTCTGTCATGGAAATAACTTTTGGTTGACCAAATAATGAAAGTAAGATAGGGTCTTAGGTGTTTC
This sequence comes from Monarcha castaneiventris obscurior, assembly GCA_026261815.1. Classification (NCBI taxonomy): domain Eukaryota; kingdom Metazoa; phylum Chordata; class Aves; order Passeriformes; family Monarchidae; genus Monarcha; species Monarcha castaneiventris. The sequence continues at coordinate 174,518 of JAMPIT010000482.1, forward strand.
ATGAAAGTCAGTAGCTTGATAGAGGAGAGAGACTGTCCTGGTGACCTGATGGAGAGGCTGTGGAGCATCCATGCCTTAGGTACAGATCTATAAAGCATCAGACTTCATTGGTACTGCCACTTGTGTATTTTTTGCTTGATTTTCTGATCTTTCCTCTTCTGGTTTAGTTGCTCAAAATGCATTATTCACAGTGTCAGTGCTAATAATCCATCCCCACCCCGCGCTTACCTGGGCTTCTGTACAGGTATCCTTTTGAAGCTGGTTGTTGCAGTTTTCCTTGTTGTGGTAGGGAAAATCTGCTCTTTGACTCATACTGTAAGATCCTGTTCATTACACATTTCTATTGTCAAAGGCTTGGTTCTCTGGCCCATAATAGCCTTGACTTTGTAAGGAGTTAGTCTTTTATTTACTTGTACTTATGAAAGCAAGTGGGTAAATAAGGTTGCACTAAGTTTTCAGCACGGCCTCCATGTTGACCTCCCTCAATAATCCCCCAAACTCATATCAGATCTCTCCCATGGTGTTTCTTTCCATCAGTAAGAGAAGAAACCAGATACAGAATTCTGAACATATGAAAGGGTCCCCTTTTAAACGGTTTTAGAGACTTGCATCTCAGTCTGAAGCAGGAGCAGCAGAGCTGCTATTCTATTTATTAGAAATAACTGCCTTTTTGTAGTCTGAAAAAGGCTGAGTACCTAATTTTGCTCTTGTTGGCTATGTTTTTTCAGTATGTCTAGTCAGAAAACACCCATGAATGCATTTAATAAAAACATTAATGAATGTAAAGAGCAGTGAGGGAAATTTAGGATGGATATTGTGGAAATACCTTCCAGTGGGAGTATTTAGACATGGGATTAGGTTGCCTAGGGAGGTAAAAGAATCTCCATCTCTATAAACTTGCAGACTCTTGTTTGACAAACGTCTGCCAGGAGTTATTTAGTTGATCCTGTCTTATATAGACAGCTAAGGAATATGACCTTTAAAGTCCTTCCCAGTTCTATTTCTTGTGCTTGCTAAGAAAGAATGGTATGTATGAATTAGGAGCCAGAAACACTCATGCCTCTTCCCAGATTCTGTAACAATCTTAATAGCAGTGCTGTATAGCAAAGACTGAAGCACTCATCTTCATGAAGCCTCAAGGTGGTGTACAATAATGATGTGTGCTTTAGAATACAGAGGAAGCATCACCATTAAATCCAGAAGATAAATATATTTTTAGACATATAAAAGGACATGTTGTTAGTAGCCTAGCAACAGGCTCATCATCCAACACTGTAGTGCATTTAGAGACACACAGATGTGCTTGAATGAATACTTTGTAGATAGAAGAAGTAAAAATAAACTGGAAGCTCTCCTGCTTGCTCATCTCTATCAACATCAGCAGCATAAATTGTAAAAGTTTCTGTAGGGTGTGATCTGTGGGCTGTTTTCATGCTAGCCAGGGAGCCTTGATGATATCCAACATTATCTTCAGATGTGGTGGGATAATGTCAGTAATGAGGATACTGTGGAGTAACTGAAAAAATACCTCCTGATAAATGAGATCCTGGATCTAAAGACCATTCATTTGTTCCCTTCATTGAGTAGCAGTTTTCCCAAGCAGTCATGGCAAAGCAGTGACTTTTCTTCATTTTTGAAAATCTGATTTTGTTCAAATAAAGGTGGGGGGGAAGAAGGAAGGAAAGGAAGGAAGGAGGGAAGGAAGGAAGGAAGGAAGGAAGGAAGGAAGGAAGGAAGGAAGGAAGGAAGGAAGGAAGGAAGGAAGGAAGGAAGGAAGGAGAAAGAGAAATGCACCCTGACACAATCTAGACAAAAATTAACAATTTCGTTGTTCATAAACGATGACATACAGTGGGATCCAGATCCTTCTCAGATGGCTGCATCCAGTTTGTAGTAAATAAGGGCAGGAATAAAAATAATCTCATTTTGCTGTGGAAGACTATAGCAATGACTCTGGACAAAGCTTTGCAGCAAGTCTGAGGATGTGGTGTATAATTTTTACAACATCCTTTGTGGAAAATAAATCATATTTTGGAGAAGTTAGTGCTAGGGGTGAATGAAGGGAAAGAATGTAGCCCCTTGAGTATGAGGGATTTCTAAGGGATTTTTAAAGTTTTTGTCTAGAGGAGCTGGACAGAGAGACAACCACTTACTTCTTTCCCTCTTATTCTAACACACAATTAAGGAAAGTAAAAGAACATTATTTAAGATATCAGTGACAGCCTCCCCTGAAATGCATGAAACCAAAACACAGGCAATCATCAAATTATTAACCTTTCTAGCCGGAGAAAGGAGGGGGACACAAATGATGAATAAAAGACTTGTAATTCCTCCCTTCAGTCACCGTGCAGTGCATCCATAGTCAAGACATGACTTGCTGCCTTTACAAAGCAGGCTTTAGGAAGGGTGGCAGGAGGCAGGACTAGGGCCATTGCCAGGTGCTTCAAATGGGGTTTCACCTTTAGACACTGAGGAAAATTATGCTTCAGGAGCTGCACCCACATCCTTCAACCACAGATCAACACATAGCTTGGCTACAGTGTCTGTCTTGGTTACAGAAGCTTTCTTAGCAACATTTTATTCTCTAATGACAGTGATCCCAAGCTGCCAAAACTCTCCTTATGGCTTCAGTTTGAAACTGTACTGAAATTAGCACTGAAACCCTTTTTAATCAAGGCAGAATTTACATATTCTGCATTTAACTCTCCCTTGCTTGTGATGGCTGTCAGAGCCAATTTGATTGCTGTCCTAAATGAACTGGGATCACAGAAACTGATCTCAAAAAGCCACTAACCTCTCTCAGGCATCAGATGCGCTTTTGGAGAACATAGAAAATTGGAAATTTGTCCTCTGTGTCTGTGTGTGTGCTAATTATAATGAAACAGGTATAGTCAAAGTGATGTATGAAGCAATATAGTCAAGCTTGTATGTCCTTTCAGGTAGCTAAAGGTATACCAATACAAAACTGCTTACAGGAAAACAAGTAAACTATACCACAGCTTGATTTTATTTCCAGTTACCTTCCTTCACAGTTTCTGCCATATATGTGTGTAAATGGCACACTGAAAAAACTGTCTGAGAAAAATAAAACTACCTTAGACTTCATATTCAATCATATTCAGCGTTATTTACAGGAAATTGTGCATGGGTCCAACAGGAAAATGTGGGACAGCTTGAGAACTCTCACATGCCTTGGAGTTTAAGACTTTGATCTCAGAGTATTGTTGTGGCTTTCCATACCAGCCCATTGGGCAGCAGGGGAGCAGTAGTTTGGCAAGTATAGGCAGCATAGACTTTCCAATGCAACACATTAACTTTAGAAAGCATGTGCAGAGACTATGGGAAATGAACCAAAATGTTCTCCCTTTTAAATCCTGGTATCATTTTAAATGTGACACCCTTTATTTTTGAGATATCTCTTCCTTCCATTATGAAGAACCTAAGACTCATCTCTGACCATGCCATATATTTCATTAGAAGAGGAATCCTGCTTGTCATCACTAACATATTCTTTTATTGGTTTATAGCTTTGTTTACAGGAAATCTATCTTACATGTATCTCTCTTTTGCTCAGAAATCCCATGTGCAATCCTTGAAATATTGTGTTCTCCTAGAAGGGATGCAGCAGTATCATTAGAGGATATTTTCAAAAGACAGTTTATATACACGAAGGTAAATATAGATGCATTTGGAACTTGCAGACTGAAGTTAATGTGTACAGCCTGCAGCACTGCTCGGCTGCTGACGTGTTTTCTTGTGTTTCAGAAGAGGGTGACATCTGCAAGGGAGTATGAGTATGACTCTGGTCAAAATTTGATTGGCAAAATAGGTTGTGAGAGGCAAGTCCGTAATTCGGAGCAAGGTCAATGCAGCTCTAGAGACACAGTAGGGATTGATCCAGCCCTATGCTTCAGTGCACCTTAGGAACAGTAATTCATTTGAGTTCATCGGTTCCTGTTGTTGCTTAGGATGGATAGGAGGATGTGACTTCATTCACAGGTACCAAAGGATTTGACCTGCTCAACATACATCATCTTGTTTTCACATTTGCATCAACTCTTGGTAAATTTTGGTGCCATTCTGACAACAACTGTCTCATAGTTAGGTCTTTTAGTCTCCATTAGATGGCAAATGTTCTTATCTAAAAAGGTTTTTGTCATCTAAACCAGATGGTATGATTAATTCTGCTATGAACATTTTTAAAAGTGGAAAGTATACAGACATGACAAACATTCAGAAGGATGGCTGGAAGAAATCATATATGACTAAGAGGTTCTAGGGAGATTGTGTGTGTAATTTTTATGCTTGATTTCAGCAGGGATGACTGTAATTTTATTGTCCAGTTGGTTTTTGTGGCTGTATAAATGCACTAGAGTTATTCAGCTGAATATACAAAACAAGAACTCATTTTAGCACAGGGAGTTACAGGTAAGAGCAGGATCCATGGAAGGACTTTGCAGACCTAGCTGTGAGTGAGGTGGTTGAAGAAACCTGGACCACAGAGCACTGAGGTGCCTCTGCACCTGGTAGACTGCAAGGGACATGTGTCAAGGCCCACACAAGCCAACAAGGATATCTTGAAATCTTTTTAATTGTGTTCTAGAATTGTTCATTAATCTTCACTTAGGCAGAAACTTTGCTCATTTGAGTCTTCCACTCAGGGAACTGTCTTGGTTTTATTCCTGTCAGATTGTATGCCTGACACTCCTGATCACAGATTTAGTGATGGCTAACAGCCAAAGACTGAACATAAGTATAGTTAATGTTCTTAACTCACCTGAATACCTTTTACAAGTCTTTTAAAGGTACAGCTTTCCACGGAGGTTATACTTAACTCCCTTTCAGTATTTATTTGAAGGTGCCAAACAGAAGATCAGGACTACTCAGTCTAGAGTCATTTTCCCTGTCAACTCTAAGGAGATAGATTCTTTGAGGATCCTGGAAAAGTCTGGCTAAGAAGATAAGTAAACAGGACTACTGCCCAGCCAGCTTCTAGCATTCACTTCTTCCTTGGATCTTCCTGACTGAAACCTTCAAAGTCAGGCTCAATGTAATTGCACAGCTGCTTGCACACCCCATAACCATGCCCCAAAAATGTAAGACTGGACATCTTGCAGAATGTTCTTAATAAACATTGATGACATCAGCTTCAATGTTTCCTTCTGCTCCACTTTTCAAGCATGAGGGTGCCAGCTTACTCAGGACCTGTGTCTGCCTACAAACCCCCATACTCTGGTACATTGCTCTCCTGAAATATTTTAAATACTGAAGCCTGTGCTTTAGTATGCTATTTATTACTAGACTTACAAGAATGTTGCAAAGGCTGAAAACAACATTTTTGTAGAAGTGTTTCTCTGTGTGCATGTTGAAATCAGAAAAAAAAAGGGAGGTTAGAATGTCACACTTAATATGTTGAAGTATAGAGTGGGTCCCTGAAGATCCTGAAATGTGAATTTCAAGGTCAACTGTCCTAACACTCCTCCTCAGCTTCCTCACCTCCTCCTCAAAGCTTGCCATCTTTAATCTGTTTTGAGCAAAAATTGTGCTCCTTACATGTATATTGACAGATTTAGAGATAAGACCTTTCTAGTAAAAATACTTTCTTTGTGGAAGTGTAATCAACAGCACTGACTATTCCCTGGAAAGTGGTTTGATGGTTAAAATTCACACCTATAATAGCCCTTTTTTTGTTTTCTTGCTATCAGAATAAAGATGAAAATACCTTTTTTTTTTAACCTCCCAAGGAAAATTTGAGGGAAAACCCCAGCATCCATATATATATATATATATCTCTCTATATATATATCTATATATATATATCTATATCTATGTATATATATATATATCACTTGTCTTATTTTTGTGAAGAGGCTTAAGGGAAGGGATTTTCTAAAGCAGCTTAATAGCTGCCATAGAAGCCCTACAGATACACTGCCAGATAAGAATGGTAAACTAAAGATATCCACAAAAATAGTCCATAATGAAGCAAGAAAACAAAGCTGATGTCTAAGCAGAGTGGAAAGAATTGAAACAAAAGAATATGAGAGCAGGAAAAATATATCTTCCAAAGCACAATGCATCTTATTTAGTTAAACAACTACTGAGGCTTATTTAACAAAGCAGTTATTTTTACCTTCTCCCACTTTTTTGGCAAATCTAGCTCCTAGGATAGAAATCAAATAGGGGAAGTTGAATATCCATGGCAAGCAGTAACAGCTGGTAAGACAATCTACTGAGTCAAAGTTTCTGATAAAGATGTCCCTACATATACATTAGTTATAAATATATATAACAGGAAAACTAGTTTCAATGGCTGGGAGATGTAACAAGTAAAAGTTAGGAGTGGTATTGCTAATCTGTCGTTTCCAACTAGGAAAAATATCCAGACTAGCTTTAAAAGAGTAGTCTGCAGCTGGGAGGGGATTATTGTCTTTAAAACTGATGGAAGAAATGAGGAAGAGGATTTTGCTTTTGCTCTTGGGACCCTCAAGAAACATGATACTGCTGTGTCACTGATTAAGAAGGTGAATTATGCATGCTGCTTTTTAAAATCTAGGTCTCTCTGCCGGTTTGTGTTGTTAGTCCCCCTTTCTAGAATACAGTTCCCCACGAGCAATGACTCAGTGACATTCTTGTGCATATTAACCATCAGTGATATTAAGGAAGTAGATGGGTAAATGGGTTCTGTCATACCTGTGTTCACTGGGCCATAAAAAAAGGGTGAAGAGACAAAACCATATAGAGAATTTATTCTTGTTTTTTTACGTAACACTTGATCTAAATCCTACTAGCACCACTGGAAATAGTTCTAACTGCAGGACTTAGATGTGAATATCTATTTCATAACTGAGAATATTGGCTTGGAACATAGAAATCAATTCAGATTCAGGAATAAGGTCTGGCATATGTTTGAAAGTGCCTTTGTAAAAATGAAGATATTTTTCTATTACAGTCCTGTACAAAACTAGTAGGAGACAACAAAGAAAGGTGTAACACCTTGAAGGGTTAAAAGAAATAAAACTTTTAAAAACCAGATGTTAAAAGGCCTTAATTACTGTCAGAGCTATTGTGACAAGTAGCATGTCTTTGTGTGTGTGAGTGAATAATTTTTCTGTATTTTACCAGCTTACTATAAACTTTACAGTTCCTGTGTTACAATTTTACCTGGGTTTATAAATAGAGATCATATCTAAATGAATTTTACCTGAATGATTGCAATGGGCAAATGTTTTTAAATAGAGAAGGCATGCACTCTTAGATTACATTGTGAATATTGTGGTATATATTCAAAAGGAAAGCAAAAGCTTTAATATATTCCCAGTGCTTTAAAGACCCTTATTCTTGCCATCCTTCATAAGTTCATTTTCATGTGAATTGAAGTGGATTTGTTGTCATGAAAGTTTGGCTTTTTATAAAAAAAAAATTCTGTCTACAATTTCTTTTGTCTACAAATTATAACTTTTCAATATAAAAGGAAAAGTCTTCCTACAGAGCTTATACATGAAAGTATCTAAGTATAGAAGAGAAAACTAAAGAGGCTGAACACATGCAGAAGCACTTTGTTGCTCCTTCTTGGGTATTTCGAAATTCTATCAGCCTCAAATGCATATTCACCAGCCCCAGACAAGCGGATTCTGATTTCAAGCTGTTGACTGCCTGCTACACGGATCCCTGTGCCTTCCTTTAAAACACTAATCGGGCAGGTCTTGGAGACAAGCTGTTATCTGAGAGGGCTGATCTGCTCTCCACAAAGAGGCAGTGATTGTATTTCAGGCTTAGGCTTGGAGTGAGCATCCTCAGCCTGCCTGTCCCTAACCAGGAGGCTCAGGACATGAACTGTGCTTCACCTCTGGCACTGTTCATACCATTTGTGCCCCAGAGGTGCAATATGGGGTGACTTGGAAAAGCCTCATGTCTGCCTCCCTTTTCAGACCCGCAGGTCCATGCAATGCCTCCTCCTCCTCTCTTGGTGACTGGTGTCCTGAAAGCCATACTGATCCAACAGGATTAAACTGAGGATCTGTCTTTTATAAGGCATTTGTCTAAGGCTGAAGGCATTATAGGCTTTGTGTGCATTAGTACATTAATGGGGCTGGGCTGACCTCTGGTATGTGCTCACCATCTGCTAAAATGTTTGCACAGACTTTGGCCCAGTTCTGGCTTTGGTCAGCTAGTGCTTCCCAAACAGTCTCTGGACCTTGGTTACCACAACCCAGAGACCATTCCCAAAGGGCCATGTCAATATATTAAATTGTATGCATAATAGTACATTAGTACATTATTTTTACCATATTTAATATCTGTAATAATTAAAATATATTTATATAATGCATAAACATTTGTATACTAGTTTAATAGAAATACTATTATTATAGTGTAATATTAATAACTACTGTATAGACAATATTTACTATATAGCTATAAAATCTATCAATGTGTTAATAATAATCATATCTAATATTATGGTAGTACATTAATATTGGTCTCTATGCAATGTTAATATAATTGCTTTGTTTAGGGAGAATTAGGGGGTTTAGCTGCATACCTGCTCAGCAGTATTTGTCTCAGAACCAAGGAAATGCTCCCATTTCATTTTCCTTCCCACTAGACATGTGACCACAAAGTCCAGCAACTGATCTGCAAACAGAACAGTGGTTTCTAAAGTTCTGTGGTTTATCTCTGTCTTCTGGAGACATCTGCCACAAACCATGTACTGAAGCTAGAGATAACTGTGCTCAGTTTATGATAAAATAATGAACTCTGCTGTTCTAGCTCTGAACCTGTGAATTTTGATTCACTGAAGCAGTGAATTTTGGGGTAACTGGGGCATCTTCCTGCAGTCATGGGGGCCTGTACTCACCTTATTACTTCTTCTCTATTGGTTTTTTCTATTACTGCTTTTTCATCTGGTTTATCCTTTCTTTATGTTATCATTTTAATTTTTAAGAGTGCAGTTAATAGGCAGCATTTCCATCTACAGACAAGAAACGTGGTCTCGTCAGCAATTCTGCTCTGGTCAGAATTTGCAGCACTGCTCAGGGTATCACATGGGGGTCCTTCTCAGATTCATAATCCACAGGAAAAGTAGGGACAGAGACTGGTAAAACAGTCTGTTTTGTTGGCTTTCCTAAAATGTGCTTTAATCACTTCCCTTTATCAGGTCTATGCAGCCCTTGTTTGCTAGGAGAAATTAGCTGGAACTAATTTATAAGCAATGAGTAATAGGCAATTTATCTAGCAGCTTACAACTGTTGCCTGGATACAAATCTTTTCAAATGTGTTTAGATATAAAATGCTTCGCAGCAATTTTTTTTAATGACAAATTTTCAAACAGAAAGCCAGGGCACATGACATTGCTACCTTTACCTCCTTTATGACGCAAAACACTGTCCCAGTGCTGCCACTGAATAGGTATAATAAGGAACAAAAGCCCTGTTTGGTGAGAGAACTCTGTATTTAGTTTTCATTTGCCTCTAGAGGATTAAAGACATGAGAGTGCAAAGATCAGAATTTCATTTAATCAGATGACTAAATAGCAGCTGCTGCTATTTTTGCAAGGTAAAACAGAGAAAACTACTATAAAAATACCACAACCCTCCATTCTAATACACTGAGTTAATAAAAGGCATTCTCTATCAGTCTTAAAAGCAGAACTGTGGGAATTGATTACAAGGATGTTGAAAACCTGTGAGTAGGAACCAAAAAAATTGCAAACCAGATTATCGTATACTCTGAAGAGGTGTTTTGAACCAGCTTTCCCCTTGTTTTGATGTATGTGTCTGCCTTGCCAAAATCAGTCTGTGTACATATGTATGCAAATCAAATATTGAAATTCCCAAGGTGAATGCTAAGCTGCACCCTCATGTCCGGTAGCTGAACTGTGTCCCAGAAACACAAGACTCTGGTGGGAAACAAGGAAATCTCCTTTGCAGAGATTTTCTGCTCACTCTGATTGCACCCACACTCTCCTTCTGGTAGAATGAGTAGTTTAATGAAACTGTAACATATAAGGTCTTAAACTGGAAGATCCATTCTACCTTTTTTTGGCTGAAAAAAAAAAGTGGAAAATGAAGTAGGAAAGCAACTCAGACTTGAAGGCAGCTGTAAATCTCCTGTTGCATTTTTCCCAATTGATTTATCCCTTATGTTTTTGAGCTTCGTCAAAGAAAGGACATCAGAGACATTTAGCATCTGGAACTCCTGAGTGAGGAAGTTACTTTTGGTAATTTGTAATATTGTTCAGTTTCCCTTTCCCTGGCAGCTTCCCAAACAGAGCATAGGCAGGCTGGGCAGAACAAGCTGGTTCCCATGCTTCTTCACACTACTCTAAAGATAATTTATGGCAGTTAATCAAGATTTTTTTTGTATTTTAGAAGTTTGTAACAACCACAAGTTTCCCTATTAAAACCGCTACTTAACATTTTTACAAACTCCAAGCAAGCAAGCAAGGAAGCAAACAAACAAATGTGTGAGATAAAGTAATTTTTTCCCATTGTATTACATTGCTTCCTTCTGTTGCCTTTGGCTGTGTTCTGCTTGCTATACATCTCCTCCGGGTCTAAAATATTCAGATAGTCACTACCAAATCGCTTTTGCCATAACTATGCCCTCTCAGCTCCCCTCACCACCTCAGGTATGGGAATAGATATGAAGCTCTGGAACCTGATGGTCAGGCAAATGGCAGTGAAGGTCTGTCTGGGGTTTGCTCAGAGCAAGTCAGTCACCTCCACACATAGTAACCACGGCTGTTCAGAAAAAAAGAAGGGCAATTGTTTTAGGTGACTCCCTTCTTTAGGGAAGCTGAGGGCCCTGTATGCTGACTGGACCCATTCCACTGGGAAGTTTGCTACCTGCTTGGGGCCCAGGAAACAGATTTTTACTAGATGACTTCCTGGACTGGTTCAGCTTGCTGATTGTTATCTGCTTCTGGTTGTCTGGGTCAGCAAGTGGAGAGGAACAAAGTCCTAGGACAATCAAAAAGGATTTCAGAGCACTGGAATGACTGTTTGAAGGGTCAGGATCAGAGGTGATGTTTTCCTCAATCTCTTTGGGAGAAGGGAATACTGCCAAAAGGAACAGGAGAACCCACCTGATCAACACATGGTTTAAAGAGCGGTGCCATCTTTGGAACTTTGGCTTTTTTGATCACAGGGCGGTTTATGTGCCACCAGGACTGCTAGAGAGGGATGGGGTTCATGCGTCTAAAACAGGAAAGAGTTTCTAGCTCATGAGTTGACAGGACTGATTGAGAGGGCTTTAAACTAGGTTTGAAGGGGGAAGGGGATAAGAGCAGGCTCACTAGGGATGAGCCTGGGCGTGTCATGCCAGTGCTGGGGTGAAATGGATAGCCCAGGTGAAGTGCATCCACACCAGTGCACACAGTATGGGAAACAAACAGCAAGAGCTGAAAGCCATTGTGCAGCAGGAAAGCTGTGACAGTCTCCATCACGGAAACAGGAAGGGATGAGTTACATGTCTGGAGTGCTGCAATGGACAGCTGCAGGCTCTCCAGAAGGCATGGCTGAGGAAGGAGAGGCAGTGGGTGACTCTTTATGTTAGGGGGTGTTTTGACTGTATAGGGCTTGAGGACAGTAATGATAAAGCTGAGTGCCTATGGGTAAGGATTGTGGGAAGGCTAACAAGGCAGACATCCTGATGGGAGACTCTTACAGACCACCCAACCATGATGAAGAGGCAGATGAAGTGTTCTGTAAGCTGCTGGCTGATACTTCACAAAACTGAAACTTAACACAGCAGAGAGAAGGCAGTCTAGGACATTCCTGGAGTGTGTGGAAAAGAACTTCTGGCACATCTGGTAACTGAGCCCCACTAGACCTGCTGTTTATAAACAGAGAAGGGCTGGTGGGAGATGTGGTGGTCAGAGGCCTTGTTGGATGTAGCTACCATGAAACAACTGAGTTTTTACTTTTGGTGAAGTAAGGAAAGGGGTCAATGAAGCCTCCACCTCAGACTTTCATAGGGAGGACTTTGGCCTCTTCAGGGCACTGCTTCAGAGTCCCATGGGAAACAGTCTGTAACAACGAAGGAGTCCAGGAAAGCTGGATATACTTTCCGAAGGAAATCTTAGAGATGCAGGAGCAGGTCATGTGCTGAAAGATGAGCCGTTGGGGCAGAAGACCAGCCTGGCTGAACAAGGAATTTTTGCTGGAACTCAGGTTAAAAAGAGGGTTTATGACCTCTGGAAGAAGGTTCAGGTACCCTTCCTGAGGTGTCAGAAAGAGTACAAGGCTGTAGTTAGATCATGCAGAGAGAAAATTAGACAGGCAAAAGCTCAGCTAGGACTCAATCTTGCCACTGCTGTGAAAAATAACAAAAAGTGTTTTTATAAATATATTAAAAACAAATGGAGAGCTAAGGAAAATCTTCATTCTTTATTGGATGTGAAGGGGAACATTGCCACCAAGGATAAGGAAAATGTTGAGGTACTTAATGTCTTCTTTGCCTCAGTCTTTAACAGAAAGAAGGAAAACTGGTTTCCTCAGGGAAACCAGCCCCCTGAGCTGGTAGACAGGGAGCAGAACAGACCCCCTTCTATCCAGGAAGAAGCAGTTATGGACCTGCTCTGCCGCTTAGACACTCACGAGTCCAATGGGGCTGGATAGGATTCACCCAAGGGTACTGAAGGAGTGGGTGGAAGAGCTCACCAAACCACTTTCCATCATTTATCATCAGTCTTGGTTAATGAGGAAGGTCCCAGATGTTGGGATGTCTCCCTTCTTGCAAAATGCAGTCAGCTTTGCATGACTGATGAAAATGCTGTTACTTGGCACAAAATATTCAGGACTTTGTTAGAAAGGTTTTCCTTGGTATATAAATCCTTGAAAGGTTCAATTATATGTTCAGCACAATCCTCTGTATCTCCAGAAATGCAGCCAACAGTGTATTCTCCCTAACATGTGTGGGAGAAACAGGAGAAAGCAGTTTTCTCTGGTGGTGCTTTTTTGCAAATGATCCTGTAGAAGCATTTTTACCTGCTTACCTCACCTTCTGTTTTGCCAAATAAGTCTAGTTTGTCAATCACTTGGGTTGTAACTGCTACTGTTTAATTACCGAGCAAAGAGTAACTTTCTTATTTTAACTTGAAGTTAAGGAAGTGTCTGCTGTGCCTCTTTAAAGAATGGTAGATCAAAGGCAGCACCTGCTTAGCACCTTTCATCACTTCAGAGCATCAAAGAAAGTGTTCCTTGAAACTACAACCTTTGGCCATTTCTCTTTCAGGTAAGATATGATTTCCACAGCTTGAAATGAAGACTCACCTCAAAGCGAAAAAATACTAACACATGCTTCTAAACACAAGAACATAGGATATTTTATTGAAAGAGTATATGTTATGACCAGAGTAAACTATTCAAAAAGAATCTCGAAGATCATTTGATGTTGTATAAATCCATGACTAAAAATTTAAAGGTGAGCTATTTAGATGCAAAGCAAAAGCCCAATCCTTTCCTTCAAGTGGCAAAAACTGCTGGTGAGTGATCAGACAGAAAAATGAAGGGACTAATAAATCAAGACAAAACCATTGATTTTATTTTTTTGTATTGTTCCAATTTTGTAATACCCTTTAGAATGCAATATTTAAAGTAACGAATGAAGAAAAGAAATATAACCAAATACGAGTGAGACACAAACTGCAGCTGAAGAATGCTGAGTTAAAAGGCAGGTGGCTCAGAGGGTCTGCTGCCTGTGCACTGTGCCACCTGGAGCTACACTGCCTTGTTGGACCACATCCTGCAGCTGATGGATCCATAGAGAGACCCCCCAGGCAGGAGGGAGCAGGGCTGTTTGCTGCTGAAAATGTCAAAAGTTGTACTGAGATGATGAAGGCATTCGGGAATGGGGAAGGGTCTGGAGGGAATCTGTCACACTGCCACTGGCCTCCATGCCCAGCATAGCTGGCTGTGGTGGGAGGTGGATGGCCAAATGATGCCTAGTGGTGCAAACTTTTCCGTTTGGTTTTGCAAATTGGGGTTGGAAGGTAAGGAAGGCAGTGATCCCATTCTTATGAGAATCATTCCATTTTCTTTAAGTCTGTAATTGATCTTCAACACTGTTGACAGTTTTTGCTAAAGCAGGTTTTAGGGGCTACATTCTTCCCTGAGAATGACTAATTTATGGTCTGTATTAGCACTGTTTCACATTTGGAAAGAAGGGATAAGCTTTTGTCCTGAGGAAATTGAATACTATCACAGAAGTTATTTTGATTAGCTAGTAGTGTTTGATATCTTCCAATCTCATGACACACTGTATCAGCAAAAGTAAGTGAAAACACAACTTGGAATTTACAAGTGACCGTAGGAAACTTCAAATGATACTTCACTGAGTTTGCTTCCTGGAAGTAAAAGAGACATGGAAAATTGACAAGAGTGTATCCTGTGAGAGACAGAAAACCTTAATCCTAATGGTTGTGTGTTACACTTCCATGGAAAATGCTGAAACAGACTACAGAGCATTAGCAGACTAAATGAGCTTATTAATGTTCAGTTTCATGGCACCATTTTTTTCCTCTGCCTTGATTCAAGTTTTGAGTGATAATTGTTTTGCCAGTTTAAAGAGTTTATGACAGTACAATGGGTTTAGTGCTGTGCACAAAACACTTTTTTCCCATATTCTAAAGCACGCAAGATCAAGACAAAATTTTTATTCCTGTAAAAAATAAAGCTGTGTTTTAGGGCTCCTTAGCAAAGCATCTTCAGAATCATTGCTGTCATACACACATATAAAGCAAGTTAATTTCTTTTTAATAAAAAACATGAAAGACATGGCAAATGCCCCCAAGTTTTGTCCTACAAATATTTTTTCAAAGGTTGCATGCATTGTCATGAATAGTCCTATTGAAGTAATCCTTAAATGTATTTAACATCACATTATTAATAATTATTAACTTCAATGTATGCGAAGTTCTTCTAGGTTCCCTACATTTGAATAATAATTTAGAAGTTACTAAAAAATTACCATAAATCAATGTCAGAACATCAGAAGATTGTAGCAGCTCAGGCCAAAGGTCCATTTAGCCTGGCATGCTGTCTAAACAGGGGTCAAAAGCACAAGAACATGGCAAATGTAGATGGCACTTCCTACCTTTCCGGAGGAATTTTGCTTACTTAGTGAGTTCAAGCAGTAGAAGGTGCCCAGAGGGTGCCTTTCCAACTCATCATCCAACTCCTCCCGAGCCAAGTTGGCTACTTGTACCCACAGTGCCCTCTGGTCAAGTCTCATGAAACTCCCTCTTCTAAAAAAGTTCTACCTCATTGCATGAGGAATTACATTTGATTAGTTCAAACATTTGCTAAGTTATGTAGAGGAATACCTGCTCTGCAGAAAATTTAATGGAAAAATGCCACTAAATCCTTCCCTCCATAATATGTGTTTTGTTGTTACTGAAGTGTGGATGGTGTGACACCTCTAAGATAAAAACCTGTCCTACACTGCAGCGTTTTCAACCAATTCAATATGCATCTCCATGGCCAACATAAAATCTGAGCAGCCCCTTCTTTTCAAAAGAACAAACAAATGGTCCAGGTTAAACACAAGAGCAAGGCTTGACCCATGTGGAAAAAACCCATATGGCATATTACACCACCTGGAGCAGGTCTCCATGAGTGGTCTTCTCCCTTCCATGTACAGATGGATCCCTCTCTGGCTTCTGCTGGGCAGATTCTGCTGCCAGAAAACGCTGGGGCTTTTCAGGTGTGGGGAAAACCTGGGTGCTGGAATTAATACAAAATCTAATAAAATGCTACAAAACACCCTTTTTAAATGTGGATAGCCCTTTAGATCTGCAAACTCGCTTTTCAGAAAGTTGTTATTCTTTGGTCATGAGATTCAGATGCAAGAGGAAGGACTCAGCAGCCCGTGGAGCTGTACTAGGAAATTACAAAGCAGTCATCAGACATCTTGGCATACACATGTTCTTCTGAAGGTGGCAGCTGCTGTAGTCTGATTAGCAGCCATGAAACTGGTTGGTTGTAAGCCAGATTGATAAATAAAGTAACACTTTAAATAACAAATCTGCCTTTAGATGTTAGAATGAAAATATATTCAATAAACTCTTGTATATTTTCTAGTCTTTCAGCATTTGTGTTAGACTAAAACAAGGATAAGACCCCATAATGCAGAAAAATGCTACCTGAATGTAGCAGGGGTTTTTTAGGAGCAATGAGACAAACAAATAAATCAGTTAAAACTGGAGAATGAGATCAGAATGACTTTGGTTCAGATAGTTGAAACTGATCTTCATTTCCCCTCAGTTTTAGAAAATATTGCTGGCTGTCAGCAGTGTCCAAAACTGTTTTGATTTACTTTCTGGATAAGCTGGGCTGCTGAACAATATGTTTGATTCTCAAATCAGAATTAACTTGTTTCTAGATACGGAGGTTTTATAGGACTGTCTAGGTTGCCTGTAGGAGCTGCAGAAGCTGAGCATGATAAAGAATAGCTCCCCTAATCTTCAGCACACAAAGGATTTTATGAAGGGATAACACTGACTTCAAAGATAAGCAAGTTGCTACAAAAATTAAATCCCATTCAGTGTGACGACAGCTGGGAAAACCAAGTAAGAAGATTAGTTGAAAATGTAGTAGTCATAAGTCTTAGCAAGTCAGCAACTAACTGATCCTGGACAGCATTTTGAGGTGGTGGAGAAAATAACAGGGCATTCCCTAGGTACCCTTCCTCACAGTATAAACTTTAGTTACACTTAAATGGCAATGGCAAAGAATAGAGGAAAACAATAGAAAATAAATGAAATTTTACAGAAGGGGCCAAAATATCTGCAAGGCAATTTGTTTTCAGTGAAAATTCAACCAAAAGAGACCATATAATTAGTGCCCACTGAAACACCATCTCCCAGGAGTCTGCAAATTGTCAAAAGCTTACCCCTAGTCACATCAAGCTGGTACAGATCTGCTGGAGGTGGCAAGCTCCCTTCCGCTCCTTATGCTTGAGCACTGCCATGCTGTGTTGATGAGCTTGGCAGCTGCTCACTTGGATATCGTGGTGTGCTGCTGGTACTGATGTCTGAGGGGAGCTGCTCAAGCAGAAAGGCTCTTTGTGTGGAAAATAGTGTCTGTCTGCAGCCTACCAGACTGTGTAAGGGCAGCTCAGGCTGTCAAATGAGACAGTTTGCATATTGTAATAGCCATGCTGCTAAAAGCAGAGGTTTCCTTCAGAATCTAGTGTTCAAAGTTATTAATAGTTGTGAGTATAGTTGTGAGTGTGTGACCCAGTGAAATACCTGGAATGGCATATGGGAAATAAGAGGATTTATCAATGACAAGATGTTTCTTTCTCTGTCATTTAAGTTCTGTGTTACGTTTCAGTCATTCCTGGGCAAACAGTGTGCCAATTAGTTCAACTTCCCTGGGGAAAGGATTTGACACTTTTTATATCCCCTGAGAACATGTTTTCACACTTTTAATCAGAATATACTGTGACTGCCTCAAATCACAGGAGTATGTCAAAATCCATAATGAAGTGGTACTCCTAGGTTGGCTTTCTGGCTTTATATTTCTTGGTGTTTTCACCTGTAAGGAAAGAAACTTCAGCCTGTACAGAAACATTTATGTCCAGATATACTTATAAATGATTGGTGAGGATTTTGGTGATTGACTTCTGAGCCTGATTTCAGATACTGGCCAATAAAAGCAGAGTTTAGAGGCAACTGGCAGCCCTGGGGAATGCTATCAGAAGTAGGAATGACCCTGTTTATTCCAAAGAATATAAACTGATATCCAGGCCCCTTTTTGCTCTCCCATTGATATTTCTCATTAGGATCAGCAGCACAATCTGAAAACAAAGCAGAGCTTAGTGCAGGAGGATTATGCTGTTCCAGTGCCACTGATTCAAATGGATGTTCCTGGATTTCCCTTAATCATGCTGGGATGTCTCCAATGCCATTGTAACTTCAAAGCCTACAAGAGACTCTGCTGCCCCCTTGTTTTCCAGATTTTCACCCACTCTTCTTGCTAAATATGGCAGTGGGAAGGTAGATAACGGAATTGTAAAAGCATTGTAAAATATCTATGTGTTAGCAAAAATAAACTGTTAGCACCAAAGTATTTCCTCTAATTCTGAAAAGATGTGTCAAAGAATAGAGCACATTTTCTCTTTGCATTTTCCCCTAGCTGGAGAAGGTATAGTACAGTGCATTGTCTCCATTGATTCTTGTTTTACATCATGATGATTCTCTTCCCATTCAGCAGAAGCAGAACTCTGCATACCATCTTAAAATCAAAATGGCTTTTTGGCACCCTCAGAGTACTGCTGGGACATGAATGGGAATCATTGTCATTCTTGTTCCATCTTTTATTTTTTTCCCTTGATGGCAAATTCTCACCAGAAGGAAAACCAAAAGAAAAACTACTCCTTCTACTACTACTACTACTACTACTACTACTACTACTACTACTACTACTACTACTACTACTAAAAAAGTAATTTAAAAGGCTTCCACCATAAAATAATGCCTGCCTGGTCTGTAGACTCTTGTGTGAACACAAGCACATCTTTGTGCCAATATTATATTCAAAAATTAAAACTGGCAACACTTGCTTTTTGTTTCAGGCAGTGTTTGTTGGTGGAAAAGAGAGTGTTTCAGAGTGGTGCTGTGGGCCATGCCAGTGCCAGGACCCTTGTCCTCTCCCTGCTCCTGGCAGGGAGCTGCCCAGCTTGGAGAATCCAAGGGCTGCACTGTTGGGAGGGGAAGGGCTGCTATGAGAGGGACTACAGTAAAAGACCTCCAGAGCCCTGCTAGAATCAACTTTCTGGGATTTTGTGTTTTTGTGATTTGTGCCTGGATACTTAACTGGGTGTAGAGCTTGGAAGAAGTCTTTTCTCAGCTTTCCCAAGGCCATTTACATTCCTGTCTGGTTCTAGATCTATACAATAGGGGTGGTAAAATAATCTTTCTTTTACTTTTTAGTTGATTTTTGTATTAGATTCAGAACTGGGTGTGTTTGTAGGGTCCATCACCCCTGAGACCTGTTCCCTTCATAATAGCAATGGAAATTTAGCCAGCGGGCAGTCATGTTGCAATTATGATGGGTCATGGGAGATGGAATGTGGGTCAAAGTTTGACATTTAGTGTTAGTTTGGCCCTCACTCTCTCTCAAACCACTTTAAAAGTATTTTTATAGCATGTTTTATAGCCCCTTCAGGATCACGAGTTAGTTCCTCTTCTCTTATATTTTTCATATTGGATTTATGTTTTGGCTCAAATCTAAAACAAATGTTTTCAGTTACAAAGCTTTTCATCAGTTTTAAGAGCATTGTTCCACTTTGCATCAAATCTTTAGAACAGAAACATGATATGTATGGAATTAAATAATCTGAATATTTATTACTAGTGATTACATTTAGAAGAACAATATTGACCACTTAGGAGTTTTGAATAAAGGCAAAGTGCGATGCCAAAGGCACGTTGTACGTGTGGTTTGGTGAAGCTGTTCTAAAAGTGGTTTCAACAGACTCAACTGTTTTCACTCTGGAAGGGAAGGTTTGCATTTTTTCCTTTGGGAGCTACTTTACAGTGACTTTTTTTCAACATCAGATGTGACACTAAACATGACAGATGCTAATGCCCTTCACTGGGGTTGCTCCGAAGCCCTTTGCAACAAGGAAGGATCACAGTTGGCTGGGAGGCAGCTCTGGGGCATCCTGGCTTCACCAGGAATTTCGTTTTGTGCAGGCTCTGATATATTTGAGGGAGAACAAGGAGTAGCATTTTTCAGAGGAAGCACTGAGTATATTGAGGCCAGCTCTTTTGTTGTGTCAGATCTGCATACATTTCATGAGTATAGTGTGCTTGAGTGCTTGAGTATATGAGCTTGAGTGCTTTGTTATTACACCGTGTCAGGTGACAAAGGTATCAACTCTCTCTTTTGGTGTTCACAGCATCTTCCCAGCCCTGAGTCTGTATAAATGGTGTCACCTCCTCTTGGCAGCTACTGCTGTCCTTCTGAGGAAGAGGTGTGCCTGGGGTGCGTGCTGTGGCTCCAGGCCACTGGCACAGACTGTCAGCCTGGCACACCACTTCCTGCC
Source organism: Monarcha castaneiventris obscurior (assembly GCA_026261815.1). Taxonomy (NCBI): domain Eukaryota; kingdom Metazoa; phylum Chordata; class Aves; order Passeriformes; family Monarchidae; genus Monarcha; species Monarcha castaneiventris. The sequence continues at coordinate 194,576 of JAMPIT010000482.1, forward strand.
TCTGGCCAAGTATCTCAGATCTACAGAGAATAAAAAAGATTAGTGGCATGATTTATAAAGGCAGCCTGATGTGTAACACCTACATACCTTTAAAATGCAACATTTAGTCTTTAGCTTTCTTAAGGAATAGAAATACTTGAGGAAAGTGCAACAGTATGAAAAGCTGTATGATTGGAATTACCTGCATCTTGCCCTGAGAAAGGAGGATGGGGGAAAGTGCAGTGGAAATCTGTAGTGTTTGTTCTGCATAAGGGACATGTTAGAGGGCCACGCATTAGGAACTTCAGTGAGAAGTGTCTTACATCTGTCTGTCTCTGGTGAGTCATCACATTGTTTGTGGGATCTAACACAGGGCTGGCTGCCTGAGCCCGCCTCAGGGAATTTCTTTCATAACAGAAATGGACTTTTGCTGTAAAGCACAGGAAATGGTCTGTGTGGAGAACAAAGAATATTAGGGTTGATTTAAATTTTTAAAATTCATGACTCTACCTTTGTTTATAGCCTTTACTCAGACCCCATGAAAATCATAAACCTTTTGGGAAGAAAATCAAAATGAACAGTCACTTAATGCTTTTAATGTCCCTGCAGCTCTGAAATGTTATTTGGTTCCATGTTTTCTCTGGAGAGCTGCAGAAACATGGCTGTTGTGCAGGTGTCAGCATTCATTTAAATTGTTCATTCCCAGTTATAGCTTTTCAGGAAGATAACTTGTTTCTGTTTCAAAATCTACCAATTTGCTCATTAGAAAGCAGTAAGGGATATTCCCCAGAAGGTTATTGATCCTGCCAAATGTAAAATACTGACGTCAAATACTTCAGCTTTAGAGACTGTCCCGAATGAAAAGGCAGGACATATTCTGTCATATAACATTGCATTACTGCTTCATGTTCTATTGTTTACAAGCTGTTGCAGAAACAATAAACTGCATTTTTACAATAAACGTTGGGAACCAATAATGTGTTGGTTTTCGTGCTTACAGGGAGAAAATTATAATGTATCTGGGACTTGTTCTGGCAACATTATTAAAATATCTTATTGCTTTTTAAAGCAAATACAGTATCTTGAGGGTTTTTGGGATGTGCATGTGTGTATGAGAGAGTAAAAGTCATCTGCCTCTGTATCAGATACCATCACTTCAGCACTGTGTTCATATTAATGCATCACACTCACAGCATCACTTCACCTGCATTTAAACTTATGTTAAAAGCTCATACTTTTAATTTCTCTTAAGCATACTTATTTAAAACCCAAAGCAAAACTTTCATTTCTAGCTAAAACATCATTTGAAAAGCTTACAATATTTCTTTAACTGCCAGATTATTTTTTTTTTCTGTGGTGAGTAACTACAAAATTAAACAAACCTGCAGGAGTTTAGAATGGGCAGTTGTCACAGTGACTCCCAAAAGCTTTCCATCTTTTATGTCTCTTATGCTGGGGATTAGATAAATGATTTCCACTATTATATTATCTATGCAGCTGTTGATGGAGAAGGGAAATATGGCAAATTTTTAAAATCTGTATTTGTCAAAGAAACAGATGAAATATTTAGAAAAGATCCATAGCTGTGTTTTAGTATTGTATCCTTTGCTTTTTTTTCTTCCATTTCCATATATTATCTGCTATTGACAAAGAGGGAGCCGGAGCTGCAGACCCCCACAGTGACAGATTATTATAAGCAAAATCCTTTCAGACATAATGGAGAGTTAATTTTGAATAAAGTAGGTTAAAAAGCTATCCTACTCACTGAAAAAGACAACACCTAACATATTTACATTAGCTGGTGGGAGATAATTCCCCTTACCAGCCAGGGTGCAGTCAAAGGAAGCTGAGGATTTCAGTGCAATAAGACATGGGCAAACCCACACCCCACAATGTTAACGTGTGAGCTTGTGGGAAGACAAAGGGACGTAGGCTGTAAGCAATGCCTGTCACAAGCAGCAGGCACCTGGCAGCCTGATTAGAGATTTTGCAATAGGAAGTTATGTTCTGAAATGAGGTCAGTGTAAAAGGTAAGCAAAAACAACACATAAACAAAGAATCTCTGCAATCCTTCAGTACACACCAAACCCCATTGATAAAGCTGTAGATTCATTTCAGATGTTAAATACAAAATAAAATTTATTGAAATCTCACAAAACTGATACTCGAAGAAGCAAATTTATGGTTTTAACGTGAAAGATATAAAATACAATTTCATTCGGATTTATGACTGTGATATCATTATGGTGATTTATATGTTTAAAAGCTGTGAAATTAGTCATCTCAAATGAAACTGTGGCTGAGTTCATGTTTCTGTAGCAAGTCTTGGGTAAACGTCAGTGTCTAATAAATTTTAAAGTAAAAATCTAATTAGTATTTGTTATTGCTTCTAATTAATGTCCATAAATGAAACATAGTTTCATGGTCATTATCCATATTTTTTTTTCCTTGCAGGCTTTCCTACCCCAGTAAGTCTCAGAGGCTTGGATGATTGGTTCCTCTTTCACTACTCTAAGGGGGTGGAAATAAAAGAATATAAGGCAGCATCAGTCCAGGTTTTGCTTCTTTGTCAAGTCCCTGCTGGAGGTCTGAGCTGTGATTCAGCTCAAAGCAGATGTCCTCTGTGCCAGCCAAACCTTGAATATGTGCTCTCCTCTCAGTGTGAAAATGCATGATTTCTGTACCAGGTGGGAAATTGAGCTCATTGGGAGAGAGTCCCTCCAGTTCTTCAGGGACTACACAGATAATTGAAGCACAGAGAGGGGCTGCTGCACTGCTAGTGAGGTGTGGATTCCTTTCTACAGATGTTGGTTGGGGCTCCGACTTGAAAAGAGAGTCTGCTGTTGTACTCACCCTTATCTGGTGGCAGCAGAACAGTCACCATTTCCTGAAAACACCCTGTCAGCCTGCTGGAGCCAGCCCTGGGGAGCTTAATTCAGCGTTGTGAGAGTATTCATGGTCTGTCAGTGGGCATTGAGGCAATATGGGGCTGTCACTCCATGTCATGGCTTAACCCCAGCCAGCAGCTAAGTACCATGAAGCTGCTCGCTCACTCCCTCAACTCCCTGCGGGATGGGAGAGATAATTGGAAAAAAAAAAAGGCAAAACCTGTGGGTTGAGATAAGAAGCATTTAATATTTGAAATAAAATATAATATAAAAATAATAATAATTGTATTAAAAATGGAAATTAAAAGAGAGGGAGAGAGAGAAATAAAACCCAAGAAAGGCAAGTGACGTGCAATCCAGTTGCTCACCACCTGCTGACTGATGCCCAGCCCATTGCTGGTTTAGAAACTGGAGATGATGTTCTATGTACAGCATATCCCTTTGGAGCTGTCCCAGCCATGCTCCCTCCCAGCTTCTTGTGCAGTTCCTCCCTGGCAGAGCATGGGAAACTGGAAACTCCTTGACTTGGGGTAAGCACTACTTAGCAGCAACCTAAACACCACTGTGTTACCAAAATTATTCTCATAATGAATCCAAAAAAACACAGCACTGTACCAGCTACTAAGAAGAAAATTACCTCTAGTCCAGCCAAAAAAAAAAGGACACTCTGTAACTGCCCTCCAGCTAGAGCCAGCTTTACATGGTACAGGATTTCTCACTACATAAAACACTGAATAAAAAAATTTGATGTAAGATTAATAACAGCTGCTACTAAGTATAAGATCTAAAGGGCTTTATATATTTTGCTTGCTGTGAAACTATCTCTCTCATGTCTTTATTATCTCCAAACAGTAGCTACTCTTGTAACTGAGAGCTCCTAAAGCCTAGTGGCTTCATAGTGTAATGACTCAGAACGAAGGTGAGACTGCTGGTGTTTGTGATCTATAATGTGCTTACCCAAGCAGACATGGCAGTAAAAGACCTCTTCATGGTGTTTGCTGCCACTCCAGAAAGAAGCTATAGCAGCAACAAGTTTGTTTTCAGGCCCGAAGGGCTGTAAGAGGTCAAACGTGTCTGACTGCAACCAGTCTGTATTATTAATGGAGGAGTGCAGAGCTCTTATGACTGATGTGCACCTTGTGAGGATGTCCTGTGGCACCAAGACTTGTGCCTTCAACATACTTTGACTAAGGCAGGCACCTGGTGAATTAGTTTTCCTACATGTACAAATTTCTTACAGAGATAGAGGTGTCTTTCAAAATCTTCGGGAAAAGAATCTATACGAATGAAATATCTGAGCAAAATCCCTTCTAGAATTTCAAAAGTTCTTCAGTTTATCACTGGCTGTACAGGAGACTGAGGCACAATTTGGAAGGACTGTTATGTGCAACTCCTTCATGTCAGACTTTAGTCATTCTAACTAGTCCCTGTCTGAGAAGTAAAAGTGATTTACCTTTGGAAATAGGTGAGATCTATATTAGGGAACTTCGGGTATTTATAATACATATATCTATCTATCTGAAAAATTTATATAGAACATCCTCCTGGCTATATTCAGTAGATGAACAGACATTTCCTTAATTAATTTCTTCATTATATCAAATATCACTTAATTGTGGTGCATCTCGTGGTGGAGACATACAGAGTCAGCTGAGATGATTTCTTTCAGGAGGCTGTGGTGGAGGGGCTGACCACCACTTGCTGAGTACTCAGAGAAACTGCAACATGTGGCTTCACCAGCCTTGAGAATAATTTTTGCCTCTGGAGCCAGTGGTTGCCTTGATACATCTCCCTTCACTAATCTGGTTTTGCAATGCCACTGCTGCTGCCCCGTTCCTTTTATTCAGAAAATCACATGTGTTCATCAAACCGGTACTGTAATGCCCAAATATCTCTTAACATTTTGCAAGTAACTCTGAAAAAAGGAAGAAGAAACTTGCTTGAATGTATACGGCCAACATTTTCCTATTCTTATGGTCTCAAATTTTATATTCTCAGCAAAATTTGTCCCATGGCATTTAAGAGGGGATTATGCCACACATGAGCTGTTGTGCACATTTCTTCCCAGTCCCAAATGCATGGCTGCAGTACTTGAGCAGCAAACCAGACAACCCTGATGAAGGGTGTGATTAAACACTCACACTATTATCATGATTAACATGCAAATAAGCAATGCAAAACTGTTTACAGGATTCAAACAGTAATCACTGACCCACTTCAACAAATGAGGAATGCAATCATGCTCCATGCAAGGAAAATGAATATATTTCTTTTTGCCATTTATTTGAGCAGAAGGCTCTCGAATTTAATGTTTTATGTTCAGAATATAAATGAGTTTTGTCTCATCTGAAGCTTTATCTCTGTATGATTGAAGAGAATTAGTCACACTGTTTTGTTCATATACTACCCTTCTGTATTAAAGATATATTTGAAATTTAAATGTACATCTGAAATAAGGAAAAAAACCCAAACCCAGCATAGTTAATCTGTTTGCAAATGTTTAATCATCAACAGAATAAAAATAAAATTCACGTCTTTAGTTTGACTTCCATAGAGTGATCCAGTAGCACCACCTGCTGTTCAAAGGGAGCACTGCTGCTTTAGTTAGATGCAATATATACTATTTTATATAGAAATATACATCTATTCCATAAGCATCTCAACGGTTTAACCTTTTTGAATGGCTATGAAAAGGCTTTTAAATTGCTTTTGTGCTCTCAGAAATGTCAATCTAGGTGTCATTTACAGGAAAGGCAGGTATTTAAAAGTGACAGACTTTTTGCAATGTACCCCATAATATTTAAGAATGCCAAGAGATATGTTTAGAAGCTTTACTCTTACTGTTTTTTTGTAGAAAATACTTTGGCTGAAACTCACATCTTGGCAGCAGTAAATGGTCTGGTAAATTAGAAAGCCATTACACTGGTTCCAGTAAAGGAGAAAATAGAGCAGTGATATTTTTCTAAGTGGGAATAAAATTCTAAAGCATTTACAGAGATCCACTTGAGGTTGCAGAAATTTAAACTAGCTCATGTTAGTAAGTCAGAAAATTGTCTCATAAATGACCAAAGAACAAAGAATAACATATTCTTTGTTCAAATCTAAGCACATTTTTAAGTAATTAATGAGCATATAATTTGCCCTCTTCCCTTTCTCTGTTTCTCTTTCCTCTTGCCTTGCTGCTGGCAATTCATGCCTTCCAGTGCATTACTCGGTTTTCTCTGCAGCTTCGAGCTGTGCCTGGTATTGGGAGCCCAGTGAGGGACAGCAACTGGTGCTGCATTGGCAGTGCAGAGATGCCCCACAGCAGAGCACTTCTGCCAGTGCCAAAGCCAAAGCCCACTGCTTCCTCCTTGTCCCCTGAGCATCTCACAAGGCCCCAGTGTGCAGGTGCTGTTTCCCCTCCAGCCTTACAACACAGAAAGAGGCTTCCTGCTTGTGGAATTTATGGAAAGGAGCCAAGTCATTCACCTATGTTTTATGCCTTTCCTCAAGTTTGGATGTGGAATTTGTCTAGTTCTGCCTGGGTGGTTAAAAAATTCATTCTGCTGCTCACAGTGTCTCCTGGGTTGCCCAGAAAGGAGGTGGTGCCTATTGGAGGTCTTTTGTGGTGCTTATTACTGTGCAGCTGCAATCTCTCACAAAAGCAGACTCTGGGTCTCATTGCCCTACTGTCATTATTAGTAAGACTTTAAAGTCTTAAAGACTTTAAAAAGTCTAAGAGCAAAGGAATTTCATCACTTTTTCAGTGGGTCTAGAAATAGCACATACTGCCAGGCAGTCTCTACCACTATCACTGACATAATTAATTATGGCTGTAGGAGTCCACGGAGTGCCGACAACTGTGCCAGCATGAGCACTGGTCTGGTGACGTGATGGGGTCCCTGGGTATGTGATGGGGGCCCTGGGTGTGTGATGGGGGCCCTGGGTGTGTGATGGGGTCCCTGTCTGTGTGATGGGAGCCCTGGGTCTGTGATGGGGGCCCTGGGTGTGTGATGGGGGCCCTGGGTGTGTGATGGGGTCCCTGGCTGTGTGATGGGGGCCCTGGGTATGTGATGGGGTCCCTGGGTGTGTGATGGGGGCCCTGGGTGTGTGATGGGGGCCCTGGGTATGTGATGGGGTCCCTGGGTGTGTGATGGGGGCCCTGGGTGTTAGACCATCTCACTGCGAGAGGAAAAGGCTGGGCTAGGCTGCCCTAGTGCTTTGCTGAGGCAGCACTGGATACAGGCTGAAGTGCAGGCCATGGATTTGCAGGTATGACATGAACCTGCAGCTCAGTGGCATTATCCAGGGAGAGGAGGCATCGAGTCGTGCATAAGGCAGTCAGGAAGAAAGTGTGTGTCACAGTTAAACCTCAGTCAGAAAATAAGTAAGCCCCATGCTGCCACTTGCATGCAATTCCTGGTGGGACGGGGTGAGAGAATCAGAAGAGTGGAAGTGAGGGAATTTGTGGGTTGGCATAAAGACAATTTAACAGGGAAAGCAAATTTGCTTGCTATGTGTGCAAGCAAGGCAGAAAATGGAATTCATTCACCATTTCCCATAGGCAGGCAGAGAGAGTTTAAGTGGCAAGTGGTGTAAGTGGAATAATTACAACTTCACAGTGGTAAAAAGATAGAAAAGAGATCAAAGACATTGGATGAGAGATCTAGACAGACTTCTAATGAATGCTTGTGATGCACCCAAGAGTGGAGTCAATATTTGCACCACTGATGCAAGAAAGCATAGAAGAGAAATCCTGGATACTTGCTAGCCTGAGAGGAATAAAAAAATCCCCTGCAGCTGTTCCTGCATTCAGAATGAGAGATAAAGTTTACAGAATGAGAGAGATAAATTCAGAAGATGGAAAATCACCGGAAATGGGCACCAGTTTATTCCAGATGGAACTCCACTGCCTGTAGGTAAGTTTAATAAAACTGGTGGAATTTAAATAAAGACCCAAGAGAAAGCAAATGCCAAATTCCTGTTGTAGCCAGTAGGCAGTGAAAAGAAATAGAGCTGAACAGTTCAAGAGGTGACTTAAGAAAACAAATGACATATATTAAATATGTACTGTTGAAACAATTAGTTACATCAGTGGAAATGGAAAGTCAAAAGATTTTTTTTAGAAAATTGATGCAATTAAATGTTATTGAAAAGATAAATGTGAACATTTGACTTGGATCAAGGTAAATCTGATACATTACAGAAGGAGTGATGATGATTCAGTGCACTACTCGGATGCAGGGCTGCAACTGTACGGAAGCAGTTTCCGCTGCATCTTAAGGAGCAACACATAGCACAAGTGCCCATAAAGTTTAGGGAAATAAAACTGTGTGTAGGGCTGCAGTTTATTATTAGGAAACACTGAAAATGCAGTGCACAAGTAGCATCTAATTCAGAGGGGTTTGTTGACCCTCAACAAGCTATTTCTCCTTCCTTGTAATAATTAGCCCGCATAATTCAGGGTTAATGTAAAATTGAAGCAGAAGACCCATATATCTCCTCCTGTCAGAAGCAACAGCCATACATAATATAATGGTTAAGTATTTTTAAATAAATACATCCACCCTGGGCCTATTGGTCCAAAACACACTCTGAAAGGAAACTTGTAGACTTGGTGAGAGGCTTGTAGAGTTGCTGAGTCTTTCTGCTATAATCTAGGACTGGGATGGACTTAATTTCCCCACAGCAGCCCTCTCAGTGCTGTGCTGTGCACGGGTAGCTGGAGAGGGGCTGATAACACACCAGTGTTTTGGGTGCAGCTGAGCAGCACTGGCACAGCATCAGCGCTGTCTCCCCAACTTCCTGGCTAGGGGTGGGCAAGACCCTGGGAGGGGATGCAGCCAGGACAGCTGACCCAAGTGTGCCAAAGGGATATTCCACACCATATGGTGTCAGCTCAGATGGAAACGCTAAGGGAAGGAAGAGGAAGGGGGGGGGAACTGGTTATTTACAATATCTGCCTTTTTGGTGCAGCTGCTACGCGTGCTGAAGCGCTGCTTCCTGGGAAGTGGCTGAACGTCATTGCCAATGTGAAGTAGAGAATTAACCATTCTTTTTCTTTCTCTTAGCTTGTGTGCGTGCAAACTTTCACTTTTGTTTTAGTAAACTGCCTTATCTCAACCTGAGAGCTGCTTTCCATCTTATTTGCTCTCCCCTGTCCAGCTGGGAAGGGGAGTGATAAAGCAGCTTGGTGGGCACCTGGCATTCAACCAAAGTCAACTGATGTAAGTCCCAAGAAACTCCGTAAAAGAAAGGAAAATGAAACATTTTTGGTTTTTCCCCCACATTTCAAGAACTTTATGCCACAAACAGTATTCTCAATTTTAATACTGTAAGCTCTTAGTAAAAGCAAAAATATATTAGCAATGCAAATCCCATGTTAAAGCCCCCATATTTTTTAGAGGAATAGAGCTTTGCTGAGACAACAGCTTATAGTGTTGCAACTCTTTTGCTGTGTCTGAACTGTCATTGCCATTCAAGGCCTACAGTGGACTTTTTAAATGGTTGTCAGTCTTAAAATATACAGCATTAGCAAAGGATTTGTAGTACATTCATGAAAATTCCTAAAATTGCCAAATGATTCAGCAATTTCATCTAGCATTTTGTAAATCACTTTGAAAGATCTCTTACTTGGTAAAACATTACAAAATGTGCAGTTCAGGGAGGCCATCTGTTCACAATGTTCACAAGACTGGATCAGATAACCGCAGCAATGTTTCTACAGGATACAGGACACCCCTGGTGATTTCACAGCACCCAAGGCAGAACAGGAATATTCTCTTGTTCCAGGGAGAGCAAAATGAGGGCCACAGAGACCTGGTAAATAACTCATCATATTATAAGTGACTTTTATGTCCTTTAGCAATTTTACCAAGCAGAGCCTGTGCTTAAAGTCTGAAAAAAGTTAATGAGTTGAAGGACAAAGCAAGCCTAATCCAGTGGCTATTAATGCAGACCAACTTCCTACAGCACAGTGCTTTAGCACCCCAACTTCTGCACTTCAAGATAACACCAAGTCTGAAAAACTTTCTGAAATTTGTTTGTAACTTTAGTTATCTAGTTGGAGGCCAGCTTTGTAACTAGTGTTAATTGATTCTCAATTCCTTATGGAAAGATTACCAGAACAGTTTAGAAAGTGTGTAAAAGAGAATGTGAGTAACATTGAAAAGGAACCCATTTGCTCCGGTCCTAGACTGAACTTGTGGTGGTGAGGATGACACACGTTTGGATAAACACATCCTTAAGTAATTTTACTGTTGTAGAATATAGTATACTAGAATAGTTCAGCTGGAAGGGGAGTAACAAGGATCACCTAGTGCGCCTATGATGTCCAGTCAGGGACCAGAGAATCTAAGACTTTTTCAGTGTACTGGAGTGTACAGCAAACCAGATCCAAAGGGTGGCACACTGACAGAATAAGCAGAAAGTATTCAAGCAAATTAATTTCCCTCAAAATCAACTACATATTTGTACAGTAGACAGGATCTGTCTACTGTAGCGATAACCCATGCACTAGAAACAGTTAATAAAATCAGTAAAGGGGAGTAATTTTCTAGTTTTGTAATTGCTTCTTGCATACTAAAATTCTGCCAAATTGTGCTACTTTCACTAGCTATCTGTTCTGCAGAACATTATTTTCTTCAGTGTATTATCAAGGGTATAAGTGTTACCCAGCTGTATAGGCTGTGAGGATCAATGCAGGCAGCACTCACTAAATAGTTAGAGCTTTCCCTTTTACAAACTAGCAAAACCATCTGTGTTTAAGATCGCTTTCCACTTAAGCTGAATCATAAAAAAAAAAAAAAAGAGATGGGCATGTCCACTGGAACAATATTCTTAAGAGAATTTTTGTTTCTAGAAACAAATGAAAGAAAACACTTTTTATGCAGAAACAATTTTAATAAGATCAAAGCATACAAAATCCATCAGAACAAATGTTAGATGAACAGAAAACTAAAGAGCAATTGTTGCCTCACTGGACAATGAACAATATAATTGTTCATCTTATATGCTTATTCTGTCCATTCTACTCCTGCCCCAAATGCAGGTGTTGCATATTTCAGAGAAGCCTGCAGCTAAGAAAGGGTTAACTTATCTTTTACTAACTTGATTCATACATTTAAATGAACTTCTCCCAATTTAGTTTTTTTTTTTTGGATCTTACGGGCAAGTCAGGTTTCACAGACAACATTCTACCACTTAGCTTTGGCTGATGTAACATTTTAAAGAATATTTGCTATTCACACGATTGGCATTAGATATTTAAAACACCATGACTGGAAAAAAAAGTTAATTTGTCCAAAAGTACAGCCAAAGAGGCTAACAAGATTATTTTAGAACCATCAACTGAAAGCCGTTACTGTATCATAGTCACTTCAAGTGTTGTAGTTTTCTACCATCTTCAGCTTTTCTTCAAAAAGCAGGTTTTCTTGCTTCAATTGTCCAATAAGTGCTTCCAAGGACCTGAGTCTCCCCAAAATTTTTACGTCCTGCATTTCAAGTAAAGTTATCTTAGAGTGGAGTTTTGAAATTTTTTGCCAAAGGTGATCTCTGTCTATGTCTTGTCTGCAGTATGAATGCTCAGTCTGCAATATTTCATTTCCACCATATTCAATCACTTCTGTCTCCTCTGTGTCAAGAAACTCTTCCTCAAGAGGCAGGAAAGAAGTATTTACTCTTTCAGGCTCTTCTGGACTCTCAGCTGGCATAATAATAGCAATAACAGACTCTTCACTTCCACTGAACTGTTCAATAGTTTGTGTGACTGTACTCAGTAAAACTGTATCTTCACCTGTCTGCACTTCAACAGAACAGACCACGTGAGGGACAGGATTTTCAGCTGCATAGTCAGTAACTGACCCTAAAGCATAGTTCAGTTTCAGAGATGAATTCAAGTACTCAGGGTCTGTAAATTGCAGGACTGTAGCTGTACAACTTCCTGGATCCTCTACAGAAGTATGAACACTGGGAGCTTCCATGCTCTGGACTCCTGCTGCCATTAAAACAGGATTAGGCTGATGTACAGACTGCTTAGATGAACTATCAAGAATGACACGGTCCTCTGGAAAGCTGCTTTCATTTTGAAGTTGCGGGTTTTGAATTTGTAAAGGTTTACTCAATGCAGTTGAGCAAACTACTTCTGCTTTTTCCTCTACATTTTGTGCAATTACAGGATTCTTCTTTGGTGTACAAGGTTCAAGTGCTAAAGATGCTTTCTCTGAAACTACATTTGTTCTTTCCTGGTCTTCTTTCTGTACCTGTTGAGGACTGCTCCGAGAAGAATCTTTTTCCTAGGGGAGAAAAAAAAGTAAAAAAAGAAAATCACCACCTTGTAACAAGAAAATCACTGAGCATTAAAAAATTAGGCAAATCTCATTTCACAGCATGGTACTGCATAAGGACTAACTTAGATGAGCACTGTTTAAAAATTACATCAGAAGCCCAAGAATTCATGTAACCATCTTCCACAACTTTGCGTCAGGTCCTAAATATTAAAATACTATTTTAAAGCTCTAAAGACAATAATAGTGTTTGTTTTTTTAGGGCTTTTTTTTTTGTCTTATTGTGGTTTGGGGTTTTTAATTTGTTTTACTGTGGGTTTTTTTCAAACTCTCGGGAATTTGGACTGTTTTACAAAAGATACAGTAATTTTAAATGCACTTGAAGAGATGTGGTTACACAAAGACTAGCTAGCATATTCTATTACCATCGGAAAAACCATATTAAATATATGTATATTAAATGTACGCAGTACAAGGTTCTTGCATTAAAGATTATTGTAAACTAGCAATTCAATTCTGACAACTAAACTTCACAATTTATAAAAATGGAGAACTTTTTTTTCTGAGAGATAGAAATCTTAGCAGAAAAATATGTTAACAGGACTTTAAACAGAAGTTGATCCTGAAAGAGAAACAATTTGAAGCTTATCCTTTTTTAGCCACTTTCTTTACCCTTCCTTCACATAAACTACATCACCATATGATTACATTTAAGATCAAGATACAAATAAGCTTTTAGATATGTCGGTCAGTGAAACAAAAACTAATAAAATAGTGGGTGTCTTATTTTTTTCTAGCAGATCTGATTATGAAAAGACCAATCTGAAGAATTTTTACTCATGTAAAACTGCATACACGTTTAGCCTGGGAACTAAAAAACAAAACAAAAAACCACACAGAACAAAGAAACGGAAAAATAAGCAATTTTAACTTTGCTAATTAAATATAGGCCAGGCAAAAAACCCAACCCAACCAAATCAACCAACCAACCAAAAAAAACCCCACCTCACAAAACCAAACCAACAAAAAAAACAGCAAAGGGGGGAAAAGAAAAGAAAAAGGAAAAAAAGAGTCCAGGCTGAAAAAATGTATTACAATGAAAAAGATAATTTCAAAGTGCATGTTCCTAAAAGCATGTATGCAATCTTGAAGTATCCTAAGTACATTAAACTTTGCAATACAGTTTTACATGAAATTTCAGTCTTAAAAGGGCAGGAAAATTTATACAGAAGTAGCATTCATTTGGTTACCTTTACTTTTTCAAAGACAATACTTAACATCATGTCAATCTTAGGGATTTTGTGAAAATGAAGCATTTCCCTTTCTTTGTTCTATCAGCAGCTGAAAAGGACTTTCTCAGACTATGCATTTTAACCACACAACTCTCTTACAAAATACATTAGGTAAATATTCCCCAAATCCTCTCCTAGAAGAACTGCCATTAAAGTTGAAGGAAATGCACCAAAAACAAGTCTCAGGATAGTAGCTTAAAGGAAGACTCATACTTCCACTGAAAAGCCTCCTTGCCTACCAGTCCCTGCCCTCACACTCAGGCGAATATTCAAATAAAAACCCCTGCATGTGGTGGCGCCCCAGACTGACAACCTGTGGCCTGCCCCCATCAATCATGCTCTGGCCATTCAATGCCAGAGCGAATCAGATGCTGAGGGAGGTTCAGGGGGGTGTGGAGGTCGAGTACAGCACCACCCAGCCTTCGGGAAAAATCTATGAACCTCGGTCTCTGATTAGAGGAGCACCCTGTCCTTCTTTGCCAGTTCTGTATGATTTGCTGTTGTTCCCCGTCTTCTCCCTTTACCTATTCCCTATTGGCTCTGTACCCTGGACCCCTCCCATTTTTGTTCGCCTTAAAACCTTGCGCCCGGCTGCTCTCGGACAGAGAGCCCCCCAGTTGTCACCCGGTTCAATAAATCCATCCTTATTGGACTACTTCGGAGCTCTCCGCCTCTCTCCTTCTCTGCCTCGGGGTGCTTGGCAGCCTGCTAGGCAGGCTCCCTTGCGGCAGGCTTCCCCACACAGGGGGTGCTTTGCCTCTCTGCTGAGCTCGGAGCAAGCCGACAGGAGTCACTCTCTCTCTGGCTGCTTCGTCCCTGTGCAACACCGGGCTAACTGCGAGGGGTCAAGCGGTCACCTGCAAGCTACTGTAGAATGATTACTGATATTGAAACACTAGCAACTATCACTACTCTTAAGCCACAAACACTTTTTAAAAGAAGAAGCAGAATGAAATGTTTAATGAAGAATCATTAAACATTTCTGGGAAGACATCCTTCACTTGGTTCAGTAATACATAAAGCAAGGTGGTGGTGAGCAGTATGCAAATAGTACAATTCTTTGCTCTCAGTTTCCAAAGGCAGTTTGGGATCTCAGCTTCTTGTTACTGTACATTAAGTCAGCAACACGCTAACCAGAAATTCTTCCCCAAAATAAGAACTCTTTCCCATATCTTTCTGAATACTCAGTCTACGTAGAAAGTTAAGGTTCGGAGCAAGTAAGAGAACCAGAGGTCAAGTCAAAAGATACTGTTGATTTGCTGAGGTGGTCATTAAAAGTGTATGACTTGATGTTTAGAAAAGTGCAGTGAGAAGAAAGTAATGCCAGAGAGAAGTGAGACCCCAGGAAAGCAAGTTCACAGTATCACAGGCACAAAGCACTGGCATCTCTTTTCTTTTGACAGCAGGAAAATGATTGCTGTATTAAAAATAAGCATAGAATATTACTTTCCCAAACTGGATAAATCTCTCTAATTTTTCAGATGTACATTGCTGATGCCAAAATAATTCAGAGAAGCCATTGGTATGTTCCTGGCAACATAAATGCTTAAAAAGTTTGTTACCTTTGTAACTCTACCGTCCACCTCTGTAGGTGTACTATGACTGGTCTATGGTCACACACAAATAAAGAGAGAATGAAGAGGTGGATAAAAGACAAATTTTCTTTGGGGTCAAAACACCCAGCTTATCTGTAACAGCACAGAAGCATAGGGAAGCAAAATCTACTTCCAAAGCTACAGCTCCCTGTTACAATAGCAGCACAGGAGTGTGAGGGATATATTGAACCAGGGCAGGGTGGGTTAGAGGAAAGGTATTTCTTGCTAAATTACTACTGCGACAACTTGCAAGACTTTCTATTTTTATATTTGAGAGATTTATCAAGATTACTTTTCACTCCACAGAGTCAAAAGAGTCTAGACAACAATTGCAGCTGTCCAAGAAGACAGAGTACTTCATGACTAAAAATGAATTGTTTTGTAAAATTAGCCACATACGTCAGTTTCACCAATTTAGCTTTAAATTCAGTCCTTCCATTTCTCCCACCTTCAACATGATGATCCGCTGGAAGATAATTACATGCTAGAAGAGAATTAGCATAGGTTTCATCAAGATTAAGTGCCTGTGTAGCACAGTATGTTTGTTACCATTGGTGTAAGTCTGTGAAAAACAGGATGGACTAGTTTTTGTAGGGTATCCTTGGCAGCCTACAGTCCTGGGTCTTAGGTTAAAGGTTAGGGACAGGAAAGAGAAATGTGTAGTCTGAAACTAATATATTCCAAAGCCAGTATTTCTGTACAGTTATTAAAAGACTGTAAAAGAACATTAAGCGTAATTGCATAGGAAAAATCTTAGAATTATAATATTCTTGTAAGAAATTTAAACTTTTCTATAGGGAGTGCTTCTGTAATTTCCAATTAAAAAAAGATACTGAACCTCCACTCAAAGTATGGGAAGTTGCTCTTCCTTTTCATTGTGGAACCACATACCTGTTTTGTGTCAGTCCTGCTGACAAACTGTTTTGATGGACAGGAATTCTATTTTTAAAATAAAATTATGATTATATTACAGATAATTAGAAAATCTGTATGACATCAGTAGTTGGCTAGCTTTATACTACAAAACAAAAAAATGATAGAAATAGATTACCTCATCATCTGGGGAAGAGAAAATAGTTGGCACAGCAGTATGTTTCAAGTACCGTATCCCCCACCGCACATCCAGGGAATCGGGGGTGAAATGATCACTGCAGAGGAACTGGTGCTTACTTGGAGCCCATGAATCTCGCTTCATATTCCGCAACCATTTCTCAAGTCTCTCTTTATCATGAAGTGGAAATCTTTTTCAAGTTGAAAAGACAAAAAAGAACATATACAAAACCCGCCGTTATTGTTGTCTTTGTTTTAAATAAGAATATCTCATTGTTGCTTACAAGGTAGCCTTCCCTTAAAAAAAGATTAAAATAATCCTTTTCCCAAAATTTTAAATATTAAATTCTAATCTGGATGTCATGCATATGTCAATCCCATCATAATTCAAATTATTTCTAGTTGGGTATTTACTCTGGAGTTCAGAAGCAGAATTTCTGATTGCTGCTAGCCAACGGTTCCAGAATCCATGGCCAAGATGTTTTGGAAGGTTTGATCCTACAATACTTGCTCAGAAAGCAGTTCTGCTGAAGGGAGATGAAATACTGACACATAATTTAAAGAAAGTTAAGACTGGGCCTCATTCTATTAATAATATTTCTAGGGCTCACTTGTCTTCCTAGACACAACTAGTATTTTCTGTTTAACAGAGTACCTCCTAATACATGCCCCTCTTTGGATTATTAGATAATTTGGCAATGTGAATATTTCCAATACAAGATTTAAATTTTGTTCCAAAATTAAATGCACGCAGATGCAAAGCATTTCTAGATTTTGTGTTTCAACAATTAAGCTTTCTCACAGCTTTAGGAGCTCACATAGTATTTTATAATTTAGAATTAACTTTTCAATCATTTAGCCTACCTGAAAATGAGGAGTATACACTTTCATAGAAAAAAAACCTGATTTTGAAAATACATTCAAATGGTCAGACAAATTAAATTGGAAAGAGAACTAAACTAAAGGGTGAGTGTGTGAAGATATCTAATTTACTTAATGAATTGTAATACACAAAGACTTATTATGATGCATGCACAGTCAAGCAGTGACAGTAACAGGAACATGAACATCCAGACCACTCTTGTCTCTCACCTTGTCTCAGACAGGTATCAGGGTATTTGAAATACGCTTCTGTGTTTCTCTGATGCACATCAATTTTATTTTAACTCTAGTATATAACCACATATGATACATAAACCATAACTTGAATTCTGAGCACTGTTAAGTGACTACTATTCAGAAAACAATATTCCTGAGAATAATGAGCAGTAATAATTACAAAAAAAAAAAAAAAAAAATCTCTGCTTTTGTGATCCCACCCTCAAATCCCTGAAGCTGCAGGTTTCCTCTAAAAGCCACACATAGCAATGACTCTTACACAGGCCCTGTGATCCAAAACTGCAAACTCAGGTGATTTTGAGAGCAAGATGGCTGAAATTTACAGCATAAAAGTGCATGTCTTTACCCCTTCCCCAATCTTTTGAATTTGTTGCCATGTAAGTCTTCAAATTACCAAGGAAACAGAGCAAGCTTTTGATGTATCCAGCTCAGAGTATCTGCAGGAATGCAAGGAATAATGCTGGTAAGAACACAGTAACCTTTGAAGGACAATTAGAGGTTGAGGCTTTTCAAATCCTGTCTGCTTAGATCACGTTCACGCAATGGCAGCATTGCATGTGTGACAGAGCATGCTCCTCAAGTAACACAGCTTAGCCTGAGTGTGACTAAAGAGGTCCAGAAACGTCTCTCAGGAAGACGATGGCTTCCTTTCATTGAAGATCATGTCACCAATCACACCCTCTCCAAGGCCTGGAGAACACTTGCACTCACTGCAGTTACCCTCACAACATAGGACCCACTGCTTTACCTGGATGCAGCCAGCTTCAGATGGAAAACAAAATAATCAGTTGCAAGAGACAGAGAGGGGTCTGATAGTGAAAGTTACTATTTTAGCAACTTAGCTAAAACCTGCTCATGCTTCAACACTCCCTTACTCATCAACAGAATCTGTTCTCTGGTGTAAACAAGACACACAAAAAAAGGCAAAATGGAAAGAGGAAGGGGACAGAATTTATTTAGCAGCTGCTATCACTACACAAGTAAGAGAAGTGAAGAAATAAAACAAAGAAGGGTAGTTATGCCAGTTGAGATTAGGTGACAAAAGGTTTGGAAGGGGCTCAGACCCCAACCACAAAGCAGCAGAGGACTTATGGTGGTGGTAAGAGGCAAGGGAATAAAACTTGCAATTCATGTCTGTAGTAGTCACTAATATAGGGCAAAAGAAATCTATAAATCAAATCCCAGCACCCCTTCTACAGGAGCATGAAACTCAGAATGCAGCACAACTCAAAGGCTAGATAAAACAGCTATGTTTTGGCAATCATCTCCATATTGATGCCATACATTTGAATACAAAGGTCTCAGTGCCCAAACTTGTTTTGATTATCTATGTGGCAATCACGCTCTCTAAAGCATAAGGGAAAAGAAATTATTTTATGATACATTCCATATTAGAGATGTGCCAGGGAAATAAGCTTTCCTTCAATCTAAAAAAAAATTTCTTTCAAAGCAGTCTTTCTGTGGGTCTTCCTACACAACCTTCCTGATCTTGGAATAACTATGACTACTTCGAAGCTGAAAGAAAACTTAGCTTGAGACATAAATTTTGCCAAAACAGATTTTGAGGCTAATTGTGAAATCAATTTTTCAAATTTTTCTTAAACTGCTTCTGCTGACAAACGGTTCCATACTATTATTCTACACACATACATTAATATTTAATTACTTGCACTGTGATTCTCTCAGGATTGTGAAATACTGTTTATAATTCAGCATCCTGGGAAGCGACAGCCACGTAACCACGACAGTCCAGAGGTTAATGCGGGCCTGGGATGGCGACTGATCCACGCAGTGTCTGGACAGTACAGAGCAGCCACCACAAACTGGTTTTTGGCAACCGAGGTAGCTAGGTTCCAGCTAACTCAGCTGCTTCCAAACAACCAGAAATACCTCTGTTCACAGTGCAGGAAAGGTAATAATTCTAGTGGGAAGTTTAAGGAATCAATATAAGTTTACTTGCTTACTCTACCAGACCCTCCGCCTGGCATTTAAGCCACACAAGACACTTCACCATTAAGTCAAAGGCTCCACTACTGCCTGCCCTGCTGGACCGTCCCTTCCATACAGGCAGCAGCGAAACAGAATCAGAAGTGCAAATTTTCTTTTTTTAGTCCAATTTCCTTACTCTTCACGGACCCTCCGCACCCATCCCGGAGTGCCTGGACGCTGCCTTAACATCGCCCCCTACTCCAAATTCCGTCCGTCTTGTGCGAGGGACGGTGGGTGTGATTACGTCCCAGCTGCCTACTCTTTATTCCCTACACCTTCCCTTCCTCCAGGGGGGCAGATTTATTTCCCTCCAGCCTCCCGGGACCAGGCGGGGTTCCAAGGCGACCACCAGCGCGGTCGACCCGCGGCGCTGAGTCTTCGGCCATTTACTTCCGCGGTGAGGCTCACTACCACCGCACGGCCAGAGCTCACCCAGACCTGCCCTGCTCCGCGGCCACTCACGGGTAGAAGCTGGGCCTGCGCTGGTCCCTGGCGCTCTGGCCACTGCGGTTCTTGCAGTGGGGGGCGGCGCAGGACCGCGGCATGGCGGCACCGCGGGCACGGCGGCACCGCGGGCACGGCGGCACCGAGGGCACGGCGGCACCGCGGGCACGGCGGCACCGAGGGCACGGCGGCACCGAGGGCACGGCGGCACCGGGCCGGGCCGGGGCCGGCACCGCCTCCCCACAGCGCCCCCAGCGGCGGCCGCGGCCTCGCGCGCACCGCATCACGTGGGCGCGGGCAGCCAATAGCGCAGCGCTTCGTGTAGGAACGGCGGGGGCCGGAGTGCGCGAGCGCCGGGCGCGGGCGGGCGGGAACCGCGGCGCTGCTGCTGCTGCTGGTGAGGGGCCGCGGCGGGCGCTGAGGTGAGGGCGGCGGACAAGGGCGGCGGCCGCTGCGAGAGGGGTCGGGGAAAGCGGAGTTGCTGAAGTGGGTGGGCTGAAGCCGAACGCGGAGGGGTGGGGGAGGTCGGGGGGGTGCTTGGAAGCTTGGGGGCAGCGTGGGAAACTGGGGTTGGAGGGTGGGCCGGGGGGCGCTGGGGCTGGGTCCGGGCCATTTATTTGGAATTGGGGTCTCTCTGAGCCAGGCTGCGGAGGTGTTTCCCAGCCTGGCCGCACTTGAGGTGGGACGGTGTCGCTCGGTGTGGCTGCTAGCGGTTGCCCAGCTCTGGCCTGGCCCCGCCCGGTGGTGCGGTCCGGCTCCAGCCCGGTCTTCAGGGCTCTGGATAGGCAGGGTGATGCCGGGAGGACTCTTTCGGGCAAGTTTCAGGAACCTTTTGCTCCAGGGCAAGTTTCAGGAACCTTCTCCTGTATTTGCTTTCGAGTCGGTGTAGGAGAGGCCAAGACAAGTACAAGCCCCGCAGTTTGACAGACTTGGCTGTTAGTTTCTTGAGGACTGGAAGACTTGCTTACTCATCGGATTAGTCGTGATAGGAGAACCAAGGGAAGACTTCGGTAACTTTATTACTATCAGTAAATTGCTTGCAGAAATAATTATAGGACATGAACATTCCATAGGTTAGTGTATAGCAATTCTGCAATCAGCAGTAGCAGAACAGTAGTGATGCTGTGGGTTCTCTGAGTACGTGAGACTTTGAATATAAGCGTTTATCCAAGATTTTGGTTAATTGCTTTCAAAGAAGGATGGAATAGGGTATTTATGTTACAAGGTGAAGTAGCTTCTCTATGTATTTTCTATATGTGGCAGTTTTTATTCTGGGTACGTCATCCTCAAACATCACTTCATTGCGTAGCTGTTGATAAATGTTCATAAACTAATGAAGAACTGATTGTTGTCACTTCTGCAGTACTTCGGATAAACATTAGACAGTGCACTTCTTATACAAAGGTGAATAGTAGTTGAGATCTGTAACTGCTCACCCAACAGAATTAAATTGTTAATATGTGGCATAAGGTCTCTAACTTCATTGACAGATGTAGTTAAATAAAGTGTAGCTCTTCATAATTATTAGAAGAATTCTGGAATTTGGTTTAAGTAGCAGCTACAGTGCAAGGCCTGGAAAGTGCAACTTACCTGTCCCTTTTTGATTGGGAAACCGAGGGTGAAGAGACACAAGCGAAATAAGTATTTAAAAGAGACTTTATTTTGAACAGGATTGTAAAAATAGTTAGGATGTACATGTGTGTAGTTCTTAGTCCCAAGACTGTAAAATTTCAGGTTAGTGAAGTGGTGAAAGAAGATATGTGGGAAAATCTTGTACTAAAAATATGTCTGATATCGTGCATGAAGAATACTGGAAAGAACTGTGCATTTGGTATCTAAGTGCACTGATCAAAATACAATTTGTTTCAACTGCTGCCCCTTAACACTTGATATCATGCAGGCTGCTGGCCAAATAAATGCTTAAGAGGGCATGGGTAGATTAATCTCGCAAGCCTTTTGCTCTTGTCTCACAGCATTCATGTACCTATTAGAAACGGTATTCTTTTTTCCATTTTTGGTTCTTGCATTTTAATTTTGTTTAGAGGGTATTGATTTTCAGGTAAATGCTTAATTTTCTTATGTATCAGATATTCAACGGTTTTGCATTCTGCTTGACAAATATTGGGTCCCATGCTGGCTAGTAAAAGTATTCTAACTTAAATGGTGTTCAGACTGTAAGTTTGTTTATTCAACTTTCAGGAAAGTAACACCATCTCTGTTATCTCTGAGTTGTTCTTACGTTACGTTCAAATCAGTGAAATCTGGTGGGGGGGACATGTTATGTCTGGAGTGTTCAGGGCCTTGTTGTACATTCTTCTGGTCAGCCAGCAGTCTGTCTTTTAACATTTGCCTTTCTGCACTCTGTGTTTTAAATATAATATGCATGGGCATATTATCTGCTCTCACCTTCTAGTGGGAACAGCTCACCCTGTCCTTCATGAAAATCATGAGACATCATGTGGCTATGTGGAACTGTTTTTTTTAAAATCATTTATATATGCCGCAGTTTTTCCCTAAGTTCTCACATATTTGTTTCGAAATGTGTCTTTTTGACAGATGTGTTGTTGAAAAAGAAGTTACAGCTTTTAATTATTGTTGAAGCTGCTCGTCTTGTATAAAAGACTTTTTTTTGCCTTTAGTTCTAACACTGAGAGTTTCATATGTAAACCTCTCTATGCAGTGGTAGTTATCAGATGAGTTCTTTGATATTAAAGCTATGGTAGGTGTTTTCCTTTATAATGCAGTCTGATACGCTGATGAGCTAAGCCAGCCCATTGTTAAATAAAGGAAAATGTGCTTTACTTTGCTGAACGATTTTATCATGTTCACCTTAAGTTGGTTAAATGAACTGAAGCTGAGTACGAGTGTTTAATAGTCTTGTCTTCCTGCACCTCACAGTCATCTCTAGGCCAGTTGTGTTTTCAGGCTCCTATTGTTGCACCAGTTAATCCATGAATTCGTTTTCCAGTAGAGAGTCAGGTTTTGCAGCCTGTGCTTAATTTAGAGCTGCTGTGTTTGTGATCGTAAAACTCAAGGGTTAATGTGAAGCTAGTTCAGGTATGGCAGCATGAAATGTTTGATGCAATGAAATATGCTGTATATTTACTTCCACAAGTTTGTATGAGAATGGTAAGTTAAGTGTAAAACAAAAAAGAACACTAAAGTGGCATGTGAAGTACAAATTTTCAGTATTTTCACTTACATATTCTGTGAATATGAAAATCACATAATGGAGTTTGACTCGTGAAAAAGAGTGTGCTTACAAGTCTGTCATTGACTCCTGAAACGCACTGGTCTTCCTCTGGCAGCTTGCAGTTGTAACTAAGTTGTTGTGGAATGTAAAATAACTTGTTCTTCATGTATATTTCCTTTTCTTTTTAGGAACTGGAGAAATGGCCACTACACAATCTGTCTTCACATTTGCTCTCTGCATTTTAATGATAACTGAATTAATACTGGCTACAGAGAGCTATTATGATATCTTAGGAGTTCCAAAAAATGCATCTGACCGCCAAATTAAGAAGGCATTTCACAAGCTGGCTATGAAATACCATCCAGACAAAAATAAGAGTCCTGGTGCAGAAGCGAAATTTAGAGAAATTGCAGAAGGTAATATACACTAACTTTTGTCTTAATAATTTGATGCATGTCTTTTGTCTATAACCTAAGTGCATTCTGTTTTTACTGAATAAGAGGTATAAAGGTGGTTTTTTTTCCTTAATTCTACTTATGTGCTGTCAAATGTCCAGTGTCAAAATCTGACTTGTTTCTGTGTTCTTGCACGTAGGAAGGCCTTTTATACAGTTGCATTTCTGCTTATTAGGCTTTTGGCATGTTCTCACAAAAAATACTGGGTAGTAGAACACCTTTAGCCCTAGGAGGTTAATTGTTACCTTTTGATCTGTTTCCTGAGATCCAGCTCAGGAGGGCCTAACAGCAACTTTGCAGTAACTATGGGGAGATTCTTAAAAAGCACACAGCAGGGTGCTTCAGTGGTTCATGATGGGAGTACAATAGGCAACAGGTGCAAGAGGTTCAGAGTGATTGTAAGGAAAAACTTTTTCACCTTGAGGATAATGATTGGATTCGATGGTCTCAGAGATCTTTTCCAGTCTTAACAATTCTGTGATTCTGTTCTACAGGCCAGTGTTAGAGCAGATTGCTTGGAGAGGTTGTGCAGTCTCCAACCTTGGAGATGTTTCATGAATGACTGAGTAAAGCTCTGACTACCCTAGTCTGATCTCATAACTGACCCTACTTTGAGCAGGAGGTTAGAGACTGAGGTCACGTCTAACTTGAGCTATCCTGTGATCTTACGAATATACCACTTGTAAGTATTTTGTGATAAAATAAAATGGTGCAAGTGGATAATCAAAACCAGAAAGACTTGCTGAAAAATAAGGTATACCTGCTTCTATTCCCTGTAGACTCAGGTATAACATCCATTTGTGTAGTTCTCCTAGCTAAGCTAATAGGGGATTTCTGGCTTTTACCTTCTTGTCTGCAGAAGAGTTACTTTGAAAGAAAGGTAGTTAGTAATATAATGAAAGGGAGGGATAGTCTTGTTACATACTGCAGTTGTTAGCACGTACTACAGGAAGAATTAGGAACTTCAAGTGTTGAATTATATAGAATAATTGCAAGTCTTTAACAGGTAAGAAAATTAGTTTTTAAAATACTTAGTTATCAGAATGGGTATATTATCTGTCAGAGTTTCTGCCTTGGAACACTGGTAGCTGTAGTTCTAGACCAAAGATTGGAGGGAAATCTAATTTCATTTTGGGTAAATCCAGTTACAAAATCTAGGTTTATTGCTGAACTTCCCAAAAATTGAGAATTGGCACATAGTGAAGTTTCATTCCCTTTATCTCCTTGATGTTTATCTTGTTGCTTGGTTGTAACTGGTGTAGCTAAACTTGCTGGCTGGCTGGTTGGCAAGTAGCTTTGCAGATGTTGCCCTGTGTTTCTGTTATAGGAGTGCAGCAGATCCTTTGTCTTGTTAGGTAGAGCTCCTATCTCATCCTTCTTCCTTCAGGCTTTCTGATAACCACCTCTCATCGTTATTTTCGTTCAGATCTAAACACTAATATTTCCTGGTTATTGAACTGTGTTCTGTGTAATCTGTCCTCATAATATAGCTGTGTTTATTATTGTAAATAACTATGTTGAAGCAGTTTATTTTGGTTTGGAGAAAGGTAGACAAACATTGAGCTTGTTTGGGTTTGAATGTTAACTGAAAATCTTGCTTGAAATTTGTCTGGTTCAGGAAGAGTGGGAGAGAAAGCTGCTGTTCTTTGTCTTTGTGTATTGTTTTTTTTTTAAATGAAAATGAACTGTAACTTTTGTTTTGTTTTTTTTTTAACATAAATAGCATATGAAACATTATCAGATGAGAATAAACGAAGAGAATATGACCAGTTTGGCCGTCATGGAGGACAAGGAAGTAATGGAAGCCCATTCCATCAGTCATTTAATTTCAACTTTGATGATCTGTTCAAAGACTTTGACCTATTTAGTCAAAACTCGCGGTCAAAAAAGCACTTTGAAAATCACTTCCGAAGCCATCGGGAGGCTCATAATCGGCAAAGACGTTCTTTCCAAGAGTTTTCTTTTGGAGGTGGACTGTTTGATGATGTGTTTGAAAATATGGAAAAAATGTTTTCGTTCAGTGACTTTGAAAATGCACACAGACACGCAGTGCGAACTGATGCCAGGTTTCATGGATCCAGCAAGCACTGCAGGACTGTCACTCAGAGACGAGGAAACATGGTCACCACATATACCGACTGTTCTGGACAATAATGTCTCCTTTCCTCTAAACTTTTCTTCTTTTCTCAACATCTTCATAATCTTTCTTGGTTTTGTGCTAACATGGAAGAAATTCTCTGAACTGTATTTTCTAAAAAAACACTTAAACTACTATAAAGAAGTTGTAGATGAAACTAATCTTCAGAATAGAAATGATATGCTGTTGGGAAGTAAATGTGTCAACAACTACTTAGAATGGGAGAGAAATAATCTTGTGTGATAGAAAAAATTATATATATTTCAGTTTAGTAAACACTTTCCCTAAATTAGAACACAAGATATATATTTTTCATTTCAGAAATGTAATATAATTTTTTTCACGTATGCCAGTTCAGGACTGATTGAATTACTGGTGTGTGGATTGAAGCAGAGGAGATACTTTAATTTTGAAGTGCTGCTTTTTTTTAAATTGTGTCTTTCCAAGTTTGCACTTGCAGTTTTTACCTGATACAGATTTACTGTGCAAATTAGATAATTTACACAAATTAGCAGCAGAAATATGACTTGCCTGGGTCTTTGTTACTCTCTAGCACTGCAAAAGTATTAGTAAAACCCTTATTTTTTTAAGTTGGAAAATAACAAGAGGGAATATGTTGAATAATGTAGGAATTAGTTTTATTTCTGACTAGCCTTTCCCTGGCCTGAAAAGATCTTAGGATTTGAATAACCCTTGATTTATTTAGGGGATATTCATATATGTAAGTTTGTGTGCACACAAAGTTTTTTGTTTTGTTTTTTTTTCCCTTCCTTCCACGATAGAAATATCTGTCTAACAAGGTTTGGAAAAACAAAACACTCTTTTTTGATGCTTATTATATTACCACGTGTGCAATGTACTTTTTCTAACTCACTTTATTGGACTAAAATACCCCTCTGAGATCTTAGGAATTTCAATAAGATAAGCTTGCCTACACATTCGTGGTGTTCCTGAAGGGTCTTAGTAAAAGATACAGTGTTTAGATTGACAGATTTATTACCTGTCAGCAGGAATTTTTCAGCGTTTTGATTTGAAAGGTAAATTCTTAGCCTAACCACAGAGTAACACTGAAAATTACAATCCTTGTATTCATCCAATGCCTTGTGGGGCTGGAAACTGCTAATAAGGACAGTATGAATGGGTATTGATCTTAGCACCATGGAAACCCACAACTGGTGTAAACTATTTAAAACTAAAAAGCTAGAAAAAACCACCAGAAGATGCCCCACAACAAAACCCCCAAATACTTCAGCTGATACCAATCAAAAAGTTCTGTTGTTAACTCTTAACTAGTAATATAGGTTCAGTATGTTGGCTGTCCCTTTAGAAATGTAAGGTAAGAATTTACCTTTCAGGTTGATTGCATGAGTAAAATAAGCATTTTAACTAGCAGTGTTCTAAATAGGCTTTGAGTTCCTAAAATATTTCTTAAGAGATTAACCCTTTGCTTCTCAGATGGGTACTGAAAGCTGCCTGTTTGCTAAGGAACTTAAGCCTTCCCCTCAAGGGTACTTGTTATTGCTTGTTCAGTTTTCATTGACTAATCCTTGGAATGGATTGTTGCATTATATTAAGTGCTTTTCCTTTTCCATGTTCTTCTTTATTTATTAATAGACTAATACCTCATATATGGTCTTTATAAAAAGCCAGTAATTTGTGCAACATTATTGGAATGTGCAATATTCTTATAGTAGGAAAAGTGCTGGATTGAGTGTGTTTGCTTTTTTTCACCCTTTTTCTGTGTAAGTAGAGATTTTTGTTGCTTCTGTATAGTTAATATATGATTCAAGCAAAAGTTGTACTTCATGTAGATTTGTGCATTTATTTTCTTTAACAGACTCCATTAGTCCTGTGCATGAATCAAACTGTGCCCAATACATGTCATATGGGCACCCAAGTGAACAAATTATTAACTTACAGTTAAGAATTACTTTCTCTCACAAATTTTAAGTATTACACATGAGAGTATTTGTGAATGTCCTTTAGTGGGAGGCAACTCCAGAAGTGGGATGCAAGGGTATAATATTAATGCCTTTCTTAGTCTAGTGAATATTTTCTTAATAAAAAAAAAAATAAATTGGAAACAGTAGAATGAGCAATTCACTTAGGTCCCTTCCACTAACACTAAATTAGAAGAATGAAAGCTAAAATGAGCACTGTAAATTGTAGGAAACAAATTTCACCCCAAAAACTCAAGTCATTTAAATGACTCTCTAAGTTCACAATCTTTTGAGGTGAACTTTTAGGTGAAAATAAGGGTCCTGGCTGCTTCTAGACTAGTTTCCCCTCTTTAAGAATGCTCCAAACTTAGTACAAAGTGTACTTGCTTTTGTGATCTAAGTGTAAGTATGAAACTGATAATAAAACGTAGTGTTGCTAGGTTTTTTTTAGCTGATACACCTTAAAAAGGCTTCTGCCTAGTCTATTTTAACTAGATTCCACATTATTTCTCTTAATTACTTGTCATGGGAAAACTAGCAAATGCTTCCCATTATTTCTGTGGCTTCTGCAAGTCACCTTTCTGCTTGTTTTTGTTGTTGACCCCCAAAGGAAAGCTTGTAATGAGTATTGCAGAAACCAGTGTATAGCTGTCCCTATGATTTTCTATGATGGGTTTGCTTTGAATAGACTTTAGCTGGGGAAATTCAGGCAGGCTTTCCTCAGCCAAGAGTCTTCACTTTCATGGCCCTCAGAACACAAACTTGCAAAACATGTTGTGCTTCTCACTTATTTGGAGCTCTTGCACATTCTTTCCCTATTTATAGTGGTTGCTTCATGGCATGCTCTCCAGCAGAAGTCCTGGTATAACCTTATGACACCCCTCCCTGACTTCAGAGTTTCTTAAGTGCCATCTTTTATCTCTCATTAAATCTTATGAAAAGACCCAACAAAACCAGTTTTTGTTAGATATGAGTGAAAAATAAAATTCTGAACAATTTTTTGAGTCATTTTTGCATATGTAACTCCAAATGATTTAGTTTCTAAAATTACCAAAAAAGTTTTTCATGTTTGTTTTTTCCCATTATACTATTGAAACACAGTATCCAGTGGAGATAAAATTACTGTAAGTTAGAGTGCCATTACATTAAACATGTGAAAATTAATGGTGTGATGTGGTTTTTTGTTTGTTTTTTTTTTTTTTTCCTTCAAGATACAGAAGGTAGACCAAATTGAAGTGGTTTATGTGGTGCTTGTGTTTTATGGAACGTTTTGACCACTGAATTTTCCCTGAATGAGATGATGGGGTTGGCAGGGAGAAGAGAGTGGGGCTGAAAAAAATTTAGTCAATTTTACCTGTTTTGTATTTTTTTGGAGATGCTGGGAATGGCTTGGAGTTTAGGTATTGTGCCTTTAAACGAAGCAGACACAAAAGCCTATGCAAAAGGACTTTTTTTTTCTGAGAGGCAGGGGTTGTGAGAGCTGTAAGCTTCTGCCTGGAGCTGATGGGTCACTGCCTGTGCTCTGCCCTCCTGAGGTGTGTGAGGGACTGTGGCCAGCGCTTGGTGGCCTGGAGTGCCACAGGGAATCACAGCTTCCAAAGCCAAGGTCAGGGTGCTGTTGTGCTGATTCGCAAGACTGTGCTTGAAAGTTCCTGTTTTCTGGGTCTGATCTTTAAAAGGTGAAAGGTATGAAAATTTTGCGAATGGGTTTGTCTCATCTGTCCATTTCTCATTAGAATCATCTTCCTTGGAACCCAAGCAAACTGGCATCTTAATAATACGAACCTAGATTTTGAGGACTAAATGTGTTGGAAACAATGTAAGATCTGCATTATATTTTTATGGTGAGGAGTGTGGGGGTTTTTTAAATTATTTATAAATTGACAACTCATTAGAAGTGTCTGTTGGACTTAAAAGCTGTGTGTAGACTTAAAAGCTGTTTGGAGCTCCTTTCAGGAGAAAATGCTGTTGAGAGGATTGTTTCGCTCTGGCAGCTGTTGTGGTTGAGCCCGACTCATCTGCCCTCGGATAGTGAGTGATTCACACAGCCGTGCTGCTGGCTTCTGTCCTGTGGGCACCTGTTCCTTCAGGAATGGGCCGAGACCAGCTCTGTAGAGGCCACTTAGCAGTTGTGATATCCCATTGACTGTCAGTCACTCCTGGTATAAGCCTGAATCAATTCTAGGTTATGGCTGTGCTTCATCCGTGATTCCATTTTCTTTTGAAAAGTTTTTCAAAACAACAAACTTTTTCAAAATCAAACAAAAAATAAACACAATAATAAAAAAAACAATACCAAAACCCACCAAAACTGCTTTGAAATAATGTACTCCAAAGCTTATTTGGGGCATGTTGTCTGTTAGGCAGTGGTGTGTGGTACAACAGCACCTATTTTATGATCTACAGTAGCACTGAAATGAACATTACTGCTTGTGTTGTTCCTGCTGAGGTTGCAGTTGCACCAAAAGGTGTTGTGGAGGTGCTCAGGTCCCTGGGGGTGGCTGCAGGATTCTGCCAAGGCTCTGAGATGCCAGCTGGAGAGATGGTAGACTGTCTTGTCCAAATAGTTGTTCTGGGACAGTCCACCAAGGAATGAATGTGCCCCGATATCAACGTTACTGTTTTTGTGTGTGTGCGTGGAGGCGCTTGTGCTGGGAGTAGACTTGTGTTTTTGGTCTGTTGAAAATCCAAGTTGCATGTTTCTCTAGGCTGGCAAAAACTGATTCACATCTCAAAGGCATCCATGAGGGGAGAGAGGTGTCTGATGCATCTTTGTTCAGCCTGACACCTGATCTCCAGCCACACGCGACTGGGAAGGGCTGCTGGCAATTGGCTCGGTGGTGCTGGTGTGGTTGAACTATTGACCACTGTTCACCAGTGGTGTTGGTATCTGGCTCTGTCAATAGCTTAAATAATGAACCTGTCTTAGGTGGGGCTGTAATATCTCATAGGTTAAGCTGAAGAATTCTGGCCAGTGTACATATGGTGGCCAGAAGCACAAGCAGAGACTGTTACTGTTACTCCAGGCAGTTAATCTGGATTTAGAGGAAACAGGAAATAGAAGTGCAGAATATTGAGTAATACACATCAAGGGACCCTGGGACTATACCTGTGTTGCTGTCTTCTGAAGATTTGTCTAATTCTACATTGAATGCTCTTGTTAAGCAACACTTGTTACTAAAATTTTATCTAGATATGAGAAAGAAAATGAATTTTTAGAGGTTACTTGTTGGATGTTATTGCTTTAATCTGTTCATCTCCCACTGATGTGGAAGTGAGCGTGTAATAGGGAAGTTGATGTGAGCTGTGTGGGGGTCACATTAGACTTTAATCCATTTTACTTTAGCACTCGGAACTTGCAAGATTTTTAGCCTCAACATTCAGGATTTTAGGTAGTGATCTAATGACAAGTTGTGTGTTATGCCCACATGGCAGGAGTAACATTCCTGTCTCTTCTGCTGTGCAGCAGTAGGCACTTAGGACAACTCAAATTATAAAGTGGAGCTGAAGTGCCTGTGCTGTGGCAGTGTTTGTCAGACTGCACCTGGCTGAAGTGGGGGAATCCATTGCAGCACCATGATCGTTAATGCCAAGCATGCAGAGCTCCAGCTGAGGGAGAAGGTATTCTCTCTGCCCAAATTCCTTAATGAATCCTAACAATTGACTTGATTGAGTCTTTCAGCTTTTAATATGTAAAGTTTTTCGTTGAAAGTTGTTTTAAAATAATATGGATCTTCAGCCTGTCAGGCTGCCAGTGCCTGCTTGAGTGGATGGTTCTGCCAGCCCTTGGTAGCTCAAACTTGGAGACAGGCGGGGAGGCAGGGCAGAGGGAGGGCTTGGACTGTTGCTGGGAGCAGAGTGCAGATGTTATCACTTGTGTACGAATAAATTAAATCATTATCTGTGCAGAAGGAGCATAAATATAGCTTGCTTCTGCTAGGAGCTGAATGCAGAGCTTTTGTGGCTTGTTGGTAGAAATGTTGTTACAATCAACAACACATATTGTCTTCACCTCTTCTTACACTCTCCTTCACTCTGGGTTTTTTTTTGCTTTTGATGACTGATGACTGCTCCAGTTGTTTTTTTTTCTCCATTTGGCAGTGGCTATAGTAGTTATGTTTCGACTTGCTTTCCAGTTTCCTGTCAATTGACTTTAGTCTGTATATATAAAACCTATTTTGCAATCCAGTTTAAATGGGTTTAGTTTTTCTTTTAGCAGTGCAAACCATTTCAATGCAACCATATTTCCTCCTGTCTCTTTCCCCATATTCTGTTGAGTTAGCTACATATACAGCATGAGGTTTTGTACTGGTTTTCTGCTTTTATTCTGTCTGTGGGAGGACAGATGATACCTAATCTTGCATAAAGTGAGACGGGTGCTGACAGATGATATCTTGTATAAAATCTGCTGATATAAATTTAACCTACAAATGTTTTTGGAAAAAAATATCCCTGGCAGAATAAGTTGGTCTAATCAGCACTTTGCATGATAACCTTGAAGCTTAAAGATGAAACAAACCCGAAACTCTACCAAACCAAACCCAAACCCACCACCTGGGTGAGTGTGAAGATTAACCTGAGCAGGGTAACTGTTGTACAAAATTTCTTCTGTACTGAGGGAAACAGAATTTTTAACACATGATAAATAAATATCTGTAAGAGGTACTGGAAGGCAGTGGCTGGAGCACATAGACCTCCACAGGTAGATTTATGCTTGCTAAAATAAAAAGATTTATTTCAACTTGTGGGCACCTAATAAAATCATGATAGGGTGCTCCATGAAGTTATCCCCTTGTCAACTGAGTATTATTTACACTTTCTAAGTGCTGTTTTGCATCTGCCCAGATTCAAAGTATTTGCATCAGCTTACGTGTCCTTCACTGGCTATGCGAATGCAAGGAGTTATCATGAGTTATTGCTGCTTAGACTCACAGTAATTTATTGCATGCTCATAATTCAGTCACACATTTGAGCCC
This sequence comes from Monarcha castaneiventris obscurior, assembly GCA_026261815.1. NCBI lineage: Eukaryota > Metazoa > Chordata > Aves > Passeriformes > Monarchidae > Monarcha > Monarcha castaneiventris. The sequence goes on from JAMPIT010000482.1 coordinate 226,899, forward strand.
TGACCTGAGCTACCTATGGTTACATAAATAATCTGAGATAGAGCCACGAGGAGACGCCAGGTTTCTTGACTCCTGACATTGTACTCTTATCATGAAACTGTTCTGACTCTATTCAATCAGGTCCTGCCTCCTGAACCAGTGTCAAATTAACAGACTGCTTCAGGTAATGTTTTTGGCTGTGTTACAAAACATGTCCTGTGTACAAGGTGCTTCTATTGAAACATTTTTCTTCTGTTGTGGTGAAGGTGGGTTGGGAACTACCCCTGTTTTATGTTGAAAATAATGTATTTTTTTCTTGTGTGGATCTTTGATGAAGAAGACATAGGTTATTTTCACATCTGTGGATTTACAGTAATTTAATTGGTCTGTGTTCTAGGAAGAATGTGGATGGGATAAATTGCAAGCTCAAAAAGACTATATTTTAAAAGAGTGGATTGTGCCATAAAGAATGGGTAAGTATGGAGAATGGGCAATTTGTCACGGAGCATCACAGCTGCCCAATAAGTGGTCTCGATCTTCCAAGGAGAGTGTGTTTGAAAGAGGGCATATGACTGCATTATTGCATTTATCTGCTGCAGGAGGCATGTGGATACACATTATTTATGCCTGTATGTACCATTTCCAGTAGGTGGCTGTCACTTCACACTGACTTAAGTACTGTAAAATAACAGCTGTCACACCTCATGAGAACCACGGTCTATTCTAACAATATCATAAATCTGTTTACTTGCTGTCCATGAAGCCCAAGAAACACAGAAATGCTACATGGCACAGCAGTACTCCCCTATGAAATAAGCAATAAGCCATCTTTAGTAGCATTTTTTTTTAAGCCAAGCAATTCTTTTCAAGGCAAACAAATACACACATTAGGCTCAGAAAATATATTAGTCACTTAACACAGTCTAGAAATACAGGCTTGTTTCTGCTGTACATGCCTAAAGGTTTTACTCTGTTTCAAGCAGATATGTACGTGTGAGGTGATTCTGACCAGAAAATTGTCAGGTTTTTTTGTTTTATTAATTTTTAAAAAATAAATTCTATGACAAACTGATCTTTCTGTAGAGACTGTGTTTTTTCTTGCTGAAACTTTTACAAAGATCTGCTGTAAGAGGGGAAGAAAGTACCCTCAGAAATTTTGTTGGATTAAAAATGTGGAAGAACATTTATAAGGGTCATCTCTTCACACTTATTTATTGTATAAGTAAATTAGCAATATCAATGAATATTGTTGCTTCCAGTGAAGCTTGGATGATTGAACAATAAAGTGGCAAGTGGAGATCGAAGTAGATGAATATAAGGTGATTTTCATGGGGGAAAATGAAAATTAATGAGTCTAGATTTGATGATCACTGTTAGCTAGACATCAGCTCTGTGTCTAGGAGAAATGAGCAAAGCATACCTGATTTTAGGAGCTAGAAAATAATGAAGATAACCTAGTTATGCCACCATATAAATCGATGGTTTACCTAACCCTTGCCTCTGGTCAGTTCTGATCCCCTGATCCTCAAGACGTGTTAAAACTGGAAGGCATTTGGAAAATGGCTGCAGGGATAATTAGATGGAAGGGTTTGCATTTGAGGTTTGACTGAGCAGATTAGCTTTCTTCAGCCTTGGCTGAAGTGGCCATGAGGTATATGCACAGGCCTTGTCAGTGGTAATGAGATCATGGATAGGGATTGACTGTTCATAGTCTTTTGGGCTACAAGGACCAGTCAGTTCCAGAAAAATAAAGAAAACAAGCAGTTCTTCATGCAAGGGATAGTAGATTTACAGAATTTGCAAAAAAATAGGGTGAAGACAAGACTATGAGAGAGCTTCAAATTGAAACTGGGCAAATCTTGGAAGAGTTTTCTATTGGGGTTTAATAAACATATAAATCTCTTCAAGCTCAGGAATTTCCTGAGCAGAAAGTATTCAGAACTAAGGGAAGTAGAAGGGAAAAACAGCAAATGTGCTTACCCTTGCTAACTTTCCCAGAGGTTTGCTGATGGGAGAGTTGAAGAAAGAGTATTAGACTTGCAAGACCTTTGGTTTGAGCTAGTGCAGCCATTCTGATGTTATAAGACTCTTAAAATTCCGTATTATATTTATATTTGTTAATCATTTTGTTGGGTTTTTTTTGTACTGACCTTCCAGCTTGTTAGTAAGCTGCCTTCTAGCAAGTGTAGTTTTACAGGTGCATTCATGGTCAGCTTGATGTGATATCCTCTGGCAGATACAGCTGTCTGTCCTCTGTCACTCCTAACTCTCTTTCAGTATTGTGTTTTTTCAGAACAAATTCTGACTACACACTTGCAGTTATTCATTAATGTTATTAATGTTATTTATTAGAAGAAAGAATCTTTAATCTTGTTCTCTTTTCCACCCATATTGGTAATTTCTTGTGACCTAAGATACGGTGCCTGGTCTTGTGACAGCTGGATTATAAAATCAATGGATAGCTGAAAGTTGCAAGTCTGAATTCTATAGATTATAATTAAAGAGAAAAATTAAGGAATTAAATTGGGTTAAAAGAAAGGCAAATATATTTAAATGAATAGTGGAAGAATTTGAGTTCTATTTTCATTACTCATCATGTTTTTTTGCAGTCTGCTAGAAGCTTGTATAAGCAGGAGTATAGAAAACATGGAACAAACACACACACCCAGAGTGCCTTGTGCTGCTGCGTGCTGGCTGTCAGGCCTCCCAGTCACTGCACCACTGTGCTCCAAATTGCTATCTCTGATGCCAAACTGTAAGCACAGATACAGCCATGCATAGCTGTGAGATATGGAAGTGCTGTCAGATCAAAGGGTGTCCTGTCCCCCTGGCCGTCTGGAATTAGTGATTGTTTTGGAAGGGCAGCAGAGCAATGCTGAACTGAGTTCCCAGAGACACAGATATGTCCTAGTCTGGAAATGCTGGAACAGGCATGGAGAAATCCCAGCTCCCAGCACAATAATACCCTAACAGCAAGGATTTCTGATAACATATTATTTTTCCCCTCAAGTTTCATTTATTTATCACAAGCTGTAGTTGTAAGAAGTTAATCCTCCAGGCATAGGAGTGAAGTCAATGTTTACCAACCCTGTAGCTAATGACATACTGGAAAGTATATTTTTGCTTAGCACAGAACAGCAGAGTGACTACTAGGTAGGCACCTAGATGACAGGCAGCAAACTTTGCTTTAGATATGCAGACAGCTCCAGGGGGAGGATTCTTTAGGAGTTCATTCAGGGTTGCTATTGCTTGCTCTTCGCTACCTATTTAGAAGACTCGACCTCAGTGTTGTCATCTGGATCAGGGGAGGAAAAAATCCTCTGGAGAGGTTCTCTAGCAGGGGTTAGGAAGCTTTCTGAAACGCCAGAGTGAGAGTCAGTACAGCAGTCTGTCCTGGGCATAAGCATGTAAAAGCTTCAAGTCTACTTAACCTTGAGCCTGAAGTTATTTGCAGGCGTGGGCAAGAGAGATATCTGAGAAACAAAACTAAGCGAGGATCTGCTGATTTGTGGTCACTGCCAATTCTTCTGGTTACTCAGAACAAGACTGGTATCATTATAGTAAAGTCCTGCACTGTAAGTAACTGTGGGAGTCTGGAAGCTCTTCAATCAGAATGAAGAAATGGGTTATGGCTGTCTTGATTTGTTTTAGTTTAACAGATAGAGGAAGCTTCCCATGAAAATACTTCTATGACCTATTTTTTTTTGTCCTTGGACAAAGGTTACGTGAATAATTCCATGGACTAGAGGATTTAAATACAATGAGTGACTTATATGGGAGTTTGGGCAGTTCAGGGCCTTTTCCCTGGGGTATTGTAAATTGGACAGAGTTACTTCCAATTAAAGTATGGTGGAGAACTCTCAGGTCATTGCAGGCTGATGGGACCAGGGGATTTGTGAGTCACCAGTACAAGGTTGGGAACTGATAAATCAGCTGAATATCAGACAGCCTCTATCTCATCAACAGGAGTGTTCAACCTTTATGAACAATTCAGTTGTCTGGAAATGCAGGTAGGTGTTTACAAATATCTCTTACAGCAAGTTTTTAGGAGAATGCATCTGTTAACAAAGGTGAAAAATGAAGGTGAGTGTGAAAAATGAAATGTGATGAGAGGAGCTAGAACCTGCTTCACAGTCCCACTGAATACACACTGTTCAGTAAGCAGTCTGTGTTCTACCTGCACTTGCTGATAACTCTCATATTAAGAGTTAAACCACCTCCTTGGCACCATACTTTTGTCCTTGAATGGAAAGGATAATAACTTTGTATGATTGTTTTGCAATATGCATACTTTTTAGGCCATACACTTCATGTGGGATTCACTTAAATAGCAGTAGGGGCAGGAGCCCCTGTGCAGAGGCAGGTTGGCTCCAATGACACTCTTGCCAGACTTGCAGAACTGCTCCTAAGCCATTCTAAGAGGAGACAGCTCTCAGCTGCTCTCATCTGGCTGTTTAAGGAATGCAGATGTCCTTCAGTGTCTTCTTCAAAGGACCAGCAGAACCATCCAAGTCCAACCTGAGTACTTTCCTTGACAAAGTAGCCTGAGGATGGGAGCCGGTATATGTGGGTGTACACTTGGCCAGGAAGAGATATAGAAAAGTCCCAGGGACTTGAAAAACATTTTTTCAAAAGGTCACGTCTTTTCAAAGAACTGCATTATCTATTTTAAAGAAATCAATGTGAAGTTAAAAGGGAGATTGTTTAACTCTTAGTTTTATAATAAATGAATGCTTTTACTGAGCGAGGTAGATTTCCTTTCGTAAAAAATTAATCTTTCCTTAGCATTTCAATAATGAAAGGAGAATTATCCTCAGTACTTCCAGATTTGCACTTTGACCTAATGAGAAATTAAAACTAGATTTTCAGCATATTTTCATACATAACTAGGAGTGCTAATAGTAGCTTACTATTCCTGTTCAGTTTAGAAGGACTGTTTGAATGAATGAAGTTATCTAGGAACTGATCCAAAAGAAGGAGGTGGTCAAACACTCCTGAACTTTCTGACAAGACTTGTTTCAAAACTTTCTGGAGTCAGGGGTTTACCTGGCAGTTGAAGGGAATAACAAATGAGCTTTCAGCAGTGGCTCTCCAAATATCTGAGGCACAGCTTTACTGACAACTCTTTTTATCAACTTCAGAGCTATCATACCTTCAAAAGAGAATGGGCCATACATGGGTTTAAAATGCTGAAAGGCAACACTGAAAAAAATTATTTCTTCCCAATCCCATACTGCAGCTTCATAGATACACAGAACCTACAGTGAACCTGCACAGGCTTCAATAGTGTCCTCAGAATACAAAGAAGCAGAGTCTGATCTGTGCCAGTGCTGCCTTGAGGGTAGTCCAAGGAGATGTGTTAGAAATAGATTTGCACAGTTTTTCAGCTCCAGGTTTCTGGAGATCAGCCAGGCCTTGGCACACTTGAAAACAATTAGGGAAAACAAAACAAAACAAAGAGCAGGTCAATGTAATATTGCTGAGCGCTTGGCACAGGCCATTTATTGTCTGAATTAACCTTTCACACCATTTTTTGATAAAGTTGGTGTTGTGCTACTGAGACAACATCATCTTTTCTCTTCTTTGTGAGGAGAATCTGAGACCGAATGTTTCCTCAGGCCAGGCCAAAAACAAAGAGAAAGGAAAACAAGAATGTATCCCTGGAGGCCAAGGTAAGAGTCAAGCTGGGGCATCCTCTCTTTGAAAGACTTAAAGCATGAGCTGCTACAGTGAGGAATAAACCTGGTATTCCTTTGGGTACTGCTAGCCAACTCTGCCTGCATTTTGTTCTTTTCTGTCCATGGCAGCTAAAATCAATGTGGCGTAAGAAAGGCAAAGAACCAGGAGCTTAACTAATTACAGAGTCTCTGCTGGCAAAGCCACATTAATTCTTCTAACCCTGCACTCTCTTTAGTGGCATTCTCCTGCTGCCACGTATGAAAAATGTGAACTGCCAGAAGCCTTTTTTTACATTAGCAAAGAGGAGGTTATTGATGTAGCTGTATTAAACTGGAGGAGGAAGGGACGAGAGAGGTGGGTGAGGCTCTGCATTCTTGTCTCCAGAAATAGTTACAATGGCAGAAGAATATCAGCTGTCAAAGACAAAGCTGAAATCTGAAGGGGGATAAGAATTAAAATCCACAGCATTTGCTGTTATGAGATTTTTATTATAGAAATACTACTTTTAAAAAAATATGTGAAATTTGCATTTTAGGGTCTTTCAATGCAGTTGTTGCATTGTTAAATTGCTAGCTGGGCAATTTAAAATCAAGACATCATGTATTTAATGCTTTTCAAAAAGTCTGAAAACCTGAAGCTCCTGGAAAGCAGCATTTTAACATTTCACCACTGGATGGAGCCAGCACTCCAACTCTTGTGAGTAATTACTAACGGGTCTGTAATGAAATGCCTTGCGATTAAGAGATTGAATAGATGAGTAGACTGCAACTGCAAACAGTGGAACACCAGCTAAATTTATGGCAGAAAATGTATTGAAGGCACATCCTCCAGATCTGAGATTGATCTATTTTTATGGTGAGAAAAGACAAGATTTAGCTGAAAAAAAAATTAATTCCACGTCTTTCTTCATATAAAGCAGCAATGACACAGACTAGCAAAAAACACAGAAAGATAAAGCAAAGCTTTTTAGGATTCTTTCTGTCTTTCCTCATGTCACAGTATCTTTTTCCTGACAGAATGATCTTTCAGCTTTGTGGGTCTGGTCTTGAGGGCTTAGTGCTGCAGGTAGCCGCTGAGGTTTCTCCAGCAGTGGTTGCAGTGGGTGTCATGTTTGCAGTGGAGAGCCTTCCCTTACTTGAAAGCAGCAGAGAGGAGGTCACTGGATGGGAAGAAGCAACAAAAGGAATTCCCATCAACTTGCAGCTTGGTAGGAAGGTTTTCAGAGATCACTGCTGTTCAGGGGTGATAGGACAGATGGGGGACAGCCTGCCCTATCAGGGTTAGTTTCTCTCATCAAGTTTGTTAGGACATTGTCACACATTTTCTTCCCTCTTTGCATATGTGTGTGGTGCAGGTGCATGTGCATGAGAGAGAGGGAAGGAGGAAAGCCCGGTGGTGGGTTTTAGCCCAGTCTCTTATTTAATCATACTGGGCTTCTCTGTTTTTAGCAATAACTTGAATTTTTTTATTAATTAAAAACAAATTAAATGAATTCAAAGATAAATAAATTCTTATGAATTTTGTGAAATTAGCCAGCCAGATAGGTTCTTGATTCTTGAAGTACTCTGACTAAAGGCTGGAGAGTGAACTCGTATAGTAGAGAGCCCACTTTGGAGAGAGCTCTCATAAGTGCCCCTTCCCTGGGAGAAGCTTTAATCAGAGCTTGCAATCAACCACAAGATAAGAATAACCACAGGCAACCAGACATCAGTTCAAAAAGCACTAGAACTTTTCCTTAAAAGCAACAAACAGAAAAGTTGACCTATTCCATTACCATCTCTCCTCTGCCTCCAGGTCACAGAGTCTGTACAGAGTTTAAAAGCTGAGAATTTTCACAAATGAAGGCAGCACCAAAGCAAATAACATCCACTGAGACTGATTTTTCATGTGTCTGCTTGTTATATTCAGGCGATGTTTTTTCCAGACAGCTGTGACATTGCATAGTGATTAGTGGGGTGAAGCTCTAGCGGGAAAGGGCATGGGGAAGGGAGGCTGAACATGAGAGGGTGTTGCAGGTGCTAATGTATGCCTGTCACTTTTGTTCTCCAAATAGGGTATCTGTTGGATCAATTATATGGTGATTTACATGAAAATGTCTTAATTTTTTTCTGAAGACAAGATTTCAAGTGCCATTCCTTTGCCCACAGCCAAGTCTGGTGTCAATCTCCAAGAATAGATTCTTAAAGGTATTTAGGTATCCTATTCCTGGGTGAAATCCTCTGCCAGCTTCACCATTCAGAATGTCTGGGGGGATGTCTGGTGCTGAGACAAGAAAGCTGATCAGTATGATGAGCAGAATCCTAAAGCACTACAGAGAAATGCCCAGTGTTTAGGCATGAGGAGGAGGTGACCTTCTGCAGGTAGGATTTGTTTGCAGTGACAGACAGAGGTTTGCAAACATGTGCCTTGTTGTTTACTTATTCGAGTGCTCATCTATTGGGCATGTAGCCACCTCATCTGTTATTCACCTTGTATGCTGCTGTTTGCGGAAAGTGGTGACTACAGAAAGGCTCGAGAACCACCTTCGCTTCACTGTGTCATGGGAACACTCTGACTTGAAAAAGGCTTGGGCTAGAGGGAACCAGCCTCAGTTTTCCTGTCCACAATACCTTTTGCTGGTTTTGAGGAAAACCCTGATGTGGGAGCTGGTCAGGAAGGGGATGTGCTGTCATACGGCTAGTCAGTGTGAAATTCCGGACTGTGACTTTGGTCAGTGATAAGAAACTGTTTTAGAGGAGAAGCCCTCTGAGCAAAAAAATATGTCAAAAAACTAACTCTGCTCTAGGTGCTTGATGTGGGAGCAGGAAAAGGTACTTTCTGGTTGGAATTAAGAGGCTAGATTAAGATGTGAGAAACAGAACAGGAGGCAAGCCAGGAACACCAGGAGCACATGCTTATAGTGGTGATAAGCTTGGATGTGCTGTAGATACATTAGAAATATTGTGTGCTTGATTGGCAGAGGCAATACCAAAGCCAGGGCTCTGAGCAATGAAGAGCAGCAAAATTCAGGCCCTTGTGATGGCGAGACACGACCTGCTAAATAGCACAGGAGCTTGTGGGTGATCATCCATGACTGTTAGAATGGATCTGAATGTTCAACACATGCTGTGTTCCTAATCTCTCTCCCTGCTTCCTTTGTGATTGTTTGATGGGTATGTCTGACCTGACTAATCCAACAGAGCCCTTTTCTTCTCTGCTTCATGCAGCAACTTGCAGTGCCATGGACACCTCATAGGATGCCACAGTGTGGTCACACATACTGGGTTTACTACACAGACTTTCAGGTGACCATGGGAATGATGTGTGGCATCTCTCTGTGTACTCCTCCCTCACTCCCCAACTACCAAGGGCAGAGCTGAATGTTCTCTGAGTTCTCTGCTATCGGATATCCCTTCATGCCAGGCAAGCACCTCAAACTTTCCCTCTGACAACTGACTTTGCAACTGCATAGAGCCAAGTAACACTTGGGGCTAACTAATGCAGGCACAGGAGAGCATGTACTTACATACAGGTATGATTTCTTTGCTGATCAATCCATGTGCTCTATCTTAGGTACAAGTGCCACAGAAAGATTTTTGCTTGCTATGGCAAATAGGAAAATCTCTGATATATGGTGCTGGGGGAAAAAAACCGTGACAAACTAACAAATTTTCACACAGAAAGGTAACCACAGGGTTTCTGAGAGCCTAGGATGCATTGATATTTATGAACAGCTAAAACATCCTGTGTTTGCAGGCAGGGCTGTAGCATATGACTGCCATAGCAGTTATACCAAATCCCTTTTCTGTTCGTATCCTCTATGGGACCTAGCTCAGTTCACTCTCAGTCATGGAAAGGGGGAGAGGAGCACCAGGGACACCCAGTAATACTTAATAACTTACTGCTTAAAGCACTGCCAAAAGGTAGGGTAGGTCACACTGATGACATCCAGGGATTTTATATAATTAAATGCCCTCTGGCTTTGTCTTGCACTGGGTCTTTGTTTCTTAACTGAATTGCTTCAGCAGTTTTCTGCGTGATGAATGATGAGAACATAAACCTTGCTGTGTCTAGTGTCCTGTGGGACATGGTAACAGCAGGACAAGGTTCTTGAGAACCTGCATGACACAGAAATGGTGAATCTAAAAGCCCAGAGAGTAAGGGACCTGTGTGAATATCCCTGAGAATCCAGTTTAATACACAAAGGAGTAAATATGTGGTTTTGTTTCAATTTGAATCAGTAATCTAGTTTTGATTCACTTGTCAAATTTTTTTTCCTGACTGGGTTTTAAACCAGTCCTGAAGCTTACGTAACAAATTTTGGGTTGACCTAGAACCTCCAAAGTCACTATTCCTTAAATTGGCCCTAGATACTGGAGAGCCTTGAACTACCAAAGTGTTTTTCCTGAACCTCCTTTTTCTCTGACTTGGAAGATTTTCAAGAAAATATTATTCAATCATTTTGAAATTTTTTGTGAAAAGTTCATCTTAAATATATTGATATCAAATTCTGGAATTTTTTTTGTAAGGAAAAAAGTGACAGTTGTTGAAAGCATAGAGCCCAAAGGAACAGGTGGGATTTTCTTTTTTTTTCTCCTAGGGTGGTCACTGGCCCCCCTTTAAGATAAAGGATTTAAAGTGAGAGTGAAGATAAATCTTGAACTGCACCTAGAGAATAGCATGTATAAAAAGAACCATGAAGATTATTGTAAAGTGTTTCAATCTTTCTCAGAGCAAATTCCCATGTTCTCCATGAACCTATTAAATGTTTCATTAGTTAAACATGCCTCTACTCATATATAAAATGCTGAACATATCGGGGGGTTTTCTCTGCTTTATCTAAATCTATGCCATTATCTTGTGTGATGTAGGATTTGTACTGATATCCTGTTTTCTTGCTTCATGTTGTTCTATTTCACTGGTTGTCCTTGTCCACACACTGCTGTTGTGTGGACAGCACAAAAAAGCCAGCAGCATGTGTGTGAGATGGGTGTGTGGGAACAGACCCATCCACAAAGTGGTCGTGAAGTGCCTAACATTTTGACAATACTTATCTACTAAGAAGTGTCTCTCTCCAGTGAAGATGGGTGTTCTGTAGAATACTGTGGGGAGAGGCAAAAGGAGCAGGGTGTGCTCAGCACACGCAGGAAACTCTGGGACTGTCAGAAGAAAAGATCAGACTGGGCATGACATTGACTACCTTAAAGACCTTCTTTGTGTAGGCTTTCTGCTAACAGGAGATAATGACAGCTTCTCCCAGGGTAAACGGTGAAGAGTACTTCAGGAAAGCAACAGCTGTGGAATGTTATTTTCTGATTAGTGCTCTTCAATAACCCAGAGAGGTTTGTAGCAGTATTATGGTTTCTACTTGTCACTCAAAATTATGGCAGTATCACTGCAAAGGAGGAAAAGTTCCTGGTGTGTTAGCAACTCCTATTTCTGGTGCGGGAACAGGAATTAAACCACCGAGCTCACCAGTCATTCTGCCTTTGCCCAGGCATGTGTGTAGTCAAAGAGTCCCAGGATGATAAAATGATCTTTACAGAGACAAAAAGATCTCCTTTGATGGTCAAGCTCCTGAAGCCCACTCAGAAATGAGTCACCAGTTAAAAACTACCTTTGAGCAATTCTCAACTACCATTCACAAAGTCAAGCACTCCATTCTGCAAATGTTCCAATTAGCCAGAGCCAGGTAGATATTCTCAGGGAGATACGTACAGAGACTACAAATACAGGGAAAACTTCCTGATGTGCCATATAGAAAGCAGAAGTAGAACAAATAGGGAATGCTGCTGCTTCTTATCTCACCCTGCTCTCTTTTGCACTCTGTCGTCCCTATGTTATCTTGTGAAATTAATTCCTAAATAATGACAATAACACACCCTTTAATTCAGTGATTTTTCTTTACAGATCAGTAATTAAGATTCCAAATTGCATGTGTTACTGCTAATTTTGGAAAATATAACTACCTCACTGAGGATTGCAACGTAAGTGGTCCCAATATATTCCCACGGTCTCTCTGATTCCAATTTAAATGGCAAATTAAAAAATTTTGCAAAACACTAGTTTTCCTATTGGCAGTATTGGGTTCCCATTCCATAATATATACTGTATGTCTTTATAAATGTGAGCATCTGAAAAATATGTATACATGTGTGTGCGTGTGTACACATTCTGTCTTGCATATGTAGCAGCTTCCTCAGTGTTCTTTAATGAGTCACAGACACACAGAATGTAATAATTGGGCTTGGAGGAAACAATTACAGTTCTTTCGCTTTGCAACAGGAGGTTATAATCCTCAATGCAGAAGGTGTGTGCTGTTAACCCGATGCCTTACAACATACCAGCGTGGTTTCCCATATCAAGATGCTGACAGGAATATTTTCTTTTATCATTTTTGTGCAGGATCTAATAATGCAGATTGAAAGACCAGTCTGGAGAGGAAGTCACAGTTCAGCACAGTTTACTTCTTTTCTCTACAGTAATTATGTCTATTTTATTTTTACCTGGTCTTACCTCTTTTCCTCTATTCACATCTTTCTATTACACACAGGACAGAGCAAGATCTCCCTTTTAAACTTCCGTAGAGAGCCTACTACCATGGAGCTGACATTAGAGCTCTTATGTGAAGGTAAACCTATGTCTTTTAACAATTTAAGAGTGGGGTAAGGTGACATGATCATCACCAGAGAAGTCTTGGCTTTAGAGTAAGCCTGACTCAAGGAGCAGCTGAAGTAATTCAATTGCACATCTCATCCTGAAAAGGTGAAGTGAGACCTCAAGGGAGGAATTGCCACCCCTACCTGTAAGCTACAGAAGGAGTTTCCATCACCACAGTCCTCCAGTGTGCGTGCTATGTGCCATGAAAAATTCTGAGTCTGCCAAAATGGCCTGGTTGGGACAAGGTGGATGGTCACTCCTGCTTTCAGAAGGGAAAGGGAGAGCTATGGTGGGTGGTGCTATGAGACAGAGACTCTGCCTTGTGCATTCCAGGGAAAAAGTTCCCAGATGCAACTCAACAGGAGTGTCTGCTAAAAGCAGAAGAAAGACCCCGACTTGTCTGAGGCCTCTCAGCTTACAGGGACTTGAGAGAAGCTGACAGAAGCACAGAAGAAAATGGCATCAAGAAGCAAGTAAGTAATATTTTGTCTCTGTATTGCTAGTGGAACTAAAGCCCATTTTTTTTCTCCTGATACTGTGGTACTGCATACAATTATCAATTTCCACTCCAAGAGTCACAAGATTTCTTTGCAAAATGAGTTACTTCTCAAGTCATTTGTATCCATTGTTCATTTATGTATTGATATTTTCCATTAATTTCTTCTCAAAAAATTATCTGAGAAACCATACCAGATATTGAGTATAATCTTGGAACAATGTTTTGACTAATTCAATATTTACATAGGGAAAAATTTTGAAGGTTTCAAGATGCCCATATAAAAGCCATATTATATGTTGTATTCTAAACTTCGCCAAAGGCAAGCTGTTTTATGTGATAGTATGCACACCATGAATAGAGACTATGTTTGACAACAGTCTAAAAACTACTGTTGAGAACAACGTTTGAAATGATACAAATTGAATCCTACATGAGTCAACTCCTATGCTCGAAGCACTGAAACGAAAATTACACAGATCAAAATCTGATGAATAGGAGGACATAACCTCACTGAAATAATTTCATCTATAAAATATTGTCTGTAATTAGAAGGCATTGGTGCTGTGGGCATGCTGTTGTCAGGAAACAGACAATTGTCCGTATTTTGTAGTTATGGCAATTTTTATTTTTATTTTAAGTGTATTGTCTGACTTAGAATTGTTGGTCTGTGAAATATACATCAGTAGATTAATGGTATACACCACACTGAGCATCATCTGCAGTAAGACAACTGCTCCCATCTGTATCCTTTCAAAACTAGACTGTGGGGGATGTGGTTGCATAGCTGTAGATTTTGATGTATTTGGTATTTTTTACCTATCTGTTACTGTCAAGTGGGGTTCCCAGACACATTTGCCTAAAAGTAAGAATTAAGACAGAAGACTTTATTTGAAGAAAACTGTGGAACTGGAAAGTGCAAATTTTATTCACTGCTGAAGACCTGCACCCCTCCTGGTGTGTTAAAAAATCTGAATTCCATCATGCTTCACTTTCAGCTGTATGTCTCACATTACCTTTTATTCTCTTTGGTGTCTAAGAACACAAGCTGCCTAATTAAGTGTCACTTTCTATTGAAGTCAGGTTTTGAATTTCCTGCCTTTGAAAGGACACCAAGAAGAAGTCATTTTCCCACCCGTCCAGGAGACAGCATTTTTGTTCATTAGCTCTCTGGTGGTTGAATAAGTGATCTAACATTAAAAAGAAAAATTGCCACTGGTGAGCATAACTAGAACTTTGAAACATCTCTGCATTTAGTTTTTTCTTTTTTTTTTCATGTTGCTTTTCATTTTATTGAACAACATTCTCCATGCCTCTTTGTAAACATCAAACACTGATTTGTGGACCAAGTTCATACTTCTTTTTCAAGTGCTTCTCTTGTTCTCTCGTTCTCTCGTTCTCTCGTTCTCTCGTTCTCTCTTTCTCTCTTTCTCTCTTTCTCTCTTTCTTTCTCTCTTTCTCTCTTTCTCTCTTTCTCTCTTTCTCTCTCTTTCTCTCTTTCTCTCTCTGTCTTTCTCTCTTTCTCTCTCTCTCTGTCTTTCTCTCTCTCTTTCTCTCTTTCTCTCTCTTTCTCTCTCTCGTTCTTTCTATCTCTTTCTCTCTTTCTCTCTTTCTTTCGCTCTTTCTCTCTCTCTCTTCTCCTTTTCCTCCTTCTCTTCTTATCTTCTCCCTTGTTTTTATTTTTATTTTTTTTGCTTTTGTTTTTTTTCTTTTTTTCCATGTGTATGTGCAGAAATTATAATAGAAAAAGAAGCATGAATACAGCAGAATTCTAATAAAAATGAACCTGTCTTTGGTCAGTGTAAACTGTTGAAAAAACAGCCTAATATATTATTTAGGAAAAGAGAGAATCTGATTTCCTTCCTGTTCTCGGAAGTAGTTGTATAGGATGAGATTCTGCTAGATTGGTGTTAGATCTGCAGTCAATTAATGGATGATTTCACATGGTCACAGAATCACTGAGACTGGAGGAAGACCCCTCTTGGAGATCACCTAGTCCAACAACCTGCTCAGTTCAGGGGCAGATAGGGCAGGTTTCTGAGGAACATGTTTTGGTTGGATTTTGATTAGAACCAACAAGGGAGGGTGCACCACCTCTCTAGGCACCCTCACAGCAGCAATTTTTTTCTATATTTATATAGATTTTCCTCTATTTCCCTTTGTGTCCATTGCCTCTTATCCTGTCGCTGGGCACCAGGGTGGAGGTCCTGGGCTCCATCTTCTTTGCTGCCCCCATCAGGTGTTTGTAGACATGGAAAGGATCTCCCTGAGCCTTCTCCAGGATGAACAGTCGCAGCTCTGTCAGCCTCTCATGTATGTCAGCTGCTGCAAATCCTTTATCATCTCCTTGGCCCTTTGCTGGACTCATTCCAGTACATCCATGTCTGTCTTGCACAGGGGAGCCCAGAAGTGGATCCAACACCTTGGGTGTGTCTCACCAATTCTCAATAAGGGCAAGGATCACTGCTCTCGGGCTGCTGGCAATGCTTCTTCTAATGCAGCCTCACATGCTGTTGGCCCTCTTTTGCTGCAAGGGTCTGGTGCTGGCTGATGTTCAGCTTTGTGCCTGGCAGGGCTTCAGGGTGCTTTTCTGTAAAGCTGCTTTTCACCTGGGTGGTCTCCAGCCTGTAATGTTGCCTGGGTTTTTTTCTTCCCAGGTACAGGACTGCACTTCCCTTTGTTGAACTTCATGGGAATCCTGTTTGTTGTCTTCAAAGGGAGATGTTCAACCTTCGCTCTGCTTTCAAATGGTAAAATTGATCATCAAGGAAAAGAACCCTCAAATACTCTCAAATGAAAATGTGTTGTTCCTGACAAAGGAGGATTAAAAAGTAAACAGGGAAATGCAGCCCATCTCTTTAGATGTAATAGGATTTACCACATGTACTTTCATTCCTAGTGTTAGACTTTATTGAAATAAATCCCATTATACTTAATAACTGTACAGATTAGAGAGTCTTCTAAAAGTGACTGATCAGTATTAACTAGCACAATTTGAATACCTTATGTTTCTATCCTGAATCTGAAAATTGAATAAATAATAAGCATTCTTTAAAAGGATTTTTCTGTGATCAGCACTGATCTTAGTGTCTCTTGTTGAAAAAAACACCTTATTTTTTGAGTGGAAGGGAAGTGGAAAAAGAGGTTACTGTCTACATTATTTAAAGACCTGGGAAATAAGGCTGAATAAATAAACCCTGTGGAGAATCAACTAAGAAGATTATTTTGCTGCATGAAAATCAGGGTTATTATAATTTGCACGATGTCTTAAGACAAATAATTAGAAGAGCAGTATAAAGCTGTTAGGTTGAATCACAGGAGACCTTATAAGATATGTTTGGAATCAGTGTGAAGGACATGCAAGAAAAAGTAGCTTAAATGAGTATTTTTTGTGCAGGAAGAATAGGCAATGCAGCCCATGTAATACATTACTACTGACTTGGACTTCTCTTAGTAGCGCCCCTACAACTCCAATTCCTTCAATAACAATTTAGATACCATTTCAGAAATATCAAACCCTTCAGCTTTTTGTTTAGCTTTTTCAATTTAACATAACTCTGTTTTCTTGTTACATGTCATAAGGCTGTAAATCTTGGGGATTTTTGTGTACTGATCCAGCCTCACTGGAGAGGACTGATAGCAGAATCTGTCCCCAGGTATTTTGTACATTTAGTTACTGTGTTTTATTTGTAACTACTACTTACAGAATTTTCATTGGTATAATACTGGTTTACTTCAAGTGAAAATCTTACTGCTAAATTCTACAAGAAAATGTGAGGAGAGGATGCTTTATCAGGAACCATCGCTTGTCAAAAACAAAAGAAGTTAATTGGAATTATATCAGTGTCCTATCCTGCAACATCATCTTTTATTCAGTCACTAGTGGACACTAAAGCGATTGCAGGAACATTGTGTCTTAAGATGCTTATGTCTGACTGCTTGGAAATTGGATTCAAAGGAGGAAATAATGACCGAGGAAGAGAATGTGAACTGGTTTAAACTGATTTAGCACTGTGAAAACCAGTAAGAACTATAAAAACCTGAGAAGATACACCATGACCATCATCCCCTCCCTCTCCCCCTAAATAGTGTAGCTTTCTGTTCAGGAAACTGAATTTAACACTCTGAGTGATTGCCATGTTAAGGCAGACATGCAGCCACTCATTTTGCATAAGCAAAATTCTCTGTTTTTTCTGTGTCTCTGTTCTGTTCTTGTTGGGCTGACAAATATTTAAAATGTATTCTGTCACCTTCAATTTTAAATGTATTTTCTTTAGTGAATTTAGAGTGTAGCTTTCTCATTCAGGGACATTTAGAGGGCTAGAACAGACCAATGACTACATAGTGTACAATGATATCCAGGCAAGGGCAATGCAAAAATTTAATAAAAATGGAAAAGCTAAAATACTGAAAAACTAAACAGAAAGCTTTATTGATACACATGCTGAATATCATGTCTCTAGGAAGAGCAGGCATAGAAATCTCAGCACATAATTAAAATTATTACCTGATTGGCATAGTAGAGGCTTTAGGGAATAACTCATATGACTGCAATATTGATATACCAGGGTAGAGGTGGCTCAAGGAGTTTGGGTTGATGAACGCAGGAAAATATATTGCTTTATAATTAAGATTATATAGACAGAGAAGACAGAGACCTAAACAAACACCAGTGAAAGTCTCTGCTAACAATGAAAAGAGGAGAGAATGAGACAATAGTCTTTACAAAGGTCAACTGTGATGATATTTTAAAGAGGTAAACCAGCTGGTCCTGTTTTTTCTAAAATTAAATTTTCTTCAAACAGTAAGAGTTGAATATCTCAACTGAAGGAGACTGGATATGCAGGTTGCTTCTGCTCTGCTAGGCAGGAAAGCCTTCCAGAAAGGGTGAGAGCCCAAATTTATTTTGAATTGCATATCTTTGAGATGGTAGAGCACATGCTCCTAGGCTGGAGAACTTGGAGCATCTTTTTTCCTTCTTTTCAGACACAGGAACTACTTGTACTGTGCATGTTCTTGCAATGCTATCAGGTGATGTATATCAGCAGAGAGGCTATCCTGGGCAAAGGAGCACTTCCAAACAGCAGCTATAAAGGCATTCCTGGCTGACCCTGAGGAAATGCACTGAGATCAAATGCTGTGGGAGCATCAGAAACTATCAGTCTGCTGAGCTGTAGTTTTAGCCAAACCATTTGGAAAGCTTTTTCAGTATGCTGAAAGCAATTCCTTGACACTGTACTGAACTTGAAAGAAAGTAATTAAAACTCGTTATTGTCGGTTATGAATAACAGACAAAAATGAAACGGAAATTTAAAGATGAAAGGCAAGATTCGTTGGAAAGAAACGAGAAAGGACATAAAAATAAAGACAATAGACAAACTTTAAAAAGCCAGGTCATAATCTTTCTGCAGAAGGAAGGTCAAGGAAAAAGATTGCAAGAGTTTGCAGCCTCAGAAAAGAAAGAAATGTGTACAATATTTGTGCAAAGAAAGTATAAGAAAAAACTTCACTAAACATGAATACTTGCCAGGTCTGAACAAAACGTTGAACTGACAGTCTGATATTGAGGAGGAGAAGGCCTATGTGCACAGCACCAGGAGTGCAAGAACTGAGACTCAAGCAAGACAGTCTAAACTGTAACAGGAATACATTTTGTAAGTACACTGATAGTAAGGAGCATACCAGGAAACAATTAACGACCCTCCCCCACCCCCCCAAACAGCTAATTGCAGATCATACTAGAAAGATGAAAAAAAAATGATATTCAGCCGTGTACTGGCCATCACGTTGAGTGTGCATTGTTCAGATGGTTAATACCATTGGCACCAGTGCCAGAAAGTCCAGAACAACAGACTGGTGAAAGAATATTTTTGAATATTTGAATAGTTTAGTGTCTACACACTGAATGGCCTTGAAACTTCTTCAAGAGTTCTTCCAGAACAAACAGAAAAAATGTCAGTGCCATTAACCATTATTCTGTAAACTTATTCAGAAACAATGGCATTCCAGAAAGGGCAAATATATTACCTGTCCTTAGACATAGTAAAAAGAAAGAGAGGAAATTATAGACCAGTCAGCTCAGCTCTGATGTCTATAATGGTCACAGGAGAAATAATCAAAAAGCTTGGAAAATAGCTGTATGACAAATAATGGCCAGAACAGATTTAGGAAAAAAAGGGCATATCAACTAAATTTCTTTCTATGAAGAATAGCAGTCTTTTCAGATAGAGAAAAAACCCAACTGACTGTAGTAACCTGGTTTGTTCTCTGTCATATTTTGTTCTCCTAAAAAACCCTAGGCAAAACTACATTTATGAGATTACTCTGACATGAAAAAAGGGACTGGGGAACAGTGCATCCAAAAGTTCCTGGTCAAAGTGAGAAAATATTTCAAATTATGTTCTAAATACATTTTTCAGTGACATTCACTCCTTGCATCAAAGAAGTTATGAAAGAGTACATTTATTTCATCTGGGGATGGTAAAATGGAAGAAGCTGGGAGAACGAGGGTGGACAGTATTTAGAATTAAGAATAACTGGCAAAAGGATACATTGTCTGAAAAATACTAAACATATGACTTGATGTGGATAAATGTAATAAGGCTAGGATAGGGCAGTAAGAACACAAAATGTGACCTGTGAGGGAAGAGCGGAGAAGGCGAAGAGACGACAATATGATAACACTCCCCAGACTTGCAAAGGAAAAAGGAATTAATGGTCTCCATGCATGTTAGTATGAAAAAAAGATTTGGTGGTTTTTCAGTGGTAGGAAGGGTTTTTCTGGATGCACATTGGGGTAAAATACCTCTAATTAACCTTGTTAATCAGTGGTACTAAGAGGATATTGGGTGCTGCAAGCTTTCTTTGCAAACATGAGTTAGAAACACTGCGTGGTTACCTTGCCTTGACAGGCACTAGACAGCCCTGGAGGTCTCTTCCACATCTATTTTGCATTATAGAACTATTGTTAACTATTACCAAATTGTAATTTCATTCTATTGGAGGACCTGTAAAATTTTTTTGTAAGACAGGTAAGCATTCAATTTGTTTTACAAACTGTGCAGCATTCTTTTCTATGTATTTTTTTCCATAGCTTTACTAACACAATGATATTAACTGTAGAATGGTGTAGGGAGAATTTAGAGTACAGAGGATAGGCTGGATGACCCAAGTTGTCTTCTCTGATGTAATATACCAAGTAGCAACTAAAATAACCAACCAAAAAAAATTTGTTATTACTGTTTGTGGTCAGGATCCTCCTTTGAGGTTTGTGTAGGCAGTTGTGACTGACACTCTGTTCCCCCTGAATATGCTGAACTCTCAGTGGCATTCACTTGCTCCAGGTATATCAGGTAGCAGAATTTGCTGAAAATCATGTTGTAGTAGGAAAAAGAAAATCAAAATATGACATCTCTGTCTTGCTTTAGGTCAATAAATTGAGCTTTATTTCAGAGCTAGATTTTCTCAATGTAAAGTATGAAAAGACCCTTTCATAGGATTATTTAAAAAAAATGTACAAACACTGATTTTATTTACCATGGAACGAATTTACACATGGTATCCCCATAATTTTAAGAATCATTGCACTGTGGATAATAGATATGTTTGCCATGTTTTGGTGGCTGCATTAGAATACAATGAATATTGTAATCTCTGGAGTCAAACTGGTCCTATTTCCACTAATATCATAATACAGTAATTTCTGTTAAGTAAATGTCCAAAAATCTTACCCTTTTTGTTTTTCTTTACATATTTTTTTGTTGTTTAAATGACTAAATAGTTTCAGAAGGAAATATGCTCCTCTCTGCTAGTGACTAGGATAAAGGAGTTAAATGAGACTGAGAGAACTTGAGTTAAAATGCAGGGGTGGCAGCCATGTGTCAGCAATCACAAGAGAATGATTTAGTCACTCTGTTCCTTTGGATCTTTTGATTCTTGTTATTTAGATGCACTTTACTACACTTAGCTGCCATTGAAAATAGGCTTCTGTGATTAATTTTTATCATAAACATCTTTTAAACATCTTTTCTTGAATCTCTGCATCAGAGCACCTGAATATCTGCTGCAGACGATGAAATAAAATTAACTCAAATTCCTTTCATTTCCTGCTTTCCAGATTCTCCTGTCCAACTCAACAGCTTTGCCAGAACCAAGGCTTAGCAAAAGTCAGAGCAGCTAAATGTATTTCAGGCCACTATCATCTGTCACACTGCTCATATTCTATGCCTTTATTTGGTTTCAAAGACCTGCAATCTCCCTGTTTTGGTTTTTTTTTTTTTTTTTGGTCCAAACTTAAAAATATGGATAAAAATGTGGTTTAAACATTGTGCATGAAAACAAACATTTTGTTTGGTGATGTCTGATCTAGCTGGCTGCATTAAGAGGTGTTGGAGGGCTAAATATCATAAGGGGTCAGCAGGCAGAAGAGAAAATTAAAACTCTACTTGAGGTGTCTTGCTATCACGTCAAGGATGAAATGAAGTGCCTGTTAAGCTGAAGAGAGTGTCAGAAACTGGGGCTTGCAGGCTCTGGGGCAGCTGGGAACGTGCATCTCCCTGCTCATCATGAGGAAAGCGAGCAGTGCTGGGCTGGCTGTGCAAGCCTTCATCTTCCTGGCGTTGCCTCACACACAGGCAGCCTGGAAAGGCAGCTGAAGCCAAGCCAGCTGCAGGCAGCAGGGTCGGCTGGTCACCAAGCACAGACGTGTTTCTGTCAGCCCTAACTGCAGAGTCGTGGCTGATGTTGTGTTGCTTAACATATCCCCTCAAGCCTTGTTCTCCTACAGCTCATTAGGCACTCTCCAGCTTTTAGTATTGACTGAGATTCATGCATCCACAGTTTGTAACATGCTTTTTTTCTTTTTTTAGGTCAGCTGTTTAAAAGGAATTGATATCATTTCACTGGCTTGTACAGCTATCTTAAAATTACCCCAGTACACAACTTTTGCAGCAGTCACATCCTCACATTTTTTTTTTTAAAGACTGTATTTAATTTTCAAATAAAGCACCAATTTTTCCATAAAATGGTCAGGATAGAAAATTTTCCACGAGTGCAACAGGCAAGAAAAAAAGAAATACTGAATTCTTTGACCAATTGCTTCAAGGTAACAGCCTAATCTTAAATCAATATAAGGTGAAATAATTGCAAGTAATCCAGCCTGGAAGGAATTAAATCCCTGTGGAGCTCATTTGCATCTGGACATTATGGCTCTAGAGAACAGTTTTGACAGCAAATGCCCCTTCTCTTGACTTCGTTCAAGTCTATGAATCCTGTTTTAATCCTGAAGTAGCTTTAAAATGACGGAAGTCAATCAGCCCTCACTGTGTTGCTTTCTAGTTGGTATGGTAGAGGCCCATTTATTTGCTCATTTGGAAAAATTAAATGAACATCTGGGCACAATTCGTGTCTGAAAGAAAAGCTGAAGATTTCAAAATCAAACACAATTTTAGAACAGATTTGGAGTTCAGTTAGTTTGTGTAGCAGGTAGACCATTTTGGAAAGAAAAGGAAAAAGGAGAAAGGTGACATTTACATCTTTGAAAGAGAAAATTATCAGGCTGTTGATTGCATTACTGGGGGGACAGATCCTATTATCTAGCTCTGCTGAGCCTGTGTTTTTAGTTTCCAGTAGAATTGTGATTTTTAGCTCCTATGCTCATTTTTTGCAGGTATTTTGTGGGTTTTCCCTAAGATACAGAGCTGAGGATTAGAGAGAGGATGATTATTCTGTGAAAAATGTTCATCCATTGGCAACTACCTAATCCTTTATAGATTGTCTGGATGAGTCCATTCTGCTGTGAAGTGTTTGCTTAGTTTCCCTGGCATAATTACCCTGAGAGCATCTGATGTGCTGGCTGAAGAATATAACACGCCTGGATGTGCAAGAACAAGTCTGGCGGGATATTTAGGGTAATACTTTGGGTTTGCTCATGGATATCAGAATCCAGGCACATGCATATGTCAGTTTTATGTCTGTCATCATGCGGCCTTTGCCAGCAACGGGCAGGACTTATGGACTGTAACGGGGGCAGGAACCACCCTGTGCAAAAGCAGCCATTAGACTGCATTTGCTCATTGAGAGCTGCAGGGCTGAAGTTTGGGCCTTGTGGTTTAACATTATGGCATTTCATCAGAATCCCTGGGGACAGACAGGGGATCTTTGTGTCTGCCAAGCTACCTTTGCAGACAGGATATGCAGGACTCTCTTCTGAGCACGGATCAATTCTTCTCCAGGAAACTCAGTGTCAATCAATGTCAAGTGAAACAGGAGCAGGCTGTAGCCCCTCACTGCCATGCTGTATTGGTTTGTCTCTTTTTCCCCAAAGGGTAGGCAAGAAGACCCATAAAGAGGTCAGGTGGCACTGGCAAAATATAACAATCACAGTGAGAGGACCTGCCTGTGAGTCCAAGGCATATTTATACTTAGTATTAATGAGCAATGATCCATCAGTAGATGGAACTGCAACAACTGCTCTGCTGTTTGGGCTAATTACTTCAAGCTGATGCATTTCTGACCAGGCTAGGCAGTTTTTATTTACAACACGTTTTGGCTAGAAATAGGTATTAGTTGTCACAAAGATGTGAGGAAATAGAAACAAAGATTGTGGGGATTAAGTTTAAATTTATCATAGACCTAGGCTCCTGAAGAGTTTTTTGGCGCCTCTTAGGTCACTTGATCTCTGAGAACTGCAGGTGCCCTCAGAGTGCTCTGGTTACATGCACATATCAGGGCCCATGGGATGCCTTGGCCATGCCAAGAGTTCTGAGGCCCCTTGACTGCTTCTGAACATCAAGTTGTGCCTGCTCTCATCCACTGTCCCAAATTAGTGGCAGTACTCTCTAAGATCCTCTTTTTCCAGGGAACTGCCATGGGAGGATAAATAGAGGAGAGGAAGAAGGTTTAAAGATGTGACACTGTAAAATATGAGTGACCACATTTCCCCACTGCTCATACAGCACCTCTCTCTTCCTCTGCAAGGCAAAGTAAAACACGCTGGGAAACATCTGCCCCCATCAGCTTGGCACTTTAGTGTCTGAATGGAGCATCAGAATGTCTGAATGGATTTTCAGGCCCCGTCAATATGTCACTGGTTGACTTGGGTGTTGATCCTTAATTTTATGTGGGTAGATGAGTTTGAATCTGATATATCCTGAGAATATCAGACACCACACACTTCATTCTGGCAATTTGTCCCAATCGTTACTGTCTAGAATATTCCTTCTCTCATTTGTAGAGACCACGATCAAAGAAAAGGCCCTCAAAGGACTCTTGAGGCCTCTCTGGATCTTTCTCAGACGTGTGCATGCAAAACACAGTGGACACCTAATCTGTCATGCATGGACTCTCTCTATGGACTGGAATGTGTAAAGGCAGAAGGATGTGTCCCCAAAGCCCATCCTCCTGGAATGTCGTACCACTGTCAATTTGCTTCTGTGAGAGAAATTCGCATGAAAATCCCAGAACAAAAACTTCTCTTTTGCTCTAGTGTGGTATCTCCAGTGACTGGGAGCCTGACAAGTTCTGGAACTGATGGAGCTGGGTCTGGGATTTCTTGGAGAAGGAGTAAATAGACAAGGGATCTGGGATTGAAGAAAAGGTGTGACAGAACCAGCTATGAGAATATCTACCACTGATACACTGAACACTCTTTGTGTTAACAGTTTTTCCAAAGGTGTGTGGGCTCTAGGGAAGTGTGAATTCTAGGGAAGCTTAAGCAGAAATGGGACCTGGCATACCGTGAGCGAACCGAGCTGTTAAGCGTGTTTGCATTGAAACTGCAGGACAAGCTGGGGTCCCTCCCTGTCTCTAAGCACAGCAGGGCTACTTCCGATTTCAGACGCCCACCACATTGACTCAGCTGGGATGTGATTCATGAGAAAGGACTGGAAATGGGCTGATGAAGCTGGTAGTACTCTATGGTGGTGCAAGACACTGAGGAAGTTAAGGATTCAGCTATTGAAGTGCTGTGCTGACCCTGTTCCAGGAAGAGCAATTAGCAAGCAGATCAAGTAGTATTTTCAGAACGAAGCTATTCGCCTGTGCCCATCTGCCTCACTAGCTCAAGATGTCTATGAACTTCAAGTCTTTTTCACATGGCATGAGTAAGGGTATAAGTTTCATGGATACACTGGCCTTGGCTTTTGATCTCCAGTAGTGCAGTAAAGGTCCCATGTGGAATTATATGTAGAATATACATGAAAAAAGTAAAAGCAATACGGATGGGGTAGACATTGGTTTTGCTCAGTTCAGAGCTGCAGTGAACTCTGACTTCTGACACCTCCACATGGACATGAGAAAATACCGTAAATTGACTTTGTTCTGCGATAGAGGGGATGGCAATTTATAGACTTATGTGGTACCAGTGCAACAGTTCCAACTGTTCATAGGATGAAGGGGCTGAACTGAGTCCAATATTTCTGGCAGAATAAGGTTCATGAGAGCCCTGTACTGTGACTAGAGACTTCAATGTTGAAAAGAGTTTATTGATGTTTTATAGGGCAGACATATAATAAAAAACCGTCATCATCTGTAGTGCCTGGGTGTAGGAACATTCAGAATGTTTAACAAGATGTTTCAGGTTGTCCTATATGAAGCACTTACATGAATTTCCCTTGGCATACTATGTCCATGTTGAACAATATTCGAGGCCAAAAGCATGTCAGTTGTTGACTTTGGGGCATGCTTAAAGATAGAATACTTCAGTCTTCAGTAGTCCTGGCACATGGGTGAACGAATTAGGTCAACATAATGACATAAATTCTTGTACTGTGGATGAGATTATTTTTACCTGTAATTGGTTGGGCTTTATTACTTCATCAGTGTTTCAGAACTCCCTTATAAAACAATCAAAGGTCTTGAAATAAAAAGTTTCTCCAGCGATTAGAAAACTCAAACAGAAATCACTAGAATAAATTTTTAAGACTAACATCCAAAGCAAAGATCAGTTGGCCAAATAAATACATATTAAACACTGAAGCAAAAAAAAAAAAATCCAATTGTTATATTTTATTTTATTTTATTTTTAATAATCATCTACTGTTATTTTTATGATCCTCTTTAAAGTTTCTGGCAACCTTCATATGCAGCTCTGAGTTTTCTTGAGCATTTTGCCTAATTAGTTTGCAGAGGACTGACAGCTGACATGACTTCCATTAATCAATTCTGATACTCTACATTAACTTTTCTTTTACCTTGTGTATTAATTCAGTGCTGAGGGCCTGTCAGGAAGTGGTTGAGAATCCCTCTGGGATTGTACATTTGCTTGAAACTGAAGTGTGGGAAGATAATAAATCATGTGAATTTCTGGCACTTCTCCCCATTTGTCATTAGGCTTTTGGAGCAATTAAGGTCTGACAGTTCAGCCACACAGATTCACTTGTTTTTCTCAAAAATGAAATGCAAGAATTGTTTTTTAACAAACAGAATCTTTGGGTTTTTTTCCTGGATTTTCAGCTGCGTTGATAAATAGCTCATTTCCCTGCTTCACCAATTGTAATCTATGTCATGACAGGTCTTTTTCAGTATATGAATTTTCATTACTTTTTATTTTTAATAATAATCAGGAGAACTGATTAATTATAGAAAGATAATAATAATAATAGTAATAATAACAATAATAGCAGCAGCAGCTATCATCAGTGAGAATTTTTGTATTATCTTACTTTCATGATATATAAAGTCAGAATAATTCAGTGAAAATAACTGTTTGTGGTGGAATATCCCATAGAACCTAAGGGAACTGGACACCCATGTTCAGTGTGACTTAGATACCTAGCTTCTTTCAAAGATTTCCTTCTTCAATAAATGCAAGAACTCATAAACCAGAAATATGTCATGACAATCATGGCTTCTGCACCAGCAAACTGATGACAAAGTTTTCCTTTCTTACCTGTAATTAAGATGTGTTCTCTGGTTTACCACAAATATATCAAAGTCTCTTGGATTGAAAGAAGTACAAACACATAGGTTCTGGACCTACAGCCTGTGAGTTTCCCTTCTTCCTTCCCCCCATGCCCCCCTCCTTGGTTCTCTTTGCTTAGCTAAACTACTAGAAACAGAGATCTTATAAATGGGATTGAGATCTAGGCTCAGATAGAGTACACCACCTTCTCCCTCTCTCTCTCTCTCTCTCTCTCTCTCTCTCTTTCACACTCCCTCCCCCAGTCCCCTCTTCTCCCTCCAAATCAAATTTTTATATATTTAAGCAGTTATAAAATCACTTAAGGTATGAATTTACACAGTCACAAAGATGTGATAACTCACAATATTTTTCTAAAAAATAGTGGAAGATAAAGAGATACATTTGGTAATTGAGTTACACTTGGATCAGAATATCTTTGTGTAGACTTAAGTCAGCATTCTCACAGCTAAAAATGTCATCCCCACTGGCCTTTAGATAGACCTTACATTCTAGCCAGCCTACAATATATATGTCTTTTTTAGCAGTTACTGTACTTGGATTTTTGCAGATCCAGTGACTGTCACATTATTTCTTGTGTTTCAGCTGAAAAAAAGTCTCACAAAACATAATGTCAAATAGAATTTCCAGTATTAAAATGAAAGATATTATGACGTCTTAAGATCCAAGAAAATCTGTCATTTGTTGTCCCATTTTACAAAAAGGAGCTTTACTAAAGTAGATTTACATAGCAGCACTTTTGATCCATGCATGTATTTCAAGATAGAAAGGTGAACATCCAAAAAGCACCTTACTTAATGTTCCAGAAACAATATTTGTATCAGCTGAAAAGGAGTTCAGTGCAGTCCATTTCATAATCTAAAATTTTTACTAAAAAATGTTACTTTTTATGATTCAGAGGAGAAGACGGTTGAAATTTTTAAGTCTTTCGTGTTAACTTAATTGCAAACAAAAGGAAATACTCATAGTTGAAACACCAGAAAAGAATCTTCAAAAACTACCCAGCAAGTTTAACATTTGATACTCACAGAATCACAGAATAGGTCAGGTTGGAAAAGACCACAGTGGAACATCAGTCCAACCTCCCTGCTCAAGCAGGGTCATCCTGGAGCACATTGCACAGATTTTGACCAGATGGTTCTTGAATATCTCCAGTGAAAGAGACTCCACACCCTCTCTGTACAATCTGTATGGACAATGTTTTTGACAGGAAACTATTTGTTTGTGGTTTTTTTTAATTCATAGAATTTAACTTTGTTGCAAAGGAATTAATAGGAAAACCCTCCTGAGGTGACTTCCTTTGCTTATACATGCGAATGCGTAGCCTAGTAGATAAAGTTAGTCCGTCATCTGTAAAGGATCTTGAACATATAAAAAAGTCCCCCAAAACTTCAGCATATGACTTAAGAAATAGATGTTAAAAAACCCCTGAAACTTCACTTAGACAAACAGTGAACAGTCATGTGGAAAATACTCAGATCACAGCCTTACACTGATTCACCACAGAGCTGATGATATTGGAGCCCTATTGAACAGCTATGTTTTGTAAGCCATTCTCCAGCCCTACGCACACAAATTTGATTGGACTAAACCACTAGATGTGATGGGAAAAGTGTTTGAACTTCTTCCCTATTGCAAGTAATTTGTTGGAGTTTGTGATATTTCTTGAGCAATTAAGAGTCAATTAGTCAGGTGAATAAGAACATGAAAAACTGGAAATCAATTGTTTCAGGTGAAAGGGAAAGATCAAGATTATAAATAAACCTACAATTTACAGAATATGATGGATTTGATAATAATTTAGAGAAGCTGAGTTAGTCTGTATTTTGGATGGGAGTGCTAAATGACAAAAGCAGCTTATTAGGGCATGCTAATTCATGTGTAAAAGGGAGACCAGTATAACAGTGAACTCTATACTCTAATCTCAAAGCTGGTTGTAAGGCATGATTTACACTCACACTGGTTTGTAAGGGCAGAGAGCAACAGTTAACCTCACTGAGAAGATACACTTGTCAATAATATGCTAATGAAATAGATACTATTTTGATAGCTAAGTTTTGAGATTTAATTTGAAAGTAATTTTCAGCATTTGTTTCAGCCTTACATCACCAGTGACTCAAAATAAATCATTTGTCTCTCTCATCAGGTTGAGACACTTCTGAAATCAGATAGCTAAAAGTGAAAATGTCTTCCACATAGTCAGAGAGATCTCATTGCAGTAGGGAATTGGAGGACCTAAATTTATGTGCTTTTTGAAAATGGGTATCTCAGTGCAAATAATTGGCAGTGATATAGAGATGAATTGATAGCATTGCAGGGTTGAGGGCAACCAAATGCAATGTGGACTTAGTGTGGTTACCTTTCTGTAGGGGGAATGGGGCTGCAGTGGAACTTGGAAGGACAGGACATCAATTTTTAAAGAAAAAACCTGAACATTAAATGTCACTGTTTTTTAATCAGATAAATGGATGTATTAAATATACAACTGGAAAATTTTGGCAACATTTATTTCAGGCATGTCTGGGGCCTTTGAAACAAAATTTCATCTCTTTAATAAATCATTAGTAAAAATTCCAGCTACCGAAGTTATAAGAAGCTTTTTGCTTCAGATTAATGGAATTTCTTTGTATGGGTAGGCAGCCAAAAAGATACTAACTCTCCAGGCTGATAACATAGAGCTGAGCTCTGGGGCCCAAGAAAAGCTCTGTTGACTTCAGTGGGGCTCTGGGCTTTCTGTGGTAGGGTCTTAACTGTAGAATCAGGAGCTGATGAAGCAAAACTGCATCTCCAGGTAAGCTAAAAACACCTAAGACAACAAAAACTGAAACACACAAATTCTGTCCATGAAGAAATAGTTATGGTGTTTATTGCACTTTGAATGCCTGCTCTAATTTTTACTGTCATGGTTGGTTATCTGCTTTTTCTTATTTTATGTCTTTGAATTGTAAATACTAAATGCGATATTTTATTGAATTTGTAATCATTTCTAGAACCGTGAAATGATGAAATGTAGTAGCACTGAATTACATGGACCTAGAAATATAGATTATACACAAATTTCCCAAGGAAGACAAAATCCTAGAATTATTTACCTTTTAAATGTATACATTACTGACTCTGTTAATGTGTATTATTCCAGTTTTAATCTACTTCAAAAAAATCTGTATCTTGGAGGAGAGACTCTTTGATCAAACCTGATTAAACCTTTCCATCAGGTTCCTCAGCCTATAGAAGAGAATTCTGAGTACCTTCAGAGACTAAACTTCTCTTCAAAAGCTTTTGGAGCATAATTTGATTCAGTCAAAGCTATCTCTATAATCCTCTACAAAACTAAGGGAAATTCCGAAGTGTTTGAAAAGGAGTGAAGTTTAATTTTTCTTCAGTTAGCTAGGAAGGTTTAGAAAAGTTTTACTTACCAAATAAATTTTGTAAAGCACAGAGTGTTGAGAGTGTATAGTTCTTCCACAGAGCTAAAATAACATTCTTTTGAGAAAGCAAATGCAAAAGCTGAAATAACAAAATAATATTTCTTAAACACTGACTGTTTCTTAAATGCCTGTACTTTCTTTTAGTTGACAAATTGGTTATGCTTTTTTTACTAGTACTTTAATGTACTCAAAGGTGATCACTCCAGGGCAGAATCTAAACAAAGTAGGTGAAACGACAGAATCTAAACAAAATAGGTGAAACAACAGAATCTAAACAAAATAAATACATAGGGAATGTAAGCATATTTATTCTTATGGTCATTTTACCTGGGACACCTCTGAAGACTTTCAGTAAGAGTGATGGTGAAAGGAAGATGAAAAACAGTTGTGGTTATTCACAGTATTGGGAGAACTCTTCCTCAGCAGAGAAAAACAAAGCATGCAATTAGAAGATGTTTCAGGGTAGACTTTGGATTACACTAGGGGCAGCTTGCACTTGTGGCCAAGTAAAGGGAGTTAAAACCCTATGAATTACATGTACAGCCACACTGAGGCTAATTTATGTTGCCCCAGCAGTTATACTGCTGAGGTTACAATGATGTAATGAAAGTGGACAGAGTGGTCACAGTGTAAGAAGATACTGCTCAATGTCTGAATCACAGTAAGCAAAATGATTGTGTGAAAGCTTAACCCTCCATTGTCGGGAAGAAGGCAACTTAGCTAATACCATCTCAGCCTAGCAGCTCATTCTTTTCAGTTTCAAAATCTCTATTTTGTAGCCTCAGATACAGAACAATCAGTTTGTTTGAGGCAGTGGGGGTAAATTAATTAGAAAAGGCCTGACTTTGTTTCTTGCATCTGTAATTAACTATTTCAGACTGAAAAAAATCAGAAGTAGAAATAGTAAATGATCCTGCTCTGCCCCAGGCAGGTGGTTAAGGAAGAGCGAGAGAGAGATCATGCAGAGTTCTGTCTGGATCTCAGTAGGCAAGGCTCAGTAATAAATGGCTTAATAAAATAACTGTTTAGATGGAATAAGAAGAATATTATAGTTAGTGGTACATCTTATATGTCATGACAATATGAGGCTGAATTTATGCCAGTGTGGGAAAGCTAGTAAAAATTTGTAATCCAATTAAAAACATGGCTTCTTTGCAAGAAGATATTAAAAGATTAATATTTATATATTATAAAAATTATAATGTATTCTTGTTATTCCTATGTCTCTGTGTTCTCTGAAAGGATGAAATGATTATAGAAATGGATGGTGGAAAAAATAGCTGGAACTACCTTGAAGGAAGACTAATTCTGGAAGTACCTTGAAATACTAATGCTAAATGCTTGCTTTCAGAAGCTGGTTTCCTCTGTAGCCTTCTTCAATTAGCATGAAAACATCATAGAGATACAGTTATACTTAATTAGGGATCCATGAATCCAGGAAATGAAACAGTCCATTCTCTGTGGACACTGCAGACAGTGACAAGATATGTGCTTTGTGGATCTAATCTGTTTTACTTGTGTCCCAGCCACAGATTGCAGCAGTTCTTGCAAAGATTGTCTAATGGGTTTTTTTAGCCATATTTTCTACGTATAGGAAAATGACTCCGCCACTAACAGAAACTGCTGTGTTTTGGGGTTTTTTTCTGAAAAAATAACTATTCCATAGGAAGATGAGAGACAATTCATGTTACAGGAACTCAGCATGTTACAGTGGCAAATGCCACTGATAAAGTCATGATTTATGAACTTCCCAGGATAAAAAGCAAGAGAATGACTTATGGTTATCTTTCAGCAGATTGAGAAAGCCACAGACTAACTGGCAGGAAGCAAAGCTTAAGAATTGCTCACAAAATCTGAACAGATTGTTCTAAACTTTTTTCTCTTCTGCATTCATGAAGGCCTAGTGCTTTGTTTGGAAAGAAACAAATTTGTTCTCAGAAGCTGAGTCATTTAACTGAATTTTCATTGGCGTGTTCAGGCACTAGTGCTTCAGAATAATGTCCTTAATTAATGACTTCTGGAAGGAAGACAAAGTAGAATGAAATTAGAGTCATTCAAGATTCTGACAGTAATAGTTTGAAAGTCAACTGCTGCAGGGTTTCTAAAGGAGAAAACGAAGATTCTGTTGAAAGTGTCACTTTCAAAAAAACTTGAAAGATTTCTGTGAAAAGCAGAGATACATGTTTGCACATGATTGTATAAAGAAGTGATAGGTAGGTTGTTTAGCCTGTGACATAGCCACAATTGTGGAATTTATAGGCAGTGGCTGAATTTTCAGGCTGGAGATATCAGGCAAGCAGTATGTATTTGGTGCAGTAGATATTGCAAGTTGGGAGTTTTCAGGTGAAAATCACACAACAAAAGTCAGGAAAGGAAACATTTTATTGCCTTCACGTGCAGATTTTGGAATGGATGGATAGGATTTCTGTTTATAGTGAGGACTTGCATAACCAGTACAACCAGCAACACAACACCAGTGTGTGATACAAGGAGCCAGGATGTGGGGAAAAAAATTCAGGCTTTAAAATTTTTTTTTAGCTCGGATTCAGACTGAGTTCTCAAACTTGTGCATCTTGAATGAGAAACCTGACTGTGGCAATTAATCTAGTATCTTGGTCTCAGTATCACTGTTCATTGGTTTGCAATGTTAATTAGGCCAACTAGAGACAGGATAGGTGCTCATCCAGCATTGGTGTTCATGTCATTGGTGTGGGCTACAAAGAGCCAGGGCCTGCGTTGTGGTATTCCTTCTTCCAGACAGCTAATTTGGCAAGCAGTTCTTCTGTGACAAGCAGGCTGGTTTTCTGTCTCCCATTTCAAAAGGCTCTGGCTTTTCTAACTTCTAGAGAATATTTTTTTTTTTGGATCCTGAAATTCACATTGAAAGAGTAACCACCTGCTTCCCTAGGTGCAATGGTTGTGTCCCAGAATTGAATCTTGCCAAGAGACAGCTGCTACAGCTCTGGCTGAAAGCTGTGGGTAAGTACTTAGCACATCCACAGAAGGAAAGAAGCTAGAAGAAAGACATTTCTGAGAAAAATTTGACGTGGCACCATGTTGCAGGGATGAGATTTTTTTCCATTGCTCTGGTGGGAAAAATTATGCTTTTTTTTCCCTACTGGAAAAAACGACAAGGCAAAACTTAATACTTTTCTTTCATGCTGATGTCACTATTCATGGACCTACAATGTCTCCTGTTTCTCCCTTTACCCTCCATCTCTCTCCTGCCCTCCATCCCAACCCTCAGCGTCAGTTCCAGAGCACAAGAAAATGCATGTGTCTATTCAACAGAGAAGTTTAAGCTAATGTTTAGATCCCAATGATGGTGGACAACAATATGCTTAACCATATGGAGCACACTGGGCTCAATCAACCTTTCAATAAGGAGAAATGGTGGAGTCAATAAAGTAACGTTGGTGTCAGTGAGTTAAGAAAATACGCTCCATAATTTCTTCAGACTGTTGTCTAAGCAGACTCACTCCAACCATTTTCTCCTTATATTTTTTTTTAGTTTTTATTAGCTTTCCATTAGTTTTATTTTGAAAAAAGGGGAGCAGATTTTTACCTCTCTGATGCTGTGTTATTTCTACATGAGTAGATTTTTACAACACTATATGTTTCTCTTACCTCAAAAGAAGAAAAATAAAGAATTTTTAAGAAAGAAAGAATGAAAACCTGACCTCTGCTTCACATCAGAGCAACACAGCTCTGACACATTTTTTGCTACACTCCCACTGCACAACAATATGAGCTGGGATGAGTTTTGCAGTAAACATTTGAGTTTTGTGTTTTGACAGACCAGTTTTGATAGATGAGAAAATAGTAATGGCTTATGGGGAAAATGATGCTTAGAATATGTGGCCATTCTTCTAGAAACTAAGGATTGATAAATCTTAAGTCTCCCTGTAAACACAGGAAGAAGTGATGTTTTGTGTTCACAGTGCAGATCTGTCTGGATTTAGGGTCAAGGACTGGCTGTACTTGAAGATACATAGGAGAAACCAGAAGTGAAAGGGTGAGAGAGCTCAATCTGAACTTTGTGAGTTCAGAGACATTGAGATATATGATTGCTTTGGAAGAAAACTTTTCCTGGGGGCTTACAATTATTTTCACTTTCACAGTGTGACTTCCTTTCTTTCAAATATTATATGAATTTTGAAGATATAAAATCTTTTTTTTTCTGAACAATGAATTATCCTCAAAGGAGCTAAAGGACACGTGCAAATCAACAACCCTTGTTCTTATAGGGGACCTTAACTTTCCACAGACACCACCAAAGTGGGAACATTTCAGCTTAGCTGGGAACACTACACAGGCACCACAAACAGGTCCAGAAGACTCCTGAAATACCTGGATGATAACTTTGTGGAACACTAACTAAGTTATCAAAGTTTTCTCCTCTGAATACTGCTAGACCTTAGTTCTCTGGTGTATTACATTGTTGAGACACAGGCAGAGCCAAGTGTTCATCAGAAGGCTCATTATTTCAACATGAAAAGAAAATCTCATTGAAGCAGGCATATAGTCTGAACAAGAGGCAAAGAAATTGTTAATTACATGTTATTGCAACTGATAATACGCACTGAGCAGCCCATGAAAATGCTGACAGGACCTGAAAATATTGACAGGAATGGAATTATACTCCCAAAATAAAAAGAAGTAAAGAATATGAGCTGGTAAACTACACTGGAATCACTGAACCGATAAGAAATATTCTATAACTATTAAAAGACTTGAATGTCCCTGTCAAAATAAAGTTTTTTGAAAGCAGTAAAGAAAGATAAGTGTTGTACTGAACTCTTGCAAAAAACCTGCATGTGGAATGGTGATGAAAAGTGCCTGAACATAACAGACTCAAACACCATAATGTTCTCCAAGCCAATAAAATAGCAGCTTTCTTAGTTTTGCACACTTATTTTGTTTTTAAAGACCGATGAAGAGAGCAGCCATATTTTACTCCAGAATAATTCACTGTGAAAATTAAAACCAATTGCTACCCTAAACCTGAACTTACACATTCACAATTGTCTTTTTGTTTGTTTGTTTGCTTATTGTTCTGTAGATTTTAGGATTCTTGGGAAATTTTGAGAGAAGAAATGATTTTTGATTCAAGTGCAGGGGACTATCGAAATTATATTTAAAAGCTATGGACTATATTGACTAATCTGTGTCATCTGATTTAACTTCAAGGGTTGATTTATCACGAGTTACTGTAGGATTGATTTATCCTATAAATCAAATACTCAGGGAAAGAAGTTACCTTTGTCCGT
Organism: Monarcha castaneiventris obscurior; assembly: GCA_026261815.1. Classification (NCBI taxonomy): domain Eukaryota; kingdom Metazoa; phylum Chordata; class Aves; order Passeriformes; family Monarchidae; genus Monarcha; species Monarcha castaneiventris. The sequence continues at coordinate 262,308 of JAMPIT010000482.1, forward strand.
AGGTGTAGTCAGTCTGAATACTTGGTAGCACTGTTAGTGTTAATACACATGGAATCAAAACTTTCAGACCTTGCAGGCACAAAATGTAATGAGTGATGGTCTATTCATCTTTAGGGAATAAAAGTATTATGTGTGAATTTTTGAGAATATTTTAAAGACAATATAGAGTATTAAAAGGCCAAATGATATTCAGGCAAAGCAGTGATAAAGAGTATTGTTTAAAAAAGTTCCCCATCTGCAAAAACCAACCTACCCACAAAAAAGAAAACAACCTAGAAACCATGGAGTATCTTCTCAGTCCTGGAATTCAGATATAAACTGATAGATTACAAATGAATAAATGAATCACACAACAGTTTAGAAAGTTTGCAATTAACTGGATTTATGGCAAATCAGTAAAGCAAAAAAACCCTCTAAGATAAATATAACAAAGTACTCTAAAAGGCACCAAGGCAGACAAGTCCCTAGCTGAAAACCTTGAGAGAAAATGGGTGGTTTAGGAACCCCACCAGCCAGGAATAGAAAATGACAAAAGACATCTAGTTTAGAAGAAATATGAGAGTTTCAGACCATTTTATAGAGCATTACATACTACAGATAATACACTTACTCAACAGGATCATGTGAAAAGGAGAAATTTCCTTTTCTTGGAAGGGAAACAAAGGTTTCTGAGCCTAAAAGGACTAAAAGAACAGCTGATTATAGGGCCCCATTACAAGGATGAGAATTGTTGCAGAGGTCCTTAACAAAGTGCTGGTGCATTAGGGAATCAATTTACATGAGAACATCTAAATTAATCAAGATTTGTTGTAGGTAACAAAGCAGATGCTCAGATCCTGACACTCCTAAGATGTACTTGTGGTCTATCAACCTTTGATGTAGACAGTGCATAAACCAGAGCAAGGACTAATAAGAGACCTCTGGTAAAAGGTGAGCTTTTGCATTCCTAATCTTTACGAGGTGCTTTGGCTTTTGGCAAGGTGGAAAGGTGCTTTCCTATGTTTCTGTAGGTTAGGGAGGGAATCCAGGGAGGGATGTTCCTTGCTGCTGACACTGCTAGCACTGGCAAGGCACCTCTGACCACCTAGAATCCCTCAAAAAAAATGGAATAACAGAGCAGACACAGAACATTTTACAGCTCTGTTGAGCTCATTTTTGTACACCCTCCTTCTGAAAGATGACTATATTCCAAGCATGTGGACTTTGTACTGCCCTGGGAAATAGAGAGCTAGATGTCGTTTGGGAATCCTAGTATCTGAAAAAGACCTGTTCTGTAAGACATGTTATTAGCTTAGATGGGTAAAAGTAAAATTTTGAAGAAGTGTATTAATCCCTTAGAACACTGTAGTTTTTAAAGCAATTTTTATATTAGTCTAGTGTAAAAAACCAAAAGTTCTTAAATTAGGCAGTACAGAGGGTTTTAATTGTGTAGGAATGCTACTGTTAAAGTGTACACACTCCAAAAATTTAATTTTCTACTTCTGTGTTCACATACATTTTTATCCCAGACGACACTACAAGGATTTGACACGGTGCTCGCCTGAAAGCAGCGTACAAGGATTTGCATATTAGGACTAAATAGGCTTTCCAAGGTAGGCGGTCTTGCAACTTAACACACAGTGGTATATTATCATGCAATTTGGGGGAAAGATGGTACAAAACAGCATGAAAGCTTATTCAGAGATGTGGATTAAAATGAGAAAAAAATGGTGTGTAGAAATGGTTTATATAATTGGCTTCTGAAAAAGACATAAATTCACTCCAACAAATCCCTTTACTAAGGTTATTTTAAGATTCCTAGATAAATATAAAAAATTGTAACTCTCTCCTTATTTACCACTATAGCTGAAAACAAGGAATTTTTCCTTAAACACCCTCCAGTATTTATTTCTCATTGACTAGTTGAGCTAACCACGCAATTTGGTCAACCTTTTGGAGAGGAAATGTACGTGCTACCTTACCAAGGGAACTGTACTTTTTGCTTCATTTGAGAAAAACTAAAGCAAACAGGGAATCAATTCAGCTGAAGGAGTGAAGGGATATGTAGTACAAGGGGTTGTAATCTTTTTAATATTCCAGTTTGTCTTTGAGGAAAGATTTATTTATTTATTTATTTTAATACCCTTGTATATTGTAGCCCTTGTTACAGTGCTTGTTACAAATCCAAATATTTTGGGTGGGCATGAGCCCTCCTGTGTGTGGCAATGTCCTGTTAGAGCCTTCACCACTCAGCCACAGACATACCTGCTAAGTGCTTTTCTGAAGTAATAGTATCCCTGTGGTAGATGGGATGTCAGAAAATACAACAATACAAGGTAGCAGACACTTGTCTTTTATTACATTCCTCTTAGCATTGGTTGAACTAATAAAGGACAGTTTCTCCTCACAAGCCTTGCCCATTCAGAGATTTTTTTTTTTCTCGATTTCAATGATAATAGATCACAATTCTTAGCTGCTAGACTCTGAGGTACCCAAATATGAAGGTATCTATTTCCCTTTACACCGAGTATATTCTTCTCCCTGGAAGACTATGTTATATTAAAACATGGGACACTTTTTTGTACAGAGAGGCAGTGGAAACAGTAATTTAATTATTGAGTTTTGAGCTCTGATTTAGAAGGTGAGAAAAAGTGCAACACTCAGTAATGCTGAGATTCTTGGAAGTGTCTTTTTTATTTGTTTTAGGCAACTATATTACACAACTGCAAGCTTTTCCTTTACACTGTTTTATTGGTAGATTTGTAGTGGTAGATTAGGTTTTTTTAGATAATTTGGAACACTAGACATGCCTGATAAACAGTCGAGGGCTTTTTGCATATTAAAATTTTTAAACTTTGGGCTTAAGGAGTTCCTGTATGATTGATATGTCTTTTAACTGGTATGCTGTTGTCCAGAAAAAAAAAGTTCAGCTACCCAGCTGCCCTCATCTTCTCTAACCAGTCTTTATGCAATGGTCATCCCTGTTACTTTCTTTTCATTGCCTCTGGAATCACTGTCTTTTTTCATACTTCTTGGAATAAAATAAATTAGATTATTAGCTAAAATTAAATTTTCTGTAAAAAGCATCTTTCAAGAACATTTTAAATTGGATTTTGTTGATGTAATGTAAAGTAGTAATGATTTTAGAAATTTTCCTTTTATGTTTTTTTGTTATAACTTGCCTTTTTTTTTGTTTTCTTGACATATAGTATTAATTTAATTGTGAGAACATGCAGACCATCATAAGCCATATAATTAAGAAGATAAAACATCTATATAAATTCCCTTTTTACTATTATCTAGAAAAACATTAATATTCTGAGGAATATCTGACATCTTATTTTTCTTAATAAAATTAAAATAAAATTTTATTAATCTTATTAATCTGCTCAAGTGCCCATAGCTGTGTTTTCAGTAACAAATACTAACAGCATGAGATGTTCCTGTGACATCCCTTAGAATGGTCTGTGAACTGTTTAGCTGCTCTCACTGCTTCCTCTGTTTCACTGGAATCCGTGAGGAAAAGCAAAGTCAGTGGTCAGAGCTGACCACAAACACCAGTGGCTCGCTCTCTTGGAAGTGTGAAGTGTTTGCAGTGCTGGTGCGTGCCCTTAGGGCCCTGACACCTTATCAGACCCCCAGAGCACTCACCGTACCCCTGAGCCCACCTGCCCTCTCTAAGCCCAGGCCAGTGTCTGCTTCAGAAACCCAGTGGCCATATATTGGCTGTGTGGCTTTTGGTAGTCCCCAGTGACCCTGCAAGCCCTGCATGAGACACTCATGTTAACCAGGCTTCACACACGTGAATGTCTACAGAAACACCCAGCCCCTCTTGTTCAGGGCAGTATGTCTAGATCCAACTGGGAACATCCCTCTGCCATGCTCTTGGCAGGCGGTCAGAGTAGTCTGACCCACCCTCTCCCTGGAAGAATGACATAATACCCAGTACCCAGATTTCCCCCCAGCAGCTGTTCCAGTGCTGTGCTGTGCTGTGCATTGGCAGCAGGAAAGGTGCTGATAGCACACCAGCATTGTGGCTGCAGCTGAGCAGAGCTGGTGCAGCACCAGCACTGTCTCCTCAGCTTTCCATGCCTCGCACTGCCCTCCCCCATAGGCTGGGGGTGGGCAAGATCCTGGGAGGGGACACAACCAGGCCAGCTGACCCAAATTGACCAAAGGGATCTGCCATACCATAAGATGTCAGCTCAGATATAAAAGCTAAGGGAAGGAGGAGGAAAGGGGAAGATTCCTAGTAAGTGGCCAGAGAGTGAATGCTGATGGAAAGTCAAGGATAAAATCTTTTGTTTTCCTCTCTTTGTTTATGCATACACAAACCACTTTTGCTTTAGTAAACTGCCAGGCCAGCCTTTTAGAGGAACCCTGATGTGTGGCAGCACAGACATGGAGCACTTAGCATGGCATGAGTGCTCATCTAGCGTGCTTATTTCTGAGAGAAGTCACACGGATGCATTGTGCTACCCTGAGTTTTTCTTTTCATCTATCATGAATGTGCTCCTCTCTGTGGACCCAGCTCTCAGGTCAGCCTCTGCTGTCCATGCCAGATGGTGATGTGGCAACTTCATTACTCATTGAGGAATATGCCAATACACTGTTATGTGTATAGATCTAGATGGAGATCTTCCCTTTTATGGAAGAATGAAAAAATGGCCAAGTCAAAATGCTGTTGCTCTGAAGTACCACAGCAGATCAGAAAAGAGGTAATTAAGACAGAGGAAACTTAAACATTTTAAGACAACGTGAGAATAATGGATTGATGCAAGCCAAGTTAAGTCATTAGGATTTCTCGCACTGACTACTGGATTCAAGCAGGAATAGGAAATCAATGAGAACATTTGAATTCAGTGGAAAATGCACTTATAGTCAAAGAGTAATTTTCCATCAGAACTGGCTTTTAGTAGCTAAATTTCTACTGTTACTAATATTTAAAATTATTGCTTCTTAATTTGCATATATCTTTTTACATGAAAAAAATTTGCTCTCTCCAAACAGTAACAGTGAGGCATTTTACTTTAGAAATATCATAATTTCGGTGTCTATCTAAATGTTGAAGTTTTGAGCAGTGGAGCTACGGTGTGAATTTAGAGGACTACGCACTTATCCCTGTGCAAAATGGCTTTGACTGATTCAAAAGTTATCTCCCCATACCAATATGATTGGCCTCATTAACATTATACCATTGATTTCTTGTCATTGCACAGGGTTAGAGTTGCAAATCATGTTGAGTTTCAAAACACCTGCTGTATGGGCTCATCAAGCCATGATGATGTGTTTTTTTTTTCCTCTTTTATGCTTTTACATTCATAGAAATCAATTTAGTTTCTGGCTATAGCATTTATTTTTTTTTCTGCATGAATGCAATTCCAGTCTTAAAAGCAGAGGTTTACAATGACTGTATTCAAAAGCCTTTATGTGCATTCAAAATAATTCTTCAATTTAAGTTCACCAGTGGGTAAATTCACGGGAATAACGGATTTGAAGTGACTATTGCAGAATAGCAAGGGAAGGAGTATTTAAAAAATTCATTATTAGTAGAACTAAGGATAGTGGCTTTGGTTCAGAAAATCATTAAGTAAAAATGCCTAAATTTCATAAAAATTCTACAATACCAGTAACATAATCTGTCTTTAAGAACAAAGCTAACACTAAACATTCCAGAAATGTTTTCATGAATATCAATGCAGTGTTGAGCCACAAGTTAGAGCAGTACACTTTGTTTTCCTTGAAAAACTTCAGAAGCCTAGGGTTTTTTTTGAGTACTAAAGTACTGAGAGTACTCAGTGTTTGTGGTAAAATACAGGGACTAATATATTTTCAGAATTAGTATGTACAGTTTAGAGAGCTCTGTTACTTAGTGTGCTAAAGAGTTTTGCAATTGTGAAATTTTTTGTCTTGACGGATTTGGTCTAAAAAAACTTTATAGATTTATTTTATGAGGTTTTGTTTTATCTATATGTGATGACATTCTGTCATTTAAATTAGATAACAATTACTTATTCTTTTTAGGCAAATCTGGTTAAACTACATTTAACATATTAGTGATCAATTTTTCTCCAGTAATGCAATTGTCAGAATATCATGGTATTTAGCCAGTTTACATAAAAGGAAAAAAAAAAATTGTTATTCCCTTAGTGGTTTGCAATCACGTATTATAAAGAAGAAATGCCAACAGTTTAAGAACTTATTTTGCTCTCTTGTGACTAATCAATGCCACAATAGCTCCTTTACACAGTGGGACAGAGCCCTTTGTAAGCACATTATCCTACAAAGAAAGCTGCCTTCAATTTTATTCTGTCAGAGACTGTGAGACTGTCAAGAGACTGTGAGACTTTTACAAGTCTTCCCATTTTCCTGAAGGTAGAAGCAATTCTGCAGACGCAGTCCTACCTCAAGTAGATTAATCAGGGGAAGAGCATTTAAATGAATCCCTGTGGGAGTTTTTCAATACTCAGGTGCCCTTTTTACATAGCTCAATAGGAGAAAAGCATACCCTTCTTTCCTCTGTAAAATGAGGATGCTGATACGAACTTCAGTGATGGACTGTGAGAATTAATGTAATTAATGCTTAGAGTGCTTGGGTAGGATTCTGGATAAGAATGAATTGTTATTATGATAGGTATTAAAAATAATTACGAGGAACGGTGGAAATTTCTACCAGTTTCCATGTTAGGGTTTTGATGTACCACATTGATTTTGCTGTGACTCCATATAGAGAAAGATGCAGTGAGTAAAACTCCAGTACTGAAGAGTGGCAGATTAACATCTTTCTTCCCCTTTTATTTCTGACATTTTTAAAGAAAAAAATCTTTGTTAAAATGATATGGATTTTTTTGGCGGGTTTTTTTGGTATGGTTATCTCTTTTTTTTTTTTTCACTTTCAGTTTGAGCTTGTCTCTCCCCAGGATTTTGTGACACATGTAAAAAGAAGGTGTCAAAATACATATGTTTAGGTTTGAAGAATCTACTACTGTATATCCTTATGTTCTAAAAGTGCTCCTGAATAATTCTTCTTCAAGCTTGTGGCCCTTGAACAAAGGATTACATACATTAGAGATGTATTTGCTCTCATGTGGATTGGCAGGAGGAAATCCCATTAAAGTTAATGGGAGGTAGAAGAGCATATGTGAAGAAGAAAACATCCCTAAGGAGGTAATAAAGATGTTCCATTTTCTGCCTACATAAAATGTCAGAGCCATCTAGAACTAATCTTGCTTATTATTAAGAAGAAAAGAAGCTTGCAGAACTGCTGGAGAATGAAAATGCAAGATTTCATCTGTATGCTTAAGTGTAACTAGAGAACAAAAGTAAAATTTAAATCATGTCTAATCCACATTTGGTACATGCTTATACAAAACTAAGATCAGGAAAGCCACAAGCACACTGTCATGGAAAACTAGGCATTATGCAGAGCAGTTATGCTTGAGGAAAAAGGGAGGCAATGTAGCTACTCCCATTAATCAAAGAAATCCATCTATGTTTCTACTCATTCCCACGGTATCAGCCAATGTGTGTTTCACATTCTGAACATGCATGTAAGATTGATGTTTATTTGATGAATATTTCACTATAAATGAACAAACTTTTCAGAGACACACAATGCTTCTGGATTATTCTGTCTGTCCCTGACACTTTATTGCAGGGTTGAAAAGCTTTCATATTAGTCATGTTCCCTTCTTGGGAGATGGATCTGCAATGGTAACACTATTTTATCTCTAATTCTTTCAGTAAAATAGCATGGGTATCAGGCAGTCTCAGCCAATTAAATATCAATTAATTTTAACCTTACACACTCCTGGCAATATCACTTCTGGACCAATGTCATTTTAATTGGCATCTTAGCAAAGACTCAGCAGAAACAAGAATGTATACTGAATGCCTTGAAATGGATTGTGTTTTCTCCCTGATGGGGAGACTGGCATTTTAACTTCTTGGATCTTAAATAAATGTCAGATCTTATAAAATACAATTTTTCTCTCTTCATTTCAGATAGGACTATGGACCTTCCCTATCTGTGAAGGAACTGAAGATGGAATGGGAGAGGAGATGAAGAGTGCCATTTGCACATGCTTTCCCAGGAGCTGGTCAGGATTGCCTTTTGGGGAGGGAAATGAATTTATATTACCTGTGCTTTCCCTACCCAAAGCTTTGAAGGGGAAGTAAGGGGCACTCTGTCACATCTAAACAAAATATTACATCCTCTAAACTATCTTCAGACTGCTAATTTCACCACTCAAGAGATGGTATCTTGTTTCATAATTTTTCATCCTATTTGATAATGTTTATTTTTCCCTTGCAGCCACCCTCTGGAACAGTTTTACTGTGGATGCATAAATGTTTAGTAAGTCCCGTGAAGAATTCTGCCCAAGAATGCACTCCTGCTTTTCAGCATCCAAGTCACTGAAGATAATTTAATGTGGTTTTTTTTCTGACTTCCTTTTTCTTTTCTTTTCAAAATTCACATTAAGGTAAAAATCCCAGCTCATCCCATTGACTGACATGTATTCTTTGCCAATCAACATCCCTGGTGTAGGTTGTCATGTTATTATGTTAGTGATACATTTGGTCCTCAGCAACTGCCTGTGAGAATGAATTTATTTTAAACTTTGCAAATATATTTGCTGTATTCCCATAATAATTCTGAAAAATATTTCAGCAGGTACATTGGAATCTGAGGCTAGCATGAGGTCAAATGGGTGATGTCATTCTGTACATCTCCTAGTTCCCTGACTTCCCAAGCTGACTATATGTACTTACTAGTCAGCAAAGAAAACCTGGACAGATATTTCTTGTGCACTAACTTCTTTCTCATTGCATCCTTTCCCTGATTAGGAAATTAGGATTAGGAAAAACCAGACTATGTTAACTTTTCTTGCCATAGGTGTCTTGTGGGGAATCCTGAAAAAAAGCTGTTCTAAAGCCCTACTGTACTCTGACAATCTGTTTAACACAACAACTGATTATTGCAGTATTATAAGTCCAACTCAAGAAGCACATTGCGTATAAAACAGTGATGAGTTACTGTATTTCAGCTTTAACATATGCCACAGAGGAATAGGGCAACATTGAAAATAATACATATTATTTTTGACTCATTAAATGGTTTGTTCCATTTTCTTACTTTCTGAAAAGAAATTTTAAAGAACTTTCTACTTTGAAATGTAACAACAAGATAGAATCTGTATGATTTAGGTTCACCTCATATGAGAAGGGCAGTAAACTATCCCAAATTTGACAAAACAGCAATATTTAATTTCCATAAGCAAATCAACCTCTCTTTTACCTTTTGAAGGTAAAATCACACAGCAGAAACAAGCAACAAATAAGACTAACATATTTTATTGATAAAACCAAATCATCATTCTAATAAAACATTTCTAGCAGATTCTTATGCTACTAACAGACTCTTTGGTCTTACAGAAACAAAATAAGTAATAATAATTATGAATTTGAGAAAACAGTTCCAAGAGAAAAGTCCATTTATCTTCCTAGTTTATCCAAGCTCTTCCAGCACAAGCTCATGTTTGCTTGTGAGCTATGTGTAGTTCTGTGTCACATAAACTATTTAGTATCCCCATTAGTGGCACCTTATTTTCTTTTTTTTTGTTAGTAAAGCCAAACTTTGAATGTATTTTTGAGGATTTTAAAGAGCTCTGTTATCTGTTCTTCATTTTAATCAAATAGTGCACTGAAAATTTTATTACTCCATTAACAAAACCTTGGTCTCTTCTATCTCAAAGGTCAAGTACTGCACACTATGCTACCTTCTGTTATTAAAATGGCAAATCTCTTCAACACCTCAGTTTCTGTTTGTTATTAGGAGTGTTTATGTAAATAACAATGCTTTATTTAATCACCATTTCTTTGAATTTATACTGTGAAAATGCCTGTGAGGGGTAGTCTGAGCTCTTTTACCATATAAACACTGTCTTTTGTTTAACAATCTAATAGAGGTTTGCAAACATATATCAATTAAGCATCACAAGGCCCCTTTGAGAGAGACATTATAATAAGCATTATCCTTGTTATACAAATATTAAAGAGGTTTCTACTTGTTGAAAGTCACACAGTGATTTAGTTCTAGACATGGAATTAGAAATTATTTGTTCTGTGTTCTAATGATTCTTTCACTCTTCATTTTTTCAAGTATGATGGTGATCATAAATAACAAACTAAATACACAACGGATAGCGGGTATCATGGAACAATCTGATTGTTAGTATCTGTCCTTGGCTGCTCTGTAGTACAAAGGCTAACTCAAATGTGCTGCTTTGGGTAACAAATACCAATAAGGGTTATGTTCTCTTCTCAGTATGTGTTTGTAAGCCTCAGTAATGATAATGGAAGTTATGTGCCTGCAGGAGAATGAAAGAAGAATTTATCTATCAAGTCAATGATCCATGAACTCAGAAGAAATTATGTAGTCTACTATGAAGGCACTGAAGGAGTCATTATAGCCTATTAGGTAAATAATGTGTTTTTTAAAAGTCTCTACATAGAATATGCATGTAGCTAATAAACTATAAAGCTCAGATGGAGTCCTTGTATTATTATTGAATTACTGTGCTTCAAGATCGCGATCTTCAGCTGAATATTCAGATGATATTTTGAGAAGGATGAAGGTTTTATTCCACATTGCTGATGGCTATGCAACAGGCCTGTGTATTGGAGTGTGCCTGTATCAACCTGCTTGGGAACAGGTGACAGCAGCCGTGCAATGACTTCTGGCTTCTTTTGACAGACCCCATAAGTGGCCTGACACAAAAACTCACATTTAAGAAGCCAATTAATCTTTTAAAAGAGAATAAACATTTTGTTGAATCAATACTGTGTCAAGACTATAGACCACTCTCAGTTGCTAGCAGAGTCACTGAGAGTAGAGAATGCTACTCATGATGCGCCTAAAGGTGAAATTTTGGGCACTTCTCTAAGGAGCCTGCAGCTCATCTTTTGCAACACTTAGCAGTGAAACAGCTGGTCTCAGCAAGCTGATATAAACCACAGGGATTGTGGTGCACAGGCCTTCTAATGGAGAAGCCCTGGTTCTGAAGCCATTATTATGTGGAGTGGTGAGTTGCGGCATAGCCATAAAAAAGGAAATAAGGAGTCTAGAATTGTGACTAAACGTCCTTTGTCCAAGAGCTGGAACACTCTTCTGGATGCATACATATCAAAGGTCTTTTTTCTTTCTAGCAACCTTTAGAATCTCAGCCCTTTAGAATACCTTCAAAACAACCAAGACAAATGGGATGTCACAAGCTGTGAAGTAAATTTGGCTGAAGTTATGCAGCTGAGTAAAGAGCAGCAGAGCCATGAATAAAATCCAGGTCTTTCCACATCTGGTTTGTTACTCCATTCCATAGATCCCATTGTTTTTTTAGTTCCTGAAAATTGTTCCTATCTCACATTATCTCCAAATGAAAACTATTCTTTTCTTTACTGTGCCTCATTTATTCTGCGTGTGAAATAGTGCAGTAACCCCAGAAACGTTATGGGGAAGAGCCTTATCTGTGCCTTTTTAATATGCTAACTACTGCAAAAAAGAGATGCTTACATCTTCTTTTAGATACATCCTTGAGATTCAGCATAATTGTATCTGGGACAAATTTTACCTCTGGGGGAAAGGGTAAGTATCTCTTTAGAACTTCAAAAACAAATGTCTTTGCAACATGAAAAAAATGTGATAGTGGAAATAGCTTGCTTCTCAGCAGCTGGTACAATAGATGTAAATAACAAAAGAACTGTTTTTGATGTGTTCTCTATATGTATGGGAAGGGAAAGAGCTGTATAACAGCTCCCTGTTTATTTGACATGGAAGTAATTTTTTGAAGTCAGTTGAAAAACATACGCTCGTGGCTGCTATGGAGGCACAGCCTTTCCAGCATCTGAAAGTCCATACTATTCACTATTTAGAGTATTTTTTAACAGTTATGTCTAGCTAACTGGCTCGTTTCTGTTAGCTGGTTTGTTTTTGTTAGTGTATTTGGAAATCAAGTGAAAATACGGATGCAGTTACTTTTACAAAGTATGGATCACTCACACATTTCTTATGTAGTTTGTGTAAGGTCCAATTATGTTGCAAGAGATTCTTGGGGAAATAAATGTGTAGGGTTAACTTTCACCAGAATTTGAATGCCAGTGTACTAAATGGTGGTCTAGCACTGCTTTGTGAAGAAAGCTTTAGCAGTACAAAGCTGAAACCAAAGGTTCACAGCCAAAAATTCTACTTGGATTCATCTACTCTGGCAAAAGAGCTAATTGCTGCAAAAAATTTAGAGAGATACTGATTAATTTTGACTTGTATGCTTTTAAACATTTGAAAATTGAAATGTATTCTTGTCCCATTACATTTTGCAGAAGACTTGGCATTAAATTCAGCCAGAAAGGATGAAACCTATAGTGTGTTTCTGATCTGAGATTGGTAATATATTATTTTGTTAATATAACAGATTTCACCTGCTCAAATCTGCACTTCTTTTTCTCATTTCAGCTGAGATTTAGGCAGTTTTGCACTCTGAGACTCATCAGATCAATAATGGAAGAAATGGACTCTTGGTAATGACTTACCTAAACAAGTGTTGCACCCTCCTCATTCTGGGTTAATAAATCTATGACAAAGTGACTTCAGAAGCACTTAGGAACGTCATGTATTATCTGAGAAAAATTTTTATATTCAAACTGACATGATGAGAGAAAAAATGGAGGGCATGGAAAGAGAGTAGACCTTTATGAGCATGGAAAAAGGAAGGAAAGATAGGAGGAAGGTGATGAGGAGACAGAGGTAGATAAATAAGGACATGAAAGAATTAATGAAGCGTGACAGGAAGGAGGATTAGAATGAAAATAGTTTATCAGTGCATAAGGACCCTCAGAATTTTAATTCCATTTTCTGGTTCTTGTGTTTAGAAAACATATATTTAGGACCTGAGATTTTTAACAGCAATTAAGGCAGTAGCTAAAGTTGTAGCTGCTTCCATAGGGGGATCCTGGAGTGTTTTTTGTCCAATGCAAAGGAGAAATCCAGAACTCAAACTTGTGAGGAAGGATCATGGGTTAACTTTGAACACAATTTTTCCAATGATTTGTGAAATAACACCTTAACACAATAATTCCAAAATTGCTATTGAAGGCTTCTGTTAGAGGAATATTGCTATGCATATCTTATTTATGTTCACTCAATATTAACAGTTCTCCCCATTTCAGTGTTCATACCGTGGCCACCTGCAGAAACAGGGATTTGCCTGTTCAGCCAGCAGCCGGATTTAAAGTGAGTTATCAAGCCTTTACAAAAAAAAACCCTGAAATTTTGTGGGCCCATGACCAGGAAGTCTTGAAGAGACATGCTGGTTGAGTAGGACACTTGTATGGGAGATGCAGAGAATATATTGTCCTAGTCTACAGGTTGCCCATTAATTAGGATTGGAGCAGTTTTAGGCTAATCAATGCTTAGTTTTCACCCAATCAATTTTTTGAAGCTGGACTGTTACACACGAAATTACATTGACATAATTTCAATGTAAAATTTTAATAATCTTTAGATAAAATGAAATGCAAACAGAATGGTTGTCTACTAGTCTTATAGAAATGCTTGTCATTGTGCCTTGTTTAGTTGCTCTTTTTTCCCAAGTACCGAAGACCCATTCATAAAACTTCATATTTCTAAAAGTAGAGATTAAAACACAAGCAAAATATACCTGCCAATATCCTACATAGAAAACAACTCAACAAAAAGTAATGCACGCATGAATTTAAATCTTCCAACACTCTTCAGCTGCATATCAGTCATGATAGCAAATGCCATATCTCCCTGAATCCCTATCATGCATTTGGAAATTGCTGTAATTTATCAAAGCTGCAAAACAAGTCAAGTTTTGGCAATAAATGAGGTTTGAGGGGATCTGATCTCTATTCACAGCATGTTTCATTCACTATCAACTTAAGACTGTGAATTTTTCCTGCTAGTACTACACTTTTGAAAGGCAAAGGAGAAGTCAGCAGAATACAAACTGATAAATTTGCCTGTGGTTTGGTACTACATCAAATTTTCTTTTGCCTTTACTTCCTGTATCTGAAATGGCCATAACACAGTAGTCTGTATTCCCCATCATAACACACAATCTGCCCCAGTGAATCATTGCATATTTGAGAACAAACCACCAATACAGTTTCATTAGAATAATTCATATCCTCCCAAAACATCAAGTTTGAAGAAAACCAGATCTCTTCAATATGCTGGTCTAAATTTTTGATGTGGTCATTATCTTTGGATGATGTTATTCTTTGTCTTGTTTATTCTTTTTCATTGCATAATTTAAAGAATAAATTTTAAAAAGCACGAAGTGATAGTATAAAAGTAGTAATTTCCTCGAGTGATCTGTTTAGATTGTACAATGGGACCAGGAAAGAATTACTTTATTTTGGAAAAAGTACATGAATCAGAAAGCATTCCTAACTACCCTATCTTGAGAAAGGGTACTGGGTCTAACCTAACATTGACACAAATAATCAAAAATTGCAAAGACAGGAAATTGCTTGGACTGTACTAGGGCTTTTTTTTTTTTTTTTTTTTTTAATATGTAGAAAGACATATTTTATACTGCTTTTTTCCATATTCTGTTTTGGCAATGAGCCCCTTTTGTATGTTATTTTCTCTCAGGCTCAATCCCACATGTATACCCTTAGCTTTTCTCAAGAAAGATATTTGCTCAGTAATTGCTCTAATAGATGCATAGTGAAACACACTGATAAAGATTACGAGAGTATGTTCCATTTAATTCTGCCCTACTGCAACCAAATGATGGATTTCCTTACAGTGTCCTTTACTACCATGTCAGAATAGTAACTAATTTAATCTGCCACTAGATGTCATTCCTTTTTCATGCAACTTTGAACAACAAGCATTTCTAGTTTAAAATAGTTACAAGCATAGGTATTAACATCAAGAAATTAACTTGCTGTATTCACACCTAATATAATTTCTTTTTATTGTTTTCACATAATAATGGGATGTTGCAAACTTACTGTAGACTTTCAGCAGGTCCATCTGAGCTTAAAGGTAGAGGTGAAAAGATTACATATGCTCAAGCAGCCTGTTGTTGCTCTGTTTGGATAATTAAGCAAGTCACGGTAGAAGAGGTTGATTCTATTAGGTGAATTTCAAATTGGAGACATATATTTTTATATTTTTGTTTGACATATATTTTTATGTTTGTTCAGACCCAGATCCTATCCCACTAAACTGCAAACTGCTTTCACTTAGTGTATGTCACATCTCTTCTCAGAACCAGTTTCCTTGTCTTTTCTCACACCCTCTCTGATTTGTTAAGGTTTCCTTTCATGGCTACTGAAAATTTGCAAAGCAAATTTGCAAATGAAATTCGTCACACTTTTTGTGCCTTGCAGGAGGTTTAATTCTGGATAGTGACAAATACCTGTAAAGGCCCATGTTCTTTTGATTATCTGTGCTGATTAAAGAAACGTAGCTGTTTCTTTATGTATTTTGATATGAAGATTTCTGAAAAATCTAAGCAGCCTATAGAAAAGCCTCTTTAACATTTTATCTTCATTACTCACAGATTCACTTTATAAAATATGTGAGGCATTTTGAATTTTGGGTAAAAATATTTATTCAACATATTTATATTTTTTTTAGCTGTGCTCAAACATTAAGTTGAATATACTACAATAATAATAGACAAAATTTTTTCAATTTTTATGCCAATAATTGGATAACCTTTAGCACATATTTCACTGCTCCAGTCACAGTCTTTCATCAAGGGCTCTGGGCAAGGATGCAGCACCAATTTTTCAAATATGGTTTGCAATCATTTAAATAACATTAAATGTAATAAAAATGTATTCAGTGAAGCATGAAAATCTACATCTTCTATTCTCTGCAATCTATGATCACAGCAGAGATGGTAACTTTCTGGTGCTTTGTGAAGGCAGGATGTATTTGAAATGAGTAATATAGCCATTGTTTTAAAATGTGCTAACATATTTTGAACTGTAATAGCCCTTTAGACAACAGAAAATTTACTAGTGATAATATGTTACTAAAATATTGAGAAGCTGCATTTTCTAACAGTATCATTTGGAATCAAATGTTGATGTTTCCTTTAAATTTCACCTTCATTTCCATATACTTTATCAGGCTTCAGACTGTCTATTAGAAAAGTGTAAATCTCTTGCACACCTGTACATTATATTATTAGAGATACTGGGGTTTTTTTTAAGCCAGATTACTTAGTACAAAATCGACAGTGTATAAAATTTAGTTATAATACCAAGAAGATAAACCTGTCACACAATGCAAATATTAAAATTTTAATATTGCAGAAGCCTTATAGAAAATTTCTGCTTGCTGTATCTTGAAATATAATTGTTCTTTATTTTTTTTTCCCCTTAGCATGGAAGATTTGCCATTTCATTTTTGGGAAACATCTGTAAGCAACATATATATTGAATTTTCTTGAGACAAGAAAGATTCAATCATTCTCAGACTTCAGATTTCCAAAAAATCTGGTTCCTCCATGGATTCCTTCCCTCACCCCTAGACCTGTTTTTTCGGCGTTATTCCTTGCAAAATGACCCTCATGGGTCAGCATTCCTGTGTTTCAGTTAGAAATACATTCTGATAGCACAGTACTGATACAAGGCGGTCTGGGTCACTGGCTGTGGTTTGGCTCCTCTGTCCCCACCAGAATTAACTCTCCCATTGAATTGTTTCACTGTGGAAGTAGGAAATAGTCAATAACCTTTAGAAGTGCCAGATAAATAATGCTAATGTGGAAGAAGTCTTGGCATTATCAGAGGTATGGCCTCTTTATTGGACCATCCCATTTCAATACAATTTCGTTTTCTCTATGCTAGAGCTGCTAGATGTTTTATGAGTCACTCACCTGTACTCTATTTTGATTTAAGTACAGACTTTTACATGAAACATAGCTTGTGCAGTGTCAGTAGATCAGTAGGCCATAAATGTTCAAATCCCTTGGCTGGAGCTGTCAATTACCCAGAGAAAGGAATCATTCCCCTGATGGCAGGTACCAGACTCTTTTGCTTATTTCATTCCCTCCAGTAGGACTGCAGCACAGTTTTAAAGACTGGTCATAAAACTCCTTCTTCTAGATTCCAAGGGTGCCAGCATTACTGCTTTCTTCCTCTTAAACATTAACACTTCCAACATATGCCAGATGTCATCTTACTTCCTAAGATCAGGCTACTGGTGTTTAAAATAGCTCTTATGTACCTTGCAATCTGAAGAAATTCTCTCCATTCTCCCTCAGTATGAGTTAGCTTGCAAATGCCTGCTCTGTGACCATGAATTAGCATTCTGTTTAGTAGATAATGTCTTCTCAATTAATATGCAAGACAGAGAGGCATCTAATAAGTCACAGTGCTAGTCCCTGAATGTTTCAGGAAATTTTTTATTATCATTTGGGGTAGTAGAAACTTGCCTAAAATATTTCATATTTTATGTTTCAACAAAATGTCTTCTACTGATTTATAATACAGAAGAGCTATTTCCCAGCACAGCTTAATCAAAAGATAGAGATGGCTAATTCCCTAAAATACTAAACACATTCCTCAGCTGTGGCAAACTCACCTTTCTCTCTTGCAATTAATTAATATCATGTTGAAATGATAGGATTTAAAACCTTCAAAGAAAGATATAAAAGGTAGCTTTCATTACGTCATTATACAAACATATTTTTTGGTTCATGTGGAGGAAAAGACTCATACAGGCAAACTACAATGATATTTAGTTCCTAAGTATTTTTCCTTTTCTGGTGGTTTCTCATTTTTTATTGGAGCTATGGTATAGTTAGATAAACTGCTGCTACTGATTTTTTCCAGTTTTCATAGGATTTTCGGCTTCTTACAAGTTTATTTTAATTCTAAATAGAGATAAATATAAAAATATAAAAAAAAAAAATCCAAAAAACAAAACAACAAAAAAACCCCACACCCCCAAGGACTTCCAAAACAAAACTCAACCCTGATATATGATTTTCAGACTGACTAAGAGGTGTTAGAGATAGAACCAGAACCTTGTCTTCATGCCTTTAATCTCTTTAAATGCTGGTTTTCCAATTTAGTCAAAGATATTTCAGAATGCTAGGCACTGGATCTATCAGCCCCATTCCTGTAGTCACCAAATGGGAACACAGAATACTGCATGTGTTTTTCCAAAGATATTTGGAGGTGCATAATTTACAGAACCTGAGAGAAATATGTAAAGGGCCTGACAGACTGGCTAACAGGACATGGTGAACTGCTGATCTTTGTTCTGAACATGCAGGCTACAGTCTAAGCCAGCATCCATCCCTGGTTCTGTGGTGATTGGTCTGAGCAACATTTAGACACCACTGTGTATCTCCATGGATGGCTGCAGACACTCCAGTTGCTCTGCTCTGAGCAGGCTGGATGCAAGCCAGGTCTGTGCAGAAACAGTGTAGTTGTGTTAGTATAGTGCCAAGCTAGAACTAATAACCCTTGGTAAATCTGAATGTTTCATTTCGTACTCCTAAGTCCCCTAATTAGTGCTTAAAAATAGGGGTTTTACCCTGGGTCAACATATATGCTTAACAGTTATGATGGCCATTTTTTATGATGGAAATCCTTTCAAAATTATGTTTTTAAAAAGGAAAGAAGAATAAAATTACTTACTGTGGTATAACTAACTCTTGATCCTGAATGATCACGGTAGTTTGAAAAATAGCCCTGTAATTAACATTCCCAGATTAATATTGTTCATTTAAGTTCTGAGCATCACATTGCTGATAAATCTGACAGTATTTGCTTTAGCTACTCATATCACTCATGAAAAACATAGCTCTGAGATTTAAGAAAATTCATTCCTCTGCACTTCTTAAATAGAACAGTGATTTTTCCTCCAATCAATAAATAAATATAACAGACATCACTATTATTACTCTGAAACTGCAGAGTCTTTACTTCATTTTAACTGAAGACCTTGCCCAAGCTTATTTTATTTATTAAAACAGGATGAAATTGTTTAAACGCCAGACAAGCTAAACTTGGTGTGAAATGATTTTCTCAATTTATCAGGTAGACTGTAAATGATGAAGATGTGAGTACACAAAGGAAGTACTGTGGTTAATTTTAACAGTTTTTAAAGCAAGTCAAGTTTCTGATAACTTTAGGGAGATGAAAATGGATATTTCTTGAGCAGAATATCAGCAGGCTTTTTATGTTTGGTATAGGGCTTTGACTGTAAATCATCAATTTCATATGACATTTTTAGATAATATGTTGAGGAAAGTAAAAACATTCCAGTTTAGAGAAGTACCATGTGTAGATTACCTGAGCAGTTTAATTTCTGTTTCTTGAAAGATGTTAAATATTGTTTCAAAGGATACTGCTGTCCCAAGCACAAATATTTGTAGTCTGTAAAATAATCAGTTATCTTGTAACCTGCTACAAATCATCGGTTTTAACGCATAGTGCAACTATACATTTGTTATCTGTTCTTCACTGAAACAGATTTGAAGAGCTATTTTAGACAGTATTTTCACTGTTACGATAGTATTAAGTAAGTGATTTTTTTTAATTTCAGAAATTTTCTGAGGTAGAAACCATCAACTCCCAAAATTATAGGTGACCTTTTATTTTTTCCATATATAGAGAATTATTACATTTTTTGTGTTGTGAAATCCTATCTTATACAGTAACCATGCAAAAATAGATTCAAATGAAATTCGATTAAGGTCTGCAAAAAAATTCTCTAGGAGGTTTTTTTTTCATCTGACTTTCGATGTCTATAATATGGATGTATATAACTGAACTACTCACCCTAAGCCTCTTTTACAGCTGATGAAAAGAAAGAGGCATTTCCAAGTGTGATTCATATAACTGTTTTTAGGTATTTATTTTGGCATGAGATGAGATGCCATCAGAGCCCATCATTTATCATTTATATTCATTAGCTGCTGCGAAGAGAGCAAAATCGCTCTCTCTGATGCAGACATGCGCATTTGCTTTCTGTGGCTCCAGCAGGCTTTGCATTAGGTTTTAAACATGTGAAATTCTTTCCATAGTGCTGAAAAGAAAAACTGTTTAAGCACATAGGTACTACATACAGAAAGAGTGCTTCATCCCCCACAAGTTCTCCATAAATTTGAGTGAGAAAAGCTGCATGTTTTGTTTGACGATGAGTTAGGTGGCTATAATGGGTCTTTTTGACGCTGAGATTTATAAAACTGAAAAGATCTCTTGTAGACAGTTATGGAAACTTTCTATATGCCTTTGCATCAGCATGTGGCAGAAACAGTCCTTTGTGAATCTGCCTCAGTTTCACACATGTAAATTGTGTGGGATGTTAGGGGCACTGCTTCCATCAGTCAGTTTCATGAAATTACGTCTTTGTATTCCTCTGATTGAATTCCTTTTTGTGTTGGAACAGCCTTTTAGGAAATATTTCAATTTTGTTTTTCAGTGTTAGTGAAGAACAGAGCTTAGTCCACAAATGAACATTCTTTGTCTTGGAAGAACACAGGTGCTTTATTCCCCACCTATATATAGACTAAAAAGCTGGAAAACAAAAAGGGGAAAGAAAGGAAACTCATCATAAACCTCCTTGTGCTTTCCACTTCTCAGATGCAGCCTTAGAATCTCAGTCAGTAAGCAGCATGGTGCATAAGCAATAGCTGTTTTTTCACTCTGTCACTTAACTTTTTTTTTTTTCTTCAATGGTTTCAAGCTCAGTCTTAACCTTTCATACCTGGCAGAAGTCGTTATGGGCTACCTTGCTGCTGTGGAAGTCTGTAGTACAACTATTACAGACTAAAGGCATGGAAGGCAGTGCAGAACTGAGCCCAGAAAGAAATCAAAGGAGTTTGTTTCCTGAGATTTTTTCTTTCAAGCCTGTTTAAAAAAAGTTTTTGATATCTCCAAATTTAGGTACCTAAAATTTTTAATCAGATCACATAATTATTTTCTTAAGTAGTTAGGAATAAAAGTTATTATACTTCTCTATGCAGAGAACATTTATTATGCAGTAACCATATTTAGTCTTTATCTTTAGGAAAAGTGAATGTAGTGTACAAAACAAACCCAATGTTTACTAAATTCAATTCTCAGTATCTTAACTTTTCTTTATTCTGAATTAAGCTGGCAAGCAATATTTCTGTCCTAGTATAATAGTCCTTCCCAGCATTTTTAATTACCATCATAACTTAATCCCACCCTTCCAGCTTGCAAAGGTATAAAATATAAACTCTGAAGCTTTTTCTACATGACAACTAAAGTATACGGCACACTGGTTATAATTCTGGTCTGGTTATAATTCTAGTCTGAAAATGTTAGTTGAAGAATTAGAGGCACATTCCCCTAAAATATCAGGCATAACAAATCAACAGATATTTTCTACGTATTGTTGAGAGAAGGTTTAACCATGACAATATCAGATAGTAGTATCAATTTTTTTCCTCCTGTCAGTAGTTATCAATAAGTATGTCATAACACATGATGATATGTATTGCAAAGACCATGTCATTCCACAATTGAGGCCTTCATACTATTCCATCCTTGCTTTACAGGATATAAAACCCTGAAATATAAGAAAAATACCAAGAGGAGTGAAAATGTAAGTTTGTGGAAGATCCAAATTCCCTCAGAGATCAGTCATTCTGTAGTAATGATATAAATGTCAAAAGATCCAATAAACAATATTGTTTATTTAAAAGTGCTGAGTTAGCTTAGGGGTCCTAGCAATAGACAACATGTTGTGTAACTTTTTCTGTGGTTTAGGATAAGTGTGCAAATAAGCCACTGGAATCTGGCAGAAATTAAATGGATTAGATGCTGGTTTTTTGTTGCATGGATCACAAACGTGTGACACAAGCCTTCTTTATGTTAGTGTGCTACCATGGTAAAAAAGAAAACAAGCATAGACCAAAAGAATTGGAACAAATAAGGAACATTCATTTCCTGAAGAAGTCCTGTTAATATCTGCAGATCATTTTGTTTAAAAAGAATAGGTATAGGAGATATAAAGATATTACAAAGGTGTTAATAGATACAAAGCCATTAATCTTTCTCTTCAATGAAGACTTCTATTTAGTCAACAGGATCATTTGGCATATGCTCCAACAGACTTAGAGAAATGTGGAAAAAAATTGGTAAATGATATTTTAGTTTATAGTGTAACTTTTGTACTTTTTCAGGTGACAGGAGAACATGAAATATGTCAGAAGAGTTCCTGAAGAATACACATTTCTGAATTAATTGAGAATTGTACCTCAAAATGTGGTCCTTTCAGATACCACAGAGAGAAAATAACACCAAATTGCCTACTATTTTCTCAATTGCCTGTGTCACTTAGGGTAATCCAAGCTGATGCTTAACCTTAATTTTCGATTTCAGAAAATCAGGAAGATATCTTCATCTGAGCATGAGAGCAGAATAGAAAATACTTTCCCTTATGAAAATCCTGCCTGAACAACCACTACAAGTTGAAAAGCAGCTGCTAATTTGGCTCTAGTCTAAACCTATTGAGGCAATCTATTGAGGAAGTCTTCTAGAGATATGTTGTCTGTGCAGTGATCCACTTGCCACAGACTGACAGGAATTATCGATCTCACCTAACTCGATCCATGTAAATGTCAGATATACTTTTCCAAGCTTCCTCTATATTCTGAGAAGAGAAGCTGGCCCTTCAGGAGGACACTCTGCCCAGTTCTGGATGCTTAGATACCTGCTTGGGTGTTGGTATTCATGACTTCTTCCATCTGAACTGCTGAGGTGGTTGTCACACTAGAAGGGCTTCACCTATTTTCTCCAAGTACATTTCAATAGGGAGAATTGCCTGATTTTCAGTGCAACTGATGATAAGGGCTCTCTTCAAGTTTTGAAAAATAAAAGGAGATTTTTTTGAACTTACAGTACATCCTCTGTCTTCTCCAGGTAAAATCCAAATTCAGTTAAGACTGAAATGCAGGGAGCTAGGAGTGAATTTGGTCTACTAAATCCACATTAGGACAAGTGAAAACCTACAGAAAACCTACATTAAGAGCAAGTATGATGTATAAAACCTATGTTAAGAGAAACTTAACTTGAGATTCTATTTTTTATTGGACATAGGTAAAACATTTAACCTAAGTCAATTTTCTGTTTTTGAGGCCTAAGTCAATTAAAAGATTGCACAAGAAGTGCCTGTTTGGTTTTTTTACAAAGTTTCACACCAGTTTTTGTGAATATTAGACATTGGGACTAGCAATTTCTCATTTTTCTCCACTCCAGCAATGACAGTGACAATAAAATTAGTCTAGAAATTTCAAAATCCCATTTATCCACTCTTGAAAATAAGTCTTAGGATTTTGAATTGCTCAGGCATATTTGAAAATATCAATCATCCTTCTCATGTTTTTTATCCTCCTTTGGTTAGTCAGTATCCTCTGATTTCTCAAAAAAAGCACATTTGCATATACAATTGTTTTGCTTTCTTGTCTGTATTTCCCAGTTGCAGAACTGAGATAAATATATATGAATAAATACAGTGCATAGATATATCTAGTATATGCTTTTGTTGTTGTTTTTTTTTTTTTCCCTGTGAACAGAACAAATTAATCTGAAAGAAATTTCCCAGCAAAACTGAGCTAAAGAGAAGTATTAGCCCCTAATGGTTCTTAATGCAATATAGTTTAGTACTAATTACTCACTGCTGAGGAGTCTGGACTGCATTCAGTGCACACATTAATTCCCATCATTTATGTGCTCTGAAGGCACAACACTACAGGCATTAAGATTTAGATTTTCTCTTCTCCTGTTTTGTCTGTTCATGGACTTAGAGTAGGGTCAATATGCCTGATGAGTTACAAGCCATTGAAAATAATCACAGCATTTCTTCCACACCTCTTTTCCTTCCAGCTCAAGTAGATTTTGGAACACTGTTCATATGATTAGAACCCAGGTATTATTTTAACTCACTGTTTTTATTCTGCAAAATGATAATCTCACTTCAGAATTTACTGCAGTATTTCTACCTGACATTTTAAGAACATGAACTTTTGATGGCCATTTTCTGACAAGCATATAAAGAAGATTATTTTGAAGACTTTAATTTGTGTTAAATTGGGATAAAATCAGCTAATACATTTAAAAGGTGCTAATCATTTTCTAAGAAGTTGATGTGGCAGACCTGTAAAATAAGGGAACTGAAGAGGCCTCCATTCCTTAAACATGGGATGATGAACAATTGTCAAATCCATTGTTAATATGAAACCCTATATTGGCTTACTACAAAACTTAATGCTTGTTTTACAGATTCATTATATATCAAAGCTAAAAGAACGAAGGAATGAAATAACAAATATCCTTGAAAAGGAAATGAAACATCAGTTAACAATTCAATGGTGCTGCTAAGTTATTAGAAAGTCCAGTTTTTGAGAGTTTTAAAAGGATCCCATGGTAATGAATAATAACTAGAGAATTATTATGGTATGTAAAATTCAGTGTCAATTGATATAAAAAATGTGAAAAAGTTCTTAAATATCTAGATATAATACTAGACTAAATATACATGAAATAAAGATTTCTAATTAGGAAAAATAGTTAGAGTATTTCAATGGAAAAATACACTGCTGAGGAGGAACCAGCAAAATAAACTGAAACACAAGAAGCGAACAGGAGATAAACAAAAAATATGGCATTCTGCCACTGTAAAAAACAATCTCTGCATCTTGGGCACTGTTTTTCTGCTTCCTCAGACAAGGATGGCAAGGGTATCTAAACAGACTGGGTGGCTTCAGTGTGAGGAGTTGCTAAGGGGATGACATAATTTATCTGGAGAAAATGGTTACAAAATGAATATGAGCAAAGTCTGTAGAGCCCTAAGGGATGTGAGAAAGCTACTCCGAGGTTTTTTAACTGCCTTTTCATAAACCAGAAAGAACTTGTCTGAAATTAGGTTGATCCAGGACAAGTTTGTATAAAATTCTTTGACATGATACATTTTTGATGCTAAAATTTTGATATAGATTTTTAAATTAAGTGAATGAATAAATCACAGAAAAATTCCTCACCAGGTGATAAGGTAACAACTGCCTCTCCAGCCTAGGATTCCTGAACTTTGCTAGAGGCTATACTGGGGAAGTATCACTTACTGCTTGTCATGTTCTTATATCTGTCTTTGATATCTGCTGTTGTCTACTACATAGACTCTGTTTATGGATACACTAATATTTTTTCTGATCCAGCTTGATAATTTTTATGTTAGCTCTTTCATTTGCTTAAAAAAAATCTGCTTAAATTGTCCATAAGCTCAGTCCTTTTTAATTTGTTGACATCTCTAGAGATAGCTTTTTCAATCCAAAAATTAACTGCTAAAGCATAAGGTTTAAACAAGATTTTCCCAGTACCAGAAAAAATAATTTTAACAATGACTTTGCTGTATACCATAAATATTTATGTATTAATGATCACAAATAACAAATATCTCAACCAAGGTGGCCCTAATTCTAGCTGACAAAAATGAGTGTATGGTTTTGATTTGAAGCTTTTCAAACACAGTTCTTGGTTTCCTAGGGAGCCCACTGGTATTAAGTGATATTGAAGGGACTGAGGGGTACTTTCCCCAGCTAACATTTGGCCTTTACAGGTGTAGGGGACACTAATCTCTCTGTGGAGAGTTTTGGGTTGATGGAGTTATTAGACAGAGCTTTAATTTACTTGCACTTAAAATGGGTATAACACATAGGGCTCATAGCCCTTCCCACATCATCCTGATAAGAAGGGCTTCTGAAAAGTGTTTTTTCTCACATCCTGCCTAAGTACTACTCTTTTTTTTTTTTTTTTTTTTTTTTTTGCCAGTGGAAGCCAGTTGAAGTGGTTCTACAAAATATTTTGACCACAGTTTGGGTATATCTAAAAATGACACCTGTATGCACGCCCAAATCAGGACTCCTTAGGCCTTCCTGTGCCCCAGAAGTGTATGTATATAGCTTGATATATATGACTACTCAAAGGCACTAAGTTTTTGGAGGGAGGTTATATTAAGTGGCCTTATACTAGTATTCTAATTTAATCAGCTAAATTTGTTGTCCAAACAAACTTATTAGACGTAATATTAGATTCTGATCCAAAGCCGAAAAGCAAAAGAAAAAAATAAATCATAGACAGGGAATAAAAGGACATCAAACCCCAAAAGAATGGCTTCTTTTCAGGATTACTATGTTTTCCATGCTGCCAGCTTGAAGGAAAAGGAAGATGGGTCAGAATAAGTCCTTACTTTCAGGCTATTTTTGTACAAAACCCTTCTCTAAATATATCTCAGTAAGCCAGATGTAACGTTATATTCACACTTTATGTAGGATCATCTTATTTAATTTCTGTGGTTTTACTGAAACTAGGCAAAGAGCACCTTACAGACCTCAAGGTGATTTGACACATAAAACATTAAAGAGCAAGAACTTCATAGCTCAGGAGATAATCCTTTGGTAAAGAAACCAGAAAACAGTCCCATCCACAACATCTCTTTATTTTCAGAGATGCAATTTGTTCACATATTTTGCAACAAACATAAAATTCCTTTTCTGTCTTGTTGACATTTCTATGAGCTCTATTCTGCAAACAGTAAACAATCTTATTTTTTTTGTGTAAGAAGGTATACAGTAAATCTGTTCTTCACTTTCAAAGTCCTTTCACTCATTATGTTTATAAAATCTACAGTGAGCTGTGATTGAAATCTATGGGATCTTTACCATTTCTTGAAGGAAAGTAGGATTAGGTTGTTATTGATTAAGTCTGATTAATATGTATGATGCTTCTGCAGTTACGAAGCTTCTTCAGACTTGTTTTTATAGCTGACTGCAGGAATAGAACAACAAAGATCTGCATTTCTTTGCACACCACTCCACAAACATTAAGTCCATCAAGTTTTCCTTTTCAATTGTCAGATCTAAACAAAGCCCTTTTGATATGAGGTTACTGATGCTGACATTAGCCAATCACTTATAAAACCAACCTCAACATCTTGAAAGCAAATTTGAAAAATGAAAACAAAACGTGGCTTCCATTCTGAATAGAATAGCAATCATTCTGTTTTATGTATATGCCAGGAAGCACAATTCTAACCTGCTTTCACAGAGGGGAATTTGGTGATGTGTGTTACTGCCCCAAGGCCTATTTTCACATACTGTACAGCTCTGACTATGAAGTGTTGTACAAAAATATTTAGTTTTGCACTGCCTTAGGGGACTTACTTTTAATGGAGTTAGTGGGGAATGTTCTGTATTTCTCCATTGAAAAGGGCACAGTTTTTCTGAGTTTATAAATAGCTGTGGGTCTCTTTTGTCGAATATTACATGGTCATATGCTATCTCCCTTTTTAATTCTTCTGTGTAATGGTTATTTGTATTCCATTGTTATTAAAGTAGTATAGATGCAAGCATACAGTATGATACAGAATTATTAAAGAGTACACTGATTTAGAATTTCTAACCAGTATCACTTCACCACCCTACTGACCCTACAAGATGCCTGCAAGCAAAAATGAATTTTAGTCCTAGCATTTTCCATTAAAATTTACTCTGATAAAGTAGACTATGGTCATTAGCCAAGTTTTTACATAGTATGAACAGGTGGTGTCCTCAATCTGCTCAATATATTCTAACACACCGAGGACCAGACTGCAATACTCTCACCCACACTGGGAGCACATTTTTTTCTACAAAAGCTCTTTATCCACTGGAATTTCTTGTGGAATATCAGGCTACTGTGTTTCATAGCTTGAGTGTAGAATAGCTTGGCCTATATGAGTTGCTGGTATTTGGATTTTTGATTAGCTCTGTGAAAAATAGAATATTTTCTTGTTGCATTGCTCTAAACTGGTCATTATCTCCTTTTTCCTCCCTCATTCTTAAGGGTAGAGGGAAATAAGGAATCCTGCATGGGATTATATATAGCTACTTGTAGGCTAAGCAGCCCTGCACACCTATCAACTAAGGGATAATATATGTGCTACCCTCTTATAGGGATATCCTTCTTACCATCATGGAGTGCTGTGGTGGTTTGGGTGTTTTTTGCCTTTTGATGGAATTCCTTGAATTCTCTTCTGCCAAGGAGTATTTGTGTAATTTTTAATTTTGCTTTTTCAGCTTCTCATGTCACATTCAGGTTGGTTTTTTTTGATGTAAAGGAATAATAATAGTTTAGTAGAATATGGTTTCATTCGTAGTAATACCATTTTGCATAGTGTGTGATGCTTTTTCTTACCTCTCTTTTTCAGTTCCTTGATTTTTAATTTTGTTGTTACATTTTGGCAGGCTAAGAAAAGGATGGCATGGTTACCAAATCTTTGGAGTAGCAGGGAGTAGAGGAGAATGTTAATGTAGGAAATTCAAGTTTAGAATCATGAAATCTGAAAGAGAAAGGGGACTCAATATGGCAGAAACATTAAATGCGTGATTCTTGCTAGAGATACTGGAATTAAATATGAAACATATAAGGGAATTTGAGAACTGAGCTGTGAAAGAAGGTACTAAACAACTCTTACAGAAAAATGGCTTGCAATTTTGCGATTGGAGAAAACCTCAGGATGCAGCCTTATGAGAACATAATACTGGAAGTACAATCTTTCTCCTCTGAGAAATAAACATTAAGGAACTAACATAGATAAGATGGGGAAGCATGATGAAGTTGCCTCATCAAGAGAAGGATTATGAGGCTGAGAGAGCGACTTCATTTCCCATGACAGGGGATAGAACACAGTGTGAAAAAGCAAGTTCTGAGCTGAGAAATATATTACTGGGACAGGTAAAATTCAGGCTGTGATGTTAACCTTACTTGCTGTGATTACAAAACCCTTTAGCACATTTTATTCTGTACAGAGAAGATGGGTGTAGAGCAGGTACCTAATCCTGAAAATGATGTGCTAGGATTACATACACTGAAATGGAACCATTAGATGAACACAGCAAAATATTATACAATTTATACTGGCTTTAAAAGTTAAAGCATACAGTTATTCATCTCCACTTGTGTCAAATAAATAAACTTCAATGCTATTAGGAATCAGCTACTAAGTGACAGTAAGGTTGTCCTGAAGCTAAAAGTAAAGATCGACAAAGCATTGACTTCAGAAAATTTGAGACATAGAAAAAAATTAATAGTCTGAAGTGTCTATCAATACCCATGATGAAAATCTGGAGTAATCCCACTTCTACTAGAAATGTTAAAATGAAACACTGCATCCTAACACTGTCGCCGGTTTTAATCCGTCTTCATTAATCAGAGTTTACTTGGGACATAATCAAAGTCACTGCCAGTGTAAGTGTAAAAATATTAAATCATTTTTTAAAAAAGGAATAATTTAGAATAATTTACTAGTACAGTCTATACTTTAACAATACTCTAGAAATAAAGAAATAATTTAGTTAAAAAATGAAAGTTTTCC
The DNA here is from genome assembly GCA_026261815.1 of Monarcha castaneiventris obscurior. Taxonomy (NCBI): domain Eukaryota; kingdom Metazoa; phylum Chordata; class Aves; order Passeriformes; family Monarchidae; genus Monarcha; species Monarcha castaneiventris. The sequence continues at coordinate 291,718 of JAMPIT010000482.1, forward strand.
ATGAGATTCTTGTTGAGATCTTTAGAGTCAGTTGCATATTCCTTTCTATATGTTTGTCATGAAGCTGGAAATTTTTGCTAACCTCAGGGTAGATCTAAAAGATGTACTGCATTCTCTGCCAGCATATGAGAAAAAATAAATAGTGATGCAAAGACATTTGTATCACTTCTCACCTCCCACAAGCAGACCAGTGCCCAGTCTGACCCCAAGCAGTATTGTACTTGGAAAAACCAAACTCCCAATTTCTTTGCTGCTGAACATGATGTTATAAGGCCTGGAATTTGCTTTTGGTAATTTTGAGCCAGCTGTCCTGATGGTGTCCCCTCCCATTCTCCTGCTCACTCCCAGCCTTTTTGCTGGTAGTAGGGCAGAGTGAGAAACAGAAAAAATCTTATTGCAATTGCTCAGGAATAGCTAAAATGTTGGTCTGTATCAACACTGCTTAGTCACAGGTTCAGAACAGCATCACTCTGTCTGCTTTCAATAAAATTGACCCCGTCCCAGCCAGACCCCCCCCTACACAATCTCACTGCAGAAATTATAACTGTGTAATGGCAGCGGTGTTCATCTAAGACATAAAAAGCATGGACACCAACAAAAGTCATTACTGATGATGGTCATTACAATACAAAAGATGTTCTCAAAATACTTAATGCTAAATGGCAACTCTTAGGAGAACTGAATAGTAAGAGAGCTATAAACACAGCCCTTTGAGGGTTTTTAATATTCTGCTCAATTTTCATTTTGTCCTTCTCATCCTTTCTTCCTTGGAAGATATATCTTGCTGATCTAAGAAGTCTTAGGTGCCATGTGCAAGAGGATAAGGGATTACCATGGGAGATCTAACCAGTCTTCCAGAGATACCCATTCTTGACTGCCTGCTCCTCTGTCCTGCTGGAGCTCCTTCACAGGGAGGGGGGACGGAACAAAGTGCCTTCCCATGCCTTAGCTGTAGGGTGCAGAGTCTGTCTTAAAGCTATCTCTTCATCCCACTTAAGTTAAGCTGCAGGATGCTGTGCAGACACATCTGAAGCACAAAATCCTTCCAGCTGACACTATTGCAGTGGTAGTAATTTCTAAGACAAGGACCCAGAGACTCCTTGGACTGACAAGTGCTTCTGTGACCCTGTATAATACATTAGAGTAATTATTAAGTTATCCTCACTTTCTTGGTGATCAAAATGGTTTGGAAAGCATTATGGGCTGTTTAATACAGTGTGATTTTCAATGCTTATGACACCTATTAATTTGTAAAATAAATGATGCATTACTTACAGCTTTGCATCTCTGCATTCATCAGTTGAATGATTAAAGTTCATGTCAATTCTACTATGGTAAACAGGCAAATCAAATCTTTATCTATACTGGAACAAACAGGACTACTTTTGTCCTTGCCTGAAGGGACAATGTCATTGCCTTGAGCTTACATCTATCATTACCATCAGTTAATTAGAATGAAGAAAATCTTTAAATGTCCTCACACTGACTTATCATTCAGAACTTCTTCAAGCATTACGGCAACTGCCAATCAAAACAGTCCTTCAAAAATATGTATAAAAACTATTACAAGTATTTTTTCAATAGGTTCAACAGCAGGAGGTAGTGAGTCCCTTCTGTGCCTTGACATTTGAGACATCTAAAAAAGGCTTTTGCAAGCTCCTTCTAATCTCATTTTCTCTGTTGAAATCTTTGTCTTGGAGAGGCAGGGCTCTGCTACTTCAGTTACAGATATGGATAAAAAGTTCTGATAAAAAAATAAACAAAAGCATAACAGTAATTTATATAAATCATTATTTTTAAAAGTGTCTTAATAAGACAGCTGTGTTATTTAATGTAATAAAATATTTAATTTTGATATTATTTGTCAATAAACAGAATTCAAAGTTCTTGATCCTTAAAGTCTTAAACCCATGACTTTGCAACAGTTAAGTCTGAAAAGGTGTGGGCTTTCTGTAATCATAAAAGAAAAAAGATATGTTCAGTAGCATTTTTTCATGGCTTTGGATTTGTTGTGGATAAATGTTTTCTTTCTTTGGGCATGCTGGAGGGCTGCTGAAAAAATAGTATGTGATAGAAAAGTATGGATGAGTGAAACAGCAACCAACTGTGGAAATGCTAGCTGCTGGGAAAAGGCAGCTACCATGCAAAATTAATTCCCATTCTACACAGGGCAAAAATCACCTCTGGAAATTATATCCTATGTGTAAACTCTGTGGGTGTTCACATATACACATAAAATTCAGCAAACAAGAGACTTGCTTATAAATGCCAAATCATCCTACTGTAACCCTAGTGGTTTATAAATAAATGCTTGATTATAATCCTGGAGTGGATTTCTAAGAGCAGAGAACACTGAAAGTTGTTTTGAGCAACCTTTAGCCTCTGTTTGCAGTATTCAATAAATGAAATGTCATACACATCAACATCAAACACAACATTTCAACAGAAACCCACTTTACCACAAAATCCACTGTAAGAATCACTCTCATTTTTCTATATTTTATTTCCACTTTAAAATTGTGGAATAACAGCATTTTGCAGTAGTGGTGTAACAATGATAATTCTCTAGATATAGAAAAAGGACAAGCTGTATAAAGTAGCATTAGTTTTTACTAGATTCATGGCTGTAGCTGGAAGAGAAAGCAGAACTTTTCAAACATGTAAGTGTCCCAAATGACATTCAGATGTAGAGGTAACATAGTTCATGCTAAGTATAGGCTGGGATTAATTGCTCTCAGCTTAACTTAGTTATTATAAAAAAAAAATCTAGTAAGAAAAGTAGGCGTTTGGTATCTATGAGACATAAGGGAGAGGGAAGAAACAATGTTTAGATTGCGGTAAAAGAGAGACACAGCATTGCCTCCTGCAACTGAATAATGTGTCATGAAATCAGTGTTTCCACTAAATCAAATGTTTTTGGTGTCCAGTGAAATAATGAATTATAGTTCAGAACCTCTTTTGAGGCTGAAGTTGTTTTGAGTTCATGGCCCTTCCTTAAGCTTACTTGAGAGGTGAGAGATTGTGTGGTTCCTTAGTGGAAAGTATTCCTTCCTGCTGTTGCTAACCAGCGGTATCTGCCCTTACAGGCATCTGTCTATGAGTTTATTCTGCTTTGCAGGAGTAGTTTGGCTTCATTCACAAGAGACATTTTGATGCATCAGATAAAGCACTTCTAAAGTATGAACACCCTGAGCTCTTTTAGGGTTGGAGTGGACATTCCAGTGCTATTTGATATGGGCTGAACAAAACCAAGACAATAAGCTTACCTTCCCTTCTGTTTTCCAGCTGACTAGTATGAAAACAACATTCATCAATTACACTACTTTCAGACTCTTCAACTCTTTCCAGTAAGCAGAAGTACTTTACTCATTTTGTATTTCTGTAAACAAGGTGACAGGTTCTGCACACCTCTGTTCATTTGAGTTATGCAGTATTTTGCTAGTGGTGCAGTGTTGTATACACAGCCTAAATTTGCCTTGACTGTTTTCTCCATTAGTTTGTCCATAACACTAAATTTAAGGAAATTTTTTGCTATTTATAAATAAAAAATAAAGAACTTGCTCCACATGAACTTTCTCACTGGTGTTTTAAGCCAAATAATTGCCATTTTCTATTTTGGCATCACGTTTTATGCTATCAAACAGCTATATCAGTGCTTGAGAGGAAATAACATAGATGCGTGAAGGATTATTTAAATGCAGTAAAATACTTGTGCACTGAAGTAACTGAAAGAATGAAGAAGACACAATATTTCCAAAAAATACATTGCTATCGAATGATATTGACCTAATAGTTAAATCAACACAGCAACTGAACTTTTCAAGAGAATGGGAAAGGACACCTAAACCAGAAGCATTGCAAAGGAGCACCTTGGAAGATTTAACAGAACAGAACAGTCCATTTCAGTTAGAAGGGATGTACAATGACTACAGCTGCCTGACTAGTTTAGGGCTAAACAGAACTTAAAGTGTGTTAATCAGGGCATTTTCCAATTGTCTCTTAAACACTGACAGACTTGGAACATTGACACCTCTCTAGGAAGCCTAGGTCCAGTGTTTGACCAGTATTTAGTAAAGAAATTTTTCCTAGTATCTAGTCTGATCCTCTCCCGACACAGCTTTGAAACATTCCCATAAGTCTTATCATTGGATCCCAGGGAGAAGAGCTCAGGACTCCCCTTTTGCCATCTTCCCTCCTCAGCAAGGCATAGAAGGCAATGAGATCACACCTCAGTCTCTTTTTCTCAAAACTAGGGAAACCCTAGAGAATCCTTAATTGCTTCTCATAGGACATTCTTTCCACCACTTTCACCAGCTTTCTCTTCTTCCTCTGGACACCTTTGATGTCCAGATGCCTTAACATCCTTTCTAATTAGTGGGGCCCAGAACTGTGCACAGCACACAAGCTAAGGCCACAACAGTGCTGAACACAGCTGGATAATAATGCCTTTGACCAGGTGGTGGATGCTGTGCTTGATGCACCCCGGGATGGGGTTTGTCCTCTTGGCTGCCAGGACATGCTGCTGACTCACACTGAGCCTGCTGCCAGACAGCACCTGCAGGGCCCTTTCTGCAGGACTTCTTTCCAGCTGCTCCTCTCCCAGTTCATACTTGTGCCTGGTGTTATGCCATCCTACCTGCAGAATCTGTCATTTAATACTAAATTTCATCCCACGAGCCATCGTCTAATGGTCCAATCTATCTAGATCCCTCTGCAAGGCAAACAGCCCTTTCCCTTTGTGAAACCATGTTGACTGAGTCTGATCACTGTACTGTCCTTCAAATGCTTTTCAGTAGGACCAGTATGATCTCCTCGACTTTTTAAGAAAGTAAGGTTAGAGTAACAGGCCTGTAGTTTTCTGAGTCCCTCCTGCCATTCTTGTTAACTGAGATAACATGGGCTGGCTTCCAGTCAGCAGGAGCCTGTCCACACTCCCAAGACCTACGCTGATGGATGATGGAGAGGGGTCCTGCAGTAACATCTGTTATCTCCTTCAGTATTCTGGGATGAAATTTACCAGGTTCTGCGGACATAAGAACATTCAGCTCATAAAATTTCAGGGTTCAAAACCAGTCAAAAGTTCCCACAGTTGTGGTGCTCCATCTCAGGTGACTGAGCAGCCCAAGGTCTACCATTAACATTAAAAACTGTGGGAAAAAATATTGAATGCTTTTGCTTTTTCTTAGTCCCTATTGGTCAGGTGGCCATCTTCAACAAGTATGGGACTAATATTTTCCTTAGACCTTCTCTTACAATTAATATACCTTAAAAAAAGCCTATTTTTGCACTAGACAATTCCACTGTTTTTTGAAAAAATACTGCACATGCCATGAGGGTTCATTACCACAATGTTCATTAATCTTTTTCCCACTGAATAAACAGGAGGGGTGATATTCAGATAATCCAAATAAAAACATCTACATCTGAGCTTAGGTCTCTTTTGTACCCAGTGGATACCTCTGTGTTTTCAGAGTGAGATTCAGATTATTTAAGCTACCTATTTCAAAAGTAGATAAACAGTGCCTTTAAAGTGCCTACTTTTTTCTACCAGCTATGAATGGAGGATAGGATGAGTCACTCAGCTGAAGACATCTAGAATATCCACAGCAAGAAAAAAATAAGTCTCAGACAAATATTTTTTCTAGCCCAGAATTAGATGCTTTACTTCCATCTCAGGCAAAACTTCTGCAGAAAAGCTGTCAAACTTGGATATAAGTGCAGGGAGAAATATGGAGTTAGATCCTTTTCTGCTGCCTTGCTCTGGGTCCCTTTTAGATAAGATTTTTCTTAAATTCTTACATAGAAGTATTTTCATGACCAAAGTTCTCAAGATATTTGATGTAGTCAGTGCACTCCTTGAGAGGATGTGGTACCTAGAGGCACATCCTGATGACTCATACTTAACATCATCTTACTCTTCTGTTGTTCCATTATAGTAAGTCCATGCATTTATAAAATTAAGATAAATTTAAAATTAATGAAGTGTCACAGTTTGGCCCTTACTACTTCCATTCTTTTATGATCTGTAAGAAATCAAATTCCTTTTCATGGTGCTCTGAAGTGTTAAAAACACCTCTGTTATAGCAGGGTGTTTATGTAGTATGTGGGTTTCCTTAAATGATCCAAAATAAATTTTATAAACTATTAATGCCCTGTAAAAGTAATTTGTAAGCTTTCTTGACATTTCTTGTTGAAAGTGTCATGCAGGTAAAGGTCAGCTTCCAAACATCACCAATAAAAATTTCTTCAGAAGATTAAATTGAATAATTTGCAACAAAGTAGCTGTTTTTTATTATACCTTAAATGTTATGGTGACACATAAGAAATCTGGGCAAGCAATTCCATTGTGTAAATCAACTAATGCCTGTACTTTCTCTTACATTCTCATAATCAAATACAAATTTCACACAAGGAATAAATGTCACCTAGTAAATTTTTGAGTGTCATAAACATATTCATGAGTTCTACTCTAAATATTTTAGTACATAATAAAGGGAATAGATACACCTCGTATCCATAAAATGCAGATTTATGTCAGAGCAAACCCCTCAGTTTTATAACCCTACTAATAGTATTTTAAATCCAAGCTGAGCTATGATACATAATAAATTGTAAGTTGTGCCATTAGATCATGCCAGCTGCACCACAGTGCTAAGGCTCAATAAGAGATGACTGTAATTAGTGTAATCTAAACACATTAGCTAAAAACTGCAATAAATATTTAAGTTATCCACTTGACATTTTTAACTTAAATAGCACAAATGCTCCATTTAGATACCTGATTTTGTATTGACTATTGTACATTATTTTAGATTTTAGGTGTTTTCACTTGCCTAGTAGCGCAGGTAAGGCAGTGATCAACTATTATCCTATGAAGTTAGCTCTGAACTTCAGTGATTAAATTAAATTCTGTGGGCAGACCCACCATACGCATACCTTAATACTGACTTAAGGGTAGTCTGCAAATGCAGATAAGCAAATGAACTTAAAGACTCATAAGACAGTCCTTAAACATGTGAGATGATTAACAGGCTACCAAGCATTCTGGACAGAATGTACCACACAGATATAGTCACTGGTATCCTGCCAAAACTGCATGCAGTAAAAGAAGCCTCATTAGGAAAGAGAAATACAATAAAACCTGAACTTGTCCAGATGGTTAAAAAAGATCATATTGAATAAATGGAGAGACCAGCAGACTGGTCTAACTGTATGGCTACTGATTGAAACAAAATCATCAAATATGGTCCCAGTAAAAGGTCACTTCAAGCTTCAGAATGCAGATTATGTCTAGCATTTTATGTGTATGAAGAGTACCAGAAATCTCATTTTTGTGGAAAGAACCCAAAGTACCTTATCTGCAAGGACATTAGTAAGACTGATTTGTATTTCATTTTATGTTTTATTTTATGTTATAATTTAATATAACAATCTCATCTCACTTGCTTTTTATTTATTCTAAGTCGGTCATCTGTAGGGGGTTAGTGTTCTAACAGTTAATATCTACTGACAATAGTGAGAAAGCAGTGGATTGTTGTTTCATTTATATCATCTGGAAACATTTTCTTGTGATGAGGGTACAGATTATTTATTTGGCCCTTGACAGAGTTCTGCTAAGTCCAGGGACCAGTGCTTGGTCCTTGGTAAGGTCAAGTACTAATGTAAAATTTCTGATGGGCAGCAGGCCCTAGGGGAATGCAACAAAATTCCTCTGTCAGAGCAATATATTAGAATGGTCAAAGAGTTGCTTCCCATCATGTTGCATTTCAGCTTGCATCAAGCAGACACTTCTGGTTGCTTGCGGAGAGGTGTTGTAAAGATGACATGAATCATAGAATTATACAATCATGGTTTGGATTGGGAGGGATTGAAAAAATCTTCTAGTTCCAACCTCCATGCCATGGGCAGGGACACCTCCCACTAGATCAATTTTCTCAGAGTCCCATCCAACTTGTCCTTGAACACTTCCAGGAATGAGGCACCCACAACTCCTCCAAGCAACCTGTTCCAGTGCCTCACCACCCCCATAGTGAAGAATTTCTTAAAGTAACTCCAGAAGACATTGAGAGACCTACTAAATGCCTCTGAGTCAGAAAAATATTTGCTATCAAATCTGGACACATCTGTTCTAAGTTCTCATAAATCTCAGAAAATCTCACAAGCATAAGAGGGTTAAGAGAGCTTCTTTTCATTTTTGGCATATCCCAGGTATATTATGAGATGGACCGCAGCTACAAGATTGGTTATCAGGATCTCTCCCTATTTAAAAAACCTAAAATATTTACCTTCAGTAACCGTTCTGCATATTTGGAGTTTTTTCTAGGTATCCATCTGTATCCTTTGCTGTCGCTACAATAGGTAGACACAAAATTTTATGAATTTGCTGTGGTTTGTACGCAAAGAAAAATTGTGTAGTTCACTCAGCATCCAGAATCACTCTGTGTGCGTTAGACACATGAGAAAAATCAGCCTAGCTTCTTTAATCTGCATGAAAACTATCTGGACAAGAGGTGACAGAAATTCTCCACAACATCAAAAATCAGACTGATCTTATTAAAATCTTTCATTGTAATTGAGAAAATTCCTTACTTGATACTTAATAATTCATGCTACACAATAACCACATATTTTATATTAGCTATTATACCTACACAAATTTACAGGAACAGCAGAACTGTGTAATCTTTGCAACTTTTCATGCAGTTAAATGTTTTGTCATTCAGGAGGGAACAAATTTCAGAAATAATCAGAATTATGTGAAAGTCCTTAAATTTTCATTACTTTTTTTCCTAATATATTCAGAATTTTCAAGCATTTTTCTTCTGCAAGGAATAAATGATCCATTAGAAATTTGTCATATAAATTCTTTCACTTGGGATATAACACGGTCTGCCTTTTAAAATTAAACTTGTTTTTAATGAGGCCATTAGTGCTGCTTTGATAAAGAATTACCTAATAATTTTGCTGCTACCATATTAAGTGATTACAGGTGCCACTGTACAACTTCAGTATTAAAAAGTCATATTGTCAAGTGGGTTTAAAAGTACCTATTCTCTAGTATTGTGATAATTCACATATAATTAACTAAAATAATTCAAACATGACATTTCAGTCAGTGTATACTTAGGATAAAAGGTCTTACTCTGTTGAATCTTTAGAAATAGAGCTTATATTTCTGCAATTGAAGTGGCAAAAGAATACCTGGAAGTATTAGTAGTTACAGCCATAAGTGGAAATTTGTTTTTGTATCCTTAGCAACTTGAGCATGAGACACAGAGTTTTGCAAGTAAATGTTCAAGCCTGAACCTTTTTGAATGACTCTGTGTTGAGTTGGATCTTCATCTCAGAGGGAAATTTCTAATTTTGGATATTGCTCAATCATTACCTCAGTGGTTAAAGATTTCATTGGTGGATGAAAGGCACCCACATATTCTGACTAAGAACTTGGTTTAAGTAAGAATGCCAGAACCATAAGACTTTTGAAGCTAAATGACTTGGTTTTGTTTGTTTGTTTCTGGATATGATAAAGCAGACATTCAATGATCTATTTAAAACCAAGAACACAATTTTATAGACAAAAAGTTTATGTTGTAGTTGGATGATCCTGGCTTAATCTCTTCTTTTTTTGATGGAACAACTTTAGAGAAAGTGAGTGGTCATCACCAGTGGAGCAGAGCCAGGTACCAGCAGGGAACAGATTGTTAGAGCTGTATAACATAAGGAAAATTGGTTGTTAGCTACTGTGTCAGAGAGGTAAGGGGCAATTGAAGACACTATCATCAGTGCTCCTCTAGAAGAAGAGTATTAACACCCACAAATTTTACACAGATTTATCTCCAGGTATGATCTACACTATCCACTATACTAAATATGCTAACGGAAAATATGTGTATGGGATCACACAGCCTCTCTGTGCTAGGAAAGATTTGACACACAGAGTCAATAATAGACAGGAGAATATTTTTCAAAAAATAACCACTGGCCTACCAGATCTGATCCTCAGGGTGTCTGCAAAGACCATCACAAGAACAAGCTAAACACTAAAAGTCGTAATTCCAGTGGGTAATATAATGTATGAGCTCAAGACACATGCCAGTTTTATAGTATACTCTCTTTCTCATTCCATCCCATCCCAAACTCAGCTTGATGCTTCTCATCAGTACAGACAAAATTTAAAGTTATCATCTCACCAGTGGTTTGGCTCTGTCTGTGGGAAGTGAATAGAGAGGCAAATCTGGGACAGAGTTTATATGCAATCAAAGAAGCATCTGCAGAGAAAATCAGGTGTATCCTAGGATGTATGAGCAAGTGTAACTAAGATGTCAAGAGCAATGATTGCCATCTGGCACTTGTGAGACCACATCTGGGGTATTGCCCCTCGTCTTGCAGTCCACAGTGCAAGAAGAACCGTCAGCAGTGAGGCCTGTGGAAGGCCATCAGCATCGGGGGATGGAGCACACAGGTACAAAGAGAAGTTTCAAGAAACAGGTTTGTCCAGCTGAAAGAATAGAAGAATAAAAGGTAATATTTCTGCTTCTTCAGCTATCTAATTGGACTCTTCTTGAATCAGAAAGGTTAGAGACAAAGGACACAAGTTGGGCCTGGGAAATCCTGGCTAGAAATAAGGAAGAATTTTTTGCACCACAAGGGTGGTCAAACACTGGAGGAGGATGTCCAGTGGTTGAGAATCTTCATAATCAGAGATAATCATAGCAAGACTGGGCAAGGATATGAGAAGCCTAATGTAGGCTAAGCAGGAGGTCAGACTAACTGACCTCCAGAGGTCCTTTCCAACATAAATTATTCCATGTTTCTCTGATTCCTAGGAACTCAGCCTGGTGTTTCAATTAATGAGAAAGGAATGCATTAGAAATAGCAACAACATTCTGTCATTTTGCCTAATTCTTGCATAGGCAAAATAGAGCAGTTGGACTTTACACAGATAAGTTTCTTTTTGCCACTCTTATTAAAAGTCTAAGCCAAAACCAAAAGTCTCTTCACTGAAATTTATGTTTTGCTATATTAAATGTCATGAAAAGACAGCCTTTCAATACGTTTTTCTTTCCTGTAACTATATAAGTGGCACAAAACTCACAGTTCTTGTTTTTTTAGACCTTTATGATATTATTATTTTCCTGCTATTATTATTATTGTTATTATTATCATTAGTAATGATAATTAAGAAAAGAAAACACTATCTGCTCTGTTTTGCAAAATTATAAATTCTATGGATGTGAATAGATAATTGTTGGTAAAACATTTTCAAATCTTGAGATGGAAAGTGCTAGATAGATTTAGGGTATTTCAGATATTGTTGAGTTAATACTTGTAAACCTTACGGTGTCCCAGCAAAAGCTGACCAACTTAAAAATTGTACCTCTTACATATATTTTTATTATTTTTAAAATAATTTAAAATCTAAAAATACAGATCACAATAAGGATTAGAATACTCTAATGACCAATCTATACAAGATACTACTATCAGGATAAAAATGTTAGTTAGATATTCAAATCTAAATTTAAACGAACAGAAGCTTAGAGCTTAGCATTCCACAGAAGTGAAAGAGACAAAGTATTGCCAAAGACATAGTGGTAGAAAGAGTAAGTTACCTTCTAAAATGACAAGCAGATAACCCTTGGGTTAAATGATTTCTGATTATGCACAAGGTTAACAACAAGTACTTGTTTCACTGTTTCTTTATACCAGATTAGGATTCCAACATCATGTAACTGGTGGTGATGTTACTACTTGTCATGTTTGGTCATTTTGTATTAGTGCTTGAATGTTTTGGCTGCTGAGTTTTGTGTGAAATGCACCCTGCACAGTGAACAGTCTGGGAGAGCTGCCAACAATAAATTGCAATAATCCAACCTTGTTTTTGTAAAGGCATGAGTCAAAAGTTCAGCATCTTGCTGACACAGCAATTATCTTAACCTTGTTATGCTCCTGAGATGGTAATATGAAGCCTTATCAATATTGTTGATTTGGCTCTCTGAGGAAAGCTGAGGGTCAAAAATTACTGGAATTTATCATGAAGAGTATTTCTTTCAGGCTTCCTCTATCGAGCAGCAGAACAGTGATTTAATATTAAATTTTCACTGAAATGAGAGAGATCTAGCTGCTTGCCTGTGGAAGCACATCAGGAAACAAGCAGAAGCCAAAAAAATTATATAAACCCTAGCAAAATTAAATAAAAACTGGTATTTACATTTTCACTGATGATTATCCGATTTTAAGTTTACCCTGTAGGTTTTTACAGACCAAATAGAGATTTCTAGTTTGCTCCACATTCTCTGAAATCAAAAGTTTCTGAGAAGCCCATATGTGGTCTTTTACAGTTAACTCATCATAATGGTGTGGAAAAAGGTTGTATTTCCTTCTTCAGGAACAGTCTGTGATGAAAGCAAATCAGATGAACCTAGGTATTTTTCAGTAATGGACATACATAGAGTTGTAACTTCTTAATTTACATTTAGTTTTTATTAGTATAGCATATATTTTGTATTTACATATTGTAAGGCATAGCTACTGTGGCCCAGTAAAAACTATTTTTCCAGTATTGTTAAAAGACTGACCTGACTTTGTATTAACTCACCACTTTAGGCATGGTGTGGCCTTATCTTAGCAGGAACTGATTTTATGTTGTTTTCTCCATAACTGTTGTCTAAAGGTGAGGTGGCTGTTGAGTAATTTCTCTTGGTTTAGCTCTCTGTGTAGGGTAGAGATCCAAAATGTTTATATGGGCACATAGAAACAAACAATAGGCCTTTAGGGCTGGAGGAGGTTATTGAATAACTTTAACAATGTCCTGATCAATGATATGGAAATTTTAGACGGGAAGCAGAGAATAAAGAATAAGATGACTATGTTACGAAAATCTAAGACTAACCTTAAATCTACTTGAGGTTTGGAGTAGTGGAACTAAAAATCATTTTTTTCATGCCAATTTATATTATAGATTAGCTGGCAAAGAACTAAGCATACTGGCAACTTTTAATACCTAGCTTTCCCCTCCTCACACGCAAATTCTTCCTGAAGAAGACTGAAGTTGTGAGCCTTTGGATGTGGAGGGATGTTGGGAGGGTGAGCATAGCACTAGAGAAAATACTAGGAAAGATAAGTGTATCATTTTACACTGTATTACCAATGATACTCTTCTGTAGTTTGATGATTTGCACTATGAGTGTTAGGATTGTTAGTAATTGGATGAATAATTGTTTTATTTTGATTATACTAATAAGGCTTCCATTAGCTTGAAGATAATTCTTAGATCATCATAAATGGTGTTCTTCTACCAGAATTTTGCAAGAAATATATTCCAATACTGTAGTCCTGATTCAACAAAAATATTCTGTCAGTTTTTTGATAATTTTGGACTTCCTGATTTCTGATAAAGTTTGGATTTATCTAGGTGTCTCTTACTGTATAAATACAAATTATTGATTCTATGAACAGAAGGATATGAAAAGAATCTGGAGAGTAAAACATCTTTCAAGGCAAGAGAACCTGCTTTCAACTTTCCCCGTCAATAAGATGGAAGATAAAATTGGTTTTAGCCAAACATTGCCAAATTTCTGTGACAGGCGGTTGGTTGAAGATACCATTATGATGTGAGATATATAAGCACACACTTTTTCAGGAAAGCAAATTTCATTGTAGCTACTTTGAAAACAAAATCTCCTGACTAGTTTTTTCCAATTGCCAGGGAAGAAGAGCGCTGATGAAGACACCCAGCGGAGGATCCACACAGGAGCAGTCTGCTCCAGAAACACTGCTCTCCATAGAAGGGACCCATGCTGGGGCAGATTGTGAAGAACTATGGCCTCTGGGAAGGACTCATGCTGGAGAACTTTATTGAGGACTCCCATGGGAGGGACCCGCTTCCACTTAGGAGGAAGGAGCAGCAGAGACAATGTGTGATGAACTGACTGCAGGTCCCTATCCCAGTCCCTGTGAGCTGCTGGAGGGGGGTGGACAGAGAAAATTGGCAGTAAAGTTGAGCCTGGGAATATGGTAGTGGTGGTGGGGAGGGTGTTTTTAAGGTTTATTTTTATTTCTCATTATCCTACTCTAATTTGATGGATAATAAATGAAATAAGTTTTCTGTGAGTCTGTTTTGCCTGTGACAGTAAATGCTTTGAACAGATCTTTCCCTCTCATCCCAACCCATAAGCCTTTTGTTCCATTTTCTTACACTGTCCCTCTAAGGAAAGAAATTATAAAGCAGCTTTGTTGGGCACCTGTTATCCAGCCAGGGACAACCTACCACAGCTGTATATTTTCTGTTTGTCTTTTTATGCCCCAATAGTATTGGATAAGAATTTGAAGGTTAGGGGAGGCTGTAATTTTACTCAGGTTCCTCTTAATCTGTGTGGAGGTGAAAAAACCAGTTCTTAGCTCAGTTTCTGCAGTCGCTTCGTTGAATCTTCCAAACCTTTTTAGTCTCTGAAAGATGTCTGCCTTGAATGATCTGGAATTGTCCAGAGAGAAGATCTATGTTCAGAGGATCACTATCCCCTTCTGTGACCCCAATTCTCTTGGGTTTCAAGGCATAATAGAGCTAAAACCTGGAAGCTCCCAGCAAATGTCTATTCTGTGATAGATTAGTGAGTTACTGGGTGACATGTCTATTAGAAGGTGACTGGCTGTGTCTCTTTAGGGAATGAGCACCTGTTTAACCTGCTTTTTATTTTCTGTACAAACACTGGCATTACAGGAGGCCTAGTAGACACTCCTTTCTCTAAAAACAATCTAGAGTGGTCTCATCAGACTCAAAGAGATATGTTCCAGGCAAACTGGATGCATCCAGCTTCTGCAGCAGACAAGCACTGGGGAAAATAGCGAAGAGAAAATGATGCTGGCAAGGAACCAGACCCCGACACTGACCTTGGCACAGACACAGATAGCTCTTTTGACTTACACTGTAAAGACCTTCAGCTGTGATCAGATGACAGATATGTTGATTGTAAACAGAAACCATTAGAGAATGACTAAACTTCTTTCAAGGAAAAGGTTCAAAAGTTATTTAGAATAACATGAGAGCACATTATTTTAATGAAAAGGCTATGTAGTTGCGTCACATTTTCCCACATCAAAGAGACATAGTCATAAGTTCCTGAGATCTGGGCTAAAGTTTTCAGGATGAAATTGAAAATACTGTCAGTTTTCCTCTTATATAGAGGAAAAAACTACTCCTCTGTGGTACTGAGATCAGAACTGCTAAAAAAAGCCACTTGGTAAAATCTCTGTAAATCAATGGCTAAAGTAATTATTGTTTTCAAAGGATGCTAAGCTTGAAAACTACTGACTATCTTTCTGACATCTTCTCAGCATAAGAAAGATACAGAAAAAATTTGGTTGGCTCAGAATAATTTGCTTTCTCTCTGGTGCTACCCATTTCTGGGCCATGTTATGAGAACAGATCACAGTACAGGGAAGGAGGTGACTTTGCATTTTGCAAAAAAACCCTCCTTGAGAAAAGGGGAGCTTTTCTTACTGCAGGCGTCCTTCACCTCTGCCCCACTGAACTAATTTAGTCCTCAGACAGCAGACCTCCTCGCTAACAAGAGAGAGCTTTGCACTGGCAAAAGCATTCAAGTCAAAAACTGAGTTATAAAAGAAAAGAACTTGAGTTCAGGCACTAAAAAAAGATTTCAACTGCTGTTGGAAGCTGCACTGCAGAGAGGTCCACATGAAAGATTTCATTTATGTGGAAATAAATTTGGAGATTTTATTTTTGAATAAACCGAGTTTTGTACAGGACATGAGAGGTTATAAAGAATTTATTCAATATCACTTTCTAGGAGACCTGTGAAATATTCTTGTTTAACTTTTGATTTGAATTGCAATGGCATATTGGTTATAGATACACTGATATGACCCTTTTAATGGAATAGTCAATCTATAAATTTTTTTCTTAATTACTTACAGTTTATCATGTCCTTGTGTGATTTGGTAAATAGAAATGAACATAAGTGTTAGAATTTTGTTAAATCGTAAACTTGCTTTACTTCTTGGTTACTTGTTAAATAATATGGATAGTTTCTTGAACTAGGCCTAAAGAAGCAAAGCTCACCCACATTATCAAGTCAGAGTGAAGGAGGAAATGAATTCTTTAATTATTTTCAGCTTTTTTTGGGAAAAAATCACAATTAGGTGCAATTGGCAGGAAGAAAAGACCTTCGATCCATATAGAAGAAGGATTAAAAAGCTGGATGTGTGGGTTTGTTTTTTGTTTGTTTGTGTTTTTTTTTTAATAAAGAAATAAAAAAAATAACCTCTGGAAACACTGGACACACACACACAGAGGAGAAATTGCATCATCTTTCGTCATGGAAAAGGTAATCTTTTGACCTCAGGTCAAGGGCTGGATGAAGTGGTGAGTTTTGAATTGCAGCTAGTTACTTTAAATCCAGCCTACAGATACAGGTATCATCTCAGAACAACATCAATTTATCTTCTTTTTTTTATAACCATAAACAGTGATTCAAAAAATATATGCATATTTCCATTAGTACTTTTTAGGCCCAATAAAACACGTATTTTTAATGTTTTAAGACTTGCATTGGCTTGTTTCATGTTGTATCTTTTGACTGGTATAGAAGTAAATAGCAAATTTGCAAACCAATATTTCTTTTAATTCATTCTGAAAATTGTGAGAAGACGGAATATAGAATAATAATGGAGAGCAACCTGTGTTCTAAATATAGCATTTTTTTCAACTTACGTGTTTGCAATTTATAAGTGATTTTGGATAAAAGGGGATAAAGTCAATGATCTGTTAGATTCTGTGATGCCAGTAAACCACCTGCCAATTCCCTCTCCCTGAATGTGTTATGGCAGCACAATGTCCCCAGATGCTGGCTGGAAAGCCAAACTACAATTACTTACCAAGCAGAAAAACTACTGAGATACAGTGCAGCATTCTCTCTGACTTTTGTAGCAAATTATTAAGGACCATAGTAGAAGTAGAGGCCTGTTAAAAGCCAAGCTATCCAAGGACTTCAGGTAATTCTTCTTGTCTTTCCTTCTGGAACACGTCTTTCATAAATATTTTGATTTTGTAACACCGATTATAAAACAGAATACCTTCTAAAACAGTATTGCAGCAATCAGATGTATTGTTCCAGTAAAACCAGGCTTTCCTAAAGGTTTTAGCAACTGTAAAGGCTGTAATCAAGAAGTCTGCTCTGCACACACATGGACTATATACTGCCTTTGCTTTTACAGGCAGCAGAAGACCTGGTATTGGGTATTGAGCTAATTAGGTCCCCAGGGTCTCCAGATACTGACTGAATAATGTCTCAGTATCTAGGGTCTCTTTCTCATCTGGAAACAGGACTGAAAATAATTACTGGATTTTCTTTAGATTTCCTGATGGGTTTAATAAGTCTGTGCTACTGTAATACACTTTTAGTTAAGCTGATATATTTTCAAATGTTTGTACAGTATTTTCTTTTCTGTGAAAATATTCTGTAGTGACTCTAAATTTGAAAAAGATATTCACAGCAGGGTCACAGAATTGCAGTAGGATCAGATGGGATAATGAAGGGAATATGTACTCTTGGAAAGATCTGGTGGTGCTGTGGATTTTGGCAGGTAAAAGCAAAGCAATATGCAGAACTCAGTGTAATTTACTTACTAGCACATAATCCACCTGAATAGCTCATTTAAGAGCCTGCAGAGTGCTTAGACACATTTGCTAAACATACCTTGATGCTTAAGACTTTTCTTCCTCTTACCTTTGATTAAGTTCATTGGCCTCAAGAAATAATTTATGGGCTTTCTTCTCTAATCTAATTAAATGAAGGGAGGATTCCTGTTGTTCTTTTATTATTAAACTGAAATATGCATCTTTACTTTCCACATGGTTTTGTGTTTTGGCACTCACAAAATATCAGTATCTAAGAAGACTTCTTATGAGACATTCCCTTAGCCTGCTAAAAGCCTTCTTTGTATCTTCACTTCCTACCTTCCCCTCACCAGGAGACTCCCATGGTTCTTGTCCTGCCAAGCTGCTCCCTTCCCTCTTGCTGCAGAGTGCAGGGAGGGAAAGGGGTATGAGACATGCCTTCCACCTGATTTGTCCATAAATTTCTTTTCAATGAAGAAAGAAGCCCCTTTGTTACAGTGCTCGTTTTGACTGGGATAATCACACTGTTATGTGTGATGGAGCCCTGCTCTCCTAGGGACAGCTGAATACCTGCCTGCCCATGGGAAGTGCTGAATGAATCTCTTGTTTTTATTTTACCTGTGTGCATGACTTCTGCTTTACCTAGTAAACCACGAATTCTCTCACTTTTACTCTTCTGATTCTCTCACACATCCCCGTTTTCTGGCTTAGCAAATGTGTATTCAGTGCTCAAAATGGATTAGAATACAGTTTTGAAGGTAGAAAGTGATGTGACTGGATTTTGGCAGTAGAGCACTTGGTGCATCTTTGCCAATTTCTCTGTGTTACTTCACAGTAAGTGACATTTTCTTCAGCTTGTCTCTGGTTAAAATCCACAGATGCTTCCAAAAGAAATTTTCCAAAGAGGAGTGCTCTGGTATGCATTATGGACTTCATAAGAAACATTCCTGAGCAGAGGGAACAGCTGATCTACATGGCAGAACATTTAGGTGTGCAATTATAGACACATACAATGTATTTTCAAACACTTGGACAAGTCTATCCTGTTTTATCCTAAGGGCTGGTGAAGGAAATGAGCCATCCAAGCCTGAACCTTGGGTGTAAATTATTTGGTGAAATTTTCTCTTCCTGAATGGATGTAGAAAGCTAGCAAGCACTGGCATGGTCTGGGTATTACGACTTTGGAGGGTAGAATTTGACCTATAACATGCAGGCTTGTAATTCGCTGTAATAAAACCTCCCATAAATCCAGATGGGAAACTGTTGTCTTTGGAGAATATGGTGCATGTCTGTACATACATTTGTTTGTTTCCTCTTAAGAAAGGAGCATTCTGCAATCTAATAAAGCTGTTAAGAGTAAACTCTGATCCTTGCAGTTTTCCTTTCTAGGGGACCCGAGGGAAATAGTCACAATTGTTTATTTTTACTTATTATTACTAAACACAGCTTTTACACTAACATCTACTGCCTGGTAGAGATTGTGATATCTCTTTGTATTCCTTCAAGAATCTCAGACACAATCCAATTCCACTTCAATCTACTAAAATACCGTTAATAAAGAATAAAAACAAGGTAATTTTTGCAATTCTTTTATTTTTTTTTCTCATTTCAATTTTCAAATACTCAAGTGACAGCATAAAGAACACGGTTAAGATTCGAAAGAATTTGATTTTTTATAAAATGTTTCTCTATGTGTAGGGTATTTTCAGTTTTTGTGTCAGAGTAAGACTCATTCTGGCTTCAAAGGAGAAGTCTATTTGCTTAAGTTAAGGATATGCAGAAATATACTGAGAATTTAGGAAGTTATTTTAGGACCCCATTATGCCCAGCATTTGTGAATTGGTTATTGCGAATGATACAAAGTCTTTTTCCCTGTTCACACCATAATCAATGACACAGAGAAAGATGATCAGTATCTCCTCTCCTGTCTCTGCAAATGAATTAAAATTAAAATATTCCAAAAGGTAAATCTTTCAGATCCCAGGAAAGAAACACTGTCTTTAATACAGTGCCTGCATTCTCTGTTGTATTGTCTCTGTCTGGGAGCAAAGATGGTAAGTAAATCTAATGTTGGCTCTATCACATCTCTGGAATCTCTGAGTGTTTTGGATATTTTCTGCATCACTTCATCTAGCAGACAAATAAGTTAGTACACAATCAAAAATTAAACCATATACTTTCACATGAAAAAATACCCCAAGTACTTCTGCAACAAAGAATTTTGAACTTTCCTTTTTGAGCGTTCTGAGCAGCTAAAGTAGGAATGATAGTTTATAGTCTAGGCTTTGACACTAGAATATTTCATATTTAATTTCCTGAAACATGCATTCCTGCTCTTGGCTGCATAGAATGACAACAAAATGAAGTACAAAGGCCTTGGATATAATATACTGCTCCCGTAGTCCTGGAGTGGTCTCTGCAGGCTCCAGGTAAGTGCCAAAATCTGCCATGATATCAGCAATAGCACAATTAATTTATTCCATATTGCTCCCTTTAATGATCTTTCAGCAGTACCAAACTGATTTCATTTCTACAGCTACTGTTCTTCCCTATCTCATCTTCATTCTTTCTCCCAGCTTGAATTAAATAAGGGAGGTGAGAGATTTATTTTTGATAGTTCATTGTTATAAAGGAGATAGGTCTGTAGCATTGTATAATATAAAAATCTTCATTACACAGATATATTTGAGCACATTCTTCTCCAAAGAAAGCCATATAGTTGAATTAACTCTTAGTATACTCAACACATAAAGAATCGCTTTGATTGTGGTACAGCTCAGTAAGCACTGCTGGATTGCAACAGGGAGGGAAAGGTTGCCAGCACTTTCAAAAAGGTAGCAGACTAGAAGCTTGCTTCCTGTAGTCGTCCTGACACACTGTAATAAAACTCAGCAATCACAGTTCTGATTTATATTTGAGTGACCACACAGTTCTACAAAGACGTTTCAATACGCAGTCCCTTGACCGCACACTGAATTCACATTGCCAATGCTTGTGTATTGCGGCCTATGGAGATTTTGACTCCAAGGTGCCAGCGGCTCACTTCTAGACCATTAAAGCTGCTGGATCTTTTCTGATGCCATCTTCAAAGAAAGATAAAGTGCTTTTGGAAGGCTGTAGCGAGTAATTGCTTTTTGACATATTGGATGGATTGAGACAGCGAAGGAGTTGCATTTCTCTGGGGATAATTTTATGATTTCATTGCGTGTATGCATCTAAACTAATTAATATTCTAAATCAATAAGGAAAGTGTGTGCATTCTGTTCACTGTAATGAATTAGTGATTAGTCCGAATCACTAATAGCTTTGGACTAACTTGCACCCATCAGTGCAGAGATATACAAAAGGATGGGAGAATTCTGGGAAGCAAGAGGCAGGAAGTGGCCTAACAAAAAGTTGTGATTTGCCCCAGCTGCATGGATTGGTGTGAGGAGTGGCATTGCACTGATAGCAAAAGTGGGAAACAGCTTATCCCTTTTTGTACTGAGCAAAGGAGGTGGAAGCACACGCTGCCCCGTCCCTGCTGAAAGAGAGTCCCAATTCCCACATTTTGGTCTACAGGAAGCATTGTACCTGTGCTCTGCCCCGGATCCTCCTAGTGGCACAGTGTGGTCATATCATATTTCCTTCCTTGAAACTTCAAAAATCCCATGTCATCCTTTAATTGGTTTTAATTGCAGTAAAAATCTTCCTGAGCACTTGCTTCTACTGTTAAAATTATTTGTGTTATCATAGTGCCCAGAAACTCATTCAAGGGGCTATGTGGGTAAAGGATATAAGATTACAATGACAGCTCTTGTTTCAAATAGCTTTCATTGAAGTGCAATTGAAGATTCCGCTGATATGGATAGACCAGTGTGGGATGAAACAAACTGGTGATTGAGAAAAATGATGAAACATCTTCATGCATGGCTTTCCACATGTGAAGAGAAACATGTAAAATCCCAGCAGTGTCAGTTCAAAAATGTAATCAAACTGTCAGATGGAGGGCTGACAACGCTGTTATTTCAAGCCAGAGTTTATAGAGTGAGTGTACACAAGAAGGACTTTGACGGTTAAGACTGTCAGCTTGTATTTGACATGAAGAAGGGACAAGTAATAGAAGGACTAAAAGGGAGAGATGAATTTATTACTCATCTTTGGAGCAATGCTGCTCCACATACTCTTAGGAGAATATGGGCTATATGACAAGGTGGGTTTTGGTGAAGAGACAGATCCTAGAGATAAAAGAATGTGTAAGGTTTATAGTCTGAAAGTTTGAATTGTCACTGACGCTTGAGTCAAAGACTATTGACCTGAAAGACAAGTGGAAGGACAACCTTGTGGAACAGATCTGAAAAATTTAGGTAGCAAAACTGAAGGAGGAAAAAATGAACTCATCTGATCTCAGAATTTCTGTCATAAATATTTCCTAATATAGGAGTAGGAATGGAGGAAATAATATCAAAGGTGAGCCACATCTAAAAATAACAAAAGAAATATTGTAATAGGAAAGATAACAGAAAGAGTCAAGGGGGAAACTTAAAGCACAAAGGGAATCAACAGGTCCATCACTAAAAGAGAGGAGTAGAGGAGGGAAGAAGAGAGGGGTAAAAAGGAGGGGAAAGCAGGAGATCAGGAAACATACTGTGGTGAGGCATGAAGTGGGAGGTGACATCACAGGAGGAGAGTTAAAGTCATCAACAAAAAAAATGGTGGTTGGGGAAGACCAAGGGAACAACAATTTGTGGTGAATAATAGAGCTCCAGGCTGAATGATGTGATTAGAAAGACAAATGGAGTTACAGGCTGAGATGATTTATGGACTGATTTCAGTAAGGATAGTACCCAAAGAAGGTTTTATTTTCTACTCTGAGGATGGTTTTAAATTGTTTTAAATTCAAACCAGCTTTAAGCATAAAATGCATAGGTATATTTATCAGGAACTCAGTTTCTCAAATAGACTTCAGTCATATTCTTCATTCCTTTTACTACTTCTGATCTCTTACTGCTTTTTGCAAATTTAGTTTTAGCAAAATGAATGAAGATGGTACTTATTCAGGCCAGGCAATTCAGCGATCCCACCTAGGATTGGATTATATTTGAACTTCAGATATTAGCATTCCCAGAATAAGCATTTCTGTAGATGAGTGTACACAGTTAGGCAAAGTCCAGCAAATTTTGGGACTAAAGAGAGCAGTATCTAAATAGCTTATCTGCCCAGAGAATGTGGCAGGCCCAGAAGGAAGGAGAGAGATGAGACACTGGATCCCATTCAAAGTTTTTGTTGCACTTGCAATTCTATCCATGTGATTGTGATACACAGTTTTTCACCACTGTGTCTATTTTACATGTGATCTCAGATTGCTGTGCACAACTCATCATTATAAAAAGGTGTGAAGTAGGATTTTAAAAGTTACTGATTCATATATTTTGGTAATTTTAATTATTTAAGCAGAGGAGGAAAAGGATCATCATCATTGAACTGCACAAGCTAAGACAGTAGTGCAATGTTATTAAACTTTATAGCTTATACTATAAGTAAATTGCTTGTGCAGAGTAGGAGGATTTTTCCTTTCTATTATTCTGAATATTAAGTACTGGCTGCTGCCCAAGAAAAGGTAATAAGAAGGATGGGACAGTGAATTTATCTGATATGTCAAATTCAGGTCTCCTTTGAAGGAGGGAGCTCTAATCTGTGTCTCACAGCTCCCATAAATACAAGGAGCCATATATTTAAGCACTGAGTTGTTATTTTTCTCTCCTTGAGTATAGAACATGGCATCCTTTTGACACTTTGTCTAAACACTTAAATCAAAATGGTTGTCATTACGTATCTGGTACTCCCTGCAGCACAGGGGGAGGTGTGGTTTTTTCTGATGTGGTAAAGCTGTTAAAGAATCCCTTTTTAGTTAAAGTGCATTTAGCCATATGGTATAACAAATAAAGTTTTCAAAACAAAATGCCTTGAGCTTTTAACCAAGAGAATATAAAACGAGATGCTCAGTAAACAAAGAGATCAGGTGTATATCTATACTTGTGTACATACATGAGGAGCAGCTGAGGGAGCTGGGGTTCTTTAGCCTGGAGAAGAGCAGGCTCAGGAGAGACCTAATCTCTCTTTACAATTGCCTGAAAGGAGGTTGTAGCCATGTGGGGATCTGCCTTTGCTCCCAGGCAACCAGCAAAAGGACAAGAGGAAATGGCCTCAAGCTGCACCATGGGAAGTTCAGGTTGGACATCAGGAAGAATTTCTGCACTGAATGTGTGGTTACACATTGGAAGAGGCTCTCTGGGGAGGTGGTGGAATCACCATCCCTGTAAGTGTTCCCGAAATGACTAGATGTGGCACTTAGTGCTCTGGTTTAATCACAAGGTGCTGTTTTTGACCAAGCAAAAAGTTGCCTTGCTAATTGACCTAAATATCATTTTGGACTTGATGATCTTGGAGGTTTTTACCAACAGATGATTCTATGATTCTTGTGTATGTGTACATCTATATCATCTATATCTATATCTATATTTATATCTAATCTATCTATCTATCTCTGTAAATAGATCACCCAAAATCATGGTAGGTATTTTTTTTGAAGACCATCTACATGAATGAGATTTTTGTCTTACTCCTGGGAAAAATGAAGTAGCTATGTTTCAATGCATTCTTACACTTATCTCAGTTCATTTTTAAAATTTATATTTTGATTTTCCCTTTGCCAACTCACTTTTATTGTCTCTTACAGTTATCCATATTTTCTTTCTTGATATGACTATCAGTTCATATTCACTTATACTACCTGTGATATTTATTGCTTCATATCCTTTAGATTACAGCTATGAAGAAAAGTACCAATTGCTTTAATTTTTTTTTTTTAACTTCTTCATCTCCTCTAAATTTTTTAAACTCAGTGTTGGAGAGAAGAAAAAAACATCGTCCTAGTCTTCATTTAGACAACTGACAATCAATATTATATTGCATACTCTTCTAATTACATTATACCTGAAACAAAGATTGAAATATTCTTTAGTTCTCTAAAAATATAGCAAATTCATAAGCAGAATTAGGATCATTATTTCCCCCTAATTTATTTGACCCTCATTTTTTAACTATTATAGCCTTTCTTACATGGATAGCTATTTTGAACAGAAACAGTCTCATAGTCCCATGGAAACACTGTGGAATCTTGGAATTACCTCTCTTCCTACCTGCATCTCCAGTGCAATGGCAAATCTCATTATTTTTAGCAAAAAGTAATAACTTGTGCCAAATTTAATATGTCATAATTCATTTTTTCCCCACAATGGATTAAAGAGCAAGTTAGGGCTGCTCATAGAAAAGTGATCTGGGTTTTGACAACTCTGAACTCCTGTGCTGGAAGTTAATCAATCTCATTACCTTCTCAGAAGGGGCCTCTGCAGAAATGGAAGAGAGACTGCTACTCAGGTACCTGGTCACTGTGTCTTTGGTTGTGTGAAGCACAAAAAATTAAGACTGATTTATGTTTGGGCACAGGTAGTTTATCTTCTTTCACTGAAAAATTAAGTTTCTGTAAATTTTTAATTCAGCCCCTTGAACTGGACTGTGGCAAAAATGGTCTTCTTTTGCAATACCACAATGTGTAATGCCAAAATAACTGACCTAGTTTACTGAAGTAGAAAAATACATATATCCCTTTTATTCTGAGGTCATGGCAAATCATAAGCCTGTTTGTGAAACCAAACCTATGTGTATGCATTTGTTCATTCCAGCATAGAATTCAGTTTTAATTCTCAATTACAGCTTTCAGTACATGTTAAAGCAATAATGATGAAGTTTATCTATCTGTTTATATTTCAAGGTAGAAGACTCTTATGGGGGAATGTAGATGATTATTGACAGAGGAAAGGGAAAAATTTCCAAACAAAGAAAAACAATGCCCCAGGCTTTATCCTGTCAAACTCTGTTACGCTACAAAGATCTTCAGAAGTGTGTGATATTCCTGTTGACAGTACTGAGTGTTTATACATGGGCTGATTACTCTCCAGTGTCCTCTGCAGACAACAATGACAACAATGAAGAAACTGACTTATCTCAGCATCTGTTTAAGTCTCAGTCAATGTTAAATTCCATCCTTTGAGTTCAATGAATCAAAACTCAGTGCTGATAATTATTGTATTTGCAGTCCCAGAGACTTTACAGCTCTTGAGACAGAGCAGTAGCATTCAGCTAAAGAGGAATGAGAGTCAGAGAGCCGCCTTGTTAATTGACTTAAATATCATGCAGTTAATGAAGTATTTTTAAGGATTCTGTAAGCTCATGAGATTGGATGTTCTTAAGAAGGGGAGAATATTTATCAATGCAAATGAAGGCAAATAGTCTAGGCAAAAATACTGGCACACATTCCTGTCATTGAAATGACCATAACCTTGATTCTTATTTTCTCAGTATCTTCATAATGTTTTATATGATCTCTTCTTTGTAAACGTTTTTAATGCAGTGGAGAAGATTTTACTGCAGTGTCACACAGTAAAATCTTCATACGGTACAAACAAATTAAATGTTTGTGGACCCTTTCACAGTTCCTTATAGCCCAGCACCACATACAAAGATACAAAGTATCAATAACTGCAGAGGTTTCTCCTGCTTTGCTCTTTAAAAGACGACCTGCAATAGCTGGGTGCCTCGGGGTGATCATTTGCTTTCAAAGAAGGGGAGCAGGTGAGATTCCAGATGTGCAAAGGGAAATACAGATGGATTTGCTTTTAATGAACACCAAAGTGCACCTCACCAAGAGGAAGTTTTAACACGAGACAAAGCTTGAAAAAGTTGGTTCGTTTTGTGCTTTTTTATACGCAGTGTTTTTAAAAATGTCCAGCAGTACAAAATCAACTGCACAACCTGCAGTAACCCTGGCGGTAACCATTGACTAATATTATTTCTGTGCTTTTTTTTCCAGGCACACTGTACAAGCCCATTTGCTGATCTTGAGAATATAACCATCAGTTGAAGAGCAATTGGAAATGGTTATAAAGAGGATTACTTTTTAGCCTCCGGTTAAGGATATATGATCCAGTAGCAAGAAGCGGTTTCAGTGATTGAAATGTACAGTCTCCCCTCTTAAAAGAAAATCTTCCATTTCTTAACTGGACACAACTGTTAGCATGCGTAAATACCACATAAACCAACCCTTAGACAAGAAAGCAATACTGGTATAAACAACAGAAACCATCAGACTGGTAGAATATTCCTAAGCCTGTAATATCAGCCTAATTTTGCTCCCATGAATATAAATTGCAAAAATCTTACTGCCTTTTCTTGGGGATAAAGTTTATCCATCACTAACAGTTTTCAAAATCCCATCTTTGGTGCCTTGAAATCTCATTATGTTAGTGAAGGGCAGAAGTAATTGCTCATAGCATAAAGCAAAGCTAAAATTGAGCTGTAAAAAAGATGTAATTACAAAAATGGTCAAAGCACTGTTTAGAAGAAAATGTGGAACTACTCTGTGAGTTGAGGGTGCAAGTTTCCAGTTTCTGAGAGTATCAAAGGATTATGCCTAAAAAACTGATTACAATTAAAAAAAAAAAAAAAGAAAAAAAAAACGAAATTAAAATCTGCCAAAGTACAACTTGTAAGTAATTAAAAGTTTGGTCTATAGATTGATTTTTAAAACAATGTTAATTTGAATTTTGTGTCTCTGTGCTTGTGACAAGCATTCATCTGGAATAATTAAACACTTTGAAATGCAATTAAAATCAGTCTTTCTTTGACACAAACCCATTGCATACACTTCTTCTTGTTTCTCTTAAAAACACAGTACTTTCTGAGAAGCCTCAAACGCGCATTTGCAGGCAAGAAGTGGTGTTTGAAATATTTTGATAGCAATAGCTTCCCTCCTTCAGCAGAATATATTTGATCATTATGGCAATTTTTGTCTTTTTTCATATTTCATTTTATTTAAATTTTTTTTTTTATTTTGCAACCTATTTTTCAGTTACTTATCATATATTGCAATCAAATTCACAAGTTGCCCAGCTGACTGCTCAGTGAAAGTTGTTATTCAATGTAAATATGAGTGTCCCACTTATTCCAAGAGAATAAGGCTCTACTGAGTAGATATTTTTTCATTGAATGTGACCTAAATTGTCCAGGCAGATCATCCTCTTTTAGGTATTTCTTGAACAGAAGACATTATGTGAACTTGCAATAAAATGCCATTTTTAAATTTTGCAGCCACATGTGTAGTCATGAATCAATAACTTTATATCAGCCCCACATATGAAGAAAATTCAATGAAAAACGCAAGACTGCATAGATTAAAGATGAATGGTGCTTGGTAAAGTGAGAATCATGTCTTGCCTCCCCCCCACACCATGTGGCAACCTCTAGTCCACATGTCAAAGACTAATCTAGGTGGGCAAGAATTGTTCAGTTGCACAGCAGAATGCTTACATTGCTTAACTTTGGCATTTTAGTCAGGCAAACTGTCACTTCATCAAAGTCTCTTACAAAATGTCATCATAACAGTCTGCTTGAATGTTAGTCTTCCAGTCATTTGGGGATCAAATGTGGCCTTCTTTATGCCACTTTGTGTATTGTTCCTTCACACTTCATTTTCCTATCCTGTTAGCACTTGTGAAGGACTCCTGACATTTTTGGTTTGCCATGTGGTCTGAAAAGGGATTTTTTCCCATTTCCTGGGGCATGCTGAGACTTTCCTGCAAATTTTTCCTATTAATCCTAGAAGAACATTTGTTGAAAGAGAGGCTAAGTTCTGGAGGTCTCTTAGCCCTTGGCTTTGGAGGTCAGTACTGTATGTGTCAAAGGGAGGAGGAATAAATCCCTGTGGACAAATACAGACTCACTTTCTGCAGGAGTAGTTTCTTCCTATTGCATCTAATGTGTACACTGAAGGAGGAAATCTATATCCCAGCTTTTTTCTTTTTATTTTTTATTTTCTGAAAGCTATCTATTGTCATCTGTGTAACCAGACAATGGTTATTTTTATAATGTATCTAGGCTCTGAGTAATTTTGATCCCTTGGTCTCCTTTCATGTTTGATATCTTATTCTGTTCTTTCAGTGATCTCATTATAGAGCTTCATAATTTGTGCACCTGGGTATTTTAAATGTTTTACTTCACTGCTTTTCACAGAAGAATGTCTAAGATAGCATTAAATTAGTATTTGCAATAGGGTCGGGTTATTTCTTGAAATTCAATTGGAAATTATATCTATTAGAAGAATCCAGACATAACCATCATAACAAACAGTCAGTATATCAGTAGGAATTTTACCCTGGCAAGGCATGCATTGTTTACCCAGGTATAATTTAGTCTGAAAAATCAAATCTTTATATAAAGAGACAGTGGCCTTTGATTGTCTCCTAAAAAGTGGGTACAATTTACTTCCTTCTCTTTCTCCCAACATTCTCTAAGTCTGTTTAGGGAGAAATTTTTTTTTAAGGTTTATCGGAGAGCTGTTTGTTAGGTGGGGTATATTTTAGCTTTTCTTTCTAAGCAGAGGCTATTGCACTCACTGAGAGTTAAAAACTTAAGAAGACTGTTAACCATTTACACAAAAAAGAGACCGTAGCTGAACAAACTGAAAAAAGCTGAACAATCTGAAATAAAGAAGAAATATTTTTTTCTTATATTTAGAGGACATCTGACACTTTTTGAGATAAAGCTGGAAAAAGAGGAGCCAAGACTCACATTGGGTGATTGTTGCCTGAGAAATAGATGTTCTGATAAGTGGCATCTAAGTAGCAGGAAGAATATCTACTAGTGATTGCAGACAGTTCAGAGACATTTCTTCAGAGAACAAGTCAAAGAGAAACTCCTTTCAGATGAGGACAGATAGATTTTGCTGGATCAGAAACTGCATTATGCAATAGAAAAGCAAAGCAGAAACTGAAGCTAATATCACTAAATAAAAGGAAGAGGCAAATGCAGCAGCTCAGGACCATATTAAAAAGGCAGAAAACAGGACAAAAAAGCAAACCTCTTCCCTTTGCCTTCAAGGAAAGAAACTGAAAATTGAGGAGAAATGATAGAATCACAAAAACAGCAAATAAGGTAAAGCAAAATAAAAAAGTAAGATAGGAAGCAAGAGGTCTCCCAAGGAAAAGGCAATATAGCAGAGACTTATTATAAACTGACAGTCGCATCTTTGGACAATGATAGCTGGAATCAATTTTACATCTGAACATCTCCCTGTATGTGATGTTTCACTGTTGCTGTTCAGGATGCTAAGAAATGGTACCGCATGAGAGAATCTTCTTTGTTCAGTTTTTAACAGCGCTTTCCTTACTCAGAATGCTTCTGGGAATTGACATCCATTTCTGAGAGCAAATCAGGCTTTCTGCTTCTGTTTACAG
This sequence comes from Monarcha castaneiventris obscurior, assembly GCA_026261815.1. Lineage (NCBI taxonomy): Eukaryota > Metazoa > Chordata > Aves > Passeriformes > Monarchidae > Monarcha > Monarcha castaneiventris. Next base: position 321,685 of record JAMPIT010000482.1, read on the forward strand.
TTGTGTTCTGGGCTATTACACAAGCTCATGAAATTGTGGTAGGTGGCTGCTGTTTTTTGCATGAATGTTTCACAGCAGCTTTCTAGGTAATACCTTAATTTTACAGTTTTTCAAAATAGGAAATCAATGATTTCTAATGGAAAGTCTCTTCTGCCAATCTAATCAACTAAATTAAGGCACCCATTTAATTTAAAATTGGTTTTAGAGAGTATTACTTTTTTTGCCACCATGCCTATTTAAGTTTGCTATGGGCTAGAATCTTAAAGCCTGTGTTCTCAGCAAAGTCTATGCAAAACTGTTAGAGTACTTCTAGAGTCTTTAACGCTTTCCTACTTAAATATCAGATTTAGTAGGGTGGGGGAGTGGGGACTGGAAAGAAAGAGGAAGATCTGCACTCACACCTACAGGCTTATGCATAACCCTACTCATATGTCCCCCACAGAAATGCACTTGTCCTTTGCCTCACTGCTGTATAAAACCAGGTTTTTTTTGTAATAGAGACATTTTCTCGGTACTGTCATGAAAAATTCAAAATGTATTTATATCAGTAGTTCACTGATACCTGGGTTATCCATGTCATATCACAGTTTGCTATGCATCAACTCAGCTTGCATAATTCTTCATTGCTGCCCCACTGCTGCCTTTTTGAAGGCAAAAGCCTTTTCCAAGAGGCAGCATGACTGAGAGTGAGCTTGTAAAGACAGGTCCTCTCAAAACCTGTGTGTTGCTCAGAGCTCTACTTGGTTACTGTAGGGTGTGGGAAAGAATGTAAATTTGAGTCAGCTAGAAAGTTTCATGTTTTAATTGTTTATTTGATATATTCAATGTTCTTTTTTGATAAAGAAGGGTCCTTGAAGAGTGTCTGGGATGAATTGTTTACACATATCTCTTTTTAAATTGTGGGAAGTTATACCTAAGATGCTAAAATGCCTTCCTGCTCTTATGCAGTCTTCACTAATCTTCTTATGCTGTGGCTAACTGTTTAATTAGAAATTGTTTTTGTTTCCTTGACTGAGCTGTTTCTACACCCTTAACAGCTTTTGGCTCATTACATAAATTGCAGCATTTTCTTATTTTCCTAGCAGGAATTCTGAGTTTTCAGCTGAATAAATGTGTGCATGAGCAAAGATGTGGACTCAGAAAATATAGACTGTTCTCATGTTGTTAATGAGGTTGCTGGGGTAAAAGAGGCTGCATCTGGCTGAATAAAATCTCACTCCAGGGCAGTCTACAACAGGTTGTTAAACTTGCAGTCACAAATGCAGACCCATAATGCAGACCCTCCCTCTCTTCCTCATGCTTACCAGCCACCTCTCCATCTAGCTAAACTCTCCCATTTTAGAACTGAAGAAGACCTTGCCAACTCATGGGGCTCCCACTCATTGGCACTTAGCTCATCCACATTTCCCTCCCGTGGACTGTCTGGGAAGGCAGGTTTCTGAGAAGAAATCGTAGCCTGAAGGTTAAAATGTAACAAGGTATAGCTCTGGAGGTAGCATACTTTGACAGTTTGGTGTTGCCTAGAAAATGAAATGACCTTTACTTCTGAGTCCCAGAGAGCCCCAGCTCCTCTGTGAGAGCCTCCATCAGTGATTGCTGTGTGGAGCACAATTTCTATGAGACAGTGTCACCTGGTTAGCCAGGGTAAAGGCTTTGGGAGATCAGCTTGATTTTCCATCTTTTTATACCAGAGTGCTCAGGAAGAAAATATGAAAAAGGCTGAAGGAAGAAGACATATCCTGTGAGGAGTAGTTGAGGACCCTGAGGTTGTCTAGTTTGCTAGAGGCTGAGGAGAGGCATCATTCCTCCCTACAGCTTTGTGAGAAGGTGAAGGGGAGGGACATGCTGATCTCCCTGGGATATAGTAGTATTCCAGCCTCATTCCCTGGAACTTTTGCCCTATGGGCAACTGTGAGGCAAGAAAGAAAAGGACAAAGCTGACCTTGTCAAAACTGATTTTCACGAAGTACATACTCTCCCAGCTAGGAGAGTAGAATTTGGTGCCAAGGGTAGCATATATTCCAAGGAAATGCTCAGCTGACTGTCTCCTTTGCCTTTGTCTCCAACCTCACAGGTTGGCTATGCTCCATATGCCCCTGCCTGGTTTCCCAGCAGTAGAAGGAGGTCTGCTGCTGCAGGAAAGGTGTGTTGGGTGAAAAGCTGACCTTAATAAGCCATTCACTTCAGGACACACTTGATTCAGGGTGTTCATGGGAGAGACAGCTCTGCTGAAATGCTGTCATAATGAAAACACAAGTGGTAAAGAGGTGGTGAGTTTGAGTTCACTTCTGCCCAACCCAGAGAATGTAAATACAGCCATAAACAGGATAAGGCTCTTTGTGGATCCTTGTGATGTTAAAGCTGCTTAACTTATTTTGAACACTCATAACAAAAAGAATAATGTCAAGACCTGATTCAAAATCTGATTGAATTTTTTTAAATATCCTGCTTTGTTTCCATATTTGTATCAGTTCATTTAGAATAGTTTGTGTTTTTGCTTTAGCAGCAAAATAAAACTAGTCATTGACTGAATAATAGTCTTCTAAAAGTTGGCTGCAGTAACTTCATGAATGAGCATAGAAAGAAACAGATTATAACATTTATTTCATCTGAGCATGTTTAAATCCCTGAGAATGGCTTCCATGGCAAAATGAGTCCATTTTCTTTATAAAAGAGTTTAAAATACAGTTCAAATAAAAATTACATATTCTAACAAGTGGTTTGAAAGAAGAAAAAGAAAAGAAACATACTGAAAGTGGCCCAGAAGCCAAAAGGCTCTGTCTCTGAGCTAGGAAATGAGCAGCTGCCTACAAAAGAGGCAGCTGAATTGGGAATAAGAGGTAACTCACCTACAACACAATGACACTCCTTGCCCAGTCTCACACTATAAATATCCATGATTGCTGTGCTGCATCCCCCAGAGCAGACACTGCTCTACTCCTGTCAAAATATTATGAATCATTCTGAATTGTGTTGTAGAAAAAGTTATTTATACAGATCTGATCTATTTGGTTGAGGAATCCAGTACTTTCCACACACATAAAGTGAACTCCTTCCCCATTCAGTCTAAACTTCATTTTGCTCTACTTTGCCTGAATTCATTGCAGGGCTGGGGTTGAAGTCAATGTAAAACATATTCAAAGATTCTTACAAGTGTGTTCCCTGAAGGGAATTTTGTGAAAATGCTACAGAGATCTAGTACTGCCCATCATAGCTTACTCCAGGGCTGTTTCTAGCCCAGTTTATAGCCAATACAAAGATGAAAACATCTCAGAAATTATATCTACATTGGATTGAATTAGATGCATTGTTCCATTTCAGTCTCATGATTGATGTTCAGAGCTACAGTAACTAACCTTTGGCACGCGTGAGAGAAACAGGTTTTGTGCTGCTGGTAGGGACTTTTCCTCTATGTTCCTGTGCAGTTTTACTGTATTTTCTTAGTACAGCAGGGAACATGGGAGGCTTTGCAGTCCTCTAAAGCCCGGAGTGTTTCATGCAAGGAGCACAAATACCAGTCACAAATATGTAAGATATTAACATTTCTATTCTTTTAATACTTGTAATATAAAAGAACCATGTTAAATGCAGTGATATTTACACTTTTCTTCAATTGCTTGTAAGATTTCCTAAGCAGTAAAAGTGGTTGTAAACACATTTATTCATACATTAACAGTTATACCCTTGAGAATATTTCAAGCAAAACTGCATTCAAATAGGCTGTTTATTTGTTTTAAGGACTTTTTAAAAAATCAACAATTAAATAGTCCATCTGTTCCTCAAACACTTCTAGTTAAACATTTGACTATACAGTTTTGAAATCGCAATTTTGCTAAATTAAACATTCTGTGTTGCTTTTGTATAAATCCTTGACTGCTACAGGGAAGCAACAGAGTAGACAAAAGCTTGTATTTGCCAAATTAAAATATGGTGTATATCAGCAGAATTACAGCCACTTATAGTACATTAGGTTACTCTTTTTCTCTTTCTTCTTAGAAAACATCAAGTTAAAAATATTCCCTTCTGAAAGCTGGGTTAATCTTACAATTAGAGAACACAACAAACGGTTCTAAAATCACTGGGAAAGTTTCAGCATGTGTTTGTGGAAATAGCTTTTCAAAGTGTGTTTATATCCCCTAGATTTCTTCTTCCTGCATTTTAATGTTGGGCTAGGAACTGCTGATATTCCTGTTAAAATGAGCCTCCATTCTAAAACCAGACAAAAAATGGGTGATTAAGGATAATTTATATTTTTCATTAAATGAATGTACATTATTCTCAGAGCAAAGTGCTTTATTATTAATGGAAATTCATGATTGCTATTAATTACACATTTTTAAGTGCTTTCATTTTAACCTGTCATCAATTTCCCACAGCAAAATGATGTGTTCTCACTTTGAATATTCTGAACTTTACTTTGTCCTTAAATTGTGTCAAGATTTTCTTTTGGACAATCTGTTTTTTGGTGAGCATTTCTTCCATTTAACAATGACCATCCCTTCAGTCTTCATCTTTCTTACTCAAACTACTACTTTTAAACTTGTTTTATTTTTTTCTAGAATAGAAGTACCTTTAGAATACAGAATCAAAGTTTAAACTGTTTTGCTATTGCCCCTATTATTATTGAGTGTTAATTTGTGGAATCACACATTGGAGATAAATTCAAAATGCTCATATTTTTTCTTTGCATGCAAGTTAGTTAATTAGTGAATGAAATTCTTCCTCAGGAATCTTTGGGTTTTTTTGTTTTTTTTTTTTTTTACATGGGCTGGCAACATTTCAAGGAATAATTCCTTGCTACGATTGCATTTTGATTCATCAGAATATATCTCCGAAAATCAATCTGTGTATGCAAAACTGACATGGAGACAAAACAACTTTGTAATCACAGATGGCAGGACAGATGCTTCACATGAATTGCAGTTATAAAGAAACATCAGCACTCAGAGGAAGATAAATTGTCTTCAATGGGTCCTGTAGATGCCAAATAAAATTGCATAAGATGAGGCAAATTCTGCTTTACTATTATTTTAGACGTGTTCCACAACTGTGACTAGGAATATTGTTTTACCTGATCTGTCTTTGAATTCCAGTAGAGAAATTAAACAATACAGGAGCCTGCTCAAAAAACAAGTAAACCAACCAGGAATATTTATATAGGAAAGAATGGTCAAATAATATCATAAAAAAAAAAGTAATAAGGATCAAAGTTTTAAACAGGCATGGCATCAATGTGTTTGCTTCTGCCTCTGTGAAATTGTTCATCTAAGAATACTTACTGACAAACTTCCCTTATTTAATTTTACTGTTTTCTTACATTTTTTACCTTTCTTTTTTAAAACACACTCTTTTGTTCTGGCATGTTGCCTGTGATTTTCATTCAATGCTTTTACTCTTTTTTCCTGATTAGGACCTCAGTGTTTTTTTAACTCTTTCTAGGCTGGAATTCTCTTTGCAAATAAATAGATTAATACTTCTTCCTTCCTTCCTTCCTTCCTTCCTTCCTTCCTTCCTTCCTTCCTTCCTTCCTTCCTTCCTTCCTTCCTTCCTTCCTCTCTAATCTTATCAAATATTTGAACTCCAGGCATTCATTCAAAATCAACACCTTTCACTTCCCTCCCAGTTTAACAATGATACTGCTCATTCTGGATATTTTGCTTTTTTAGCTTTGATGGTTGGGGATCAGAGTAGGACCACTGGGAGGTGGATGGAGGTCGGTGGTTGAAGGGTAATTCTGTGAAGACCAAGTGGAAGCGAACCTGCTTAGTGCAAAGGAAAGGGGAGCCTGGTCCAGGGACTGGGGCTGGCATGTGACTGACAAGCGGTTGCACAGAAGATATACTAGGAGAAAAAAGGAACAATCCAAAGGAATAGCCAACCATTTCTGAACAGGAGAATAGAAAGATCTGAAAGCTGAGAGGCTTTGACAGTGGAAAAATTTGAAGTGATGCACAGTGAGGTAATTTGAAGTGTAGATAGGATAATTTAGATTTAGCTGGAAGTCTAGTAAGGAAAACATGCATTTTAGTAAGGATATAAAGAAAGAAAAGGTGATTTAATGGCAGGTTGCAGGGTAGGAAAGGACAGAAATGAGGCCATGGGAAATCAGAAGACATTGCAAATTAAATTAAGTCTATGGAACACAGAATCTGTAGGAGGAAATATGTCTCATATACTGTGATGATTTCACCTGTTGTCACAACACTGCATTTAAAGATGAGTCACCAGGGATGAATATTACCTTATTTGAAGAGGATAAAATGTTAATACTGATCTCAAATGGACAAACAAAATGATCCTTTTGGATCCCTTCCAGCTCAGAATATTCTGTGATTCTGTGAAAACAAGTAAAAAAATCAGCTGCAAGCACTTCACACATATTAAATTAAAGGATATGTTGCTGTTGTGTCTTTGGAGAATTGGTCAAAGGAAAACAGGAAGTAAATATGATTTGGGGGCTTTCTTTTCTCATTTTGATTGTTTTAGAATGCTGCTCTACTCTTTTTACTTTTTTTTTTTTCTTCTTTTGTAACATTAGCAAAATTAATTGGACTCTTTTCCAAATAGAAAAAGACAGCTAGCTTTGAAAATTCATTCTCCTTCTTCTTTTACTTTACTACAACAAAGATAACAAAGCTGAGCCTGAACAAAAATCTAAACCCAAACTCACAGCAAAATACCTGACAACAGGCAAACTCCACGGGTAAAAATGAGGATATATAACCTACATTTATCAACCCATGATATTTTATTGTTAAATATGTTTTTTTTACTATTGTCTAAGTGCTTTATGAAACACGTGAAAAGTACAAGGTTCCTGCCCTGAGAACCTGTGGCTCTGATTCAGATGTGAAGCAGCAAGGAAGTAAGGCAGAAGAATGGGGATGTGAGAAGAGCTAACCACCAGAGCAGGCAGGTCGTTTGACTGCATTGCACCTCTAAGGTCAGCTAGCTTAAGTTATGTGCAAGAAGAAAGAGTTCACATCTATCCTAGACTCAAAACAGAACAACAGAGAGTTAAACTGTCCATTATATTTTCTTCCTTTTTATGTTTTAAAAATGCACTGAGAATGTATAAGCCTTCCAAAAAGTGTTAACTTGACTAGTAGGTGTTAAAGCCAATGTGCTAATATTTTACTGGCCTATTCAATGATGAATTGGGAAAAATTACTTATCTCAGTTACATAATTAGTGATCTCTTGACATGGAGTAGCCACTATCCCTAGCCCACCCAGAAATTTACCTTCCTTATTGGCATGGAGCCTCTAGACCCTTGGCTTTTTGTACCATGCTTGGAAGTTTTTCATGTTATTTCCAAGCAATGCAGGACACAAGTTTCCAAGTACTCAGATGCTGCCTGCACCCTGATGCCAACAGACCTCCTTTATAATGACAGGTTTGCTTTCCTAGAGTGAAGAAGAGGTGTTGTCTCTGGAGGAGAGATTATAGGCTGTGCTGAGTTCTAAATTTAGTTCCCAACATTAAGAGAGTTGCAACTATGCCAGCTCTGATTTTGAGATAAGAAAGAGGGGAGCAGTCTCAAAAGTAGAATGCAATTGAGGGTTTCAAGGTAAAGATTTCCTTGGGTATTTAACAGTCATAGAGGAAGATGTTAATTCTTGGTCATAAAGAGCACAAGCTTTTCCACATGGACAAAAGAAATTAAGAACTTCTCATGTTTCCTTGTTTCAGCTGAGGAAGTTAAATTGAATGGTACTGGAAAAGTGCAGAAAAAAAAAAGATATGAAATGAGTGCTTTGAAAAGATATTTTAAAAAAAAAATCTGCCAAAGTGAGATTGCCAATGCTGCATCCAGAGAAGCCTTATATTAATTATCTGTGTTCATAAAGTAAGAATGATTACATCAATAAAGGGTGATTCATAGTTAAGTGGTGCCTTTCAACCATACGACATCTATTGAGAACAAACACTGTGCTCCAGATGGAAGCCAACTAATGCACTAACAACATAATTACAATGATTGCAGCTGTGACAAAGGGTATGAGTGGCTTTCAACCACATCATACAACAGCTTAGAAGAAATGCATTTCTATTAGTTAAGTATGTTGCAGTTTTGATTATAAGAGCAACTAGAATGGAGCTGGACCTGTTGGCTTATACTAGACACGACAGAAACTGATAAGGAGGGAAACAATTATTAAGACCAAAAGAGAAAAATAATCTAAAACCAAGATAGCATTCTGCTATTATTTTTATCATATTGCTGTGCTGCCTGTGAGTGTCCATGTGTATACATATGCTGAAAAGAAGGATAGTTCCTGTTATTGAGTGCTCACCCATAAGAAAATAGAGTCAGGGATGGGATTCTTTTCACTGGCCTTCTGGCTCTTGGCTCCCTGTACAGGTACCTGAAATGAGCAGACTCTTTCAGAGTGTGATTCATTTTGTCATATTTTAAACTTCGATTTTTGAGGGGGATTATTTTTGAAGTAGTTGATCTGCTCCTCTGAGTAAAGGGAACTAGGACGATGTACTCACATATGCACATACACATATTGTACAACCCTTCATGAGACCAGATGTATTACACCTTTGAATGAATACAGAAAGACCGATGAAACACATAAATAAGACCATGCATTCAAGCTAAGAATAATAATAATACCCCAACATAAGTTGTCCTTTGCGTATAGCAAAGCAAAAGTGAGCTTTGAGAAAGGCAACATTGGTAATTATTTAAAGATGACTCATTCCAGAAACAAGGCAATACATGGAATGAAGTGGAAAATAGTGAAGATTTAAAGGTTTAACAACACTGAATATTGCAGGTATGTTGCGAATGGAACTCTGTCTAAAAGGTGACAGTCTGTGAAGGGATTCCAAAGCAGAGGAAAATGTTGTGTTGTGTGAGTTAGCAGAAAAGCTGCTGGTGAGTAAATACAAGAGGAAGGCTTATCCTAAAACACAGCACCCAGAAGTGCTACCACACAGACCTTTGCAGTTTGACATGACCCATCCATAAGTCCTATCTCTTCCAAATCCAACATAGACACAAATCTGCACTGATGTCTCTGAAATCTCTGTTTCTGAGGAGACAGTTCACCCACAATCTGATATCTTCATATCATATACTGCAACATCACTGTGCAGGCAGAATGATAAAAATTACAGCATTTATTAAGCAAAACTTTAGGTCAGATACTTCATTAAAGACATGGGAAAAGTTTGGATAAAATAAAACATTATACTGTAGTAACATTATGATAAACTTTATTAAAAACCTGGGACCTGAGGTTCAAAGAATAACACCCCTTCTCTGTTTCCTCCCAGCAGCTAAGCCCCACCCACCCAGTTAAAGAGAGGTGGGAATATCCTTTCCCCATAGGCGCTACTTTGTTGATCCCCTGTAAATTGTTTTTACGCCTTCCAGGTTCAAGATAAATCTGTCTTCCTTTCCTTCTCCAGCCTTAATTCTCACATCTGAGCTCAGTGAAACAGAGCACTGATAGCTTATCTAGCAGTAGAGGCAAAAATTAACTTTGCTATTTTAAGCACTTTATGCCTTATTACAGTTGGAAGCCTTTTTCAATCTGCAAATTACATATCGTAACAAGTATTAGCTATACGTATGTTCTATTAAATTAATAATCTTCATTGTGGCCTTAGCTTTTGGCAAGGACTACTCATTGCAACCCATTAGTACTTGCTGACACAGGCCTGAGAAATGTTCTGTCAAAACCACCTTCTCCCTCCTTTATCTCATTCTGTTACTTTCAGAGGTAACAGCAAAATAAGTAGGTAGAAAAAGCTAAACAGAATTTTAGGTACTGTTTGGAAAAGAACAGAATAAATTGGAAAGCACCATTACCAGGCTGCATACATCCAGGATGTCCCTGCTGCTTAAGCATTATTTTCAGTTCTGTTCATCATATATCAAAGGGACAGAATATAAGTAGAAAAAGTACAAAGAGAGGCCACAAAAGTCACAAGAAACATGGAAAAACTTCTGTTAAAAAGCTGATTAGATAGAGGGTTTTTAGATTGGGAAAAATTCATCCAAATATCAATAAATGGAAATTTATATAAAAGATGGAGATATAATTTATTCAGTAATTACCACGGTGAAAGAAAAAGAGGGCACTGACTGAAATTATTGGGTAGCATGTTTAAAACAAACTGAAAATATATCTAGTGAAAGATTAAACTTAGGTTCATTTTCCTAAAATGTTGTGATGTCCAAGATATAAGCATGTATAAAAAAGCTTAATCAAATTCTAGAGAAAAGACTTGCCCAGGTTTTTTGGGTACCAGTGGTATCCAGTACAAGCATTCCCTGGACATTTGTGCTCTAATAAATTGCAGGAATTTCATTGGAAAGAAGGAGGTGGAATAAATTTTTGTATATACTAGTCTACCAGCCTCCAGTTCAGCAGGCATTCACCAGAAGTTTCAGGTGGGCCATCTGGATTTGCCTTGATCTGAAAAAGTTTTGCCTTGAATACTCAAGCTCACATGGCTCAGAGAAGTTGATTCAAGTTTGTAGGTGACTCCATTTTAACCATTTTATTTTTTGTAGTAAGTATGTATGTTATACTACCTTGAATCAAAAGTTAGTTTAAGAATATCCACTGAGCGATTTTACCAGTTTATAAAATCTTTAAAACCCATTTTATTAAGTGGACAAGATTTGAAAAGATGTGACCTCACTGATGCCATTATTATATTTTTTACAAGATCATCTTTATTTCAAGTGCACTAATGAGCTAGAAAGGACATGATTAGCAAAAACAGTGCAGGCAGATTATATGGGACCATTGTAAGAATGGAAAAAATCTTTCTCTTCAAGTATAATGTTTGCTGGTGGGGAAGCTGGTGGTCTAAAGCAGAGTGAAGCATAGCAAATTCTTTTAAAGAAAGTTTTTGTGTTCCTTAATAACTTCATTTTTGTTATAATTTAAATCTATGATCCAGAACTAAAAGAAACCTTTACACTTTGTTAGCAAACCAAATATGACTATGCCACTAATGCTTTGAGATAACACTGATGATGAATGATTTTCTATGCTGTACTTTAATGGTACCTGGCTGCTTCAAATTTTAGAGCTGGAGATACACATGGCTAAACTGAATTTGATAGTTTACATACCTCTGGAGTTGCCAAGTTGACACTTCACTGCTTATAGAGTTTTCATGCTTTTACCTGAATTTACAACCAAAATCTTGGGCAAAAGCTTGTAAATGTGATTTGTCCATAAAGTCTGCATGAATTAGATCAGGTGCCTGTGCACCAGAAGAGAATTTAAACATCAGTACCAATGGCAGTCATAATCTGCCAAAGTGCAGAGATTTAACAGAAAACTAAACATGAAAATTCTGTCAGCCGTTGGGTATGCATCTGCTGCTAATTTGGTGCTTTGGCTCTCAGAGCAGTCAAACCCGACCTCAAAGCTCAGATCATCTAAAGGATGAAATGCTCATCTAGTTAAATTTAGTGGCAAAATTGTTCTTGTCAGGAAAGCCAGTTTTTCAGAATAGTTTTCCATAGAAAGATGAATTGTTCTGAGGTTATAGTAGTTTTGCTACTGCATAATTTTGTTACATGCAGAGTTCATATATTTAAAATTTATTTCAGTCATACTTTGTATATTCCTTTCTACTTATTTTGACTTGTGCTTTATGTCTTTTTTTTTTAAACACTTACCTGCTGGGAAATAAATCACACTCCCATTTGATACTGGTAAATGCAGGAAATATTTCTACTTTTCTCCTTGATGAATCTTGGTGCTTCTCCTTGTCCCATTTTTCCTTAGCTAAAATCAACTTTTGTAACAACAATACGTTTAGGGACTTTATATTTCTTGGTTATTTTGATGGTGAATTTTAATACAGGCTGACTTGTACTTCATAAAACTTTCAACATTTAAGTTCTACTGGACAAAAACACTGTAACTGAGGTAGAGTATGTGTTTTATGTATTTTGTTCATATCTAATAGGGTTTTTATCAGTATTTATTCTCTCCCCTTGGCACATCTTCTGATTCTTGTCCTTATGAAGTGCAAATCTATATGGTGTGTCCCAAATAAAACACACCTCAGATATTTAATCTGAATTTTTGTTTGAAATAGCATAGTTTTAAGAAACAGTAGAAATTTTGCTGGATGCTCCTTATGCAGGTGGCTGTATTTGGACCTATCAGCTATGTCAAATTTTGATATATGAAATGCCAATGACTATGACCCATAACAGCCTGTTTTAAGGGAGGTATCAATTTTTTGATATTGCTGCTATGCAACAACAACAAAAAAGACGGTTTGTTTCCGATGTACCTCTGGAGGTTCAAAATTTTCCTTCAGATCAGCTTGCTGACTTTTTGATCCCTATTTGAAGGCTGTCCAATTGATTTTGGATTTAATTATTTAAAAAATAAGATTTGAAAAATTTAAAAAAATAAAGTTCAAAGTTTAAAATTATGCAAAAAGTAGGGAAAAGTGAATAATTTCATATTCAGAAATGCAGGAGAAATTTCATCTAAAGCAAGGTGCTGGGAGATGAAAAATGAGAACTATTTCCCTCTTATTTAAGAATGGCTTTGTGATTTTGGAAGTATGTTAATTTTTTGTTGTTAGAACTGAAAGGATGCTCCAGCTGTCCTCAGAGCCCTTGCCCAATAGCAAGCAGCATTCTGATAATATGTTTTTGCTGCACTTTTATCATAAAAAATAACTACAGTGTCACTGATAAAATTAACTTCATTGGAACAGCTGGCAAATTCTAGTTTTTGAAAAGAGGACTCTTGTTGAGCACTCCAGTTGCAAAGAGGATATAAATTAAAATAAAAAATCATGTCATATAAGAGGCAAGACGTATATGATCAGTGGTGGTATACCAGAGGGCTAGATCTTTTCTCAATACTTAATCAATGCTTATATATTTGCATCTGTTTTCATTTAATAAAGATCTTAAGGATACACTTGAGGTTAGGCTGAAGTTAACATGCTAGCTTACTGAGACCTCCTTGACTACATAAAAATCCTTTTTAGTATTAGATGGGAAGCATGGATCAGTATTTTACTTTATTAACAGATATATGTCAAACCCAGATTCCGATGAGAAATATAATTTTTAGAATTTGTACCTCTGTGTCCTGTCAATATCCATTTGTTGACAGTTGTTGACACTTCAGATGAAGGTAAAAATTACCCTGAAAATACACTTGGGAAGCAGCATAAGACTTTGACTATTTCAGGACATGAACCAAGAGACCTGGGGTTTGAAAATGCTGTTAATGTACAGCTGCCAATACTATCAGCTTTCTGAGGTGATGCAGGGAATCTGGATCTTCCTGTGGGCCAGGAAAGAAACAGAAACATCTATGTACACATACATCCCATGGGGAGCACTGTGACGAGCCAAATGAATCCCAGACACAGAGACTGAAAAGATATTGAAAGATACAAGCACACAGAGCCTACCTGCTCTCTCTCTCTCTCAGTAAAGTTGTTACAATGCTAAATTGCCTCACATCTCTCAAATTGTTTTTTGATGCAAGATTGAAATAGCCTGACTTCCAGCTGTATTCTTCAGGGCTGCATACAGCTTTGTTAGCAAGGTGGAAAAAACTCCCATCCCTGCAAGCCTTTCAGTATGCAAGTACAGTCACCTAGCTGTGCCTTCACAGTCTCTTGTTAAACCGGTTGAGTTCTTTAATCCTCACATTTAAAAGGCTGGTTTTTTGCTTTTTTCTGTCTTTCTTTTGAACTCTTGTTTGTATTTTTATGTCCTTCTTAACTCATTGTGAGACAAGCTTCTTCCTTCCTCGTGTACGGCACCAGGTCACATTTTACTTTTCTGCAGTCGTCTCGGGAGTGTGCTGGTGTTTCAGGATCACCTTATTCTGGATAAGGATCCTGGGCAGGGTGCTGTTAAGAGGAGTATTTTCTCTCCCCTCTCTCTCATATATGAGACTTTGCTGGTTTTGCTCGGCCTGGTTTTTGGTAGCGGGGGGCCACAGAGGTGGCTTTTGTGAGTGGCTGCTGGAAGCTTCCATGTCCAGCAGAGCCAATCTCTGATGGCTCTGAAAGATGGACAGGCTGCTGGCCAAGGCTGGCCCAATTATATATCATGGTAACGCCTCTGTGGTAACATATTTAAAAAGAAATCACAATAAAAGTAGTGGTTGTGGCTGTGATCCAGTGGGAGAGCCATTGGAGAGAGAGGGTCCTGCTTCCAGGCTGGAGCAGCCTGTCCTTGGAGGACTGCAGCCTGTGGAAAGAGACCCATGGCGCAGCAGTTTTGGGAGGACTGCTGCTCATGAGATTGGAGCCATGTTGGAGAAATTCACAGAGAACTCTCTCCCATGGGAGGGGCCCCCATGGTATAGCAGGAGAAGAACTCCTCTCCCTGAGCAGTGGAAGAAAACCTTGGGTGTGAAACTGACCAAAAGTCCCGCACCCTGTCTCCCTGAGCCATTGGTGCAAAGGAGGGCAGAGCTGGGGGGGAAAAAAGGTTGTTTTTAAGGACTAATTTTACTTCTCATTATCCTGCTCTGATTTTTGTTAGTAATAAATTTACTTAATATCTTTAAGTCGAGCCTGTTTTAACCTTGGAGTGTTTTCTTCCAGTCCTTATCTCAACTCATGAACCCTTCATTGTATTTTCTCCCCTTTGTCTAGTTGCTGAGGGGAATGAGTGAGATTTTTTTGTGGATGCCTGGAATTTGGCCGATGTCAAAACACAGCAGAGATTTTCCAGAAAGGAAGCTGAGCAAATGCTTGTGCTTTCCTTGAGGAAAAAAAATTAAGGCATGGCCGAGGAAAAGTTTTCTGACAAGCGAAACAGAAGGTTTCAGCTCTGTCAGCTCTAGTGAGAGGGAGGGAAGAAGGAACAGTGACAGGCAATCAGGTCTGCAGGTGCAAGGACAGAGGACAGAGGTGTGAGGTGAGCATCCCAGAAATCTAGAACCTGAGGACTGCTCTGCCAGAAAAACACAAACACTAGAAATCTGTGATTTCAACATCCAGTTAGATGAACTGGATGTTTATCTCCTGCACAGTCCTGGATATGCTCTTTTTTTTTTTTTCCTCCCTTTTTTCAATCTGAAAGACTTTCCTAGCTGCTTTTTGATTACACTCAGATCTCACATTGAAGTGGTGATGTGATGTCACACATCAGCAGCCTCTGACCTACGAATTTCTCATCTTGATGCCAACTGTATTAAAACTTTCAGTGGGTTACAAGCATTTAATTAGGGAATACAGTTGAAGCAGTTTATCTTCCTGCTTATTTAATTCTCCAATGAGTTTTGTGTCATTTGCAAAGTTTATCAACAATGATTTTATGTCATCCCTTACCTTCCATATCTGCTGTATTTTATAGTACAATGCAATTATGAGCTAATATTCTGTTGTGAACTATATGAAGACATTTGTTTTGATTACTTAAAATAAAATGCCCAAATTTTCATGGGAGCTTTTACAAATAATGTAAAAGAAAGGATAAATAATACAATAAAACTGTGAAACCTGAAATTTGCTCCAAACCATGGCCAATCTGTTCTGCATTGCTGTAAAAGACAAGATACTATAAAATTCTCTTTTGGCTTCTCAAGAAACAAGAGTGTATAGCTCTGAGTGTTATGCTGCCCTTCAGATATGCCAGAATGGAGCTCGTTTAGGTCAGCTGAGAGCAAATCCAAGACTGCTTTGCCACAAAGACTCGTTAAAGCAGATAGTGTTCAGCCTGAGTGCTTCTGCCACTCAGTATGTAGCACAAAACCAGCTCGCTCTGACTTTCCAGAAAGAAGCTCAAGACCTGTGAGCACCACAAATCGGTTCTTCACCACACACTCTAGTGACCATTGTTAAAGAGAAGCTATTTCCATGCAAAAAAAAGAAACTGCAGGCAATTCAGAACTGCTGGAGTGCTTACAGAGGGGCCTGTTTGTGGTGGCCCTGTGCTTCACAGACCTGGATGGTGTTTGGGGAGCTGTTATGATCACAATTCCAGATGCATGGTGACAGCAAGCAGGTTTCCCTGTGAAAGGAACCGAGGTTCCCAGGTTACTTTACATCTACAAGTGTGTTACGACCTATGATGAGCAGTTGCTTCTTTGCAACGTTTGCATACAAAAGTCCTCTGATGATCTTAACAATGTCTAAGCCAAGAGCCATTTCAGCCTCTCACAGAGTGCTCTGCTAGTTGAAACACAGCAGTGTTCTCATTCTGATGCTGAATACCTCCCGTTCTTCAGTATGTCCAAAGTCTACCTCTTCAAAAACTCAGTGTATTTTATGCTAGAATTTATCCAGAACTCAGAACTTTTCCTACTTCTTGTATTATTACTAATGACCATTGGACAGTTGTCTACCTTCAGTTAAGCTACCAAAGGACAAACCTACTTCAGATCCATCGAATATCTGGCACAGTTTCCTGAGATTTTCAAGGATGTCATTTGCATAGATTGATTTGCTGAAGAATGATCTTGATTTATAAAGCATTTCATCTTAAATAGGTTTACTTTTAGAAATATGCCTGGATTATGTAAGATTTTAAATAATTTAGCCACCGCTGTGTAGAAAAGTAATGATTAAACACACAAGATACAGAAGAAAGGCCATTTCAAGGCTGTTGATCAGTTAGGTAGACAACTTAGTATGCTGAATAGCCAGTGTTATTGCCCTGAAATTATCCTCTAGTGCAGTTTAAAACATCCTATATGTCCGGTAAGACATTATTTATACAATGTTAGGCAATGCCCTCTATTATATAGCTATTCTGAATTGTTATGAGACCGAATGGGAACCACAGTGGATGTAATTTATTTCTGAAACAAAAACTGCAAAATGAGAGTTAAATTAAAAATCAGAGCTAAAATGTCAAGTTGCTCATCATTTGGATATCATTAGCAAAATGTTTATTTTCTAATTTTAAGAATGCTTTATTTATTGGGGGTTTTTTGGGTGTGCTGCATTGAGGAAACCCTTTATGTGTTGAAAAAGTGTTTTTTCACTGGAAGTCTGAAATTCTATGACAAATCATTCTGTTGTCCAATATTCAGATTGAGATGACTATGTTGTTCTTCCCTAGAAATTTTATGATAAGACCTTGTAATTATGTGTGGTCAGATATCTGTGTCTATGGGGAAGGCCTGTGACAATGTCTATCAAAAGCTTTTTTAGAGTGGATTCAGCTGCAAGAATCAGTGCTTCCTAGAGGACCACATATCCAGATGGAATTGAGAGTTTAGTCATGCAACTGTCAGCCATGTGCCTCTTCCTCTCAATTCTCTAAAGGGATTCTTGGCATGATTAAGGATTAATCACGAGAATAAAAGTTTGCTGGGTCAGGTCCCAGTTCTGGAATGTGATTAATTCATTGATTGAAAAAAAACATGCTGCAATTTTAAATATTAGAAAATACAGTAATAAATAAACAAAGCTTATGTGGCTCTGAGGTTTGTTGAGGATTATCATGAATTCCAGTTTGTGAATTAGATCTGGCAGGCTGTGCAAGGGTTTCAAGCCCAGTGCCATGGATGTCCTGGGAGGTATTTCAGTGTTTCTAGTTATGCAGCAGCACTGATGCTGATTGTATAAGATGACAACAGATTTAAGAGGAAAAGAACTGAGAGGAAAGCTACAGCAAATCAGAAAGTTTTTCCATGTTACAGAAGACATCTGAGAACATTGTTGAGTACTTCCAGTTTGTGAAAATTTAACCTTTAGCCAGCTAATGATTATAGTACCTAATTATCACCTTTAAAGTAGAAAAGAAACCCAAAACAAGAAACAATAAAAGCTATTAAAGATACTCTTCCACTCTTAACTGTCATAAATCTGATGATTTCTTGATTATACGTTAATTTTTATTTCTATAGCCTTCTCTCTTATATTTTTCTTTCATTGAGATGGACTACATTTACCCAATTTAATCTGTTCCTATCTGAAACCAATAGATACTACTCAAGAATAATTTGGGCTTCACATTTTAAACTACAAATTTCTGAAGAGGCGGGCTGCTGAGAAATGCATGTTCATTATCTGGTTACTGAGAAGTGTCAGGAAGAGGTTTCACTCTGCTTGCTGAATCACTAGAGGGAGCTCCAGATGCATGGGAAGGGAAGGCTTTGTTCTCAAAGCATACAAAACTCAAGAAACCAGAAAAAATACCTTTCCCAATGGACAGTGATTGCTAAATGTCTAAAAGAGAAAAAAAAAAAATAGTCCTTTTTTCTTCTTCTTAGTTAGAGAATTTTATGTGTGTTTGTTTGCCAATAATACATGCCTCACAAGCTAACAACTACAGCATTTAAAGGCTGGTTACAAATAATGTCCAGTTAAAAACTTTACGAATAGAAAGCTTGAAAAATGCCTGAGACCAGTGCCTGTAAGCCCTTTTAGGCAATAGCAATCAAGATATGTGGCTTTTTAAAGTGGCTGGTTTGTCAGAGCTGATGAGATACATATCCATTAGGTTGGAACTAAACCTTTCCTCTGATGCAATGCACTGATTCTAAAGCAGTATAATGTACCTGTAAGTCCACTGATCTAATGTCTCATATTAATATAGGGTAATGGCTCTTATGGTGCTAAAATGGGAATCATTTTTGATGTCCAAAGGGAAATTCATTTGGGTGAAACGTAAAGTGGAGGAAATACAAAATAGCATTTTCTGAACCATTTTCAGTGTTTACTATTTGCAAAATTGCTTCCAAAGTGCTGGAATTAAGAAGGCATTTTTTTTTCTGGCCTATATTTAAAATATTATTGGTTTATTTTCAGTGTTTTTTAAGGAGATGCCTTTCTTTACATGACATTAAAAGCTGTCAAATGTTCTAATATCTTTTAATAGTTAGCATTGATATCTCAGGTCTCAAGAATATTTGAATTAAGGCAGTGGAAGTTCTATAAATATGCATATGCAAGCACAAAGAGCACTAGGATGGAGCCCCAAAATCTCAGTATACAATGTATAAAATCAGCTTTTTAGTATCAGCTATATGTATCCGCTTTCCTAGTACAGTGGCGTTTTTTTATATAATAGTCTTCCCTGAATATTTATTCTTGTAGATAAAGTAATATTTACAATATGTATCTCAGAAATTCTACATTTGACATTATGGTCTTATATAAAGACCAAGAAATAACATAAAAATACCAAAAAATATGTATATTGTGTTATCAGGATTTCTGATGTTTTATCAAATATATTTGTTACGTCTTGTTACATGTACATTAAAACTGTATTATGTTTAGAAAAGATTGTGAAAAACTACTGTTTCAGAATCACACAATGATTAGTACTGGAAGGGAAGTTCATAAAATGTTCTATTCAGATCTGCTATTTCTTCATATTGGATGAC
The DNA here is from genome assembly GCA_026261815.1 of Monarcha castaneiventris obscurior. Taxonomy (NCBI): domain Eukaryota; kingdom Metazoa; phylum Chordata; class Aves; order Passeriformes; family Monarchidae; genus Monarcha; species Monarcha castaneiventris. The sequence continues at coordinate 341,007 of JAMPIT010000482.1, forward strand.
AGTGCTGCAGAAAAGAGAAAAATAGCTGTGTGTTTTCATACTCTGATGGATGATATAGAAATGTATGGCTCATCAGAATAAACTAGACCAGCTTAGAATTTATGGAAATATTAATCTTTGACTTCCATAGTATTTATACACTCTTTACTGATTCCATGAGGGAGAAGCAGAAGTGCTTTATTCTCGAGGGTGTTATCTGATAAACAGTGCTGTCAGGGTTTATGCATTGGTAGGTATGTATCCTATTTTGTGATGGCCATTGTTTGGGAGTGGCACTAAGAGCTGAGTGAAGCATGTTCACTTTTGCAATCCCTCCTTGAACTGCTTCCTTAAGGTACAATTTTTTGGATCTCACCTTCTATAAGTCTTGGTCAAAGAAAACACATTTTTACTTGGATGTCATTTTAAGTCAGTATTGTGTTTGGGCTTGAAAAATGTAGGGAAAAGAGGAAAAGGTTTTCGTCCCTTCCTTACTCCTTACTTTCTAAGGCTAGAAGGTAAAAATATTTTTTCCTCCCTATAGTGTTTTTAATGGAATAAGAATATGAAATATGACATTTCTTCTAAGAGTTTTGTATACTGTTTTCAGAAAGATCTATTTAAAGCTACTCAACATGTGTAAAAGCAGCAGGATTGGGCCTCTACAGGGAATCAGATGAAATAAGTATTAGAAAAAGCCCACAAACTCTTTTTCTGTATAGCATTAGGAAGAATCTCCTGTAATTTTGAAAAGGGCTAAAATTCTTTTTTTATCTGTTGTAGTCTAAATGCTTATTCACAGTAACATAATAAAACACAAATAAACCCCTCTGGGGGTATGGCCATATATGTTTTTTCTTAACAAGAGCAAAATAGAAAGGTTGTGATATGCATATTGTTCAAAACTAGAGAATTAAACTCACATCATTCTGCGGTGCTTCTTTTCTAAAAAAAGATTTTTATTTTTAAATCCTGCTTCTGTTTTTACCACATCCTTCTGAAATGTTGTACTGGAGGCAGGAGAATTTATATGATGCAGTTACTCCCTATATTTTCTCTCCCACCTGAAAATAGGCTGTTAAACAATTTATGCAGTAAATGGTGTCACAATTTTACCCAGAAATTGTCAGGAACCATTTGCCTGAACGCAGTCTCCGTCCCAGCCCAGGTTCTCAGTGTAGCTCATACAATGATGGGGGGAGGATTCTCAGCTTTGCTGTTTAGGCCAAGTCTCAGTGTAGCTCACAGGGCTTTGCACTTTCCCAGCACTGTGTAAATGTTAATGGATCTTCATGACACCTCAGTGAGGTGCGTAAAGATTAGCAGCTTCATTTTCCAGGAGGGAAATACCTTGGGAAGAAGTGAATTTGTCAGCTCATACAGGGAAGCAGTGACCCAACAGCTTTTAGAACTGAGAAGTCCCAACCCACCAAAACACAGTGTTTTGGGCTCAAAACCCACAATGAAATCAAACAATGATTGCCCTAGAGACAGTGGTAAACCAGATAATTAATAGACGTCTGGTGTAGAATGCCAAGACATAATGATAGTGTCACAAAGTATATTTTAAGGCCTTGAAATAAGTAGAGAATTGTAATTATCCCTCACTTATATTTTTGTGGCCATTCTGATTTGACAAGTTGGAGATATGTTTCATTTTGTAGAAACAAATGTACTGAACTCATGGTTATGTGTGCACTGTGTCTAGACACTAGAGCAATTATAATGAAAATCACATTTTCATTTCTATTGCAAATTGTCTTGTTAATCTGCTCAATATTTCCTTGTCTAATCATTTTGTTCTGCAGTTCTCTTCTTTAAAGAAGGTCAAACATGCTCTTTTCAATGTTACTACTGCCTGCTGTAGCTATAATATGGGTAATAAGAATCATAGTTCATGACTATCATACAAAAAATCTCATTTTTGTAGTGGATCTAACTGATTTACATTTTATTTTTCCAATATTTAAAACAATAAATTTATCAGGGAGCAAGACCTGGTGAGTTCACTTCCCTATAAATACATGCTGGCCTTTATGGTCACTAATTTTCTAATACCCACAAGAACTGCAAAAGGTGACTAACTATTGCCTCCTCCTTTCTCTCCAGCTGTGGAATAAATAAAGAAAGGAGAGAATTTTGCTTTCAGGGCCAAACAGAACTATTACCACGGCCAATATGGTGCACAAAGTTGCCAATTCCAACGTGGATATAAAACTTAATGGCTTGGGAACTGAGTCTTTTAAGAAACCAGGAGAAGCACTTTTGGATCTTTGACTGGGAATGCAATTGAACCCCAGATATCTGCCCTCCTAGAAGGCAATATAATTCATATCATCATTGTGATGAAATCACTAACAGAGTCATCTGGAAGAATAAAAGGAAGAGTGCAATTTTCATTAACAAAACAGTGTGTTTAAGAACCTAGGTATGGAAAATGATGTCTTGCCATGAACACAGCTCTCGAGGAGCTGCTTCATTCTAATTTCCAGACAAGTGACCAGGTCCAGAAGCAAGACTGTGCTTTTCCTTTCATGGTTTAAGCATTTTCTCCTGGCTGTTTTAGATGTCCCTTTGTGCAGCTGACTATGAAGCCCTTTTGTAGATGCCCAGATCCCATGGGATAATAATGACCTTTGGCTTTGCCACCGTAGAAGGACCTGACTCAGCACTTCTGGAGCTGAGTCCCTCTGTGCACTGTAGTGTTGACCATCACAGGACTGGTAAGTCTCTGAGTGTACAGTGACTGAGAATTAGCGCCGAGATTTTTTCCATCTGAGCCTAAATATCTTCTACTCTTGCATAAACTTGCAGAGTTAAATTATTTATTGTGAATTCTTACAGCAACTAATAATAGCCTTCTTAGAAAATGTAGTTTGACTTGTGAAATGAGAGACTGCCTGTGAGTGAATAAAAATGAGGAAATGACCACTGCAGAAAATAGAACAGTGGGTAGGGAATGATTTAGTATGACAATTATGCAAACAAATAATAACCTAAACTACTCAGAAGGTATTTTACCACTGCAAATTGTTAGCATTGTCAACAGTTTCTTGAAATCACAAGCTGTTTGCTGAATTTCTGAATTGTTCCTACTAGGGTGCATATTTCTATGTAAATGAATGCCATTAAACAAATGCTCCTGTGGTGATGATACAAGTTCCTTTCCACATTATCACAAGTTCTTTCCTTAGGCAAACTGCAGGGAGAAAAAAACTAAAAAGCCATTCATATTATTCAATGTCCTATTTGTTTCTAAAATGCAGCAAATTTCAAAACCAGTATTTTTGTCTGTATTGGTGTGTACGACTCTTCTATAGGGCATATGCCTTTTCCTAATTCTTAGAGAATATGGTAAAATGAAGCCCCCCATGTTGGTGCAGATTCTTGTCAATCTTGTTATGATAGTGCCTTGTGCTTCTTCTGTTTATGAAACTCAGGGCCTCTGTTACCCCTCAAATCGATGAAAACATGCACATACATAGTTCTGAATATTTCAGGACATTTTTAAAATCATCTTACAAGTTAACCAAAGCTTAAACTTTCTCTTTAAGATTTTCCTATGCCATTTTAAGCTCAACAGTGCTCATTTAGGAATTCCTGAAACTGAAACAGCATTATAACATAAAGGGTAAATAGTTTAGATTATGCTGTTGGCAGACTGTGATTATGTCTTGTTCATAATCTAATACCATTTATCAAAGAGCAGAGATTTACCATGTGCAGGACACACCTGATTATCCTTGAGATGGCTGGTTTCAGAATTTCAAGGTGTTATATGCTCACTCTTTTAAATATTTCTCAGACCTAGGAGTAACATGATGGTCTTGCTCTTTTTCAAGATGGTAGACCTGAACTTAGAAGAAAGTGAGGAGGGACAGACAGGAGGAAAAGAGTTAACAGAAGTGTTTCTAATGTTATCTGTGAAGAAATATCTTGTACCAAATAAACAATCAGTGGTATCTACAGGAAAGAATACCCTACCCACATTATCAGCCTGCTTGGCCCATATGGCTCACTTTCCTCCTTGCTCCGTTTTGCAAAATAATGTCTCTATTGCAGAAGTTTGTTTCCTTTTGAGTCAAGTAATGTCACAAACTTACAGATTTTCTTGATTATGAAAAACCTACATTTTTTTACTAAAAGCAAAATTAATGCCAAAAATATTTTTCATTCTAATTGAAAGAACAGCTGTGAAATGTTTAGTTTAATAAGAATTAAGTAGAGGAACCTGAAGTTTTAGTAGTGAAACACTGCAGCACTCAGCATTATTACAGTATTTTTTTCTGTGAAGTTTCTGTTGGCTGAGGTGAACACAAAGGCAATGATGATAACACAAAGGCAATGATGATAACACAAAGAATAAAAGGAATTGGTAGATAATCAATGATTCTGGAATTTTCACGATGTAGCAGAAAATTGGCAGCAAATACTGAGTCTTCTCTTACATCTGATTGGCATTTAGTGCAGATATTGAAAGTGGAAAATAAGGATTTCAGTCAGATATATACCTGTTTCAACTGAGAAATTTCTGAAAGTGATTTTCTTAACATTATAGTATGATTATTTTTAGGTATGCATTAATATTTTTTTGAGATTTTTATTTTCAGACTGCTTTTAATGGTACAGAATAGGATATGTGGAAGAAAGAATAAAACCTGTGTATTTTACTTTCTTGACTCCCTTTCTGCTTTGATTCTTAAATAAAATCCTGTGTTTCAGATTTAGCAGCTACTGTTGACTGAATTCAGTACAACCACAATTTTTTTTGCAATTTTGCAAAAGGTTGTGGTCAGTCATAAAAGCAATCGATGTCCAAACAGCATGTTAACATTTATGGAGTGATTTCTTTTTTTTTAAATAGACGGTCGTGCTGTCCTAATCTCCATCTATAGAAATCTTGGATAATCTTTCACTCAGATAGTTTTACATTAGATAGGCAAATACATTATATGCTTTCTGTTTAACCAGCTGGAGGCTTGTCTTTACCATGTAGAAGAGGTATCAGGTTGTCTTCTAAGAACCTGCTGAAATATGGTTGGCACAGACTGGAATTACACCTTAACATCTCCTGGTAAATCAGCATCTACTCCTTCTACATACCTTTTATTTTCAGAAAGCACTAAAGACAGCAAGCATGGAATATACCTTACTTCAGTATATTTTAAGTGGAAGTGGTGAAAAAGTTTCCTTTGCTATCTCTATCATCTCCTTTCGACCACCTTTTATCTTGACAGAATCAGTAAGGCTCTGTTTACTTTACATATGAAAAGACATTTACAGTTGTATCTAATGGTTCAAGAAAAATAAATAGTCATCCTCCATCATTTTTGTACACTAAAGGAGCTTGGTTGGCTACTCTTCCCAATAGTCCTGCTGTTTTTAGAGAAGTTTCTCAGCAGGAAGTGTAAAGTTTGAAAACTTAGTGGAAATGGCAATGACGAATAGTAGCTTTTAGTGAAGACATAAAGGCCACATGAATAAAAGAAACAGAGAAAGGACTGGGGAAAGAAATAGATCTGCTGTAAGAATATTAGAATATAATTCTGGCCTTCACTCAGATAATGGTTTGCTGTTTCAATTTTCCTTACATTTGTAAAGTATACACTAAGACTGAACTACTTCTTTTATAGAGGAAGTGTGTGTATGTAATTGTTTCCTTCAAGAATACAGACATGGTTTTACAAAAAACTGAGGAGCTGAAGTAGATTCTGACTTTAAACACAGGTAGACTTTCTCTCTTTTTGTAGTAAGTCAGCATTTCAAACTGCAAGTGAATAGTTATTGTGTCCTTTCCTTTGTCTATGTGCCTTAAATTATTGCCTTATTTACTGAGGTGAGGTGTTATAAAAATTAGAAAAGCAAGGAAATGTGAAGATAAATAAAGGACTACCGAGGTAATTATTTCCGTCATTTTAGTTTACCTTATTTAAGCTGTAGTTCATTCATGATTTTGGCTTCACAACAAATAAAATGCTCCCCATTTGAGACCAAGAATCAAAGAGGCATTGTCAGCTTGAATTTGGTCCTAGATTTAAATTTAACAAAAAGGAAGATTTAATTAAATCTAACAGTGGCAGGAAAGCTTTTGTAATTAAAAAGACTTGAACTGTCCCATGTTGGTAGATAAAGGCTTTCCTGCAGTCTTTGAATCCCAAATGATGCAACACAAAGAATATGACTTTAAAAGACAATTGCTTTAAATTGAATTAAACAAAAATAAATTGATTTTTGTATTCCACTGCCTCAGCTGTAGAAAATTTAAATCAATATGAAACAAATATTGAAAACGAAATAAAACTATTTTCCTCTGTCTTACCATAGCAGATACATAGAATCACAGAATCAGTAAGGTTGGATAAGACCTCTAATACTGAGTTCATCCTTTGACCAAACTCCACATTGTCAGCTATACCATAGCACTAGGTGCCACATCCAGTCATTAAATATAAATAAATTTAAAAAGCATTCAATTTAAATAGCTGAAATTTTGGGTAATAAAGGTAGAGAAATAGTTATTGCCAAAGCTTATAGATCTAGAAAAACATTAACAGGGCTATTTGGTGAGTGCTTTGTACCAGAGACTTGTAGACTTGTTTAAACATGCTGTGTAAAAGGTACCTCTTCTCTTGAAATCCTCATTGCCTGCTGATTAAGCGTAATGTTTCTTTTCATACTCAGCATGTTTCTAGTTTAGTCTTCTTTTTTTTGTGCTTAGTTATATAAATATTATAAAGACATCTTTTTGCGTTAATTTCCATTCTGCTTTAAAAGTAACTACACACAGGTTGACTAATTCTTCACTATTGTGGTGTTATTTGTTCAAATATTTATAAAATTTTCTGTTTAATATGCTGATGGTCCCAAGTCGTAGGCATCTTGAATGGAAAGAATAGTTTTGATAAAATTTAAGTAATAACTTATAGTAGCACTTATTTTTAACAAATATTATCTTTGTTTTAAAGTTTAAAACTGGCCTGACTTACCAGTCTTCTAGAAAATCTAAACACAGTGGTTTCTAATTCCCCAAACTCCCTCTAATTCTTAACCTCTAAATTCCTAAATTTCTCTAACCTCCTAGAAGGAATCTCCTAAATTCTCTGAATCCCTATATAGCTATGTCTACAAACATATTCACTTGCTCCCCATTCTGCCTGGAACTTTCAGGCGGAAGACGCTACCCAGTTGGAAGGAGAATCTTTCTCTTCCCTTGATCAGTCTCTTGAGGCTGAAGAAGGAGCTTCCTGTAAGATTTGAGCCTTGAAGGCTCTTTGGATTTTCAGCATTTGGACTACAAAGGATATTTTGAACATTAATTTACATTTTCCTCAGGATTTTGATTGGAAAGAGAATTTGAATTTTGATTTTGCTTAGAACTGTTAAGATATTCTTTCTTCTCAATGGGCAGATAACACAGTGAGTTCAAAAAAACAACCTGGAACATCCACTGAGGAAATAAACCTCTGTCAAGAAAATCCACTCTCAGAATTTTTACTTTCATTTAAAATTTATTTATTTATTCTTTTTTTTTTTTTTTTTTTTTGTTGTTGTTGAAATTCATTTATAACAATGTTTGAATCTTTTGATAAATAACATCTGGGTTTTTTAGTGACTGGGCCACTTATTTGCGTAGGAGATACCTAAGGAATTCAGATTCTGCTTATAATAAGTATGCATTTCACACTGCTGCCAAGTAAAAGGCTTAGCAGGTTTATAAGGAAAAAAGCATCCATAGTCATTGCTCTCCTTGGGAGTTCTCCGATTGCTGGTGTAACCTGAGGCTTCCTCTTCTCCCCATCCCAGCCAGGGACCTCTCATTCCTGACTATCAGTGAACTTGTAGATGAGGATCTTCTCTCTCATGCAGGAGCTGCATATTCAATGCCTCTTGCACAGAGAAGAATTTAAACTCTAGTTTTCTGCTTTGAGAATGGAATCTGTGTATGGTGCGTTAGTTCCAGAATACGTATTTACATGGTTTTATTTTGGAAAATCATATGTATATATTTAATTATATATATATGACTAGAATTCTATTTACATTTTTCTCCTGAAGTGAAAGATTGGAGAAATGAGGCTGGTAGCTGACTCATCCTTCTTATTTACCTTTCATCCTAAGCCATTAAAAGCATTTCATAAGACATATATTTTTGAGTGCTAGTCAATACACCTTCCTGATTTCTTTTCTCTTTCTGGAGGAAATGTGAGGAGTTCTGACCCAGCATCCTTTGGAGCTTCTGTGTCCTTCTGTTCCTCTCCTTAATATACCGCTTTCTGATAAAAATGTATTGTTTTAGTGATCTGATATATGATGATTCTATCTGCAAGTGGGAACCTTGATTTTAGGACTATATGATAAAAAATACCCTGATTAATAAAAAGCTTCTGGTTTACAGATTTGTGAAATAAAAAAAGACTGGGTGTCCGAAGGCAATAAGCCCATGTTCATTAGGTTTGATATAGAAATCCCATGATGAGTCCTCTGAGTTTGATGGATTACACTTTTACTGAAGAATATGAAAATATGTCTTCATTTGTGTCCCAGTTTGAGACAAATTCAGAGGAATGTCTAAAATGAATGTCCTCTGATAGAAGGCAGGTTACAGCCATCCCTCCCCCACCAGGTCTGGGAAAAAATTCCTCGGAGAAAAGTGACAGAAAAAACCTATTTATTTAACAGACACAATGGGAAAAGAATAACGCTAAATAATAAACCCTCTCACTGTGGAGAGAACCTGGTAAATTTTCAGAGTCCTTTCTGTGGATGTGGTCTCTCTCTTCCCCTATTCGGGGCTGGGTTGGCGTGGGCCTCCCTCTGGGTCAACAGGGTAGGGTCTCCCGGTGTGTTCTGAACAGTTCCAGAAGAGAAGAAGAAGCCAAAGTCCCAGGAAAAAAAAAAATAAACTCTCCATCTCCCTCTGGAGAAAAGGAGCTGAAAGCTGGCTGAAAAGCAGCAAAGGGTGCTGCTTCTGTGTTTGTCGCCACAGAAGCACACAGAGGAGACAAAGTGACCTTGGAGCACAAACTGCTTTGAAAAGTTCATCTGGCTTTTTTTCTTTCTCTCACACCAGTGTTAAAGACACAGAAAGGCACAGGAATCATGTCTGGGCATAGAGCAGTGATAGGGGATAAAGTCACCCCAAGACAGATGGAATTATGAGACAACGTAATCTTTTTGTTTTGGGCAAAGCTTTATAGAATTCAGGCTTTATAGAATGAACATTTAGCTACTGAATGAATAATTAATATAGCATGGACATTTTCATTGGCCTAAAGGTGAATTTTCAGATGATTTACCTGCAAAAAGATAGCTCACCCACTTCATTGCTTAAGACCTTTGCTTCAACATCAGACATATTCAGTTTAACATTTGTAATTATCAAACAGTTTACCTTTGCTTGGCAATTATCTACATCCTATTTACAACATTTAAACTATTTTCTTTCAAAACTACTTTTAATAACTGGCTTTAATATCTAATCTGGCTGTAATTGCAGTACACATTCATAAAAGTAAAATATACAACAGCAAAAGCCCTGCCTTGAAAAGGGCGAGAATTTTGAAGTAATATAAACAAATCGAAATGATACATATTTTCAATTTGCTCATTGAAATTGAGGGGATGAAAGTCACCAGATTATTTTTTTTCTCTAAGTGATAATTCAGATCACACCTCTAAAGGGTTTGGAAGCCTCAGCCCTAAATTATAATATTTTAAAGAATAAGAGGTGGGGGCAAGTCTCAAACAAAAAAAAAAAAATCTCAACAAACTTTGCTGTAAGTATTCCTTCAAGCCCAATATAGGTAATGCCAAACTAAATGAAATTATAAGTCCTCACTGCCAATGTGCAGGCTCAAGCTCTTTGTTAACCAAGTATTCTGTTCCATATGTTGGAAATGTAATGGGAGAAACAGACTCCTTGGTCCTAATCAATTCATAGCAGCACTGGACCTGTTTAGTTTATAACAATATGTGTACTAGAGAATGGGATACAGTTTGAGAAACTGGGCTGGTAACGGTTAACGACTCAAACCTTTTATCCATTTGTGGAGGCATCAGAGTGCTTAGGTGAAGCCAGGCTTCCAGGCTGACAAGGAAGACAACAGGCTGGTGCTTTTTATCATGGTAATTGGTCTTTGCTCAGTTGCAGAACTTCCCCCCCCCACACAGGGGAAGGTCTGATGGGACATTACTGGCTCAGCTGCACTGATATGGGATCAGCTGTTGTGAATTAGAAGGTGTCATAAACCATCAAAGACACTTGAAGTTCCCCCAGACTCACTTCTGAGGCCTTCCACCAGGGGACTGAAAGATCCACCTCCCCCCAGGGGAGGTACCTGGCTGTGCCCACCTGAACCTAAGGGTTTATTAACCCATCAGAGTGTGTTTCACGGGTTTCCTCCCCCAATCCCAATGGATGAAGACCATCATTTTGACAAATGGCTTCATTGCAGATCCACTGGTGGTGATTGTATACCTTTTCTACTACTTCCCTTTCTTTTTCTTCCTTTCTTTTCCCTTATGCATTTTCATAAGAAGTATTTTTATGCTCTCATATTGCTATATTATTACAGATAATAATAACTAAAATGGCTACATACCTGCTTTCTGTTGCAAAAAAACTACATGTTTACAAACACTGATCATTCAGTGTCACTACACTCTAAGCTGCCCTAGGGCATCTATTAACAAGAACCTGGGTTACTCTTACCTTCTGGGCGGTAACATATAACTATTTCCCATCCTCTAGGAGACCAATTTTTAATATCCTGGAGCTTGTATGGAGCTCCCACAGTATGATTCTTCAAATTTCCAGTGGCAGATAGAGCCACTGTGGAAAGCACATGGCTGCTCTACATTTGGCCAAAGAATTCCTTTTGTGTGGCTGCTCTTCATCTTCTTTGTACCATATTTCCACATGCTATCAAAGCATGGTGTTTTCCTCTGTGCTACAGCTCCTTCAGCCACGGATGAGGCCAAGGGGAGCAACTACACTATCAGCAGATTCACATTAGGTCTTACTTTTGTTCTTTAGTGTACTTTTATCCTTCCCCTCTGATTTGTATACAACAAAATAAGTTAGGTCCCAAATGCCAAAAGGTACATGATGAAATGAAAAAGACATTTTTTTCTGTGTTGATGGCACTAGTAGCATGACATCAAATGATAAATTTACCGTGAGATTGACCATAAAGACAAAAAATTGTGTTATTTACTATAAGTGTCAAATATATCTTCTCTCTTTTATATCTTTGTTTCCTGTTCCTACATAATAAGAAGACAAAGAAACAGAGTTGTTTGGAGAAAGTTGTTTTATGAACTTGCTTACGAAGTTTTTCCCTGGCACTGCAGTTAAAATGACAAGAACTGTCACCTAACAGCAAGTAGTATTGGCTCCAGTCATACAGGGATATATGGGCTTTTGTAAGGGTATCTGCTCTTTTAATACAATTTAATTTTGGTTATGGTCTAGACAACAATAACACTAACTTACTGTCCAAGCTTGTGACGATGTTTTTCATTAGTGAGTATAAAACTTTAATAGTATAGTGCATACTCAGAAAACCAGTGTTTTTATCTTTTGGAAGCTAAAGTTCTTAGCTGTTTACACTAATATTACATGATCTTATGACAGTGTTTATATGGCTTTTGTAATCCATCCAAAGTAGAATGAATTTGAATTTTAGTTTTAATTGTATTCTACAAGTATATTCTCTATTCTCTCTGGTTTATTTGACACCAGTTAAGATTTTGATGGGATTTTGGACGTTGTCTTTATGGATGCCTCAAAAAGCAAGCCCTTCAAAGCTATGAATATTTTCCTCTTAACACAATCATCTTGCATGTTGTAAATGAATCTGTCTTCAAGCAAGCAGATGAAAATAATGCACTGTTAGCTGCAGAGAAGTGCAATTCTTCTACAAGAGGGGTTTGAGTAAAACTCTAGTCAGACTAAGAAGGAAACCCCGCTTTCTCTGTCCATCTTCTTTCCGATCATCTCCTCTTTCCCTGCTTTTCTAAACGTGCTTATTCTAACTATAGTACAAAGAACAGAGTGGAACACCAAGTATATATATAGGCAAAGGCTAAAAGATCATGCTGTCAGGCAACATTTTCAGATACATAAAGAAAAAGATGAAAATAAAACATATTTTATTGTTATGTTTTTTTCATAAAGAAACTTGCCAAAATAGAATAGATGCTGTCTTACTTTTACAGACGCAGCAGCACGGCCTCTCAAAGTAACAATAATGAGGGTATGCTTGGGAAGAGAATTGTGCTTATAGTCAGGATACCCCTTTGGCACTCTTTCTGTCTGTAGTTCAAGATAGAAATTTAGGCTTTTTTTCTGACTGAACTAGAGTTAGTTTCTTTCTTCATGTGACAAGCCTTATTAGTGCAAAGAGGTACAGTTTTCACCTTGTGCCAGGAGGAGGGCTTCTAGCACATAGAGAAAGTAATATTCCTTTCTCTAAACAGCTCATAAGATGATGTTTGGAACATTATAAGGCAGTGTTCCTGTTTAAATAACAGCAGAGAAAGACAAGAGCAGTTATGCTAATGCTTATTTCTTACTCATTCATTTTGTGTTACATAGGAGATAAAGGCAATCCTCTAGGACCTTTTAGACAGAGGACACATGATGATTCCAAATTTCAGTTTGGACCAAATCTACAACAGCAGGAACTTCTAAGTCAACAGGAAAAAAATGTGTATTTAGACTGACTGGCTAAGCTATTCACTTGAGATCTTCAGTTTGTCTTTCTCATTCAACTGCACCAGGAACATACAGGACTGCATAGGAAGAATGTTCAGACTAGATACCTAAAACTTAGATGTTTTTCTCAGAATCTTTATATCTATTCACCTTTTCCTCCTCTTTTTGTTGTTTTATTGAGAATACATGACCAAAACTAAATGCAGTGTGCCATATAAATATTCCACCATAAAAATTAAAAAGTATTCTATGTACAGATATTTTCAGGATATTTTATCTTGCACTGTATCTAACCTAATATTTTTTCTTTAGCCAAAGTTAGCAGTGACTTGAAGTTTTCACTGAACTATTGATATTGATGACAGGGTATTCTTTCTGAATGTGTCCAGTAACTTTATAGCCTTCTACTGTGCATAAACTCAATATTTTATCCCCTTTCAACGTGCATTGCCTTGCATTTGTGAATAATTGAAGCCCACCTGCCAAAATTTTCAGCCCTGTCATGCTGTTAAACAGTAAGAGCTAAATGTGCAGATGAAAAATGTGCATATGTAAAACCCAACAGGTTTTTCTCTTCAGTTTCTGTTTGCTTGGAAAGGGGAATATTGAGGTTCTGAACCTGGTATGTGTAAATAATGACCACATTCTAGCTTTCAATGCACGTAATCAGAGATAAGTAAATAAGTAATACTTTTTATAAACCATTACAAATATTAAGTTGTTGTCAGGGATGTTCTTATAGTGGTTGCAATGGGCGCTACATCTAGTGATCCCTAACTCCATGAAGCTCTGTTTATCTTGGTGGATTTTCATTCTATTTACAAATCTCAAAGCCCCAGTTGGCAATGGAAACACTGAAGAAATATTTTTTCATTAAAACATACAAACAAATAGGTTTATCCTTCTTTCATCTCTTTATGTGTCTATATTTCTGTCTAAAGATCATCTTGCACCTGGGGCCTAGCATTAGCAAAACATTTTTGACCATGCTTTATTCTAGTCTGGGGCACTTCAGCTCTTTCACCTGACATGGAATTAACAGATTAGAAATGTTCAGATTCCTTAGTGTCATGCATTTACATGATAAGAGGTATATTTGCACAGCTGTATCACCTACAGAATTTCTGTCCTTCCCACCCTTTCTGGAAGTCAGTGGACGAAGAGAGATTGGACTAGAACCAGAGGTCTCTGCCCAACCTGCTGTCTAGGCAGTGGCCCTTTTCAGGTAGCCATGAAAATCAAGATTTGGTATTGGCATGATGACTTAGATATAACTTCTGCATGTGTTGTCCTTAAAAACACAAAGAAGCCTTTACTCCGGGAACCTTACAGATTGAATGACTTCATTCAGGGCAAGATCCTGGAAAGTCTTTCTCACGACAAATTTCCCTGGAGTCATTTGGCATAAGGACTTCCTGAGTGAGATAATATTGGCTTTAACCATGTAATAATTTTCTAGAAAATCACGTTGTTTCTACCGCATTAATAAATCTCCCTACTTCCCAGAAGATTTATCTCCATTGAATTAACGCTTCTTTTATTGCATCTATATTAAACTTCATTTTTGATGGTATGCTTTTTTTTCTTTCAAAAATATGGAAGAGATTTTACATGAATTCAACTTCTAGAGACATACTAAAGCACTTTGTGAGTTATGCTTTTAAAATAGATCAAATAACTTTTGTGGTTGAGAATAAGTATTTTAATTTGAGGTATATTGCCTTAGAAGTGATGATGATTTTATCCCCCTCTTGGACTATTTAGGAGGATTTTGAATTTTCTTTGTAGATTAATGAATCTATCAATTTTCTCCTTCCTGAAGCAATAGATGATCTTTACGACACAACCTGTCTGGCACCTTGGAACCACTAGAAAATTCAATTGATCTTGGGAAAGGAAAAAAAATCACCTTCCTTTATTTTAATTCCTCTCAACAGTCACTTTAATTTTCACCCAAGGGCAAACCATTTTTATTTAATTCCACTTGTCTTTTCTAATAAATGGGCACGTTAACAATGTCCACTAATAGAGATGATAATTTTTTCATTTTAATCTTGAAACTTTCTTGCCAATTCATAATTCAATCAGAGATACATTTAAATAGTCCATAAAGTAATTTCTTTGAAAGCCTGGTAGTTTTCTTTTGCCTCAAAGCAATAAATATTTTGTTTTGTATTATCAGGGATAAATGGTGAATACTGTGGAAGTCAAGGTGAAACACACATCTCTAACGGTACAATTCCTAATAAACAGCAATAGATTTGACCTATATTAGAAACAGTTTTAAAAGGTCTTTACTGCTAATAAGTTGTGCTTCTCCTTCCTGGCTCTCTGTGACAATGAAGCCACAATAGCAAGTAATGCACCTCTGCAAGGGTGCATTCAAACAGACACTGCTTAAGTCTCTATGTTCTCATTTTCTCTACGTTCTACATTTTCAGAAGATTGGCTTTGCATAGAGTTTTCTACCTGTGTTGACTGTATGCTGTTACTGCATTTGGTGTTCAAAGTTCCTTGAAAGCAACCTGGCCACAACTGTTTCCTTCTGGAGTATGGGTTGCTCAGCTAGGAAGTAAATACCCATCTCAGCTAGGAGATGAATATGATTCCAAAACAATATAAAACTTCCAGATAATCAAAACACTTAACTGATCTCTCTGAGATACCAGTGGTTCAGTTTCATCTTCACTCCACGACTTACATGTTCTTTCTGTTGTGCATCCATTTTTTTCCTGACCCCTGCACTGTATTTACAGGCTTCTGGCATAAAACAAAGAGAACAATGAGGCGTTATCAGAATTTAATGCAGGTGTTTGATTTCTGCAGGTATTTGCCATGGTTTTAGTGGAAAAAATTGTGCAGAAGTCTTGACAGGTCCTGACGGTGCAGATGCAGAAGGCAGCACATCTCTTTAACAGAATGTCTGCCTTAAGAACCCTGTGATTGCATCAACAGCCTCTCAAAATGACAAAGACTCTCAGCAAAGACAGATGCAATTAGAGACGGGCAGCAAAACATCTGCTTATGAGGCTACTCAAAATCTCCCTTCTACTCATGATCCCTTCAAGAGCTGTAGGATATGTTCTCAAACCTGCCAGTGCTCGTGTTCCAGAGAATTAATGAAGACAAGATAAAGCATCTGTATCCCATTCTGTTTTGTGATGAAAAACAAACACTCAGAATTAAACTCGCCAACACATTCTTTGTGATAGCAGTGGTCACAATAGTGACACTGCTCACGAAATTTCATTGCGCAGTTTTATTTTATGCTGCGGTAAAAAGTATTGCAGTAGTGTCAGACTATGAGATCTAAACCCACTTTTTCTAAGTTAATAGACAATAGGCTCTTTCCATATATGAAAACACTTTTTGAAAACCATATTGCAATTGTCCTGACCTATCTTTCTCTCTTCTTTAGATATGTTTCAAATGTTACCTTTTCTTCTCAATTTTTTTTTTGCCAATTTTTAATCTCTACCTCATCACAAAGTGATTACAACAAACAAATATTGTCAGACCTTTATACTTGGGCATGTTTTCTGCCCATATTTATATGTGATATTTTTTGCTAAGCCTTTTGGCTAATGCATCACTCTGTCAATTTTTTTTTAGATAGAGAGATACCTAGGTGTGTACAATTATATACTGCATAAAGAAATTCAGTATTTCAAAACCAGGATTGTAAATGAACAAAGAACCATTGGAGACGTAGGAAATATTTAAGAGGACTGAATTTAAAAACTGAAGGAATATGTGGGACACTCTCCAGTCATTTCCTTTCCTATAGATCCTATGATACAAAAAAAGACTCATTCGATCAGATCAGGCTGAATAAAGAACAGATGTATCACTAATCAAAATACAGGAAAAACTAAACATGGAAAGATGCCTTTGAGGGACTTTTATACTGGCATTCTATTCAATGTTGAATTGTTAGGTAGAATAAATCCCTTAGAAAATTCCTGTGAAACATTCCAAAGTTAACAGTTCTGACTAGAGGTCCCTAATTTGAATATTTTTGTATGAATGACACAAAATGACAGAAGTTAGCTATTTAACAGTCCCTGCTTTATAATAAAATGAAAGGACAAATACTGGAAAGCCAGGCAGCTTGCTGCTTCACTGCACACAGAGGTGAAGACACAACATGATAACTGTTCTTTGTGTGAAATTGTGTATTTTATTAACTGAAACTCTGTTTTTAGGTTTATCTCTATATTTTAGCCCTCATAACACTGTCAGAACTCTTCTCTGTTTTTAAACTGTACCCATCCAGTCAATGGGGCCACTTACCCTCATAGAGAGCTCATCTTCATTTTCTATTCCTTCAGTTTAATCTACTTGGTAAACAGTTTACAGGAAAAGTACTATATTTTAGTACTCTATTTTCCTGATTTTTTAGCTTTCATTTAGCTCTGCTGTAATTTTGATAACAATTAATCTTTCCACTCTATTTCCTTTTTTGATTTTTTAAAATTTTTTAATTTTTTTTATCTGGGAACTTTCCTAAGATTATTATTTTTTTTTTTCCTGGGGAAGTATGTAAGTTTCTAAAATTCTGAGACTTTCTGGATAAGAACAACTTCAAGACAAGACACTGCTTATTTCCCACAGTACCACCCTTTTCTGGCCAGGCACATTTCCATGTGGACATCCAAGCAGTGACCTGAAGAGATTGTTCTTGTGACCGTGAAATTCTGTGTCTGGGGGAGGACCTTTTGGCTTGGTAGGGTATCTTTACCTTACTCAGTTCTTCTACCTTTGCAAGTATACACATTTCATTTGTTAAACACATCCAGTTCTCCTGGACGTTTGACAGCTGCTGAAACAAGGAGGGTTTTCTCTCATGGCGATTTTGCCTGGCTCACCGTGAGGGACTGCGGTAGCTTGGAAGTGCTTCTGTGACCAGCACAGAGTTTATAGTTGATAGATTGGTTGCTAAACCAATGGAAAAGCTGGTACTGCCTCTGCTATTTACATATTTAAAGGAAGAGCAAGCTGGAGAAGTTCCTTTTGTTCCTGCTTCCCGAAGAGAAAAGTGTTCTGAGAGTTTGCTTTAATTTCTTACTATTTCTTTTTACTTTTAATTCTGTTAGTAATAAATCTTCTTTATACTGTAACTATTCAAGTGTGGACCTGCTTTGCCTTGAAGTTTTTCTGTTTTCCTCAATAATCCTTATTTCACCTTATGAAAATGAAGTTTTAATTTTCCCTTCTCTGCTTAACTATAGCATCAAACCATGACAGGGACAGACTGGAATCTCTTTTTTGTAAGGATTTGCACATGCAGAACTTCAGACTTAAATCCATTTTGAATACTCCCTTTAACTGCCTGAGTAGTTCTGGGTTTCAGTAAAGGACTGTAGCAACACGGTAGAAGCATATAGTATCCAAACATAATACACTTCCATACAACTGAGCTAAGAACGATTACCTCCAGAGGCTCTAAAGGCTCTTTATTCCTTCATACAATCGCAGATAAGAATCTATTCCATGAAGGTGATTAAAAAATATAAAATAATGAGAAAAAATGCTCTTAGCAGCTGCTACGCTTTCTAGCAGTTGATAGGAGATAGTTGGAGTGGTTTGCGATTTTGGAAAATAGGTCCCACATTAGGCAAACAAGGACTGATTCTCACACTTCTAGCAGATTTGTTGTCCAGGTACTGCATGAGCTAATATGCTTCCCTAATGAAGTATATATGCACTTATATAATGACCATATTAGAACAAATTTAAATGTTCTTGAGCTTATAAAATTTTAAAACGTTGTCCTTTTACTTTTGCCTTTTTTTTTTTTGGACATCCTAGGCTTTAAGAAATATCAGAATCAGAAACAGCAGGAGGACCAGCAGCATTAGAAATAGTGTGTTTGACATTTCATTTCAAGCAAGCCAGAAAGGTTTTTTAAATCATGCTGTCTGCTTTTTCTCTTTGGCACATCCTTTCCCTTTGATTTCCTCTTCATTCTCCTGAGTTTTTCATTATCTTTCCAGTACAAAACATTAGACCACCGTGCTACATAATGGAAATGAAACATTTAAGGGATACTGAATGCTGTGGCCTCACTTCAGATCAGAATGTAACTGTGATACATGTAAGTTTAACATCTTTGAAACTCACACTTCCTTTTGAATGATAGCTGAGAGAAGCAGCACCATACTGGGTTCTAAATTAAATGTGTAGGATTAATGACTTGCTCAGGACTCGGTGAGACTTTTCTATTACTCTAACTGGATTTTGAGTTTATATAAATTTGTTTCTGCCTTCTTGGGAAAAAATAATAAATATGTCAGAAAGTCTTCTGAGGTGTATCTTAACCTGCAAAGATCCAATTCCATTAATATATTGGATTTCTGTGACTGTCAGAACTTTTATAAAATTCAGTTTATTCCAGTGAAGATCTGATCTGGCTATGTGTCCGTAACACAACTAACCAAACAACACTGAGCGTCAATTAAATGCTTTTATTTTTAAATTGATTTAATGTTTTCATTACAGGTTTTGAGAATACTGAAGTCTATTTTTTTGTAGAACAGTTTGAAAAAAACAGTAGAACTGAATTCTAATTCATTAACTGTGCGGGAGTTATGGAGGACTAGAGGAGCAAGACATAAATGACTCTGGCAATCATGAAAGGATGAACACTATCTGAAATCAGAAAGGTGCTTGCAAGTGCTTTTAGAGTGTTTAGTTAAATTGCAGATATTTTATACTAGCAGAAAAAGGGAAAAATAAACCCCAAAGTGAACATAATATAAATTTTTATTGGTCCAAAGAAGACTGATTTTGATCAATTTGCAATTAAATTTTAATTTAACTTAGAAAAGCTGTGTTTTAACTCCCATCCGTGGCCAAAATTCTTTTTGTTATAATCTGAAAGAGAAAACAGTTTGAAATCTTCCATCCCTTGCTCTGCCTTAGGAAAAAGTGGCTCAAGCTCTGACTTTCCATCTGAAGACAGGGCACTTTGCAGCTGAAGGAAAGAGAAGGGCCTACAATTCTGGGGATCTTTGACCACTGAATGACAGGATATGAAAGAAATCAGTATTCTTGAGGAAACTCCTGTCTCCCTAAGGTCTGGGATGCTGGAAATTTGTTATCAACCCTGAAATCACTCTTAATGCTGGGCATTTTACAAGATCAAAGGAAACTTGAGCTTCTTATACTACAATCAGGAAGTACAGGGAAAGGAAATAGTACCCCTAAGCTTGACTTAAAAGTAGTATTATAAAGTTTCTGTAATGCCCTGGAAAATTTCTTCTTCTCCCTAGCTGGGATCCAGGATTCACCTCAAGACTATTCCCTAAATGTGGCTTTTCATGAAAAAAACTGAATTTGGATAGTAAAAATCTTTCTTACTTTTCTGGTCTCACTTGTATTTCTTCTAACTGTAACATCTTTCCTATGCATCCCGATGTCATGTCTCTTTTACTCAGAGCAGATTACTCTTTTACAGAGGGATTTCCTTGATCATGGATCTCTTCTGCCATCAGCACAACCCGTGTCACATGGGGAAACATTTGTGGAGCAGCTTCACACTACTGAACCCAGACAAGCTCATGAAGCAGCTTGGTTCTTCAAAGATTCATTCATTTGTATGAAATGGATATATTCTTTCCCCAAAGCCAGTAACTGAGGGAAGCTTACACCACCCTAATTTTGCATATGCTTCTACACATAGTTTCTGATGCACCTACCTGGAATTAATCCTTCACCAACATACTGGTGAGAGTGAAGTTGAAATTCTAGGCTAATTTAAGGAAAGGAAGATTTTTAACAAATTGTACGTAATGCAAGCCTGTTTACAAAAGCAGTTCAGAGTAGTCCTTCAGTTGGTGAAAACCACTACCTATCCCAAGGCTGAGTCCTGTAACAAAAATAAGAGAAGCATGTTACAAGTATCATGGGCTGGGCAAAACTTTGACCTATTGTGCTCTGACATGAAATGCAACCTTCATTTTCACAGTCTGTTTTTGTAGCTGTTTTTATAGCAGATGTCCTAACAGGGATCAAACCTTTTATTTCAATCCCCAAGTCCTCAAACATCAGTGAAGTGAATGAGGTGTTGGCAAGAAGGTGTTTAGGCATTCTATGCTGCATTTTCAATCCCCTGACAAACGCAGTAGCCTTGTTTATTTGAACTGTGATCTCTAGCTCCAGTATTCAGCATTGGACTGTGTATTTGTAAAAACGAGAATTCAGTTTCCTCTTCTTTGGAGTTGATGGGTCATGTGATATAATAACTTAAACCTCTGTCCTCCTATTTAAATATTACTGCTTTAGGAGGTTCATTCAGGAAACGTTACATGGATTATTCACACACACACACAAACATTTACACTTTCATGAGCAGGAACAAGCAAATACAGTAGGATTGAGGTTATTTATTCTTCACTAAAAACCTTTATGATATGGTTGATAATTGCTTAGCCCTCCTAGCCAAAGGTATTATATTTAAGAACAAATTTTTCCCTATTGCCATTACAAGGAAATTTTAATGCTTGTCAAATTTGTAGAACACATATAAGGAAAATTATTCACTGTAACGCAGTACTAATATGTAATGAACCGCATTTACATTTTTTTCATTAGCTACAGTTCCTGTGTTTCTTCAGCGAGATCTTAATTATACTTGGAGGATAATGTTCTACTTCTGCATAAACATCACTGTGAGCTCAGAGTTACAGTGTTTTTAAAGAAACTTGTATTTCCACATGTATTTTTGGAATTGTATTGAACCAGTTTTACTGGATCTGTAATTTTAAAGGGAGATGTAGTTGAAAGATTTGAAAGTTAGTTGAAAGACACTTGACTGCATAGTTTCTAACCTAGCTGTTAAAAATCAGATACAGAAACTAATACAGAACCTGCAACCAAGTATAGGTAAAACTAAGTAGCTGTTTAAAACTGAAGCTCAGGTTGTGCATAAGAAGGCACATAAGAAGACAATAATCTCTGGTCCCACCTAATCTGCCCTTTGTGCTGTGGAAAGCACTTACCCGCATTCAAACTATTCTTGTTTAACATTTTTTTTCAGGGAGGGTGGGGGGCAGGGCACTGACTAATGTTAGTCCTTTATTCCTTCTCATGACTCAAAGTTGCATTTTAATCAGCCTATAAATAATTTTAGTTTCCGGATCCTGCAATAAGGTAATTCTTCCCTCTTCACACTACCATGCACCTTTGATTTTCTGTGGAGATGAGTTTTTCTCTGCTTACCACCCTTTCCTGGCAATAAAACACTGTTTGCAGCTCCAGTGTACTTGCACTGGTGTTGTCAGCCTTGTCTGAGCTGACTGCAATTTGCTGGTATCTGGGAAAATAGTCTAGGGATGTATGACTGGTACCTTGCATGCCTTGTTTTAAAATGGCTTCTGAGGCATTTGCTAGTCTCTGCTGTCAGACACAATGTTCTGTGTCAGGTGGGCATGTGGTCTCCGATGGGGCTGTTGGTGTTTTGTAGTTCCAACAGGATGATCCAGGGATTTGTCACTTAAATATAACATTAGGTTGCTATGCCTTTAGGTTACTGTTTCTCTCTTATATGTACATTGCAGGGTGAAGGCAAAAAAAAGCCATTTCTTAAGACATTCTGATGATGTGGTTGGGCACTGGAAGAAGCTCCCCAGGGAGGCTGTCACGGCACCAAGTCTGACAGACTTCAATAAATATTTGGACAATGGCACATGGTGAGGTTCTTGGAGTTGTCCTGTATTGGACCAGGAGTTGGATTTCATGATCCTTGGGTGCCCTTCCAAATTAGGTCATTTTATGATTCTAAGATATGATTAGGGGTAGAAGAGTCCACCTGAGAACTCCTTTTTCTTCACAGTGATGCAAGGAGGTAAGAGTTGGAAACATAAGGCAAAAAAAGTGTTTTGTGCAGGTTTTAGTATCTCTTAACAAGAAGGTGAAGCTCTGCAGACACTTGTACTTTTCCTCTGTCTTTGAACAGTCTTGCCCCTGTCTCCTCTCCCAGCTTTGGTTCTGTTACTTGCTCCATCTGTGTCTTGCTTTACCTTAAACTCAGGAATGTAAGTGGATAAAGCTCCTTATTTAATGCCTGAAGGATCATCTTGAGCTATCTGAATTAGATGAATCTTTAACAAGGGACATTTTTTCCTCCTCTAGCCATAATAATATTAAGTTCATAGGACAGGTTTTCTTCAGTCAGAGCAAGAGAAGGCTTCTACTACACAGTTTCTGCTTTGCAGTGAAGTTGAGAAAAAAACTTCTTAAGAAAAAAGTAGCAAAGATAAGCACACCTCCCATCAAAACTCAAAAATATCTGGGGGAATCATCAAGGTATTTCCCTTCACAAAAGATAGGTGCAGATTTCTAGAGTAGCGCTGGGTTGTGTATTCAGATGATAAGATTAGGAATCTGTGTGCTTTTCCTGAATATATCCCATAAACAGGCTTTGAACCCTCCAGGGTATTTCAGAAATGTTAAGGATAGAATTTTTTGAATGATTACACAGGGATGAGAATATGCTGAGAGATTCTAGAGTCCACATACACACTTGGTATAGGTTGCTTAGGTTAGCTGCATTTTAAAAAATATTTTTCCTAGATTTTTTCTATCTCCGCCATCCCACCAAAAAGCATATCAAATATATGTAAAAAGAACTAAAACAAGCTAATACAAAGAAGCCATGTCAGCATACAACAAAAATTTGATAAATTTTGTTGACAGGCAAAGCCTCAAAATAACTGCATAGCAGAGAGTTTAACAATCCAAGTTCCTTAAAGATCCAGATCTGATCAAAGTTCAGGTAAAGACTCTTCAAGGCTGGTCTGAGATATGGGTTACATAGACACAGGTGTAGGTTAGGGTGAACAGCTTTAGGGTAAATTAATCTAAAAGGGTTATTTCAGTGCATTCACATAAAAGGAATCTAAATAACCAGTATAGACATGGACAGATATTTTTGGTCAGATGAATCCCAAGTGCAGTGCTCCTGTACACCTTTGGTAGACATTTGGTTATCTAGCAGAGAGCACTTTCTCCCCACTATTCCTTGTTCCAGGGAGCCTTCCAGGAGAACCACATTATCTTCACCTCAGACACTGGCAGGTGAACACCCAAAGTGTTTGGCTTTTCTGCAGAAATACTCCTGTGGCTATATGATGGCTTCTTACAGATAGAAATTCTGATCTCACAGAGGCCTTGCAATAGCAGATTAATCTGGCTTTCTTCTTTCCATGTTATGATATAAAATACATGCCATTTATGAAACTCTTAGGTTGAATCGCTATCATAATAAAAAGAGAGGTATTTCAAGTAGCCTTTTACTTTAATCATTGAATTGTGCCCTATTTTGATCAAAACCTCATTTACAGGGAAATTTAACAAATAATAGCAACACTTGTGCCATAATGTAATGACTAAGTCTGAAATTGGCTTATCTTAAATCTATGAAGGGTATTGAATCTTATTTTACCTGAGTGATTTCAAAGACACATTAACACAGATAACAAGAAACAAGCTTGTCATGACAGGAATACAATCCAAAACCTTGCTCACTCTTAATTTCATTGTATTCTACTTTCAGTTTATTTCAAGGAAATGGGTCCTAGATTTTGTGGAAGCGTTTTCTTTTGAACAGTAAAATTTGCTTTCCAATTAGTGTTTGTAATTTATTTCTAATTGTACTTGTAAAACATTACAAGTAATGATAAAGTAGTATTCCTGTTGTGTCTAGCTGAGATACTTCAGTCCGTACATAAGAAGCATAGCGGAGATATAAACTTAAACAGGAATTTCTTGTCAAAGTTGACAGGTTGAGGAGATAAGCTGGTGCAATTAAAGAGAAAGTAGATAAGATTTATATCACCACATGAGCCAAGATTTTCAAGTTGGTTCTCAAGGGTGAAAAGATAGAAGACTACATGCAACTAAGGGACCTGCTCACCTGAGTGTAATTGCAATTGGAGCAAGCTATCATACAAACATAACAAACATCTGCTTTGTTGCTATTATGTAACTTGTATGAATGTCAAATATTACACTGAAATCTCATTTCCAGCCTTGGGTTTTTTGCTGTTTAAAGTGAATCTCTGTGTTTTGACATACTAAATATCTAAGCTGACCTCCTTGATTCAACTCCAAAGTGCATGCAGCAGAGGAGCTGAACTCTGGCAACTTGACAATCACATGATGGAACTCACTCCCTGGTGCAACTGGGAATTGCTTCACTTCATATTCTTGATTCGGAGAATCATGTGGTGTGAAGTATGAGGTCTGAAGTGTTAGATTGTCCTTAGAGCCCATCAAACTTTGCAGCAGCTGTTTACTTAGATGGGAGCCTGCCATAACTATCCTCTGCAAAGAAAGTCCCTAAACAACCTTCTCTTTAACCTCTCTGTTCTTCAGAAATATATATCTGGAGTTTACTTCCATGCTAACAACCAGCTCCACAAGTTGCAAGTGTGGGAAGGGAAATAAAATGAAGGAATGACACCTATGAAGCTGAACAAGTAGTAGGAGAGAAATTCATTCCCCTTGACTAGATGTAAGCAAAGTAGTAGGATGCTTTAGTGGGTGCCCGAAACCTTGTGATTCTGTGAGTGCTATCTGGGACTTCGTGTCCTCAGGCTGATTTATCAGCTTCTGTCAGCAGCAGATGTCCTTTTAGGAGCCTGCAGAGACTGGAATGCAGCTGTGAATCCCTTGGCCTTGGGAAAACTTGAAGGGCAGCAAGGACATGACATAAACTTTGTGAGTGATGGATAACAGCTGGTTTGGGAACCAGTTATGAACCTCTACCAAACCAGATGGAAATCTCTCTAGGGCATCTTTGAGTCTGTGATTAGCTATTCTCTAGCTGGCTAAAAACATGTTTCTTCTTTCTCTCCTTTTTTTTTTTTCTTCAACATCCTGAGAAACAGGTATGTGATGTAAGGTGCAATACACGGGCTGGAAAGAAAGTTAGTGAAGAAGAAAAAGCACGAAAACAGTAATGAAACAGTCAACTGAGTTTAGAGATGACTGATTTCTAGGATTCAGTGGAGGCTGCCTACCTGCCAGGCAGAGATGATGTGATCCCATCATGCTTGGCTTGATTGTCCTACACTCTTCTGCTGAAGAATACAATTGTGTTTTTTATGGCAAATCCTAGACGTTTCTTGTGGAAAAATGGAAACTCTTAAATTTTAATTTTTATTTTACTTTATTTGGTCTATAAATTGTTGGATTCAATATTGTGTGTGGCAGGAATACTGCTGGTGTAGCAACAGCCTAATACAATCTTTGTTTTCTTCCTTGTAATGCTTTTTATTTTTAAATAAAACCAATGACATAAACAATAAATTCAATAAGGATGTCATAAACGTATTCAAAGCCACTTTCCACTGTTTCCATGGTTTCTGAAAGAAAAAATCAAGCAGAAAAGCTTAGCTTTACAAAGCAATATCTGAAATGGTGTATGCAAAACATGAACTGAATGTAGCAAGTATTTAAAAATGGTAATTGTTCTACCACAGAAGAAGGTAATTCATTGAGAAATAAATTCTCCTTTTCCCCCTTGGAAAAATTCCTTAATAGCGTTTAAAATAGTATTGGACTAGAGGGAGCTCAGAGTATATTTTAAGTAACAATTTCCATACAAATATAGCTATAGCCTATTCAGCTATGCATTTCTGTGCATCTGTCATCAATGTATTTGACTAAAGTTGGTCCCAATATTTCATTTTCATTGATTAATGACATTTAAAACAAATGTGTTCTAAACACTGGTGGAATTATTTTCCACTTGAAACATAAAATGTTGGAATATAAATTCAACATTTTTCAAACCACAGCAAGTTACCTGTTCTTACTCTATGAGTAAAATTCTCTTTTCCTCAAAACAATTAAAGACTTGATTATCTGGCCTTTGTTGTTTCCATGCACTTCTTGGCAACAGAATTGTTTCTGAGATCTGGCAAGGGTCTTCCAGCTTCCATAACAGTCCCAAAAAACAGGGAAAGGGGATTATGGTTCTCGAGGAACAGGAGTGAGTGACAGAAGAGATGGTAAGGCAATTTCAGCTGAAGCATGCTTTGACTTTACTGA
The DNA here is from genome assembly GCA_026261815.1 of Monarcha castaneiventris obscurior. Classification (NCBI taxonomy): domain Eukaryota; kingdom Metazoa; phylum Chordata; class Aves; order Passeriformes; family Monarchidae; genus Monarcha; species Monarcha castaneiventris. The sequence continues at coordinate 367,762 of JAMPIT010000482.1, forward strand.
CAACTGATTGTGCCAATTTCAGAACTGTATCTAAAATTCAGTGTTATTTTTATTGGTTTTGTTTTTTGCTTAGAGAAGTAATGTTATAACATTTACTGGGCTAAGTCCTGCTTGAAATGGAGAGCACTGAGATGGATTTGAATAATCAGTGTCTTCTTTACTGACTGTGTTGTATATGTGAACTTAGAGCCGAGTTTCCAGACTGACAGCCAGGCTGTTGCTGGTTCTGTAGGTATGATCTGGCAATAGAGAAATGTCATCCTCAGGCCTGTCAATTCAGGCCTGTCAATTTGAATAGAAACAGGAATCACATATTTAAGGACTGTACTCTGCATGCATTTTAAACACACTTTCCTATTACAGAGTCTAAAGGGCAAGATCAGTCATTTCAGCAGCTCTCACCTGATGAACTGGAGTCAGTGTCAGGGTTTTGCAAGAACTGTTCTCCTCAGTGTTGCTCAGTGTCTGGGTGAAAGGAAGACCCAAGGCCAGATATCCTGCTTTGGCAAAGTTCATTAACAAACTAGGTTTAGTATAAATAATCCTGGTAAATAGTTGTAGCAGTTATATTTTTTACAGATATTTTGTAAACTGCCTAATTAAGATATAAAATATCTAGTAGATTTTCACTCATCATCAAAGACAACATGACCTGCCCCACTTATATTTTCTGTTAATTGGCAAAGCTATGGTCTCATCCCAATTTAAAACCAAGTTTTATGCATATTCTTCCAATGTAATTCATATACATTTATTGCAAAGGGAAATATCAATATGAAATTAAAACATCTTTATAATTCCCAGTGCTAGTTGTGTGATTCAGTCAATTAATGGGGAAGAAACTTGCACTAAGGTGTTCTCAAAGTTAATAGCAGCTGATTATTTGATTCTGTCATCCTTTTGAAAGCACTTGGTATATCACTCATCAAACCCATCAAGCAAATAAAAGCTGTGGTGCTTTTATTTTCTGCTTGATGTTTCAAATGTGTATCTCATTACTTAAATGTCCATAGAAGTCACTTCTTTTATTGCTCTGAAATAACCCAGTTGCAACCAATACATTAAAATAATATTAGAGATACAAATTTAAACCAAAACAAGGACATCTCTAGTGTAGGTTGTCACTTCAAGTGAGTGGACTGACAGTTGAAATGAGAAATTTTTTGCTTTTGTCAGTTCTTATTAGACCCTTAACATAAAATTAATGTACTGTGAAGTAATTTCTTTATCTTTCATTGCTTGAATGAAATATAACTAGAATGGCTACCATGAAAACTGATATTAACAGAAGAAGGAATATAAAGACTTGATATAATGCCTGTCTCTTGAGGCCATAGAACAAGTACCCCAACAACTATGTCTTTTGTAGAAAACATAAGTCTTCCAAGCAAAATGACTCTGTGCACTCCCTGTTCTATGTTTGTATGGAAGAAGATTTTACTACTGAAATAGAGGCCAACAATAATGTCATTTGTTGCAGGTGGATTTGAAAAACGTAAACAAAAACAAGCTTAAAATATATGCTAATGTGATAAGCACTGTGGTCACAGTTACTGTCAGCCAAGATATTTGTCTTACCTAAGTAGAATTTGTGAAGAAAAAAATATATTTAATTATGCTGATAAATTTGTAGCAACATTGCCTGGGAAAAGTGCTAGTTGGTGGTGTTGTTATCTCTGATGAGAATGCAGAGCAGTTAGGATGCATATTGGAGCAATGCTTCATACTTAATGATTTGAAGTTAGTATGAGACTTCAACATTTTACCAATAGAGCTGTCTTTATTTTTAAAATATGTGCTAATTTCCTACAAGTTCTAAGTGTATATTTAAATAACTTGCTGCATAAAGTCAAAAATGTCAACCTTCTACATGGCTGAGAATAGTAAAAGTAATGTATCTTCCTTCTGACATTCTGGTATATTCTTCCAGACAACCCAATTTGTTATTTCCTCTTTTAGTATTTATCTCCTTCTAGTCTACAGCTGATAACCTTTTGTCATTTTTAAAGCCTTAGCAACCAGAGGGTTAACTTGCAATAGTCTCCTCTTACTCTGTCCTTTTTTTTCCTTCTAAGAACTGTTTTATTCTATCCCCTCCTGATTATAAATTATCTTCAATTTTATCATATGGGATTAGAACTGCATCCATATTCTCATATGTATATGATATAATTATAAAGTAAAATTTTTGGGACGTTTTGTTATGAAAAATCAGTTTTTTTCCTCCACATTTTCTAGGTAATAAATAACATTCTTAATATTGAATCACACAGTCAACAAGTGTCAGCATTAAAGCAGGTTATACATTGTTTGAATGCAATCCTGTCCAACATTTTTCCAGGATTATGGTAGAACTTGCATGAAAAAAAATATTACAGTCAGATGATAGGATAGTAAAGTGACCCTTCACACAGCAGGATTGACTAATGGGTAGACTAGCTTGATTGTATTATCACTTATTTAGTGTTGGCAGAGATAGAAAAATATGCTTAGAGTTATATGACCATATTTTCCATTTAAATAGGATTCTTATAAAACTATTGTAATTTCCATTGTGGTAAAAAATTTATACAACAAAGATTTATCTCAATTTGTGTCTAAGTTTATAGTTACTGGGAAGCTCCAAGAGAAGTGATTTTGCACAAACACAAGAAGACATAAAGAATACGTAAAATAATTTAAGATTATATGTTTTGCCTTTGCTCAGTTATGATAATAATTGTCTTCATGCACAGAGGATATATATTTTTTCACTATGAGATCATTATAAGAATAAGATTAAATTACAGTAATTGGACTGGATAAGAAAAAATGGAAAAAATTACACTGTAGCAGAGTAACAAATGTTTTGTAACCCTGAGGAGACAAATAGTGGTGTTTCTATAATTTTTTTACTGACTTTATTGTTGGTAAAGCAAATGAAGATAATTCGTCATTTTCCACATAAGAAAATCTATTTCATAACCTGTAAGAGCTTCTGTACACTTCAAAATCTTAATATCTCATACTTGTACTTCCCTTAAAAATAAAAGTGTGATTATTACCAGTCAACTCAGAAGAGATACTTCTTTGGTCATTTTAGTAAAACATACAGAAAGACACTGAATACCAGCTACTTCTAAACTGTTCTGTGTTTCAGGATATCACTCTCATATTTTTCAGGTTTGCACAGAACAGCATATTTTCCTCTACAGTTAAGTGCTAATATTCCACTTTGTCCCTCAGCTCAAAAAAATGCACTCAGAAGTTCTGATTGTGCTTGGTACCAAAAGAAGGGGTGAGGAACTGACACCTATCAACAAAAATAGGATTATATAATTATCTTCATTCATTAATTTCACATGGTTTGTATTAATAACCTTTGATAGGGAATTTCAAAACAGTTAAAGACTGCATCTTACCGCTCAAACATTGGATTTTTGGGTCCCCTAAATTGTCATTAATTGACTGTAAATACCCTGATTGCCACTTATTGCTTTACTTTTGCATAAGGTGGTGTGTAAAATGATTAAACAACAAGATAAACTGAAACTGTGCACCAGCTTCATCTAGGATAAATGTACATTGAGTTACAGGCACCAATAAATGACAGAGTTGCTAAAATATTGACCAGTGTTTTAGTGTTCCTACTGTTTAAAATACTTTTTTCTCATTCCACCCAGATGTACACTGTTAACTGAAAAATATGCAGTGCAGTTCTGACCAGAATCAGTGCTACTGCTGTCAGTGGAGAAATAATGGTGGAAAAGTGACAGTGTCTGCTAATTTTCAAGTTTTATTTATTTGTTTGTTTGTTTGTTTGTTTTTCCTACATTGGTCCATTGACAACCTGAGGCAATAGGTTGCCCACTGCAGTCTTCTTAGGTCTCTGCCAGCACTTACCTCTGCTATGACTGAGTGTTCCCAGGCTGCCAAAAGAAAGGCAGATCCCACCCTTGAAAGTAAGCTTGGTGAGATCCAGCTGACAGTGCTTGAAAGGGAAGTGCTTTTTGTTGCACAGGCTGTCTGAACTCTGATATTAATAACCCCTTGACAACTGCTGAACAAGAATGACCAAGACAGTGCTGCACCCAACTAGGCAGGAAGGCTGCTCACTGCTTGGATGGGTGCACTCCTCAGTGGGAATGGCAGTGAACTGAGCTGTGTCTGGCTGACAGCTGGTCATTTGTGGGGTTCCTTGGGGCCAGTTCTCTTTAATATCTTTATCAATTACCTGAATGACGGGATGGAATGCATCCTCAGGGAGTTGGCAGACACTACCAAGCTGGGCAGGAGTGCTGATCTGCTGGAGGGCAGGAAGCCTCTGCAGAGGGAGCTGGACAGGCTGAATTGATGGACTGAGGCCAGTTGTATGAGGTTCAGCAAGGCCAAGTGATGGGTCCTACACTGGGGTCACAACAACCCCATGCAGTGGCTGAAAAGCTGCCTGGTGTAGGACCTGGAGGTGCTGGTCAAAATCCAAGTGAACATGAGCCAGCAGAGTACCCAGGTGGCCAAGAAGGCCAATGACATCCTGGTCCGTATCAGAAACATTGGAAAAGGCTGCCTAGGAAAGTTGTGAAGTCACCATCCCTGGATGTGTTCAAAATGCATGTGGATGCGGCTCTTGGGCACATGGCTCAGGGGCTAACACGGGGGTGATGGGTTAACAGTTGAACTCAATGATTGTAGAGTCTTTTCGAATGCAAATAATTTGATGATTCTAAAATTAAGTAGGCTGGAGGACATTACACACATTTGGTTTTTTTTCCAGTGAGGAGTGGGATTGTGCTTTTCCTGATGAGATCCCATTCTGGATATCTGCACACAGTTTTTCACAAATACCTCTTGATCAGTTTGCATTATTGGCCTTAATATGGCCAATATTCACTATGTGTACTAAAAACTTTGCTGGTATGCATGACTAAATGCTTTTCTATTTCTAGAACAGAAGTTCTTGCACTTCAAGAGCATTAAATGTGTATACAGTCCAAACGATGTGTATAAATTTTCCAGAATAAGAGTGATCTTGCAAGACAATAGCTAAATAGATATGAATAGTTTTTAATATGAAAAAAAAGCATGAGAAAATATTAGTCTGTTATTTATTGAAATTACTGGAATCCTCAAAAAAAGCCTGTACAAAAAGTCTGTTTGTAACTGTGCTATCAGATATGACATAATATTGCAACTGGATTTAAATCTGATGTTAAATCTGAATGAAATTAAAGTTTATATTCTCCTGATGATTACAGTTTTTATAGCAGATAGGACAATGATATCTGGTCTGCAGAGAGAAAAAGACGGACATATTTCTTCAGCAAAATTTCATATTTGACATGAATATAGGACAGATACCATGTCTGATCAATATCAAATGCTTGTTTCTGCTACTATAAATCCATTAAAAGTTCTCAATAGATACTGCTGTCGAGCAGAAATCTGGTCAGAATTTCTCACAAAAGAGAAAGTGTTTCTGTACAGAGTTTCTTTGCCAGATCAAGGTTCCAATTTTTTATTTTTCTCTTTGTGGTTGTACAGTTTATGTAAAAAGACTGTTGCTGCTTCTGAAGAAATAATTTGCTTTCTATTAACCAGAGTACCTGAGGTCCTTTTAAACACAAGCAAAGTTAAAGAAGAAATGTTTTTATTTTAGCAAAATAAAGGCTTAATTTCTTGCTATGAAATCGGAAGAAAGGTTGCAAGGCAAAAAAACCCCCACCCAAACCAGCAAAGTACAGTTCTGGGTCACTCTTAACAGCAAAAATCTTCTTTAACTGCTCCAGAATATGAACTTGGCTCAGCATGTAAAGCATGAGAGTTCTCCTTTTGCTTCTTTCCCCATGAGTTACTTTACACTGGAGCACTGTTCAAGGCCACTTTGACTCGTCACTTGTAGTGACATGATAAGACAGATATCTCAGTGTTATTATTCATTTTGGGTGCCTTTCTCCTGCAGTCCAAATCCAGATGAACATGAAGGAAGCAGGAGCAGAGGGCTGGTTGTGGGTCTCTTGATCCTCAGCTATCTCATTTTGGTAAGGCATTATTTCTCTCTGATTCCCTGTTTCCTATTTACAGTCCTAGAACATGATTTCTAACTTTTCAGTCCTCATTTGCAGAGGATTTGGGGCTGTGAGCATATTAAGAGCCAGATCTACTTGCAATAACTTTCTGTTAACAAACACCTCCCTTAAATAAGGATAATTCTCTGTTTTCTTTGGCTGATGCAGAAGCAGTTGCACAGAAGCTATATTTCTTGATATTTAGAGACTTCAACCAAGTGACTCTGCTTTGTTTAATAATCCTCGGAGGCTCCTGATGTAAGGAGGCACCTTTCTTCATTTTCAGTAGTATCACATTTGTATAAACAAATAATTGAAAAAATAAGTTAATGTAGGCTAAGTTAATGCAGCCATATGCATTCTTAATAAAGACATTCTTAATTTACACTGTTGGTTGAATATAGAGGCTGATTTTTTCTGCTTAGTTTCTGCTACAGTACAGAGGTTTCCATGATGAGTTAAAGGGTGTATTTTAGATTAAACTACAAAAATTTATCTTTTTTAAAATGATTCTGCTACTGTCAGATAATTATAATGTGTCTTCCCTAGCAGTAATGGGCACCACAGGAAATAAAACTGCAATACAGACTTAATCAAATCTGAATGACAAGGTCATTGGAAAGTTAAATGCTTTTTTTACCATATTGACAATGTGCTCCACAAAAAGAACTAAGTTCAAATGTAAGATAATGTACCCAATCATTTGCTCATGGTTTTTGTTTCATTAGAGTCATCTAATTGCCTATTAATTACTTAAGAGCAGTAGCCATTCTAAAGTGTGCATTGCTGAGATTTCCAGCATTTTTCAGAGTAAAATCCTGCAGTGTCTGCAGTTCAGTATCTGTTTATTTTAAATTTTTATCCATTAATCCCATACACACATTTAATATATGCAAAAGCTATCTTCAATCACAATTGTTTCATTATTAAGGCCCTAAAATTTAAATAGCTGACACAAATTTCATTCTGCATGTCTTTAACTTGCTTCATATCTTCATTTTCTGCAAACAAAAAATGAAACCAGTGCAGCTCAAAGGCCTGAAGTCTTTTGTTTGAACTAAAGGAATAAAAGAGAGAGTAGCTTCATCAAAGGTCAGATCTTCCCTCCTACCCTTTTTGAGCTCAGGAAAAGGCTGACTTGAAGGAAAATCTCTATTAGGTTGCTGTGAAGAGCTTTTGAGGAGAAGGTATTGCTCAAATCTATGGGCTGTCCCAAAAGACTCCAGGACTCTGTATTTTTGTCCTTCTATCTCAAGTTGTCTTTCACCTTGTTGTAGAACCTTGAAAGTGTATGAAGAGAAGAGAAGAAGAAAAGAAAAGAAAGGAAAAGAAAAGAAAAGAAAAGAAGAAAAGAAAAGAAAAGAAAAGAAAAGAAAAGAAAAGAAAAGAAAAGAAAAGAAAAGAAAAGAAAAGAAAAGAAAAGAAAAGAAAAGAAAAGAAAAGAAAAGAAAAGAAAAGAAAAGAAAAGAGGAATTTGTTCACGGTTCAAAGGTTGGGCCTGTCTGAGCACCATAACCTAGAAAAGAGTTTCCCTTCCCTTCCCTTCCCTTCCCTTCCCTTCCCTTCCCTTCCCTTCCCTTCCCTTCCCTTCCCTTCCCTTCCCTTCCCTTCCCTTCCCTTCCCTTCCCTTCCCTTCCCTTCCCTCCCTTCCCTTCCCTTCCCTTCCCTTCCCTTCCCTTCCCTTCCCTTCCCTTCCCTTCCCTTCCCTTCCCTTCCCTTCCCTTCCCTTCCCTTCCCTCTTCTTTCTTTTACTTCAAATGCACTGTAAATGTTGAGAGAGAGTTTTATAAACCCCAATATTCCTGTCTTTAAATGCCTGTTTTTTAACTTGAAATGTAAAACTGATCTGATAGGCTCAGATGTAGGTGCTCATAAATAAGGCTTCACTTTATGTCACAATATCCACAGATGCAGTTTTTTGACAGACAGGTAACCCATCATCCGAATTAAAATTTCTTTCAGCAAGGGTAGAATCCATCAGCTGCTGATATCCTAAAAGTCTGGTTGAAAAGTTGCAACATGCTTGAAGTTTTTGGTTAGGTTTGCTTTGGTTTGAGTGAGGGTTTTTTTTGTAGCTTTTGTTGCTTTGTGTGTGTGTGTAGGTGATTTTGTTTTTGTTTTGGCTTTTTTTTTTTTTTTAACTTTGAGAAGCATTGGGTTTTCTTTGGTAACACCAAATTGATTATAAACTTTTTACTGAAAGAAAATATTAGACGATTATTTTTGAAAACTGGGAGTTAGGCTGTAGGAGTAACAGCATATTATATAGATCAGAAGGTTAAACTTGACATGTACTTGCGTTTCTCCCCATAACGTAGTAAGAGGTATGTGTTCAGGGGAAAGATGGGATAATTTTCTCAGCATGAGCCACAATTCAGTTCTATGACACTGGGAGAGAACAACTCTGGGTTCTTTTTTTTTTTTTTTCTGAAGAATACATGTGTATTTCTTCATAATGTGAAGCAAAAAAAGATGCATAAATGGAAATTACCTGGTTCAAATCCCCTTCCTATCTGATATCCAGTGAGTCCTGGATTTTTGGATGCCATGAGGCTTTAGCACAAATACCTTAGGAATTTTGCAAATGGCTGACAGAGGCCATTTCTTCTTTAGCATTGAAAGTAAGAATCAGTAAAGAATTCAAAAGTAGTCTTATATGATTTACTTTTCTCATTTGTTTTTGTTTGATATAAAAAAAGCAATTGATCATATGCTTTTAATACCTAGCATTTATGTGGATCAAGACCTGAAGAATGCAAAAATTTTACAGACTTATGTAAATTCCCAAATACTTGGAAATAATATTTTTTATATATTCCTAATAACTTATTGGGCACTGAATAACTAGGAGATTCTGATGTTTAGATTAAATAAATAGGTATATATATATGAGATACTGTACTTGCACTATGCATTTCTTCCTTATATATCTTATTGTTTTTCACTTATGTACCATGAATCTGCCCAAATGAGGCCTCCTGAGTGTTTTGGAAGGAAGAGTTTCTGAGTTTCTTCTTTTCACTTTTTAATTCAAGGAAATTTTGTGACATAGTTATACATTAGCAACCAAGGTGTACCTTTTGGAAGGTATGCATGCCATGGTAACAATCTCTTCCTGCGTTCCAAAGCGTCTGCTTCTTTTGTAGCATATCTGCAGTGGGTTGCTAGGAAATGCAGCTGAGCAGGAATACATGTTGCAGAGAAAGCTAAAGGAAAGACATGTAAAGCAAGAGGACCATTTTAAAATTTAATTTAATTTAATTTTATTTTATATTATTATTTTATTATTTTGTATTTAGTCCTCCTGGTGCAAATCAAATTAGAAAAAATAGTTTTAGAAGGTGTTATTTTTGCAGAACATTTCTTTCTGTCGTATAATCTTTCTGGTAGCATCAAAACCAAAACCTATAACTGCAAGGTAATAATCTAAGGACACAAATAAAGACAATTTATATGTAGGATCAACAGGTGTATGGAACAGAGCAGACAAATTTTTTATCATGTAAACCCTTTTTACGGCTTTCCATTTGTCTGCATTTTTCTGGTGTGCTGAAATAATTCTCAATTCCTTGACCCATTTACAAAAATACAGTATAGATCCCACTTCAAAAGATTTTGTCTTCATTATTTCCTTCAAGTGGAGAATCACTTTCATCACTTCATCACTTCAAACAATAAAGCTTTGTATGACACAATTCTGTTGTCTGTCAGTAGAATAATATTATATACATTTATCTTTATTCAAATCTGTGAGTAACTGTAATGCAATAACAAAAGTACAGGTGAATATTATACTCAATTTTACTGAGAATTCTCATTAAGTAATATTTTATCTTGACTTTCAAAGCAAGCGGAGTGCACATGAAAGCATGGTGTAGATGTCTATGTCTTTCCTTCTAGTGTTTGAAGCTATTTGATGGCCTCAACCAATTTAGCCTTTTTAAAAGACAGATTTACAGGTAAAGAAAAGATATCCTATTAAGAGGTGGCTTGCCTATTTAACCCTTATCAATTCACCAGAAAAAATCCACATGAAGGATAACTGTGAATCCACACAGTAAAGGTTCAGATGGAAGTTGAGTGTACTTAGAAGCCAGGTAAAGAAATCCGTAGGACATTTTTTTTCAATAGCAGTCATTAATTTCAAGCAGGGTTTCTGTATACTGTTTTTATTTTAATGAATGTTCTGCATAAAGAAGATAGTCAGGATTAACAGTGCTGTGTTTCTACATTCTATGGTAGGCAGTATAAAGTGAACTAATGTTCTAAAAATAATCAGTGATATCTTAAAGAAAACAAATTATATATCAGCTGTGACATCCAAGAAAGTAAATTCCAATAATTTATGACTGTATTTCACAGGTTTATTTCTCTTTGCAATACTTAAATGGGTAAATGACTCACTTGACTCAGAATGTAAGAAACAAAAAGATGGAAATATGGAGAATAGCAATGAAATATTAAAAACTATTTTGTTCATTAATACCATTTGGCACTACTTCAACTGGTTATCAATCCATCTGATTCAAAGTGAGAGGATTCCTAATAAAACTTCTGAAGTCTCATTGACTCTGTAACAACCATTGTTGCAATAAAATGAGAAATGTTGCACATGTATGACAGTAGGGAGTGTAATCTGAGTCTTCTGGTGATGTTTTGACTGTTAATGTCTCAACTTGAATTTCAGGTAGTACATACCAGCTTTCCAAGTAGTTTATTCATTTAGTTTATTGAATTTTGGTTATATTTAAGCTGTAAGTGAAAAAAAAGTTAATTTATTTTCATGATGAGACCACTACTGCTAAAAAAAATAATAAGTTCAACACAACAAAAAACATGTTGGAGTTCCAAATGCGAACAATTTGATGTCAAACACGTTAGTATTTTTACTATAAGGGTTCTGCTACACATTGGTTAAAAATGCAGAGGCACATGGGGATATCTTGCATTAAAGGCCACTTCTAAGCTGTCCTTGATTCGCTTCCTGGTTGGGAATAGTCCATGCATGGAAAGCCCATGAAACACAGGGTTCACAGTGAGCCACAGAGCCTGACTGCCCAGGGTGCTCCCTCTTTAAGCAGTGGTGGGACAGGGAATGGATTAGGCTTAGTAAGGTACAGACAGGCTCCCTGTTTTGCAAATGGAGAAATGCAGCAGAGAAATGGATCCTCCTGTGCCACTGCTAGGAAAGTAACAGAGCATGTTAATCTAAAATTATCAGCTTCTAAGGTTGGGGTATGTGTGTCCTATGTTATTGCTGTGAACTATCTCTTGTATATTCGGAGACTAATCCTTAGGATTGCTTTATAGGTGATTTAGTGAAAGAAGTGAGTTTTGGTTAGGAATCCTAGGGGAATAAGGGGTAAAAGGGTTATATTCACAGAGTTCAAGGAATAAAGTGACTGACTATTCTTGTCCTGTCATGCTTGTTTATTTGTTTGGGTAACACACTGGGACTTGTAGACACCAGTGCTCCAGGTGAGAAGTCATTACTTTCTCACAGCTATCATAGCTGTAAGACACTTGACAAGGACTGTCAGTTGTCTCACTTTTCCACACACATAGAGAAAAGGGACATATATTTCACATGGTGAATAGTGTAAAATAAGAATCAAAGCCAGGACATATCAAAACCTGACAGAAATGTATATGTATACATATATCATGCAAATAGGAACTGGGAGGTCAAATCAAGATCTTACCAGTTCCCCTATATGTGACACATTTACAAGAAAAGATGTGTGAAAGCACAGCTTTTTTTCTTTGTTACAACTTGTGTAGTGTATAACCTTGTCAAGAGGAAGAGCTCTTAGTGGTTTCACTTGCTCCTGCAGCGTCCTCCACTTTGTTTTATGCACAACATATATGAAACCTAAAGCAAAGGAAGTGCCCAGCAGTTTGTGCCTTTGCTACAGAAGAGGTGCTACATTTTCTTTTTGGTGCAATGTTTCTGCAGGCAGAGTGGAAGTGCAGAGAGGCCCATCCAAAGGCAGAGGTACAGAGAGCTTGGGCCCAGCTTAGAGACCTGTGTGGAGGTCGGGAGTCCAGCTCTGCACAATGCAGTGCAGGTTTGGGACACAAACACTGCTCTTCGGGGGGTTGTGTGCACAACACTTGCTGATTTATAGTACTTACAGTCAGCTTTCATATTTCCATAATTTAGAATACGTTTGGAGAATGATGTTTGTTTATTGACTATCTGTGCTCACACCTTATTGTAGGTTATTTTATTTATTTTTTTCGGGTTTTTTGCATTCAAATTAAATTATTTGTATAGTTTGTAAAATAAGAAAAATAACAAAAGCAGCTTGTCTGCCTTCTTTTTTACAAGAAATAAGGCACATGAAAGAAAAAGATTTGTTAGTAGTTTTTTTGCTTTTAAACAGATACACATGCTTCATTTTATAATTGTTAATTTCAAGAATATGAAGAGAAGTTCTTTAAGCCGTGGGTTGAAAAAGAAGAAATAGCATAGCTAGTTGAATGGACTCTTTTGAACTACTGTTTTCTTAAAAATCAAGGCATGAATTTATGTGGTATTTCTGCTGGTGTCTGTTCTAGGGCAGGATGTTGCAAATAAAATACACTTTAAAAGCTCTTTTGTGGTTGGATTAACAGCCTCCAAAAGATAGCACATCTGAAACTAGAGAGTGGAAATTTCAATTTGTCATTACTCAGATGGAAATATCAGGAAGCAGGAAGAGAGCCAAGCTATGTGGTAAATAATAAACGAAACCATCTGAAATCTGTCAGTATTAGAATCAGGGAAATATTTTCAAGTTTATGAGTCAGTTATATGTGGAGAGTCTGTAAAACTTTGGATGGCATGGTGATCAGTTCTATAGATATGCTAATCAAGAAGCATATAGTGATAAAAAGGAGATATAGAAGTAACAAGCATGGAACTATATATATAAATGACAGAAAAAGTAATTGCAGAAATAACTAACATAAGCTACATGGTAAAACACCTGGGAGAATAATGAAGTAAAGCAGCAGGATGACTGCAAGATATATGGCCAACACAGATAAAGATAATAGGCTTAAAAGGGAAAGAAAAAAATATCTTCTCAGTCACAATTTAACAAGAAGAGGCAAACAGAGACCTGCAGAAAAGATATGACCTCATTTCAGACAACCAGTATCTTCAGGAAACTGGTATGGTGGAATTTTATGTCTAGTGAGTGTCAGGGGCATTGTGAATGATTACTCACCACTTAACTTGTAACACATGAAGGATATGAGGCTCAGCCAACACAAGTAGGAAGCAGAAATGTTCGGGACAGCAAAGGGAAATGTTGTTTTCACAGAAGCTATTATTACACTGGGGACCTCTTTACCTCGGAGTAACAAGAAAGTCAAAGGTTGAAATGGCTTAAAAATGTAATAGATCATTTTTTGGAACAAAACCCTGGAGTTTGAATGCTAAAACTGACCCACTAATTCATGGAAGCTTTTACGAGATGGAAGAGCATTCTCTACTTGCTCTGTTTCTTTTTTTTTTTTTCCTAAATATCTACTATTAGCTGCTGTGGAGTTTTGGGCTAGACTGTTCTTTGGCTTTGATCCCTCATGGAAATTGTGATCAAGGAAGCATTTAAGCAAGAAAAAAGATGTTGGTAAATTGAATTCACCATTGCTGTCTTTTTTTTCCAGGATACATATACCCTCTGCAGTATTATTTTAAGTGGATTAAAAGAGTTTCTTGTTTCTAAACATGATTTTAGGAATTTTTTATCAATTCATCAGTATTTGAGGAACAACGTAAAGGTTGTTGCTTTACATTTAAACTATTTTATTACCTAGCAGAAAAAAGAAACAGAAAAGTCAAGCTTGGTAAGCTGAAGTGTGGGAGTCAGACAATAACTCTGGCTTCCCTCCCCTTAAGTGGGTATCAGCAATATACAGCATGATAAAGGGATAATGAGCCTTGCTCAAGTAAAAGTGGTATTTGAGTACACAAAAAGGCTTCAGACTCAACAATAATATAAATCACTGTAAAGTTTTGGACATTCTTTTCTAAAGTGAAAATACATTCAAATTATGAAGCAATAATACAGTTTTTCTAAATAAATTACAGTAACAAAACCCCAAGCAATACTGTCTTCAGAAATGAAAAATAATGTTTATGCTCCAGGTTTAATTTTAACCAAATATTTGAACTTAATCTCTAAAATCAACAATCCTATAAGGAAATCAAATTTTACCTATTCAGAAAGTGAAATGAATAATGGAACAGAATAAAATCATTATTTTCAAGAAAAAATAGCCTTCTTGATCTGTATAATAAGAAATACAGGTTGATTTCTATGTGTTTGACCTATATACTTGTGACCTGTTTACTGTTCTTGTTAAGCAAAAATAATTGAACACTTACATTACTGCATAAATGGTTGCCAAAGAAGCTTAATTCTTTTTCATTTTGGTAATTCATGTCATCAATACACTGGTTTAGTGAAACCTGAGTCCAGAAGGCAAGTAATTTAGTTTTAGATCGTATTTTATTTAGCACTAAGGAGTCAAAACAAATAAGAAATCAAGCTTCAAACACTTGAGTCATTGAAAATAACCATCACAAGCAGCACCGAACTTTTACAATGATTCTAGGGTGAATAGTGTTCCATTCCTTATGGACACTGACAGTGAATACCTTTTGTGAGCACATATTTCTGTATTCAGGCTATTTCCTTATGTTTATCTGCTGTCCTTAAGGCCCTCTTAAAAGTCCAATGTTGCATCTTATGAGGTTACCATGGGAGCACAACTTACGGTACAATAAATACTTGCCATCACATTTAGGCATGTAACGTGAAAGATATTAGTTTGCCTGCACTGTGTGTGTAAGTCAATAGCAACCTTATACAGCTTAGACTGGATTTCCTCTTGGACTTTTAGTTTGTTTCCAATTAATGACTCCTGGCATACCAATAAAGATAAATATTGTGATAGATAACTAAAGTAATTTTCAGACTCCAGCATTTCCCAACATTTCTAATCAAAGGTATTTTACACAAAGATATGTCTACTGTGCTTCAGCTACTGAACACTAGCAAATTTTACCTAAACAGATGTCAAATAACTTTTTGACAAGTAACCTGTGCAGCGGTCTCACATAGATATTTTTCTGCTATCCCTGGTATCCATTGAGGTTATAAAAAACCCTACTAGCATGATGTATATTATGTTTCTTGTTTTCCTTGTAATTTCATAGACATATGAGTGTGTGTGCATGTGCATGTGTATGTGTGCATACCTGTGTGTATTTGCCCAAAATGCACATATATATGTATATATGTATATTAAGGTACATATGTGGGCATATATGTGTTCATTTATATACATATGTACCACTGAAAGCAGTTGTTCAATTGCAGTTCACTACTTAATTCTGAAAAACCCCACCTTTGCCAGTCATCTTGGTATTCACTCACTGCAGACTACCAGACTGATCAAAAAGATATAGAGAGCAACCCTCCCATAACCCTGCAAGGTAACTCATGTAAATCTTGGCCAAGACATATTGGGGGAAATTTTACACTATGCACTGCAATTTCCCATTTTGTGTTTGTTCTGTGAATAGACTCCAACTCCAGGATCATTCAACCAAAGTATTTCATGAACTAAATCCAAATTAGCAGCAGGGAATGGCAGCTTTATTGCTGATGGCTGTTAGGATCAGATTATTAAAATTTTTAGAGAGATGCCTCTGCCGGAATTAAGGTGCAAACGAGACCATATGCCAAAGTCAAAAGTATGGATTTTATTTAGCAGTAAATGTGTGTGTGTGTGTGAGAGAGAGAGAGCAAGAGAGAGAGAAATAGGAAAAGGGCTGGTGGGAGAGAAAGAGTGACAGAGAGAGAGATTAAGTAAAAAATCTCACCACTCCATGGTTCCCAGCATCCCGTTAATCCTCCTTTGGTCTTCTTGGTGGTGAGGGTCTTGAAAAACAGAGTTCAATGGATTAATATACATTTGGTCCAGGTGGGAGCATGTGGGGGAGTTTGACACCGTTTCTTGCAGCAGACTCTGGATCTGTTGCATCACTTTGCATCACTTGCAGTCCTCTGGTGCAAGGCCTCAGGAGTGAGTCTGGGGGGCACTCTGGGGGGTCTTTGATGGTTTTGACACCTCCACATCTGCCCCTTATGGGAAAGTCCAATATGGATGTGGCTTTCCTGGGGGTGGGGGTGTGCGTGAGCCAGTTTGTGTAAGGGAGGATGGGTGTGCACTCTCTCTGACCAGAGGTTATGCCACACCCCCAAAAACTCTCCTCCCTTTTTGGGTGGGGGGAGAGTGTACAAACCTGGCCTCAGCAAATGAGCCTTTGTGCTGTGGCCTCCCCACCCCAAATCCAGAGAGAGATGATTTACAGGACAACTGCTGGCTTTGGATTTCTTCTGGACACATTCTTCTCTCTCAGCCTTGTTTACTTCTCCCTAGACCTGAGATAACTGGAAAATAGTGTCACCTTTATCTTATCTCAAGTTCTCTTAGGCAGGTTAACTCACAGTGGAATGTTCCCCTCAAGAGACATATTCAGGGAGGGGCGGGCTTTGGTGGTTGCAGCTTCTTTATACAGTTTTGCCATAATGGACAGAAAGTCCTTCATAACAATGTTTAAGCCATTAACCATAACATTTCTGTCTCTGACAATGGTGAAATAATTTCGCTTTCTAACATTATAATTTAAAATAAGCCTCACTTGTTTCTCATGAATGTGGCCTGGAGGCACTGGACAGATGTATTTTTTTCATATTTTTTGTCACTTTGAGATATGCCATGGTTTAACACCAGTAAGCACCTAAGCACCACACAGCTGCTCAGTGGATTCCCTCAAGGAGGGATGGGGGAGAGAATCAGTAAAGGTGAAAGAACTCATGGACTGAGGTAAATATAGTTGAACAGATAAAGTAAAATCAAGACTGGGCAGGCAGGTGTTCAGACATTTCCAGGAAAACAGAGCTCCATCACAGGTAGTGGTGACTGGGGAAGAGAAACACCAGTACTCCAAAGGTCTCCTCTTCCTTCTTCTCCCAGATTTTATTGCTGAGCACATCAGTGTTGTCTGTGATATTCCTTTGGTCACTTGAGGTCAGCTGTCCTGGCTATGTCCCTCACAAAACTCACGACGAGCCCCAGCCACCTTGCTGGTTGGGCACTATGAGGAGGAAAGGAGAAAAGACTTTGTCTCTATGTAAGCTCTGCTCAGCAATAGCTAAAATATCTCTGTGTTATCCACATGGTTTTGGTCACAAATCCAAAACATAACTCTATACCAGCTGCTATGAAGAAAAATAAGTCTATCCCAGCCAAAACCAGTACAGGTACTTTCACATATTTGGGTAAAATAAATTCTACAATATTTCCCAAAGAATGTGAAACTTTTTCATCCTCTCCCTAATGAATATTAGGACAGGTTAGGACCTCAACCTCAACAAAATTCTTTCTGAGTTTCACTTCTATTTATATGTCCTCACCATTGCAAAAAGTTTGCATGAACTTTTGCATAGCTCAGAGTTGCAAAAAAGACTCAACTCTTTGCTCTCAGATTATCTATTAATTACTGCATGTTCTATTTATCATTTTATAGGATCTTCTACTGGTGAGATTTACAGATGAGGAAAATCTGCTGCAGTGGTATAAAAATATAGTGCTTTTGTAACTATTTTAGGTCTTTTATCTTGTTTCTCCTTCTTTTGTTCTTGAGTTTTTAGTATTATAGAAGATAGCACCAAATCTGTAAAGAATTTCTATTTCATTTCCCACTGCACATGTGAATACGTTTTTTTCATTTATTTTATATGCAAGCTAAATTTGCAATTGACTGCTTATCTATTGTATTTTTTAAAACCGGGTTAAATATTTCTTTTATTAATATTTCATTGGAGTTTTGTTGTTATTTATAGATAACTTGACACAGCTTCTTAAAAGAGGCTTCTAAAAAATTAAAACCAGTGTCCCTGTTATGAGCAATAGCTTCTTTTTCACTTCAGAGATCTTTGTCCCTTTTTCTGTGTTCCAGCTGCTAAGCATGGTAGATGGTTTGAATAATTATCAAGGTAGCCCTTGATGTCTGTAGGCTAAGACCACTAGGATCAAAGGAAAACTGAGTTTCTGGAACAAACATAAGTGTTCTAGTCTAATGTTTGGCTATCTTTCAAGTATAAACAAAATTATACAGTTTTATGCTATAGTGGCCAAAACAAAGAATCCAAAAAACACATATTCCAGAAAGACACAGCTGCATGTTTATGTTTACTAATTCACCTAATTAAGATTCAGTGCTACACACTGCAGAACAATCTACTCCCATGTGAAGTAAGATATATCTGTGAATTCAAATAAGAATAAAATTTGGCTTGATTCACTATTTCTCTTTTATTCTGTAACTGTTTGCTCTTGCTTTGCAACAAAATAGCCAGGGGTTTTTGTGCATGTGTGTGGTTTTTGGTCGTTGTTGTGTTTTTTGGGGTTTTTTTTGTTTGTTTGTGCTATAATTTCTGAGGTATTGTATACTCACACCTGCTTTAGTTAGCAGTGTTAAGAACTAACATAGTGAAGATGCTTAGGATTGCATAGGAACTGACCACTACTATGATATGTGAATGAATAAATTTAGAAAAGTTTATATCTCCAATTTAAAGCTGGTCTGTGAGCTTTCTAAACTCTTCTTGCACAGAGCTCTCTATTTCTCCAATTAATTGGGACTCAATTACAACACTACTTAAGCTGCATATTGTCTATCTTCAAGTCTTTAGTTTTTAAAGCTCTAATTTGAATTTTCATTGCAAAGTTTTCGTTAAATATCATGCGAATCTTCCAGTTATTTCTTTACACAATCCTTTATTTCCAGCCTGTCTTGAGCTAATTTAGATGAAGATTTAGAAAAATAGAAACTGGTATTGCTTTGATGATGAGGATGATGTTTCCATATGCTAAGATGCTGGTTATGCAAAATGAATGTTAATAATGCTCATGGTCTTATAGCAGTCATAAGCATTTGAAAGACCAGATTCTGATATCAAGAGAAGTTTTCATGCAACAGAATAGCAGGACTGGGCATTTATCTAAAACCATTAATCGGGAGTCCTTAATTGAGGTTGAGAAGCTTAGTATTATTTTTTTTTAGAAAATTGCCTACATCTATGAAAATTAAATACCATCATTGTGATTTATAGAAGAAAAAAAGGCACCTCGAGTATTTTAAATCAATATAAAAAGAATTATTTGTTCAAACACGTTATCACACAGAGAATAAGGTAAAAGGAAAAATATTTTAAAAGGCAATAAATTAAACCAGGAAAAATTCCAGCAATGTCATACTGTTCACAGAGTACTGAATCGTATATTTTCAAGTCCATTCAAAACAATAAAAAATAAAATTTTGGTTTGAAAAATACAGTCCAGGATGTATTTTTTTTTCTTTGCTGAAAATACAATCTAGGATGTTTTTTATGGAAATATTTTGATAAACAGGAGACATTAGCATCTCTTTATTTCAAAATATGTGGAGAATGTCTAAATCCAGTGTGGTTTTCAAATTTCTCTAATAAAGTCTTGTCATCTAAGTCCTGAGAACTTCTAAGATTCTGTCCTTATACTAAAAAGGAAAAGAAAAGCAGCTTAAAGAGCTTAAAATCCTGATAACTCTATTAGAACAGAAATTCACAGAATAATTGGTCCTAAATTTAATTACATGGAGTATGCAGGGTGAAGAAGATCAGTGCAAACAAAGAATGAGTATGGGGGTTAAGCTAAGGTCAGAGGAGAAACTGCAACTGCACAGTGAGGGAAAAATAGTATGAAAATGTGTCTGCAGAATATAAATCTTGGGATAATTGTCTTGGCCTCCACAAAACTTTGAAGGCGTGATACATAAAATGGCAAAGGTATTTGCTGAAGCTATCAATTTTATATCAGCATTTTATAAATTAACTTGTCAAAACTGATCACAGGTCTTGTTGATGCTGGTGTTTACAATTTCAACCAGAGTCTGAAGAGAATAAACTCCATTTCCTTGAAGTATATCTGGGTGAAGAGAGATTTAAAAAATGAGGCATTCCAAACCTAATAACCACAAGTACTTTAGATTTCTGTTGGCAAAATAGAGAAAATGTAAAACAATGCTTAATGATCAAGTACATTAAGAAACTACAGAACAATGCTGTAGTCATTTTGCTATCTCCCATCTAAATAATTCACTTGGATTTCTTGAAGAACAAGCGGGTTTTACGTACTCTGGCAGTTTTTAGAAAACTGGGAAATGGTGAATATTAGAATAGATTAATATCATATAATAGACTTTTAATGGAGCAAAGCAGTGTAAAACTGCAGAAAAAGAACCAGTATTGAAGATAAATGTAGTAAAGTGGGAAGAAAACTCCTTGGATATCTGGCAAGGGCTGAGGCAACGCCAGGTCTGTAAAGGAAAGACATTAGCATTACAGTTTGACTTCGGTTTAAGCTTCAAATAACAGCCTGAAATGATCAGTCTTAATGAAGGCTATGAAGTAACTGCAAATGCTTTTAGCCATGGCAAAGAATATGAACCACAGTAGTTTACAGAGTTGAATGCATTTTGCCTCATTTCTGCAAAGGATTCTATTTAAATGCAAAGGCAATTTCTGCAGCCCAGCTGACAAGGGGTGAAACACTGTCACAGGAATGCACTGCATTGCCTTCACCATTACTGATACATTTTCCTGTTGCTGTGCTGAAAAACTTAGTTACCTTTGCAACTAATTAATGTTATATCCTATTTCCATATTGTGAGACCTCTCCCACATTGCATATACAGAAGTGCAGGTAATAGTTCAGTATTGGTGCAAACTTGTTACAAGAAGTTATTGAAGGTAACTATTTTCTGCCTTGAAAAAAAGTATTCAAAATATATTCTTTATAAAACGACACAATTAAATATTTTTAGAAAATAAAACAGAATAGCCATTTTGAGAGCATATTAAATGCTGCTAGTTCGAAATTAAGGTCAATCTGTGAATTAAAGCTGCGACTGAGGCTCAAGAGGTTTCAGTCCTTGTTTTTGTCAGGGCGGAGCCCTGGATGTGATTTTTCACAGGTGCCCCTTCTACTATTTCCCATGTGTAAGTCATTCACATCCTGAATATCTGTAAGTTTAATTCCCACACACTTTCTAATTTGCAAGGAGTTCATTAGCTAGGGTGAGCCCCATACAATCATACAAAAAATAATGTTTAACATAATCCTGTTGTTTTGGAACTGAAAACAGATAGTCTGAAACTATGCTACAAAGTAAACATTTATGGGAAGAACAATCATGAGAGATTTTGGGCACTGCTTGCCTGTGTACAGATAAGTAAATCCCATTTCACTGGTATCACTGAAGTGGCATGCACATATAAAAACACTAGAATGGAGTCCAGCTTTTATTTAAGCCAAGGGTTTTCTGTGCTACTAGAAATGCTGTAGAACAACTAAGGCTAATAATTCAGAGCAATACCAGGCTAGGCCTGCAGCACTTGAATAATTGAAGGAATGAAGATTATATTTTTCTTACACACACACATGCACATGCACGCTCTCACTGTAGTCTGTGGCAAAATTCTCCTGAGCTAGAAATAGGTCAAGCTAGATGGTGTTAAAGCTTATCTACATAATACTTCTGTTCTTGGGTCTTTGGTTTTCTGGCAGGAATCGACATCAGAAAAATTTTCACTGATGCTCATTTGGAGCCAGTGTTCAAATTGCCTGTGGGGAGCTAATCCCTCCTGCTGACCCTCTCACTAGGTGAGCAGACAGCAGCTGGTATCCTTCATTCATTACTTCAATTTAGACAGAATCTAGTCTTCCTTTCTCTTGGATCCAAGCATTAATAACAAACTGCTTCATTACATCACCTCACACTCTATGTCCTCTGAAGCTGATGATTGCTATTATAATCTCCAGTTTAAATTAATGCACATGCATTTTGGAACGCAGATGTTAAAAAATATCTCAAATTTAAATAATAATATGAAATGTAAGGGATGATTTTCACCTCTCCCATGCTTTCTGAGGCTATTTTCAAGGTTTCTTTTCAAAAGTGCTTCAATGAAAAATACTGAAAATATTTTCTTAAAGATTTTTTCTCTGCTTTTTAAAAGGGAAAGTATGAAAGAAGCAACATGATGCCTTTTTCATTGTCACAGAGCTTGCACACTTTGCAGAATCAATGATTCAACACAGCATCAGAAAGCCGTTAATATGTGGCTGCCAAAATGGGCTTTGAAGCACAACCACCAACTCAGACAGAAAAGGCCCACACAGGGTGCTAGGAAAGCCATATCTGGGTAAAAGCCTCTTAATGTAGGCTAACCAATTGACAGCCTCCACAGGTATAGAGATGTTTTCATCTTTGTGGTCTTCTGTATTTGTATTAATGATACAACCTGTATATAGTGTAAACATGAAGCCATGAGTATATCTATACTTCATCTCATGCATTCTGAGCAGACCATTCAAATCAATAGATGGTCATATTGTGTCAAAATAAACCTATTTTGTAAATCTTTGCAAAGAAGAGGTGTATGCACTAATCAGGCTTTGAGTTGTAACTCTCTCTCTATTAACAACATTGATGTTGAAATATATTTTGCAGAAATCCAGGTTTATTGATTTCAGTGTATATCAGCTAGAAGAACAGGCTCAACTTGCATCTTAAAAATAACAAATAGAAAGCCACCCTGTCTTTGGAGAATTAAAAGGTTATCTAGACTATATTTTTCAGGCTTCTTAATGATTGCTAATGAAAAATTACACATTTCACACTTCTACATCATGAACTGGAAGGATTAAAGAAAATTTTAAAAATTGTAAAGTCCTGCATTCTCCTTTTTTTTTTCTAGTACTGTTTTGTAGTGTACAATGATAATTTTAAAAGTGATCTCTGCAATCCTTATCTGTCATGGAAACAAATTCATTCGCTGGGTGGCTGAGCAACATGAGGTGAAATAAATTTCTCAGAAGTCTATCCCCGGAAGGCTGCTATCCATTACTGTTACAAGTTTGCAATCGAAATGGCTTTACTGCTATGCAGAGAGTATGATAAAATTTAAGGCCCTGTGAAAGATGTATTAGAACAATGAATATAGTTCAAATAATGTATTAGTGACAAAATATTGCTGAATGTGACATGTTTATTTATTCTGACAATTTTTTGAGTTTATCAAAGTAAATGTAGAACTCCTTAAATCTGGAAGTTAGCCTAAAGTGTAATAAAAGTGAAAAATTATGCACAAATTGATGTATTCACATAGCATGGGGATTAGCATTTTTTCATTTTACCTATATATAGTACCTAGAGTGCCAGACTCTGGCAGATATGATCATCATAAATCAAAAGATTCATCATAGTCAGCAGCTGATTCCATCTTAACTCTTCCAGATGTTCACTGTCTATACTTTAAAAGTACATTATGGATCATTTTCATCTTTTCAACCAGGAACATCAAAGCCTGTATATCTACTACAATTACAATTAAAGCCTGATCAAACAAGGCACTGAGAAGCCTCAGAACACAGCCTTATTTACAACAAAGCACTTATTTATATCTCTGAAGATGTGAGTTAGAATACTATTGCTTTAAGTCGGACTTAAGACCAAGCTTTAAATGCAAGCATTGGCTTTAAACCTGTAATGAGCTGTGGGTTGATGGCAGTTATATTGCAAGTCAGTTGTTCTTGCAGATAATTCCAGCTTTATAATATTTGACACTGACATATTATATTCAAACAATTTGATTGAATACCAAATATATAGTACAATAAATACTCTAGTGAAGCAACAACTTACCCTTGGAAAGTCTTGCTAGGTCCCTTAAATTTCAATTCACCACTGATTTTTAAATATGAAAAGAAGGAAAGGTGTCACTTGACTGAATAATTAAGTATAATAATATTTCATCCATAAAAAAGCCTTTAGTCTTTCTCATTTTTCAGCAGAAGAAAACAGGTGAAGGTATTTATCTAAATACTTAACCTTAAAGAAAATTTCTCCCGAAGAAGGGGTTCTTGCAAGGTAACTTCTCTGGATATCAGTCTGTGTCTGAGTAGCGACTGGATCCATGATGCAGCCTTAGGCTTTGGAGTTTTGCTCTGATTTGTGCCCACTTGACAAGGCCTCTCCCTGGATGACCCACATTTCTTTCGCAGGAAGCCAGATGCTAGGTATAACATGTTGCTAACATAACACGCTCCACACAATCTACTTTAATGCTCTAGGGTGTGTTCCTGTGGTTCAGCTGAGGTGGTGAGTAGTTTGTATATGGACGCTGCCATCCAGCTGCTTTATGTCTTGAGTTCAATACCTGAAACTTCAGACTGCCAGGGTCACTTCCCCATTATGCTTCAGACAGGCCTGCTGGTGATCTGATCCTCTAATTTAAACTCTCTAGTGAGTATGTTCTGGGGGGAAGGGAAGGATGGTGGGGTGGTGAAATATGCCTAGCAAAGAATGTTCTTACAACACTCACTTTATGGCATTATAACCTCAGAAGTTAGGAATTCACTACCAAATGTCAGGCTTTCTGTGATGTATTCCCTGCCCATTCTGGTTTCACCTTTTGTAAATTGGAAGAATCTCAACATGTCAGGCTGGAAAGCTCATCCTGTCCTCATTCCTCCTGCAAGATATTACTATTTTGTTGTCTGCTATGCATATTTGCACCTCTCATGCTAGCAATATACATTCAAAATTGGTTCCCACTTTTTTATCCCTTTCTTTTGTGTGGCACGTTTGCCCCTTTGTCTGCAAAGGGTCTTTAAGCCAACAATTCGTTGTTTCATGGAAATACACAAGCACCTGAAAGATAAACAGCCAATTGTCCTTGACTGCAACATTGACCATTTCTCGACAATAGTTTCTGTTGAAGTTTTAAAGGATTTTATTGGTCAGAGTAGCTGTCTGAAGTGCAATTCAATAAGCTATCCAGTGCAAGTTAGCTGTTAGCAAAAAAACCAAAATGAAGTTCCTACTACATATGCACCTTGCAATTTGTAAAATGGCCATTAGTCCTGTTTAACCTTACAGGGCATCAAGAGTATAAATTGTGAGGAAGAACAGACAGCTCTGATTCTTTTTTTCATGCACTTGGTAGTGAAACGGTGCAATAAGATGAGCCTGTAGTTGGCAAAGCCAGTGAAATACAGTTTCCTTGACTTCAGTGAGCTCTGTGTGCATCATACTCTTCAGCTTAACTGTGTGAGCTTCAGAATAAAATATATAGTTACACTGTTGTTTATAAAGTTAGAATATTATTTTCTATTTGGCCTACGCTCATGTGTTACTGGGAGAATGGCAGGGAATTACATTTTTGCAGGGAACTTCCCGCTTTCTGAAATAACACAACTTCTGCAGGGTAACTTTCTCAAAGTTAACATCTGCTCTAAGTTATGGCTATAGAGGTAAGGATTTCAGCGGAACCAAATACTTTACAGATAATAGGATGGAATCACAGTTCTGCTAACTCTCTGCTAAGGAATACAATTCTTTATGTTCATATTTGATTTTCTAGCCTGCCTGACCTCTCTTACACTTCCATTTGAGTCAATTGAATATTTTACCCTAACCTACCCTTTGGCTCCAATAAAAGAAAAATGAAACAATATTGGCATACATTGATCTTCTCTCTTTCCATAATCCCTTTGTCAATGTCAAAAGGAATAAAAAGTTGCAGCAGCATTTTTGTAGGATACTGGCATATCTCAGGTGAATGAGAGATTAAATAACTAAAAGTTTCCATGACAAATGAAAAGTGGACAGCGAGTACTTGTTAATGATTAATTTTTAGATATTATCTAAATCCAGTTTATCTAATCCACCTTACAGGATTTAATTATGTTTGCATTTAATTAGAATGAAAAGCCACTTCTGCCATTAAACACTGCAGAACTCTTTCAACTATTCTCATTTTGACTGTTTTTTTCTCCTTGTTTATTAAACAAAAATGTCCAACTCCTGCTCATTAAATAATTTTGATATTACAAGCGGCACTAAACCTTTCTGAGACCTACATAAATGAAGACTTGCTCTTTCCTCTATAATACCTAAATATTTTTATCAAGAGGTCTGGAATTTACATAACCGTGGTTTAGCAACATGTCAGAATATTATGTACACGTTAGAACTAATGAACGAACCCATGTACAATTTAAAAGTGGGTGGTGGTTGTAAAGGTCATTTTGGAATATAATTACAACTGAATGTAGTAGCAACTCAGTCATACCTTTTTGCATAATTTTCCTGAAGATTTTTCAATGCAGTTTGAAAAAAGCAGTGAGGAAGTGATGTATGTATAGAATTTTCCTCCCAGTAGGATACAAAAACATACTGAGCAGAGACATAAGAAGTGGTAACCTGCATGTCTTAAAGTACTGGCTTTAAGATGATCTATTTTATTGGATATCAGTATCTAAATATCTCTGGTGAAAGACCCAAAATTATTTTTATTTGAGTGGTAAATTCCATCCACTTTAATGTAAAACTTTTTATCCTAATGTATAAATGATAGTGCAAAGTGTCAAGCATTTTCTTTTCAATTTCTTTCATAATATAAACGGAAATCCTTCTTGCAGGATATTTTACTTGATGCTGTAATTGAAACTGGTTTCTGGATGAGTACCATAGGCAGCTTAAGCACAGTCAGCTGGAGGATCAACATCTTGTGATGCATTCATGGCTCCTTGAGTTTGGTGTAAAAAGAATTAAGTATAATCGAGTCAGAAGTTGCATAAACTCAAGTCTCATTACATTACCTTACAAGGATAGTACGGAGGATTTAAAGCTTATTACCTGTGTCTAAAATAATCTCTCACGTGAAATATGCAGGTAAGAAAGAAAGTGCTTTAAAAAAAACCACTGAGAAACAAAATCAAGTCTGACAGATACCACAGAATTGCACTGCTGCTACTGAGAAAGACTTCTAATGTCTTAAAAATATGTAGAGTCCCCCTCCAATGTAATTTCTATGCCCATTTTGCATTATAATGTATTATCACTCCAATAATTTTTATTCAGATAAATAATTTTTATTAATAAATAATTTTTATTCTGAGCTGTAAACTGACACAATTTGTCAGGCATCTTTAAAAAATGAGAAAGTCAAACCTTTCATGGATTCTGGATCAGAAGAATACAAAGACTTCTTTAAAAATCTGTTGTCATCTTTGACTTCTTTCAACTCAGTAATGAATTATCTGTAGAACTAGCACTTCTTCCTTTCAAATATCGATGAAAAACGTTTCAATGATGTGATGAAACAATCAAACTGTAGTAAATTCCCACATGTCATCTGAGCCATGCAAGCTCATTGCAAATCCGAGCTAACATGTATTTTCATCAAGATTTGTCACTGATTTGCCCTACATTACCTTTCTCTGAACTAAAAATGCCTATCTGATCAGTCAAAAGTGATCAGCTCATGATATCTGGACTGTTAAATTTGTCTCACCCTTTAGGCACTGCTCACAAGAAACAAGGTAAGTTGTAGATAGGTTATTAATTCTAATTGCTGCTTGTCATTCTGGAATCCAGTCATTTTTTTTTTTAAGAGTGTGATTCCCTTTTTAGCTCCATAAAGGCTGTTCACTAGCAGGGGAAAATATGATTTTAAATGAAAGCCTAATTCCTGATAATTTAGACATACCCAGGAAAATATTAATGTAAACCACGTCAGGACATCTCTTCCTCTAATTATATGTATCTGTGCAACATGATAGATATAGACATAAAGTCACAGTCTATTTTGAAATGCTTTATGAGTGTTTGGATTAAAGACTGGTGTTTGTACAAGCAGCTCTCCATTAGCCCAGGAAGACTTAAGGACCATCACTTGTTCCTTACAGTTTTTTTTACCTTTGGTCTTCTAGAGAAGGCTGCCTTTCTGTGGGGTGGCATTTAAAATTTTTTAACCCATATAGAGTCTGTCTTGTTTTACTTGTAGTGAATACACAAATTCTGGCATGTATTTTAGAAATTTCATATAAATATCATATGAAGAAAGGTCATATTGACACATATCAGTTTGAGCTTGCAGACACTAATGGATGTTTACAGAGGCTGTCAATGTTTGAAGCAGCTCTGTTGCAGAAAGGCACTTGACTAAGATTGGGTTCCTGGTAATTGTACAACTGTTTAACTCTCCCTAGCAAATTGCCCATCCTAAATCTACCCCACAGCTTTAAATACTCTACTACACTTCCTCAGTCATCAGAATCTAATCTGTACCAGTTTTCAGGCATATTTCCCATTCTTGTTCTAGATGAAAAGATTTTGCCAGCGGTGATCATCATTTGCTGCATATTTCTACAAAATTTAAACACAATAAGACCCTCATAGGTCAAGTACTGTCTCATAAAATATTGAATAAAACTACGGGCAAATTGAGAATGCTAATTTTAATCAAAACTGTGTCTGAGGTAAAAATAAGCCTTGCTCAGAAAAAAATAAGAATAAGAAGGCCACGGGGATTTTTTTTTCACTTCTTCTTGCCTTCATTTTAGATAAACTGCAGTCAAATGGTTCTCCAGTAATTTTGATGAATGTTCTTGAAGTGTAACTCTCCTAGGTCAGACTGTCAATTGACATATATATCTCTGGTTTTAAATAATTTAGAAAGATTCTTCACCCTTTGTGATCTAGTTTTCTTCAGTATGACAAAGGTTGGCAAAGGTCTGCAAGTTGCTCTCAAAATATACCAATTTCAATATTTCCCCAGCCTACATACACCTTGTCTAGCCAATCACTCTTTCACCATAACAGATACCAATCTTTTCAAATGGACTAGAATGCCTAGATGTTTGGTCAGTGTCTGCTGACTCTCATGTATTATGAGGTCTCTAAAGATCGTACCTGGAGAAAAAGTATTTCCCATAAAGGAATGCGGCAGCTCAAAGACTGAGTAAGATTAAGGAGTCAAAGACTTCTTTCTCTCCAGCTACCACTCTTATTCCCCTTTCATTTATGGAAACTTTTGTCATTCAGAATGTTGTATGGCAAGTAGTGCTACAGCACCATGTAAACAGTCACTTCTTTTTGCTTTTTTTGAATTCAAGTCAACCATTTTTTGGATGGGTTCTGTCATGGGAAAGAGCTACCCATTCACTTTAAGTCTGCAAAGAGAAAGTTGTCATAGTGTTGCGAGCATTTATTAGGCAAGCCCTGAGATACCAGCCCAACCACAGAGAGCTCTCAGACTGCAGTAAAGAATACACTGGAGAAAGGTTCAGCTTCTTTTCAGGGATCAGGGAGATTCAGCTGGTCACAGTTCAGGTAATATAAAGAATGTATAAGGTTACCAACTCTGTAGCTATACCAAGAAGTCAGCTTTCAATTTATAGCCTGTGGGATGCTCCACAAGGATATTCTTCTTTAAAACTGAGATGCTGGTGTCCAGGAAGGCTTCTACGAACCCTGGATTTCTATTGAATAGAGTTTTCTTTTCCAAAATAGAAAATCTCTCTGAGGACTGACAGATTCTGACAGTGTCTATTTATAAAAAATACTATGACATGCATGTCAAAGTGGTGATGGAATTTGTTAAGTTTGTGTGAGAATTGAGATGTTTTGTCATTTACAGTAACCTCCATTTTAGTACAGCCTTTCTGATGGCAAAGGATTGTGTCTAGCCTTCTGTTCCTCTGGCTGATACCCAGCTTATTGAGGAAACTTTAATAATAGCATTTAGCTGTTATAGCATTTTTTATCTGAAGCTTTAAAGTTCTTTGCAGGAGTGGGTACTATTATCATGATTTTTATAGACAGTTGAACAGATTGGGTTACAGAGTAAATATACGGATGAACTATGAGCTGTGCTTGGGTTTCTTGCTCTTTAAGCAAGTCTGCTAATCACCAGCCAAATTTGTCTTTTAGGAGAGCAGTGGGAGATGGGAGGATCTAACATAGTGAGGACATAAGTTTTGAAGTTATCTTTACAGTGGCAGAAGTCTTCCTGTTGCGATACAAAGATGAACTATTGGCAAATAATAACTGATCTTTTTTTAGCAAAGATCAGTGCAAATGAAAGTTCAGCATGATGCATTGAATGCTTCCTGCCCTAATGAGGAGTTCTACACCACTGTTCCTAACGACGAGCAAGACAGAGGCTTAGTGAGCATTGAAAGGGTTGGTTACCCTTTCCAGTTACAGTAGGGAGATGAGCTTCAAAAAGCATAAAGCAGAACTTGAACAAAGCAAGAACAGCATTCTTGAACTGAAATTAGTTCAGCATTTGCAGAATTCAATGAAGCAGAAAGCTTTTATTGTTAGATTAAGTCAGGGTATATGCTTATATCCAATACGTGGAAGAAGAGCAATGAACTCCTCAAGTGAAGATTCCTGCACAGGATCACGGGTGATGAAAACCTACCAGGTCTGCCATGTGATATTCACAAATGAAATTATAGTGTGTTATAATTGATAACATGTGCTTGGTCCTGACACAAACAAAAACAAGCTCTGCTTTTATAAGTAAAACTGAGTCAGAATAAATTAATTCTTGGTGTATTTACTTCTTTACAGAGTATTTTTCCATATATTTTTGTGTCCATGGTCTACTATCTGACTTCCATTTACTGTTTGATTATCTATATTTAAAATCACTTTTTTTCACACGAAGGCATTTCCGTTCAAACCAGTGGATAGCATGAAATGGAATGCACTTTCCATTACATGTATTTTCCTAAAGAAGTCATCAACAGCCACAATAGAAAACGGCAGAATTTGTGGAGTAGGGATTCTGTCCCCACTAAAGAAACATAGAAATTAAAGGGGAAAGTGAAAAAGCACAGCTTGTTTTGAATCCAAGAGGAATGTGCTATTCTTGGATTAAAACCATGTTAAACAAAAAATCAAAACATTCTGCTCCATCTGCAGGAGTATCAGCATTGTACTAAGACAATATTTTTATTATATTATATGTGTGTACATAGCAGCATTTGTGTGACAAAGTGAATAAAATAGGAAAGAATTCAAATTGTGGCAACTTTTAAAATCATAATAAATCATCCAGGAATATTTTTCTACACAATTTGCCAGAGGTGTTAAAGCTAACCATAAGGCTCTTTGAGCACAAAAGACACAGAAACAAGCTGGAGAGTATGCAGGGCTCATGGCTAACAGGGATGTTACTGAGGAAGCACACACAGAAGATAAAAGTCCATTCACCACAGTGTATTAGTGGACTTTCCTACAGTAGTGTATTTCTTTTCTCTGGAAAAGTTGGAGGAACTGTGTCAAATAGAAGTGTCAGAAAAAGTATTCCTAAGCAAATTAAGAAAATGGATAAAAATAATTTTACTGTTTTTATCCAAAATCAGATTACAATGTCTGAAACCAAATGGTATTTGCACAGGATTTCTGAAGGAACTCAGACAGGAGATTACTAAATATTAGCTGAGATGTTTAATATATGGCTTAATTTGCCAAAGCAATAGAAAGCAATAAATGTTACAATATCTTTTCCCTAAGTGTCTGCTTCTGGCAGTTTTAAGAGATAAGAAATTGGGCTATGCAGCTCTTTAGTTTCAGCTGTAATGTACATTCATGTGTTAATATTCAACACTAGTTATTTAGGAATTAGCAAATGAAACGAAAACCACAGAAATATCTATCTTCTGTTCTTTAAACATAACTTTCAAATATCGGTGGCTATAAATGTGTTAGTCTTCCTCTTGATAAAGTTTGGAAATTTAGGCTCTAGAAGAAAAGTCCCAGTGGCAAAATGATTCAATTAAAGTACTTGCATTCTTCTGGTCACTACACCAAAGATTCAGATAGTTGATTACCTTTACTTCACTTTTCACATTCCTGCTATCACAAACAATTCTCTTTAAAGTCCTTCTGCAATGCTACATTGCTGAGGAACTATGGGTATTTTCTCAAACTAAAGATGATTTTTGAACTGGGAAGTATGGATTAATGTTGTGAATTGGTTTGATTTGTGTTACTCAGGAGAAATTTTAAATGCTAATTGATTACATATATTTTGAAGCCTTAAGAAGTTAAAAACAAAAGTACTTATCAGGAGGCATTGCTGGTAATTAAAAATGTTCAGGTTTAACAGCAGAAACAATGCAAAATTAGCCTGAAGATAATTAAATAGAATTGCAGAACATCCGTTCTCAGGGTAGATTTGTGAGACTGAAATTTAAATCAATAACACTATATTGCAAGAATTCCTGGGCTTGTCTAGATACAGAGGTTGTATGTATCCGACCAGCTGTAACTCTTTATATTTGGTCAAGTTTAATTTGTCCTGCAAACACCAATTTCTTTCCATTAATTGTAAGGAATTAATTTTTGCAGCACAATGATCTTTATTCCTGAAACATGCTGCATAGCCAACAACATTTTCTGTTGACTGAAGGTGAGAACAAGCCTCTAGCAATTTAACCCTCTAAGCCTTGCACTGATAAAGGTTACGTTCATATTATATGTGAAAGTAATAAGAGCCTGAAATTAAGGTAAAGATAGTCTGTGGATTTTCCTTCTGTTTTCAATTCAAGTAAGCAGGTTTTGGGGAGTCTATCCGAGGATAATTTATGCATAGTATGATAGGAGTTTTTGAGAATTATCATTTGAGGATATGGTTCACAATGTTTGCACCTAGCTCATTCATGATAGTGATATGGAATGCAATGTTCTCCCCTCCATCTTTTCAAGCAGTAAGTAGTCTGATGTTGAGTGATACAGAAAATGCAAAAAAAAATTGCTGGCTCTGTTTTAGATTGATTTGTATGCTAATATCAGAAAATGTAGACATTGCATCTGGTGCTCTAAATCCTGTTTTTCATAAAGACTGTTATTACAGCATAATTAAAATCTGGAATACACCGAGCTGGCAGTAAAAAAAGTCTTGTCAGCTAGAAATTACTGCATCCAGACTGCAGGCCGAACATAAGAAAGAAGTAAATTACAATTGTTAACCTATTTGAGAGGGTCTCTCTGTCTTCATTTGCGCCAAATATATATGTTAAATTTTGACTAATTAGAAAGTCTGGCATTTTGATTTTGAGAGATATTACAGACAAAGTAAGGGGATAATTGAGAAAACTGTGGAGGAACTTCAGAGTTGCTCTAAAATATACACGTCATCAGTAGATAAAAAAAAAATTGATTGCAATCAGACATTAAGAAAATTAAATCTTGATGAATTACAGTGTTAAAATCACTATGTGCTACTGGCCAACAAGTCAGTTCTGTTTGATCAGTTCTGCATGGTCTAGATCCTTATTCCTGATGTTTGAAAAGCTGAATATCAAGCTTAGAGGGACCTTCAGTGAGAATAGCACAGGACATATATTGATAAAACCATGGCAGAGTAAGGAAAGGAAGTATGTCTTTCCATAATTTCTTCTCATGCATTCTTTCCCAACGTGACCTAATATTTTGGAATGACCAAAGATTGTGTCATACTAAATTATGATACCAGTAAATTTTTTACCCGCAATTTTTAACTAGTGTTTCTGGAACACAACAGAGAAAAAATAAGATAAATTTCAAGTAGTTCAGGTCCCTTACTAAATAAAAACCCCAGAATTCACAGGGGGAAAAAAAGTGGACTTTGTTTCTTGTTATTGTCAGAAATATTTTGATTTTTCTCACAGTATTCTTCTTACTCTTTTGGATTGCTAAAGTACTTTAGAAGCTTAATACACCTGTATTAAGAAAAAACTCAATCACTGCAACATTTCAGCTCCCATTTACCTTTTTTTTTTTTATTTCTCCTGTTTTACCTGATAATTTCAGCATCCTTTTCAACATTATCCAATTTTTATTTCCATTTCTCTTCATTCTGTGTCTTAGAATACATTTAATAATTAGTATACACATTAATGCATTATAAATTTCCTCTAAGTAAAACAGGTTGCTAAATGTTACTTTGAGTACTAATTTGTGTGTTCAGGTTAATATTTCTACTTTGCAAAAACATAAAAATGTGAAGTTGAACTAATCCAACGATAATGTGGAGAGCACATTTTCTATTATATCCTGGAGTGCCATCTATATTTATGAGTTGTAGAGAACAAGAGCTTTTGACTTGATTGGCAATTTGTATACAAGCCAAATTTTCTCAAACCACTGTAACAGGATCATCATCCTATCACAAACTCTAAATATGAAAGCTTACAAAATAATGTTGAGGACCCAATAAGCTGTGATGTTAACAGAGTAATAAAAGTAGATCCATTAATGAGAATTGTTCAGGTCAAAACACATGAAGTAATAACCTTTAGACTGTTAAATTATTATTCATTTTTTCATTGTTCTTGTTGTACCAAGATGATTTACATGTGGAGTCTTAAAATGAAGAGTTTTGTGGACTTTTTAGAAGCTACATTTTTTGTCAATCCTATTTCTTGGCCTTCTGAAATAAGCTGACTGTAGACTGAGTAGGTTTTCAGCATTCCTTAGCTTTGCTCCTTGCAGCTACACACAGGAAACTGAGATGTAAAAAGAAATCCCTGATCCCATTTCTCTGTAGGACTTGTAGGTATGATGTAGAAAACTCATTCTTGTTGGGAGGGGGAAAAAAAATAAAAGGATTCTTACTGCCTTTCTCCTTTTGAATTTGGGCCTTCTCTAAAAGCCTATGCAGTACAATGTCCCTCTTTCATTTTCAGCTCTGCTCTGACCTCTTTCCTGTACTGGGTCTTGCAAAAGGACTACAAACCACGGTGACAAGATACTGCACTTTTGTAATTCTCACCTTGCTCTGTAATAGCAGTTGTCTACTACTAGGTGGAGGAAGGAATCATTCTGAAGTTGTTCAAGCCATAAGGAAGATTTAAAATAATTGATTCTGATGGTTGATACAGGACTGAAATGATAAGCATGAAATATTCTGCCAGTTATGCTTGAACATAAGTAATATTGTGACAAAGAGAGAGCTGTGAATTTACTTTTTTTTCCTGATAGGTTAAGACATATAATCAGGGAAACTGCTCAAATTTTTTCATCAGCACTATAGTCAGTCAAAAAAGATTTCTGCATAAATGTTTATAAGTATTCCATGTGATGGTCTGAATTTCTTCATTATTATCAATGAACATGTCACCCTATGCTTTGTACAAAAATAATTCCTTTTGGTAATAAGCTTTCCATACTTAATTGGTATGGAAAAATTCTGGTAGCTAAATTGCGAAACTGATCTTTTTTCTCTCTGGTCATCTCTCCTCCTCTGCTATTGCCTTCCCTCTCTCTGCATCTCCTGGAGGTTACAGTTTTCAAGCATATGTTTTAAAGTACGGTTCCTGGGAGCCAAGCATAGTAGGAGAAAATTGCACTGTGAGTAAAATCAAATGAATCGTAAAAGATGTGTGTGTCTTTCCTTGTCTGTGTAATTAAGCTCTTCTCTGAGCTGCTCAGCCATGGAGACAGCAGGAGATCTGGCCTTGTTGCTCTTTACCATGTTTGTGTAGTCCCAGACCTGATTATCACAACTCAGCCTTCATCTGAAGCCAGCTGTGACTTATAAAAGAGTGGTTGCACTTAAATAATGTCACTCCTTTGGAACCACGCATTTCTGTACGTAAGTAGTACATTTGGATTGGATTTTGTGACAGAAGGTATCTGTTTTATTTGGTTTTTTAGTTTGCACATCTCCTCCCTGGATCAGCTGGATCATGTGGGGGGCTCCTTTGCTTGTGAAATGGACACAGCCTAAGGGAAAGGTTCCAGGCATATGAGATAGAATAGGCAGGCAGAAAGTGAGAGCAAGAGCAATGACATGAGATCCTGCAGATCAGGCTTACCCTGTGAGACTTTAAAGAGGAGCAGGGAATAGAGAACCTGGTCTTGCGAGGCAGAAGAAACCTTTGCAGGAACTGAAAAGAGTGTACATTGTTAGTGGTGACTCAGAGAGCCACTGGACTATTACCAAGCACCTTCCTGCAAGGAGAGAGGATGATGAAGGAGAGGTATTCATGTTCTTGGTGTCACTCTTTTTTACCTAATTGCTTTGAGATTTTTCTATTTGAAGTACTAAATATGCCAGTTTCTATTCTAATACAATTTTGCTCTCTTGACTTTTAAATCCCCCTGATCTTTTGAAATGTGTTCTGAGAAGACAAAAATCTAGGCACATCAATTTCAAAACTGGCCACCAGGGATCTTGCTTCAGTGTATAACCCATAATCCAGTTAGATAGTAAGGCAGTGTATCAGTATGAAACTGATATGTGGTTTCTGTTAGCTTTATGTATCCATGCTCTAACACCTGTGCAAACAGGGAGCTGCCACTCTAGAGCTGTGGGCTAGATTTCCTGGAGAGCCATTGGAGAGCCTTTTGTCACAGATAGTATGTCACAGTGAAATGTTCAGAGTGGTATGAATGTCAGGACACTAAATGACACAATGAACAATCTGTCATTCTGTCAGAAAAGAAATAGGAATGGCAGAAGGGCTGTAAGAATGGCAGGTGGTGCTGGCATCCAGATTACAGGTTATGAAGATCACAACAAATCTGCTCAGTGCTTTTCAGAGTACCCAAAACTAAAAGGCATCCTAAAACCTGGAATTCTCTTTGATCACCCTGGTATACACATTTTTGTGTCTGAATTCTTGGTGCTTGTGAGTATGTGACATAATACTGGGAATGCGGCACATTGATTTTGTTTCAAATACAAATACCTTCTCCTCTTATTCCTTTTTTCACTACACTTTTATTACCATTGTTATGAGAAATACCTTCTTGTTAGGTTTCTCAGAACTTTTATAATTCCATATGTCAAAAGGATAAGAATGCTTGTTCTGGTTGCTCTGGCCCCAGGTGAGCAAGGACCTTATAGACATGTTCCCATTAATTAATTTTTCGGTTTTTCTCACTCAATGACTGTGTCACTTGAAACATTGCAAATATTATAGAAAAATTCTCCAAAGACAAAATATGAAAATACAGTACTGTTTCAGGAATACTGCCACGGAAAATGCTTTAACTGACAGTCACCTCCTTTAATGAAAAAATATTCAGTACTTATGGGCAAAGGGAATATGAACGTATAGCAAAATTAATATAGCAGTCATTTATCAGCAAGAGCCTGAATTGGTGTTCGATCTGTTTTTGAAATATGTGTCTGTGTGTGCTATACACGTGCCTAACTACCTGTATACATACATATAATGTATAGCAATATAAAAATGTGAATTACTTACTAAAACTGGAATTACTTGAAACTCTGAGGAACTATTTTAGGTTTCTTAATTCTGAAAAGGCAGTTACGTGCTTCAGTTTTGTCCGGGTTTTTTTTCCCTTAAAATTCTTATCTAGGTAAGGAAAATTCTTAAATAATTTCCAATATTATTTGGTTTTTTTCAGTATACATTTCCCATTTTAGAGCTTTATGTTCTGTCTGTAACATAGTTTTGATTGTTATGAAATATAATATTTTCAGATTTTTAAAGTAAAAGCTGAGTTAGGCCCTTTGCATTTAGAATCCTTGAATTGAATACAGACTGTGATTTAAAAGAATAGGCACAAGTCAGATGAATCTATATCAGAAAAATTATAAACACTGTCTTTTGCTACATGGTCAGTTAGAAATTGTCTCACTTTAGAAGTTCTATCTTTTATTTTATTGCTGCATATGAGTAAGTCTCCCTGTAAAAGTATGAAAAATATGTTTTGGACTTCAATTGCAAGTCTAGTTTTTGCCTCAAAAATGCAAGCAAAGTGCAGGTAAGTTTTGCATGGAAGTCTGAAAGCCTGCAGTTCTTGACATTAACTCCGACATCTAAATGTGGCAATACTAATGTTAGCTAACAAAGTAGGGAATTTTAAGCAGCCCGAATTTTAAGTAGCCTAAATATTGCTCAGATTCTTAATGTCAAAGGTAGACTATCTGGTCAGTAATGTCTTAACTGTTTTCAGAAGTTTTTCTGAAAGCATAAGTTGAAACAATTGCCTTTATATGCCTCTCCATTGGTTATTTCTTTGATCATCACCTTTTCATGTTTTCCTGGGAAGTAAAATGTACCTCATATTTTGCCCTGTAAGTTCATTCTTATTCTATTCTTGAAAAATTTAATTTGACTAGTCTTCAGGCTGTGGTAGGAAAGCTACTCAGAACTGGGATATAAATTAACCTCCAACAGTAGGTTATTTTCCAAGATTTTTTTTACATATTCCATCAACTCTGAATAAAAGTGATATAAAATACTTTAAAGTTGGAAATTAACTTTGAGGTGAAGGAATGCAAGGTTCAGTTAGTACAGTTTTTTTAAAATCCTTTTAATTAACTGAAGATGCTGAAGGCATAAGTAAATGTACCGTCCTGCATATCTATTTTTGAGATGTCACATCTTAATCGACTTGCTGTCCATCTATTCTAGTATCCTATATCAGGTGGTGACCAGTTCCAGAGACATTTTCCAAAGATCCAAAAAAAACCCCAAAGAATTGGATGGGATAATTTGGGCACTGGAGAAATACATAAATAAGCAGTGGTTAGATATGAACTGTTAGCATTTAAAAAATACCTGAAATTCAGGGGGTGTACTTGATTTATGCTACAGTGTAGCATGACTTGGTTACTGTCTCTATGACAGTCCTTTCTTCTCTCTTTGTAGTATTTCCCTGCTGAAAGACTGCATCTGTTAAGAATTTATTCTTAAGACTTAGTGGGGAAAAAAGGAGAAAACAACACACAGAACATACATGTGTTGTCATATAAAACCCATTGTTCCCCCTCCCCCTGAGTACAATATTTATTTCTGGATCCTCAGTCTCAGAGGAGATATAAAAGAACTGCAAACAGTTCAGAGTGGGCAACATGGCTGATGAGAAATATGCAGAGGGATTCCTGAGCATGAAAACATAAGACTTAATGGGATCTGATTATTGACTGTTCTTTCTAGACTAGGAAGCAGGACCTTAGGATCCTCCTAAACAAGTTAGGCAGTTGTTCATACCATTAGCACAAGTTCTGTGAAACTCCTTTTTAAAGGATGTTGCTTATACTAAGAGTATATTTGTGTTCAAGGGCAGATCTGAGAAGCACTTGGAAAAGGTATCTTTAGGGAGCTAGTAAATGGACAAGAAGACATGCAGGAAATATGAGCTGAAAATAGTAAAAATCTAGGAAAATTGATACTTATGTGTTTAGGCTCTACCTGGTTTTCTTCTTCCCTAGGGTCCACTTGAAGCCACTGTTGGAGACAGAATAATGAGCTAAATAGGCCCTTGGTTTGAATTAGTGTGGTCTTTAATGTATTTTTATCTACTCCCAGTTATGCCTTACAAGTCAGATATTTATCTGCTGTTTGATATCTTTATTTCTGGTCCAGACAAAGAATATGTCTGCATATGGGAACACAGCATTTCACATGTCTGAAGAGAAACTGAACCTTTAATTAAAACAGTGCACATGTATTCCTGTTCTAGTAGAGGTGGAGCCAGGTCTCAAAAGTCAAATAAGGTACTCCACACACCTTGCTCTTAAAACTCCCGTCAATAATACAGGTATTGGCAGGGAAAGTATCCAATCTAACACTTTTAGAGGAAGAAAAAAGTTCAGAAGAGAAAGGGGAGCAGAAGTAGATCCTGGGCAATAAAAGGCAGATGGAATAACAAAGCATGCCATTGCCAAGGCAGTAGAATTCATCAAAGTGTCATCACACAGTCACTGCAGGAGGACTTCTACCATTGGACAACTCTAAGCTGGTTGGGGAGTGAAGATTTTTTAAGGAAGGTAGACAGTATTAAAATTAACTGTTTTGCTAACATAACAATGGTTGTACAGAGGAAAGAGAACATGAGAAATAGGAATAAATAAGCCATCCAAAACCTGGCCCAGTAAGCCAACCACCTCCATAAAATATGAAGAGCGATGTCATGCAATGAGATCTACCCACTTGGGACAGGGAACTGCTTACAAAGCCGTTTCCTGTATGACACAGCTGATTCATATGACTCATATGTTCAAAGAAATACTTTTATAGGTGTCAGAACTTTTGAATTTTGATTTCTTATGACTGCACTTCTGGCACCTGTGTTCTGTGGAACGCTCAAAAGAAAACTCAAGAGTCAGCCTTTTAAATAGGCTTTCTGGTCACTACTATTATAGTTGTGTACACAGTGAAAATACATTCTTCAGCTACGGGGAATAATTTTTGATTCACTTTTTTACCTTTTGCTGAAATATGTAGTATATACATTCTGTTATATTTCTTTAAAAATGGTCAAATGGTTTGAAAATTTATTGGGAGAATTGGTGTGTCAGACACACACAGATAATGCCATCAGTGACTGGTGAAACCAGCCTAAAACATCAGACCAAAACTGTTTTCCTGAGTTATCCCCTGTGTGAAGAACAAGAGATACAGGGCAGCATCTGAATTAAAAGGAGGATAAAGTCATGGATCATTGAAAACTTAACCTTTAAAAGCTCATAGGCCCAGCCAGGCTGCAGGCAAGTGTGCTGAGAGAACTGATGTTCCTATACTGTTTGAAAAGTCATAGAGATGAGGGGACATTCCTGTCAGCTAATGGAAAACACGTGTTGGATCAGAAACATGTGAGAACGACCCAAAGAATGAACCAGGGAACTACAGCTGGTCAATCTCACTTGGTCCCTGCAAAAATAATGGAACAAGCCTTTTCAAAGTGCATTTTTAGGCACGTGAGACAGAGGAAATGGGAATCATTCAGCACAGACTTATTAAGGGTGAATCAAGCATTACCACCCTGAATACCTTCTCTGATAAAATTAAGGGGTTTTTAGAAGAAACAAGGACAGCTGAAGTAATTTACCCTGATTTTCAATGCTACATGCCAAAATATTATTGCATTAAATTCTGATGTTACAGTCTGAATGGGCAGACCACTAGGTGGATGAACTATTAGGGTGACAGAGCTTAGAGGATAGTGATTAATGTGGTATACTCTATTCAGGGGCAAGTAATATCTTCATCAATGATGTGGAAGAAAATAAGATATGTACTCTCATCCAGTTTACAGATGACAACAAACTGGGGGAGCCAGTTGATATATTTGACAGCAGGCTGGAGGAATACATGAAAGGAATATAATGAAATTGTTAAAAGGAAAATACCAAGTCCTGTACCTGGGGTGGATTAAAAGCTTCTACTGTACAAGCTAAAAACAAACTGTTTGGGGAACAGGTCTGAGGTAAATGGCATGAGGTTCCTGGTAGACAGCAAGCTGAGCAAGTTTGGCCATGCACCTCATGCATTCTAAAAATGCTGTGTGATGACAAATTCTGATGTCCTGAACCACACTGATATACCAAAAAAAAAAGGAAAAAAAAAGCAAAAGGAACTGTTTGTAGAAAATCTGGAAACAGGTGATCTAGAAGTGGGGAATGAAGGATATTTTTCAGCAGAAGCCCATTTTAACAGCAATATATATGTCAGATAGGTAGAGATTGTTGTGATCGGATCAATTAGAAAACCTATAAAATTGTCTGGGTTTAAATTTAAAAACTAAATTCTGCTAATTCATTTATGACACACTACATTCTCACAGCTAGCTGTTATGCAGTATGATTGCATCATATCTACATATACAGAACAGTTAGTTTTTGAGAGTTGTAGCCTGAATTAAGTATGGAGCAGATGTCGTGCAGTTATCACTGAAGGTAACTGTCCTTGATAGGCTTAGTCAGGATGATTACTGTGACAGCTTTTCCTGTCTCCCAAAAAATGTGAGTCTACTCTCTTCCCGATACTATTAATATTGCTATTGCTATTTGATACTTGGGTATTTTTTGGTTGGGTTTTCCTGGGGCTTTTTTGGATCTTGTCAGTAATCCTTGTGCATTCAGCAGGACGTCTTACCTATATGGAGTCAGTTTTGCTTATGTGATTATCTTGCCTCTGGCCTGGTAACTTTCCCTTACTTGAGTGTCACCTCATAAAAGTTTGCTCTTTTGGTGGTCACACTGAGCACATACTTCAGTAAAATAATATGACCAAAGTATACATTGCATTTTGCTACTATATCACAGTGCTAATAAATTCTTTTGTGCTATGGTTGATTTCACAGTTTTTAAATGCCTATGTTTGG
Source organism: Monarcha castaneiventris obscurior (assembly GCA_026261815.1). Classification (NCBI taxonomy): domain Eukaryota; kingdom Metazoa; phylum Chordata; class Aves; order Passeriformes; family Monarchidae; genus Monarcha; species Monarcha castaneiventris. The sequence continues at coordinate 409,840 of JAMPIT010000482.1, forward strand.
ATTGAAAGCAAGATAATAATAGTTCTACTCTGAGTAGTGAACTTGTAATTTATTGGTGTCATAGGCCTCTGCACTGGTTTTACAGCTATGTTACATATTTACCTCTGTACTTAGGCAATCTATTTTTAGATTTAGATTTTATATATAATAGTTCTAGATTTTATATAGATCCAAAAGACTAGCACAATAATCAAAGTTTGATTTAAATGAGTTTAACCTAACCCCTCTCTCTGGTAATTATTACTGCTGGTAATAGGAGCACATAAGGACTAGGACAACAGAACTGTATTTGACACCAGCTGCTGTTTAAAGAAATCTAATCCAGCTTTATGGTTCCCTGTGTTCTTGCCAGAGATTTCTTGCACAGAGGGCTCCCTGTGTTTATAGTAGCAATTTGGGAGTTTGTATCTATCTGGTTAGTTTTCTGTGAGTGCTTCTCCCATGAAGAACTGGGAGTTTGCCACTCAGTCTGGGAACCTAAAATAGAACTTGCTTTTTTCCTTTACCCTCTTCCCTTCTCCTTTCCACATTAGAGCTATTTTCAACCATTCACAAAAAGGAAGATTAAACTTGTTTTGCTTTACACGTGGCATTGTGGGTTGATGTTTCAAATATATGAATAATTATTGAGAGCATGAATATTCTTGAAGAAAAAATTGCACGGTAAAATCATCAGGGTTTTTTGTGTCCCATACATTATCATTTCTTGTGGTCCAAGAAACAAGTCTACAAACATGTCTTAATGTGAAAGTGTCCCTTCTTTTCTTGCCTTTCCCCTTCCTTTCTACGTTTTGTTGTATATTTCCTTTCTCTCTTTATTCCTGTCCTCATTCAGTACATTCTGAAAATACTGAATTAACTTTCTCCTACAATTTTTCTGCTCCCTCCCCCATGACTTTTCTATTTCTTTCCAAATTAATTTGCCTTGCCACCTGGTCTCCTTGGAATTTAGCAATTATTCAGTATATAAAGCCTGGCTCATAACAGATGGGGCTTCCAAAATACACACATCAACAATGTACATCCTAGGGCCAGAGATTGTGAGTTAGCTGCAGTTTCATTATGACTTCAATTTTCTAATGCTTGTGAACATTGTCAAAGAACATTAACGTTGTTTGTGATACCATGTCTTCTAAATTGTGGAGTTCAGACCAAGCCCTGTTTCTTTGATTTAGAACATAAGTTTGTTTTCCAATTTCATGATCCTGATGGTATGAATTTTATAGCTACAGGGATGGGAACCAAAATATAATAATTACCTACGTTTGTTTTCACCTGTTCTTTGCAGAAGGCATTTTAGTGTTAGCATCCAATTACCTAGATCAGCATTTGTCATTTTCTAAGACTTTCTATGTTTTCATAGTTAACCTCATCACTCATATTTCCATATTTTAAAATATAACAGAGAGTTCTGCGTGTTGTTTTTTAGTTATTTCAGGCTATATAAGGAATATTGCAAGGACCTTCTGAGATAGAAATTGTTTTAAATGCCCAAAATTCCCATGAACTCCATTTGCACAGATCAGAAACTTTTGGGGCAGCTATATAATTTGGGGAGAAAAAAGAAAATGGACTAGGGATAAGGGGGTATAATATTCCAATATTCAGTGTAAGAGAGGGGAGAATACAAAATATCCAGTATTTTTCAAGTGTTCATGTTTGAGCTGTTCCATTTTGTATAATTAATTGCGATCCTGAGAATTGTTCCCTCTTGTCCTGGGTGTGTGCAGTAATCACAAGATTATATTCAGCATTTGTTGCTTTCTTGATTGTTCTATTTCGTATAAGTGACAAATACTACTGTGGGAGTAGATGTTAATTCTGCATCCAGAGGCACTTTTAGAGAATGTAGATATGTTAAATGTTGCAGGAGTGATTTGAAACTGGGCATTCTATGTATCACAGGGCATGATGATAAGTACTGTAAGGACCAAACTCTTCTGAGGTCTGGAGTTTTGAGCTGGAATTTGATCAGAGATTTGTCCAGAAAAATCCCTGTGCTTCTATTCTTGGAATCCCATCTCTTGCTAACAGTCCACATCCCATAGAGATGACCATAGTTATAAAAGCCAAAGCACCAATTACAGCAACAGTTATGCAGCCAGCTGTTAACTTGCAGAAGACATCAGCTCCTACCCAAAACCCTTCTCAGACACCTGGACAATTGGGAAGAGCAGCATTTGGACTCTCATGTCTTCCACTTTTGGCCACGGAAATCTGCAGTTCCTTGTTGGCTTTTTTCCATGTCTCTGTGGTGTCATTGGTGTTTACACCCATGAACAGTGAGAATGAGCTATTTGGGATGTAGGAGCCTCTCTGCAATGTCCTGGGCTGCCAGCAAGTGATAAGAATCCCATGACAGCAGCTCTGATCAACACCTTCCTCCCCTGCAGATGGGAACGCCATTATTTGGCCTGTCTTCTTGGTGTTAATGAGGGTTCCAGGCTTTTTTGAATTGTCCCCAGGGAACCAGTTCCCCTTCCTTGGCTATTATGGCATTATACTGATTCTGCAAATTCACATCTGAGGGCAGAGAAGGACCCTTCTTCCCAATGCTATTCAGTCTGCTCGTTTCCTCCCACAGCTCCGGTATCTGGCAATTAGTGCCTCAGCCACAGCTCAGCGCCTGCAGGTGAGGCCACCAGCAGCTCCATCCCCAGGGAGCAGCACCAGGCACTCGCTGTGGCCCCAGTCCTGCATGGCAGCCTCTCTCCTTTGGAGTGGGCCAGGGCCAAAGGCTCTGACTCCCTGGGGAAGGTTCTTCCAGCCAGTCATGAGGACAGAACCCTGTAGCTTGTAACCACCACAGTCATATAGTCCCATGCTGTAAAGGACAGAGTTTCTGGGTCTCTTTCACACTCCCAGTTGAGCTAACTGCCCTCCTAACTGCAATAGTACCTTTTAGATGCCTGTGCTCTCTGCCTGCTTGCCAGCTAAATAGGTGTTTTCTGCTGCAGATGAGCAGCAGATTATTCTTTAATTGGCAGATGGCTGCTGAACCTATTCCAGACAGCTTTGGTGATAAATGCTTTTTTGCTGCTGTATGTGGTGAATTGCCTTTTTGCATCGTACGTGCATTGTAAAAGCTTGGTTATATTCCCATGATACCTTTTTAACAATCGCACTGAATGGGAGAACTGTCTGCCAAGACTTTGTGCTAATTGCCCTACATAGCCAAGAAGAGATAAAAATGAACTAATGTTCTTTTTGTGATCCAAAGCAATCCTAAAAGATCAATTTTTAAAAGCATTATCAAGCATTTAACTAAGCAAAAAGGTAAAACACAACAAAGAGATTCATTCCAGGAAATAACTTCTTTCAATGGATGAATGTTATCAACTTCGGGACTTAGAACACCAGCATATTTGGATGTGATCCATGAGGAAGATGGGCTGCTTAAAGCTTACCTCTGTTCTAAAGGTATTGTAATCAAACCAGTGATTTAAACCCTATTGTAATTCCACCTTTTTCAAATTGTGCATTTATCTTTGTGGAAGGGAATGAATTTTTAGTGGAAACAAAGGCAGGAGGAGAAGTATAGTTGAATTATCAAGCCTGTACACTTGTGGTATCAGAACACTTAAATTTCATATTAACATGAATAGTGTGTGAGTTTACAATGAAGAAACTTCAGCTATCACATATTCATAGTCATGGTAGCGGATATGTAACTAGAAGGTTGATAGCACAGTCAGTTCTCCTGCCTGACAATGGAGGTCTGTATACTTTCAGCAGGAGCTTGGGGAAAAGATGATAAAATATTGAAGATAATAGCTGTGCTAAACAGGAACTTTTATTTCAGGGTGGACATCACGGGGTTGTGGAGTTGTTGATCAGGTCACAGTTGTAAACCTGTGATTGCAAAATACTCTATACAGTTTCTGAAGGGATAAATTACAAACCTGTAAGAATGTGAATGATACTGGCCATGTGTTCACATTTATAATTTCCCTGTGATATATATGAGGCTAAAATGCCTTTGACTTTTGACTTTATATTGAAAATAAGTAATTAGTGTTAGGATATACTTTTTCAATTTTGTATTATGTCATTCTAGAGCCTTCCTTGAACACCATCCGATAGCCACTAAAACAATTTGGTCACTTTCCCTCATTTTTTTACAGGAAGCTGTTTCCCTTTGGGAGAAATAGAATGTGAATCTGCGTATTGCTTTATACAGACCTACTTATTTTTAAAACTATGCAATCTCATTTGTAGACATAAAAAATGTTTGATACCCTAGAACTCCTACTTTAACTGTTATCACTTAGCCTAAATTTTCCCCATGTTTAAAATCTGTGATCAGATTTTTTATGTAATATTTCTAACCATCTCCTCAAACATACGGAAACTCATCAAAAGAGTGTTAACTAAACATTTTTACCTTTCCAGGGCTGCTGATGGACTTGTTTGTATTTGGGGAATAATTGCTATGTTTTCAGGCACTTCTTCCCAAAAGCAGAACAATCAGACTTCTGCAGGGTGGAAACAACTGGTATGCCCATCTTTGGTAGAGCAGTAAAATTCTCCAGTGTAAAAGGAAAAGCACAAAACTTTATAAATTGGTAATATGCATTATTAAACAGTTAAAAATCTGATTCTATTGAGAAGCAAAAATAGCTCAGAAAAAAACAGCTGGAATTAATTTATTTGAGAAAATTATAGCCACACATTGAAAGTTTTGATATTAAGTAGCTTTGACAAAGAAAGAATGGAAAGACTGTTACTGTGGCTCTGCAAACTGTAATTAGAAATTGCTTTGGTAAAACAGGTTTCCGGATCAATCATTCAGTTCTCCTGAAAGTATGAAAAGAAAATATTCACTAGCCATATATCTTGCTTTGTTTAGTTGTTTTTTTTTTCTAAGAGAAAGGCACACTCTTCTGCACTGTTCATGTGTCCATCCTAAATACAAAAAACTAGCCACCATATTCCATATGCACATGACAAATGAAGTACCCGTGCTGATCCATTAGACCACCATCTTCCTTCTGTGGAATTAGATTGGGAATTCCATTTCAAAAGAACCATCTCCAATGCAAACTACTCTTGTTTCTCTATTGTGCTAAAAGCCTTATAGGTTACATGGCAGGAAAAAAAGCTTCAAATTTGAGGTGGAAGATCTCGTCATCTATTTTATTTATGATCTCTAAGTGTTTGAATGATTCAGGCTTAACTTTCCAAAAACACATGCTAAGAAAAGGACTCATTTAGGTCTAGAGAAAGCTAAAAATGCCCAGGTTTTCCAAAAGAACATGGTGTCTCTGGGATCAAATTTATTAATAGAAGAAGTTTTGTTAATGCTAGATGGCAAGCCTTCTTTTGAATAAATTTTTTATATTTTGTACTTCTACTTTGAGTCCAAATTAAGGACTGGTAGGTGATCGTTTTATTTTGTTTCATTTTGTTTTAACTGTTTTCTCTTATGTTCCAAAATAATGTATTTTTCTCTTTTATCCCTCTATGATTTTTGTATAAATAAACATCACTTTAGGTTACTTTTCTGATTATTTAAGTAACAAGCGCATCCCCAGGACTGTGCTGAGATAATCAGGTTATCGGATTGCCAGTACAAATTGTGCTACACACTGCAATTACTTGAGTGCTCAATCACAGGTAGTGTTTACTGTGACATGATCACACTCCGTGAATATGTTATTTCCCTCTTGACTGTCACCTGCTATTTCATTACTGAAGGTAGCAAAGAAGAGTCAAAGAGAAACTTTGATTAACTGATTATTTAAACTTGTCAGACTATCCAATATCCACATGGGCTTTGCTCCCCTCATCAGTGATAAGGCCAAAGTGAGAGATCCAGACAGGTACTTAATTGTTGCAAAGCAGAGCATTTGTACAGTTCAGTATCAGGTACATGATCATAAGTGAAGTCTGAAATGCAGTGTCGCATGTCTAGGAACCTCACTAGGGCATAGAGAGGCATGCTGGAGTGGGCTTCCAAGTAACAGTAAGTTGGAGCTATTTCATTGTATCTGAAAATGCATTATTATCTTGGCTAAGAAGAAAATGTATTTATGAGCATCTGGATAGTTAGCATGTCTTGGGTTCATGTCTCCTCTGAGACAGTTCCATGCTTTTACACTTCTGCAGGGAGTTAAGAAATGTGTCTGAATTTCCTTAGGATTCATGTACTGAAGGAGAGGCAGGTAGAGTAAGTGCATACTGACATAAGGGATGGAGACTCCATTTGGATGTCAGACTCGAAGACTTTGAGTTCTGGCAGCAGCAGCAAAGTTTCTCCTCCACCTGCAGATTTGCAATTATAAAATAGACTCAGTGCCCCAGTGGAAGATGAGGGGCTGGGAAGTACGTCCAGTGAAGAATCAGAGCTGGCTGAAACCAGCTGTGCAGCAGCAACAAAGTGAGGTGGTGAGTGGTAGCAGTGGGATAGTCCCTGCCATGGCGGGTGGATGCTCCCACCTGCTCACCTGAGAACCAAAGACTATGGAGAAGAGAAGGAATCCATCTGATAAAGTGAAGCAAACCCCTCTTTGCCAACAGGCTGGCCACCCTGGTGAAGAGAACTCTAAACTAGGAATAATAATGGGAGAATAACAGAAAGTGAAGAAATGGTGGACTGGTTGTTAAGAAAAAGGTTAATCACTAAAGTTCTTTACTAACCATATTCAGATACCTGCAGACTGAAGTTTCTTCAAGTGAACATGTGTCTTTCAGATGATGTCAAACCTTTCCCAGAAGAAACATTTCTGAAAGGAGGTCTTATAAATGAGGATACCTTTTCATTCATTAGCTGGGACTTCAGCTCTGGAAAGAGTACATCAGTGGAAGATGACATCTACCACCAGAAAACACTTTTCCTTTTAAAAGAACAATTCAAATTGAAATTGTTTGGTACTTAAAATACAAATAAACCCCAGTGTGCCCTGGTTATCATTAATTTTGTGTGGAAGAGTTGTAACTATTTGACCAAGCTGGTTCAGTCACTGACACAGACAAACTATTCTTGGTTACTCTCCTAAATTTAATGTATTTTGGATGTTCTCAGTAATTGTAGGAGCAGTAGAAACTGTGGGGTACCAGTGAAATAAACCGCTAAAGAACAGGTAGCAGTATTATCCCTCAATTGAAAGTTTTTGACTTGATTTGAGAGAATCTGTAAAGCAACTGTGACTCACTGGAATGACAGTCATGAATCACTATGCTGAGGTTCATTTTGGAGGTCTGGCTGCATACAAATGATGATTGTATATTTGTCTATCACTTGAAATGTAAAAGGCATTGACTTTCTTAGTGATAACTACAGATCATGAGCAGAAGCACTAATTAGAAGAATTGCTGCACCTGTCTGTGCTTCATGCTGTCTTTCCAACAAATCAGTTCTGTCTTGTCATGTTGTCTCTGAAACTAATTAGCATCCCCAGACATTTGTAAAGAAAGGAAATGTCTGCCTCAGAACTTGAGAGAAAGAAAAGCTGTGTGTCAACAGGAAAAGAGGAGTCCTAACCTTTGAATATGCACCCACAAGGGCTACACGTACCACACACAGACAGGCTGCAACCAGGTCCAGCAGCTTTCTGCCCAGCTTTTAGGGTCATAAGTAGATATGAGCTCAAACCTACATGTGATTCCAGCTTTCATTATTTGGAATGGAAGTTGGGAAATAGGATCTGACTGTAACTGGATTTATTTACTGTGATCGTGGTTGTTGTCCTTGTACTGGGTTTGCACGGCCAAGCTTTGGTAGAGGGGAGGGCCACAGGGGTGTCTTCTGTGAGAAGGTGCCAGAAGCTTCTCCCATGTCCGGCAGAGCCAATGCCAGATGGCTCCAAGACGTGCAACTGGCCAGGGCTGGGCCAATTAGAAATTATGGTAATGCCTCTGTGATAACATATTTAAGAACAAGAAAAAGAAAGGGTAAGAATATGTGAGAGGAAACACACTGCAGACACCAAGGTCAGTAGAGAAGGAGGAGGAGCTGGAGCTGAGTTTCCCATGTAGCCCACGGTGAAGACCATGGCAAGACTGTTCCCCTGCAGCCCATGGGGATGCAGAGATCCACATGCAGACTGTGGAGGACCCCACACCAGAGCAGGTGAATGCCTGAGAGGAGGCTGTGAAGCTGGAAGAGGCTCCTGGCAGGGACCTCCAGACCTGTGGAGAGAGGAACCCATGATGGAGCAGGTTTCCTGGTACGACTTGTGACCTTGTGGTCACACATTGGAGCAGGCTCTGCCTGAAAGATTTCACCCTGTGGAAAAGTGATCCACAGTGGAGCAGTTTGTGGAGAACAGCTGCCCATGAGATGGACTCATGTAGGATTCATGGAGAACTATCTCCCGTGGGAAGGACCCCATGTGGGAGCAGGGGAAGGACTCCTCTCCCTGAGAGGCAGGAACAATGGGTGATGATCTGAGCACAACCCCCATCCCTGTCTCCCTGCACTGCTGGGGTGGGGAGGAGGTAAAGCTGAGAAGGAGGAAGGGGTGGGGGGAAGTTTTTCTCAAGGTCTTATTTTATTTCTCATTATCCTGCTCTGATTCTGTTAGTAGTAAATTCAAGTACTATCTCTAATTCTAGTCTGTTTTGCCCATGATGGTATTTGGTGAATGATCTCTCCTAGTCCTTATCTCAAATCATGAACTCTTTGTTATAACTCTCCCCTGTCCAGCTGCAATGGGGAGTGATAGAGTGGCTTTGGTGAGTACCTGAAATCCAGCCAGGGTCAACCCACTACAATCCTAAACCCCGTTAGTGTTGACAATAAGCCCAAAAACTGCAACCAGTAACACCATTCAGCACTGGATTCTGACATTTCCTCAAGAGAAACATGAATGACAAACTTATGCCTCTCAAATTTGGAATTTACCAAACTGCCGTTCATTTTCAGCATGGGAACTTATCTAAGACCTGAAGCAGTTCCCCCAGCAATTTTGCCTGGCTGCCTACACCCTCTTCTTCTGTTAGTACATGCTTCCAGGGATACTGTAGACTGATTCCTCTGTGCTCTCCTGAGCTCAATACACTTAGTTTAAATCATTCTTCTAAAGGCCAAATTGGTCTCTCGTGTATTACATATCATATTCCATCAGCAGATTTTCAGAGTTAAGTATTCTGTGCTCAGCAAGATCGCCATCAAAGAAATAAAATCTAATAAATTTTAGCTTCTCCATTTATATTTATCTGCTAAAAAAAAAAAATTTTACAATTTTACCCCATGCATCCTTGCATCTTTCACAAGGCTATTTTTGCTTATCATAAGGCAATGACACTATCAGTGGAAACACTGCTGCTGAAGGGTATTTCAGCAACTGATACTTGAACAGAAGGTTCCAAGCCCCAAAAGGAGACGATGTTTGGCAAGTTTTAGGCAATGTGAGGACAGGCCTCAGCATCCAACCCTTTTTGTCATCTATCACTTCTGAAGTCTGCTCTACATCATTAACAGAGAGAAGAGCAATTTCTGCTAGTTTCAGGAAGAAAACCATTTGACTCCAAAAATAGCTTTAAAGATGACCTGGCAAGTGGTGTTTGGAAGGAAGAGGTGGTCTTTTGTGGTCTGAGGAATAATCACATCACTGCTATTCTTGTAGTGTGAGAAACTGCAAAGGCCACTTTTTCACAATTGACTAAGTCATGACTCATTATTCACATTGCCTTAATAAGCTTCCCCATGCTGTTGATGTCAAGTGATATATTCATTCTGCCGAGATTTTTTGCTATTCAAAGATTAAGTGAATGCAAATAAAAATGAAGAAGCTTGAAAAGAAACTTTGAGGCATGTTTGACTGTGGAATGAATATGAAATATTCACTATGCCATCACTGACTTACAAATTGCTGACCTAAACACCCAATTACTGGAAAGTAGCAAAATGGCACACTTTAACAAATTATTATTAACAACAGAAAATGGTAAAATTACAATCTTTTGTGAACAGATAGAGTACATTTCTGTAGAATGCATTAGCAACAGGCTTTAGAAACAGAGAAGGGGAGCACATGTGCAGCAGAGTTCATGCTTCAGCTCACCAGTCTAGGTAAAATGCAAAAAACCATAGAATGATAGAATAGTTTGAGTTGAATGGGACCTGTAAAGGCCATCTGGTCCAACCCCCCTGCAATAAACCCTGAGTATCTTCCTTATATCTAATCCAAATCTACCCTCTTTTAATTTGAAACCAATACTTTTGTCTTATTGTGACAGACTTTACTAAAAAGTCTGTCCCCATCTTTCTCACAAGTTCCCTTGAAGTATTGAAAAGCCACCCTAAGGTGTTCCTGGAGCCTTCTTCTCTCCAGGCTGAACCCCAACTCTCTCAGCCTTTCCTCATAGCAGAGGGGTTCCATTCTTCTGATCATCTTCTTGGACCTTCACTGGACCTGTCCTTCTTGTGCTGGGAACCCCAGAGCTGGATGCAACACTCCCGGTGGGGTCTCACCAGACTGGAGAAGGGGCAGAATCCCCTCCCTTTACTGGCTGGCCACGCTGCTTTTGATGCAGCCCAGGCTACAATTGGCTTTCTGGGCTGGGAGGGCACTTTGCCTGCTCATGTCCAGCCTCTCATGCACCCCAAGTCCTTCTTGGCAGGGCTGCTCTGGATCTGTTCATCCCCCAGCCTGCGTTGATACAGGGGGTTTCCCCAACCCAGCTGAAGCCCCTTGCACTTGGCCTTGTTGAACCTCACGAAGTTCCCATGGGTCCACTGCTTGAGCTTGTCCAGGTCCCTCTGGATGTCATCCTGTCCCTCAGGCTTGTCAACTGCACCACTCGGCTTGGTGTCACCTGCAAATTTGCTGAGGGTGCCCTCGATACTCAGTTTCAGACAAGATACCATTGCTCTTAGGAACTGTTTTGCCTCTCTACATTGGTTTTCCTTCTGTGCACAATGGTCATAATCTCTCTTGCTCCCAAGGATATTTTTTTAAAATTGGCTTAGTTCCTACACTGAAGCCTTCCTTTCCTCTCATGAAAAATTAGACAATTTATATCTGCACACAGTTGATAAGTTGTCTACAATTCCTATTAAGCTGTTCCTATTGAGCTATTAAACTAAGCTGCATTGTCACATTACCAAAGGAGCTACAAGAAAAACTCTCCAGGAACAGTTTCATTATTACGATGTTTTCAAAAAAAATTTTTTTTTTAAAAAAAAAGAAAAAAAAATAGCTCTCCTGCTGAAACCAAAAGCCTACTACAAAATAGAAAATAAGTGATACAAATATTCCCATCTGGAGAGGAGTAAACCCTTCCCTAAATTAAAGCCCAACACCAATCCCTACACCAACCTGAAACTGAGCTATATATTTTTAAGAAATAAAATACAGGCTTTAAAACTACCTGTCAAGATTTCATTATTTTTCTGGCACCAGAAAAAAAATCAAGGGTATATAATACTCTCAAATAGACTTAGCTGTCTACAAGCAGAAGATTTTTTTTAAAATAGCTACATTTGTCTTCAAAGGAATTCTATGTGCCAAAATATATTTAACAGTTCACTAGAAACATTATGCAGAGAAATGAGGCTTTTCTTTTTGTTTGTTTTGAACCACTGTCACAGAACCCCTCTCAGTATAAGACAACCTGATTTTTAATCATGGGTCAGTCTACACAACACCAGGCTCTTTGCAACAGACAGTAGGGGAAAAAGAATTTTTTGTGAAGGAATTAGCAGGGTTCATAGAAAGAGCTTTAAACAAGATTTGAAGAGGAAGAGGGATAAAACCATGCTCACTAGAGATAAACCTGGGGGTGGCACACCAATATTTGAAGGACAGTGTGCTAGAGAGATCCTTCAGCCTGCTGTCTCAGTGGAGGTAGGGGATGGAAATCCATGTGGCAGCAGATGGAATGGTTATGGATGTATTAGAAACCATGGAACCACCTGAGAAATCACATAGGAATTAGGCTTACCCATAATGAGATGGGTAGGGATATTCAGGAAAGTTAAGTGGCTGAAGGCAAGGCACACCAGATCAGAGAGACAGAACAGAAAATGAAGGAGCTTTTGTCAGAACGAGAGTTTTCAACTGGGGCAAGGTGTGTGAGAGACACCAGAAGGCAGAGACAATACAGCAGAAGAAAGTGCATAATTGAAGTCGACTTTTGGACTGATACACAAAAGCCTCATTAGAAGCACAATTTAGAAAACTGTATAACATTACAGAATAAAATGTTAGAACTTGAATAAAAAACACAGGTTTTTTAAAAGTTGCTAATGCTAAGAGGGAATAAATATAAAAAATAAAAATAGGTAGGATAGGTATTTTACAAATGTGAATCTCTTAGATCTCATGTAGCTCTTAGAGCTGCATGCAAAAGTTTTCCTGCAGACATATACATATTGAAAGGGCCATACCTATATATGCAAAGCATGCAATTTTTCTGTTTTCACTTCAGCCATTCTCTGCATGCAGCTCTCTGCATAGATGTTATTATTTAAGGGGATCCTGAAAACACAAGATGACAGAACTGGCCATTCAGATGATGAGTGTCATATGATGAATATGTAATTTAAAAAAACTCAGCATTGTGGCTTAAATTAATCTATTTTCTATCGCTTGAAATTTACATAGATAGCTCACCTTCAGGCTCAACCTTAGATTTGAAGACACAAGCGAACTGCAACAGATCTATTTCAAAGCTATGGGGAAATTAGTATTATTACTGTATAATGTATTATTTAATAGCTGTCCAATAATAATCCAATAACATTCTCAAGATTGGTGCAGCTATTTTCATATTTATGAAATTCACCTGGAAGAACAGTTTCTGAATTATTCTGAATTCATGAAAGAGGATTCACAGTCTCACAAATGGATTCTCATTGACCTTTGTATTGCAGGTACAAAGCAAGATAAAGGTGTTAGTCCCAAATGAGCATCAGTGTCACATTCTGAGCAAAGTAAATGATATTAGTTGGCTCTAATTATTTCATTTTTATTCATAAGCTGTGTATTCTCACATCTTGTAAAACAGCTTATTTCTCCTCTACTGAATAAGATAGTTCTGGAGGAACTAAGACTAAGGTGACCTTCCCTGTTCCTTCTATATTTGTAGCAGCCTGGAAGGTGAGGGTTTGAAAAGCAAGGTACAATTACCTGTTCAAACTTCTGTTTTTTTTTTTTTTATATTACCTTCTTTATGGGGAATAAGGTGTATCAACTTTTTTTTTGTTTGTTTTTCTTTCCTCCCAACTTTGTGGCAATGTTCCGTCCCAGGAGAAATAAGAGTTTTCTAGCCTGTTTGGATTAGCATTGCAAAAAGACTTACACTTCTTTAAATGAACAATTTAACTTCAACCAACAATTTCTGGACTGAATTAATGGCCGTTGCAATACAGAGCACCCCAAATATTTTCTTGTGCCAAACAGCTGCTTTAAGACTGGGGTTGATGAAAAAAAATTCCATCAATACTGTAATTAGGTTAAAATATTATTAGCATAATATATTTGAAAAAATTATAAACAATTTAGCACTAAAAAATATTATTTTCTTTTCCTTCTAACATATTGATCCCTTCTATGCACATAGGCAAGGATCTTAATACTTCATTACATTGTGCTCTATTCTTTGTCACTTATCTATTGGCTTGAACCAAGTGTATTGTACATTCCAGAGTACAGGATTTGGTTGACATTGACCAAAGCTTCTCCTTAAAGTGAAGCTCTAATTTTTTTTCAAAACTTATGACACAGTGCTTTGTCTATTGATAATCTAAAAGTGAAACCAGCAAACAATACAATTCATAGCCTTGTAATTATCTGCCATGATCTTATTAGGTTGCCCTATGGTAAGTGGCATATCTGATCTTAAAGAAATCAGAAAAAGTAATTAATCTCTTAATTTCATTCAGAGATCACGTGTCTATCCAGTATAAAGACATAATTATACTCTAGAGAGTGAGAGAAATAAAATGAACATGGCCTGTGAAATGATTAATTTTGTATCCTGGAGTCAATTACACATAGAGTAACTTCAATTCTCTGAAATTACATTTAATGCCATAATGCACTCTTAACAAAGGAGCTGGTGGGAGTACTAAAACAGTACTGCATATGAAAAATTGGTAAAATGTGTACTTCACCATTGAAGAGCTTCAACAAAACATTGAATATCCTTTGAATTTATAATTAATAGCAGTGCTTAGTGGATGATGTTCCATTACTAATCTCAAAGTACAAAATAAGGGTAAAAGATTCAAGGTCAAATGTGGCAAATACATAACAGTAGTGAGAAACATGGGTTCCTAGACTCTCTAGTTAATACTCAGAGAACCGAATCATGGGAGTCCCATTGCAAAGTAAAAGAATTTGGTACAACTTCTGATTTGTGGCTGCTTACCAAGAACAGATCAAGTAGGTTGAGACATGCATAATATCTTCTTCTCTACCCACATGTACCCTCAAAAATGTGGTTCTGGAAGGGTAGGTATCAAGTCTGACGATGTTAGACAAATACAGAAGTGCTGTTGTGGAAGTGTAAATGCCAATAGTGAACATACTCTATCTAAACACTCACTAGATGTCTCCAGAAGTCTGAGAATACTGACCGTGCTGAAGTGCCCTATAATTAATATAATTAATGATCAGCCCTTCCTCCCTCTATAAAACTGTCTCCTGAGGTCTTATTTAACATAACTCATTGAATGAACACACAGAGAAATAATCTACTTGAGACAGCTAGGTGAGAGAACTGAAGTGGGGGAGAATGAATGTATCAGAACAATAATAAGAAAAGATAGTATTAACTAGATTGTTGCAATGTAGTTTCTCAGTGTGCTTAATTGTGAGCCTCTAATGCTTGATCTAGGGCAGCTAGAATGGGTTGAAGAACAGATAAATAACAAGACAGTTTTGACTGCACTCACTTAGACACATGTACTTGGGTTGGCAGTTAAGGGTGCCTTCACCCCGGCATGAAAAATAGTAAAGCTGGTAGGAAAAATGATCATTTGGGGAATGCTTGATAGATCATATTAAGCCTTTCCCAGAAATTGCCCACTTCATGAAAATCAACACTTGATAGAAGAAATTTCTTCAGTTTTGCTGATTTTACTTAGCTCTTGATAAGCAGGGAATTTGTGTGCCACTATTGAGCCCACAAGTGGAATTTACTTGTCAATGTTCATGATGCTCATGGCTAAGTTTTGCTGACCACCAGACTTTGAACACAATTTTATATCAGCTGCCACGGAGGCTTATCTTAGTTTAAAAGACAGGTATCTATCAAAGGGAGGCAGAAGCCCCCTCTGGAATGGGAAATACAACCCCCCTCCCCTGAAGAATTATTATAAATTTGAAATTGAGGGGCTTTCAGGCACAGATGTAAGAGACAGGAATAACAGTTCTTTTACTAATATAAATGTATAAAGCAATAATACAGAAAACACTGGTTTAAACTGACAGAGTCGGGGTACAACCTGGCACCCTGCCAGGCAGGGTGGTGGTAGCAGTCCAATTCAATGGTGGTTACAGTCTTTCTGGAGTGGCAGTTGTGGCTCTGTCAAAGCAGTGATCCTGTAGAAGGGTGCAGTTATCTTCTGGGAACCCAGTAGAGAAGAATGCTGCTAGCACCGCTGGGACTTCAGTGGAAAAGAGAGCTGCTCTGCTGGGAAGAATCAGTGGAAGTGACTCCACTGTTTGGTCCAAAAACCCAGATTTATCCAGGTGGGAAAGCTTGGCTCCTTCCCCCTGGGAGGAGCATCTCACAATGGGATGGTGAGTTCCTGAGGCGGAGCACTGATGGGGCTATTAACAGAAGATAATTTATCCAGGTGGGAAAGCTTGGCTCCTTCCCCCTGGGCGGAGCATCTTACAATGGGATCATGAGGCAGGGCACTGATGGGACTATTAACAGGAGATAGTCCAGGAGCAAGTTATCTATGAGTCGTGGACAAATTGTTAATGGGCCCCTTAACAAAAGATAATCGGGAGGGAGGAGGCAGCAAACACCACCACACCTGGTCTCAGCAGCTCATGATGATGGGAATAGAATATACTGCAACCCAGGACAAGGCTGATATAACATGAAGTGATAATGTTTAGAAAAGACAGCTGAAAATTACTGCCAGTATCTGAACTTTGTGAAACGACACTGTAAGAATTTGCTGTACATTGAAGAGTGCCCATAGGAATAGAACTATGTACTAATCAGTGGTCTTTATTGGGCAGGTCACAGCTATTGCTATGATATGTAACTGGAAGGCCAAATTAATTCAGTGAGCTACAGAGTTTCATAGTACTTTCAAGCAAAGGAAAGAAAAAACCAAGAGATTTCACCATGGCAGAGCTTTTGTGGAAAAAAAAAAAATCATAAAGTATAAACAAAAGAGAGATGAATGTATTATAAATGCAGAATTCGTCATCCTTAATTAGATGACTTTTTTTCAAGCTCACTCCATATGGCCACCTTTTAATTGATACACAATTGATATTACAATTGATACAGTGAGGTAGTTATGTTATTAATAGCTTTAACATTTTAGCAGACACAATGCATACCCATCACTGGAAAATCATGCAAGGTTTTTCTTCACTGTAGAAGGTCCAGTGCATGATGCATACCTGTTTTATGGTTGCTATATCTTTTATAACTCATGTGTGCAGGCTTGTACACTGATTTGTTGGCTATATCTAATTTTGCAGTTTTGCATTTCTTTTTTCAGTACTGAACACTTACATTAGTGGCCTTTATAAAAACTGAGGATCGGATACCAGTATATGTACAGTAGGCAATGAATATTTAAGCTTCTATAAATTATCCCATTGTTTAAATTGCTCTTGTTGAAAAAGAAAACACATGAAATGCAACCTCCCTTTGAACTAAAAGGTGTTTTTTTCAAGACACCCCAAAATACCCAATATTCATATCCAGTTCTGCTGCCTTATCTCCTGGTTTGGTGTGATTTATGGCAAGCACACTCCTACACTAGAAATGATTCATCCCTTGCTACATGCTACTAATCAGTGAGATTCTGCTGATTCCATATTGCGCCTGAATGCACTTTTGTCAAATATCAACTCTAGATCTATTACACCTTTTTCTTAGGCAGCTAATGGAGTTTATGAGGGAACGTTTGCGGAAAGTTCCAGGAAAGTTCCACCACCATACTAGAAAGCTAGCATTCAAATAGGCAGGAATGCCACTGACTGAAAAACACTATATGAAAATAATAAGTCAATTGGCATCAACCCTTACGTAAATGGAGAAGAGACATGAAGGGCATAGAGGAACTGTTTGACTGATGACCCAGGCATTGAGTGGGAAAAATAATAGTGAAGAGTTTAATTACAAGTTTTCAGGAACTTTGCTCATGTAAGACTTGGTTTTATTGTCTCTTTAGAAGTGATTGCAAATATTCAAGTTATATTGCAAAATTATTTTTTTCTTTGCCTAAATACCAGTAAAATACCTAAAAAGAGCTTTTTTGCCTTAATTATTTATCTGCTTCAGTATTAACATTGGAGCCATACAAACGATCATGTTATGTAACCAGAAAGTGTTTTGGATTTGTGATTGTTTATAACAAAGGGATGTTTTAGTTATTGCTGAGCAGTGTTCACACAGCATCAAAATCTTTTCTCCTTCTCACACTGCTGACCCCAACTGAACATAAAGCCAGGAAAGAAGGAGAAAGGGGAGCTGTTTGGAGTCATTAAATTTGTCTTCCCAAGTACCCATAATTTATGATGAAATCCTGTTTGCCTGGAAATGACAAAAATCAACCTGCTGATAAGAAATAGTAAATTAATAACTTATTTTACTTTTGCTTTACCTATTAAACTGCCTTTGTGTCAACCCATGTGTTGTCACACTTTTACCTTTCTGATTCTCTCCCCATCCCAGCTGGGGAAAATGGGTGAGAAGCCATGTGGTGCTTAGCTACTGACCAGGGTTCACCCACAAGAAATAACCTCCGTATATTATTCCTTTCCAGAAGGGTGAGTATTTTAGCTCATTGCTGAGTAACAAAAATTAAATTTGTCAAAATTCTCAAGTTGATGATTAGTGACTTACTTGATATGAGACCATCATCACACAGTTGTAGGCAAGATACTTGTCATTGTCTGTGTCTTTTTAAAATGTTTAATTAATTTTTAGTATCTGGTGATAAACTTTGGTGTTTTGGTGTTTTACAAATGAAATGAAAGTACATTAGTAAATTTCATTTAACAACACAACTCTTCTGATGAGACACAATTAACCAATTATTGTTTAAAAATGGACTGGTGCTGTTCTTTTAAAAGAACACCTCTAGTTTACTGAAGAGCTAAAATTTATAAAATTAATTTCAAGTTGTTAAAATATGTGCAAACAAATCAGAATTTGTAAACTTTCCATCCTGTCTTCCAATTTAATGGCTATCATTAGTGTTAAAATCATATTTTACAGGACAAAGAAGATCCCTTCAGTCTTTTCACTGGATTAAAAAAGCAAACTGATGCTTCAAATAATTTTTTTTTTGATATGTCACAATTTCTTACATTTTTAGTAAGTGTTTTTGAATGATTTCCTATTGTAAATCAACAGTTCTCACTATGCTAGGGAGACTATTTCTGCTTGCTTTTCGTCAAAGCCTTTGATAAATTCCACAGAAATGCTGTTCCTGCTGGCAGAGACAGTAACAGATAAAAGACTGCCCACATTGCCTGTAAATCAGTGAATAGGCTGATTTCCTCACTACCCTAATTAGTTTTGCGTAATTTGGCATATTGCTTCCTGAAATAATGATTTAATCTAATTAAGATTTTTTTTTCCAAGATATCGTTTAAATGAATTAATTAAGGACTTTATCTCCAAAGCCCAGAAATTATTATCACTGAGAATAATGCTGGCACGTTATTTGAGAGTATAATTTTATTTTCCCTGTAAACTGACTCTGCTTCTAACCTATGCATAGCTAAGTGATTAGATGAAAAATATCCCCTGATTTCCCACCTTAGCGGTAATCCCTCCTAGGCAGGTTTGCAGTCCAACAACTTGTGGAAATGGGAAATAATCTTCCCTGTCCTATTAGGATATGTATGTACACTAATGATATCTATGTGAAAATGAGAGAATAAATGATTATTTGATATTACTGACAAAATCATCACGGTAGGGGAAAAAAGTGTAATAAATTACTACTTCTAATCTACAATGATGTGTCGTTAACTGGGCTAGATTGTGCATTTTTGTTGTTGTTTTTTAATTTCTTTTTTTTTCCAGTAGACCCATTATGTGGCTTGCAATGACAATATAATATTTCATAACTTGGATGTATCATCTGTCAATCATAAATCTTTTCTGCTTATTAAAGGGAAACTCACTGGCAGAATGAAGAATGATACCTTGCTGGACTCACTGGACAATATGCATTCAGTAACTGCTACCTGTTGTTCAAAAAACCTTCACTGATATGTCGAGGGCAGATTCACCTGACTGCATGAAGAACCAGAGAAGAGTTAATGGTTTTAAAAAATTATTACATGAGGTGTAATGTCTCTCTCACTTAGATATTTGGTCTCAGGTGAAAGTTGAATGTACCTGCCTGTATACAAAGACTGTATTCCAGATCCAAAACTCAGCAGATTTAATGGAGAAAAAATTACTTTTGACAAACTTTGAATTATGATAAGGAATTGAAGAAGAATTCTGTTTAGAAGTTCAGACTGTTTGCTATTTAGCCAGGGAACTGAAGAGGTTAATTCTCTTGAGCAAAATGCCTACTTCAGCAAATTAAGGAAGACAGACTCTATTTCAACAAGAGAGTTTTGGGTTTAATTGATTATTGCAGGATCCTTGAATTAAAGACATAGGAAAAGTAGAAATGTTATTGGTGCTACTGATTGTAGATTCCATCTATAAAGGAGAAAGAGGTCTTATATGAGTAATTTCAGGAGGTGCAGAGATTGTGTTGCCAGAGGAGACTTAAGATGAGTTTCAGAAAGTGCAGGAAAACAGAACAATTGTGGTATCCATAAACTCTGAGTTTCAGTACCTACATTGGTGACACTGAAGTGTTCGTAACAGAACAAATGACTGATAACAGTGAACGTCCCTGAAGACGCAGATGAAAATCAGGGCACCGTTTTCATTAGGGATTATCCTGTTAGCTTTGACCAGAACTGCCAGAAGGCCCAATTACAGACTTACAGTCAGCAATACTGTTCCATTTTACAATGTCATGTTCAATTGCAGTAAATACTAAGTCTAATAATGTTAAATCTATGAGAATTTATTAACCTAAATGGTGAAATTATCTCTTTGTTAGACAATAAGTTTGTCTGTATTGTGACTATGCTGAAATGCAGATTGGGATTAATCTTTGAAATTACTGCATAATTCTTTCTTCAAAGCATAGTGCTAGTTGTATTTTTCAGTAATTTTCAGTCATTACTCTGAAAGGTATGATTTGCATTTAGCTGTCTTCTGAGTATATTTATAAATATTCACTATAAGCTTATTTTTAGAAAGGATATTTTTACAGATGAAGTCTCTGAGCCAATGATTAAACTTAAAAAGCATATAAAGATTAGTAAATAGGAAAATAATTAATTTTATTAACATAACTATATAACTATTGAAGGATTTTTAGATTCTACCCTGACAGTAGGATATATTTCCCTCATAGACAAAATTAATTAGTACATTTTTGTTGGAACTAATTTACACCAACAAATGACAAACTGGTTTCTGGAAAATTGCTGACACCAAAAGCATCTAGTTAAGTACAGTGGAGCAACACTGACTCAGAATCTGGAGCTGCTACATTAGTGTAATAAACATAGAATGACAGGAGAGTAAAACCAGAGAAAAGATACTTTAATCAAGCAGAAAATTGAAAAACACTCTTAACACACTGAATCACACTGCCAGTTCATCCTTGGGTACGTGCTGTGCTGAATGTTCACTCAGAGATTTTTTTTTTAGTACTGCACTCTCTGCTAAAGATGATTTTGCTAGGGAAAGTCAAGCGCAGTCATTGCAAAAATACACCAAGTTATAAATCCCTTTGCTATGCCTACCAAATTTATATCATAAAACTCACTTTCCTGATAAATAAAAGTGATGATAATCACACATATCTCTGCTGAAAGCCATATCTAGTATCTAGCTGTGATAAAAGTGAACAACAAAAAAACCTCAAAGACCATTGACTGCCGCTGAATCTGTCTTTCCTAAGCCAAAATTTTCAGCACAAAGCACAGAAAACTTGCTGTATGAGAAGTACTAACCAGAAGGTGGAAACTTCCTGAATTTTCTTCCTCATACCTCATTGACCATAATTTCCCCGGTATGGTTATGCCTTCCCTCCACTACCCTCTCTACTGGATGCCTGAGCCTTTGCAAGTTCATGGACCATCCCCCTGCAGCATATTTCTTGTCTCTATTAAATCCATTTTCTGAAAGGTCCCTGAAGACAAATTTTATTTTCGTCTGGAGTAGGTTCAGAGATATCACAGTGAGACGAGCCCGACCGGAAGGGTGAGGCCTAGGACTGCAGCCCTGTGCCTGCACAAGCTCCATTGTTATCAGCACGAGAGAAGGTGCTTGTACATTTGAAGCCTTTTGGACCTGACTGGGAATCCAGAAAGACTTAGAGGTTTACTTCCATATACCACATGGTGGGTTTAATCACTGAAAAATAAGCTAAAACCTTTCAGCATAGTACCTAGTAGATATTTCTGTTAACAGTGAGCAGTAGCCAAATTTTCCTCAGGAAAAATCTACTGTTGAAATTTTAGTATTGGGTTTATCCTTTTATCACACAAATCTGCCCATATATTTGAATAAATTGATTTTCCTGCTCCTGGCTGCCTTTGTTAAAGATTAATGCTAGTTGCTTGTCAGTAAAAATAATTGTTTTAAATTAACTTTGGGCTTTTTTTCAAATCAGTAAATAGGGAAAATTAATCTGCAGAAAACATCCATCTGCTATAGATCGGTTGATTCTACCTCACTTTTAGTCCCTCATTTAAAGAGACCCAATCAAAGTATGCAACTAAATTTCCATGGTTACCAGACCTGCGAGACCAGGCACTCATACACTTTCATATTAACAGATATTTGAATTTCAGGGAATATAATCTGAAGATCTCCATAAGAAGCTAATTTCAGAAAGCATATTTAATGAGAAAAATGGCTAGAGCTTTTCTTGATTACGTGCTGATTTTTATAACTAAACCATGGAAACAGTTGCTTTCAATCCTGGTTTTGTTTCATATTTCCTTAACGAAAAGACATGTTATTAATTTTATATGTTTTTAAAGATACTCAGTCACTTTTTCTTGCTTTACTTTGAAATGTGTCAGTTTTTTGGTAGTTTTGTAGGGGATTTGGAAACTGCTTTGATATTTTGTAAACACTGCTAATCATATAAGTTTTTCTCACAAGTACATATTTTTTAAAAAGTGGAAATCTACATTTAGATTTTTAATCTCCATATAAACACTTAAATATTTATTCAATGACTCAGTATTCAGATCTGATTCCTGAAAAGCTTAAAGTACAGCTTATCAGTGCTTTGCCTGCTTCATCTAATTCACTCACTCATTCAGGTAAGTCCAAAGCCCTGCAAGTCCTTTTCTGAGAAGGAAAAAAAAAAGATGCCTTGATTGCTTGAAATATTAAAATTTAACCATTTGTTATATTTTATACTTTTGGGTAAATGTCTTAGATATACAAAGGCAATAATCCTCTTATTTAGCATGAGATAGTTTTATTTAATTACATCTGAGAAAAATAGTCAAGTAAAGGATGTACATAGTGAGCAATTTTCAGTCTGCTAACTTTATAACCTCTGTTTTCAGAAAGGTCTGGTTGTTTGGGGAATGGCACTTGAAATGTATAAAGCTGTTTTATTTGGTATATAGTTGGCACATTTTTAAAACATTCCAGATTGTTATTTCCTCCATTGTCACAAGTGCTCTCTTAATTTCTGGTGCCACTGAAAATTTCTCATAAGAATGAGCACAGAGATAATTAGCTGGGTTTGAGCCTGTATGCTGTATAAAATGAACCAAATTGTAGATGAAAAGAAGAAAAGACCAGGTTTTATATCATCAGTATTTTAGGAACTGAAAACAAATTCTGAGTGCATAGATACCTTGATGACTTTCACAGGTAATATTTTTCTTCTGACTGTTTTATTGTTTGAGGTATGTATTTCAAACGTTACGTTTATTTTGAACTTCATTTGAGACAAGGACTTTAAACATACTTTGAACACATGTTATCAAGAGGCAATGGACACAGACAAAAAATGTTCTGTTTGAACATCAGGAAACAGTGGCACAGGTTGCCCAGGAAGCTGGTAGAATCTCCATTCTTGGACATATTTAAAAGACATCTGGACATGGTCCTGGGCAACCTGCTTTAGGTAGCCCTGCTTGAGTGATCTCCAAAGGTCCCTTCCAACCCCAACTGCTCTGTGATTCAGTTACAGAAAGCCTTGATAAATTTTTATCAAACGTTGTCTGATTAGCTTTATGAAAAATTTTAACTGCCTCAAGTTAAGAGTCATAAATGTATTCTAATTACAAATTAGACTGAATTTTATCAATTGTTAATTTTAATAGGTGCTGCAGTGCTGTGCAGGCTGGCACACTGCCTGGGCACTAGGCAACACTTCACCTGCTCTGGGTGGAGGGGGCAGAAGCAGCCGCCGCACTGAGGGCAGGAGAAGCTCCTGCTCGTGTTCGCCTTGCCCACTGATGGCAGGGTGCCTGGAGGAGGGGGGAAAAACAGAGGGACTCTCTCGTGAAACAGAGAAGGGTTTATTCCAAAGAAAAGCCACGAGGAGAGCCGTTGGAACTTGGCGGGCACCAGGTTTTATACCCCTACATATAGGCGGTGAGAACATACAATAACCAGTAAAATATCAGATATGGGGTCTTACAAAGGCAGGGAGCAGCGACCAGGGCGAATGGGAGAAGATGTGGGGAGTAGAGGGTTAACATGAGCCAATCACCAACTGAGGAACTTAGAACTTTCCAGAGACATAACCAAATATGAACCATAACAGGGAGGGGGTAGGGAGCAGCCAATGGTCCCAGCATGCTTCACACAGCAGTTTGGGTGCTCACTGTGCCTTCAAGCCCTTGTGCTGTGGAGGCATCAAACCAATGGGCCTTTTGGTCTGCTTGGTCCAGCTGACTATGGCTCTGGCCATGGCTTCCTGCAACAAATAGGACAGTGATTTCTTGTTAAGCGATATGACTGAGAGAACAGTTCATACGATGAAAGTATCTGTAAAAATAATGGTGCTTTTTTGTACATTAATAATGAAACTATGGACATATACCACAGTATTATTAGACTAAGCTAAGAAAATTTTATTTCCCCATTACTGTCCATTAAAAATAAGACAGATCTTTCAGAACAATCTACATTCCATTTTATGTTGTGTCTCACTGCTGTTATAGTGTGTAGTTCTGTATGTTAATGATCACAGGTGAAAATCAAGGAAGAAGTATTTTGCTTGACAGCTCATATTAAAGCTTTATCAAGAACACAACTAGCTCAATGCTGCAGCACAGCAGCCAGTGAGACTCTCCTCACAGAGTTAAAAGGAACCTACTTGACCTCCTTTGATTACTGGAATTGAAGCAAACCTCATGTCCTTTTCATCTCTTAGAAACATGGGATTTTATTCAGGGAGTTTAACTTTCTAAATTGCTTTTTAAAAGAAAGAATTGTGAATTGTGCTCATAGGAATGTGAAACTGAATTAAAACATAGTGCAATAAACAAGCAAACAAACAAGCAAGCAAACAAAACACACCAAAACTACCAAAACACCAAACCTCTGAAAAACTGCAGATGTGGAAACAGAAAGGAAGAAGAGAAAAGTTGTTGAATATACACTTGATATGCTCCTGTAATGGGATAGAGCATCATGGACAAACTGAGGTGATTGAATACCCAATTTCTCTGTCAGAATACCTTTAAACTAATAAATGACAAAGACAGCAGCTGTTCCACAGTAACGTATTTTCAGCAGAAAGTCACTGGAATAACAGGATATCAAAACAAAATAAAACAAATAATCAAAAATACTTTCTTTTAGCCACCGAAAGGCAAAACCAGCAGAGAAGGAATTGAGAACTTGATCTTTTAATTTTATTGTAATTCTCTGTGTACATGGGGGAACAAGGGGTTTTATATAAAATAAATATAAATAAAATAAAACCCCTTATACCATTGCTTTGTGATTTATGGAGCATATCCTGTCCTTCCCTTTGATCTTTTGTGTACAAGGCCAATAGTGAATCAAAAGGGCGTCACAATTTTCAGAAAACTGACCAACAAAGAGAACATGATGGCCTCTCCTGAAAGAAAGACGATTCAGGCTGAAAAGTCAAGCTGATAGCTAGGTATGGGACATTCAATTGTTCAGAGGCCATGCCCAGGGCAAAAATGCTTTACAAGTTCAGAATAAAACCCCTTATACAAGTAGAGCTATTTTCCTTTGAGATTTCTTGACTGACTTCAGATAAACTTCCTAAGATCACAAGTTTGTGTGTCTGGCTTTCCCAAGTTTGGTCTAGGTAAGCAAAGAGCGATCAGATGATAATGCCACACATAATGCCTCATGTTTCCAGTTTTCCACTCACGTGCTTCAAGATGATAATTTTGGCCTTACTTTTCTGTTATGACATCCTGTCAGTTTTTACAAGTTTATTAGAGAGCATACTGTTTCTCTCATATACTCTTTTTTCAAGTACTCACAGAAAAACTTTTCTGGAATAACTCTGATTACTGAAAGATACCTCTTCCCTCTGCCCTCTACTTCAGCCAGGTCGTAACATCGTCATGGGCCCTTAAATAGCTCCTGGAGCTCTATTTACATGGAGAATTCAAAATTCTCATAGTTTTAGGGGTCATCAATATACTGATCACCTCTCTGTATCTGCACTCTGTATCTGTGTGTCAGCAGATTTCATCCTGGGATGAAATTCTGTTTACATTTTGTGTTACAAGCTTTCAGGTGTGCTATCCAAAATATGCCAAAGGGTCATAGGAAATTAAATACAATGGTAACAATATAGTTGGCACGTAATTTCTTTAGACATAATATAAAATGTTCCCAGGGGTGATCTAGGTCCTCTTTAAAAGGTGCTATTCAAGCATGTTGAAAGAAATTGGTTTCTACCTCAGACAGTTAAGAAGTAAATGGAAATAAGTAAATTTGTACCTTATAAATGTCAAGATTTTTAATGCTTTTCTAACACAAAATAAACATCATATAGAAGTAAAGCTAGATATAGCCATAGAACAACCGACGGTCACTAACCACAATTACAGCTAGGATATTTCACAGGTGCTGTGATTTTCAAGACTGATAATGACAGTTACCTTGTCAGTTATGCTGAGAAAGATTCCTAATTCATGGTTGTGAGACTTGATTTTCCCTTGAAAATTCACTCTTCTTGAATACTAATACCTGCAGTTGAAACCTTGTAATTACAATGCCCTTTCCCTATTTTATAGTTCTTTAAGTGGTTAGTCTATATAAGTAATCAATCACAACTTCAAGTCACTGTTCACATGGCCAATTAAAACATAAAGAAAGTGAAAGGAAGTGAAATTTAAATCAGTCCAATAAATATATTTTAAGTGGATTTAAATTCTGGTAAGTCTCTGAGGGTGAATTTTTATGCTTCAATTAATTCACCCACTTCCATATAATCCAGAGCCAATTTTTGCATATAAAGTGGATAACAGTTAATGGGAATGGATATGCGAGCATATGTTACCTTCCACATATAGATATCCAGTTTTCTTTACAAAATGTATGCTATGTACACACACACAAAAAAGATATATCAGTTTGTATGCATTCGTTTGCAATACTGTAATGCTTAATAACTTCAGACATGGATCTTTATGAATGTCAAATCAATAAAACTATTTACTAAAAAAGAAACTTTTAAATCTGAGAATGAGTTTAAACTGTGCAGCAAAGTGCATTGTCAGATGGACATAGTTCTGTTCACTGGAAGGGTACAAATGATGTTATGCAAAACTAAAGGGTTGTCTCCATGTGATCTGAGACACTATAAAGACTTAGACAAGCTTATAGCAAGCTTAGACAATTTTATCTGTGTTTTCGATTGAAATAGGCAACTTTCAGATTCTGTCTCACCTTAATGTAGACTATAGAATAAATCAATAGACTCATTCTTTTGAAGTACTTATGCTACTTCATCATTGAGAAAGGAAGGCTGAGCATGTCTGCTCAGAGGTTGGTGGTCATGATGCCATGATGACTTTAGAATTATGGTGGAAATGCAGGCTGATTAAGGCAAGTGACATTGTGCCACAGAACAAATATGTACTCAGTATACATGTTTTGATTTCTTTAAGTTATTAAATCAAGAAACATGCCTTTGCTCTCCATTTGTTTGTCCAACATCATGTGGCATATCATCATTTCTGCCATTCATTTATTTCCCTGTCATCACAAAAATTTTTCCTTGGATATTTTTCTTTGCAGAAATCAGTCTGTTCTACAAACATAAAGCTAAAGAATGTTCCAGGGGTTTTAAACAGACATATTTATTGCCTGATAAAAATCATTTCCAATGAGCTAGTGCAGTGCTGGCTTCATCCCTCTTGCTTCTTTCTTTGATAGGTAGCATGCTCTTTCTTAGTGTCTTTCAGCAAGATGTCTCTGTTGCTCTTCTCACTGAGAAGGGTCCTTAGTCCTCATTTAATCACTAAATTTGATGATTGTCTACAGCATGTATTCAGTCCACCTCCTGTGGGTGTTCTTTTTTCAAAGAACACTGACTAACATGTTCTTTGTGATGTACAATGTTGGTTGATTTGTTATTCTGATCACTTTTATAACTCTGGATTAATACCTTGGCCCAATGCTCACGGGAGCATCCTGACACCAGGGCATACTATATTCTGTGTATTAGCTTCTTACCTTTGTGCTTTTATTGACTAGGGAGAGATAAATGAGACTTTCTAACCGATTCCTTTACTCTGAAATACAACTGACATTTGATGCTCACTTTATAGTTTCTACTTTTTTTGTCAGATATCAGCCTTGGCCCACCTTCTTCTCACCTCTGAGTGATCCTCACCCTGGTCAACCTCTTGCCTGGTGGGTTTTAATGCTGAGGCTGAATGATCTTCACACTTCTGACACACATACTTCAGTTAGA
This sequence comes from Monarcha castaneiventris obscurior, assembly GCA_026261815.1. NCBI lineage: Eukaryota > Metazoa > Chordata > Aves > Passeriformes > Monarchidae > Monarcha > Monarcha castaneiventris. The sequence goes on from JAMPIT010000482.1 coordinate 437,975, forward strand.
CTGTACGGATATTAACAGATATTTTTACATCTTGACTCAGAATTCTTTCCTTCTATAAACTCTGTATAACCTCTCTGCGTTTGTTACAAGTTCAGATATGAGGCTGAACACTGCAGAAAACCTTCGCCATTTCAGTGTGAAATTCAGTGAAAATAGTAAGATCACTCAGGGCCAGCTCTTCTGGGATCTAATAGGATCAGAGTGTAGCTCCAGGAAAGAAGAGGCATATAGCTTTTCCTTCGGATTAAGAGAAAGAAATGCAAAGAGAAAGATCTCTTTTAAAGAATATGGGAGTCTGTTGTTTCTTGGGTTTTAGTGGTTTTTTTCTGCTTTTCTGTGCTGCAAAATGACAAAGATCCAATGCAGAGAGAGTTTTCTCAGTGGAAATACTGATGAATAAACAATGTTAGGATGTTTAAATATAATGGCAGAATCTCAATATAAGCAGAATATGAGATCCCTTGCAAAGAGCTGTTTGAGGCAAAGTGTACTGATGGCTTCCTAAATTATCATTTGGGCAATAAAAACATGTGTTTTAATTAATTGAGATTTGGAATTCCTATTAACTAAAACTGGAGTTTATAAAGAAGGAGAATAAATTGCACAAACCCATTGAATTTCAATGGGATTTATTCACTTGACCTACTTTGGAGTCAGATACTTTTTTAAATCACAAACTTTTTTCAAAAGGCATCGAACCTTGGGGTCTTTATGAAAACTTCTGTTTCTGAATATTTCAACACCACAGAACTATTGTGGGAGAGGAAGGAAGGGAGGAGGGAATAAAGAAGGAGAAAATGTTATGGGGCTAAAAGGCAAAGGAGTAAGTAAACAGGAGCACCTCTTAAACCATAGACACTTGTCCATGATAAATATTATTGTACTAAGAAATGAACAACAAACAATGATCTAGCATTAGAAATAACCCTGGTAGCATCAAATCGTATGTGTGGGAATCACAATGAGTAGTTTCTTTTTTTTTAAATACAATGGAATTAATATCAAATTGAACTTTAGCCATGAAAAAGAAGATCAAATCATACTAGAATTAACAGCCTTAAAATTTCTTGTAAAATGGGATAGAATAAAAAAATTCTATTAAGATCCGTGCATAATTTATTTTTTGAAAATTTCAATTAAAGCATAGAATCACAGAATGGTTTGGGTTGGAAGGAACTTTAAAGATCATCTGATTCCAATGGGGCAGGTCACCAGGTTACTCAGAGCCCCATCCAACCTGGCCTTGAACACTTCCAGGGATGGGGAGTCCACAGCCTCTCTGGGAAACCTGTTCTGGGTTCTCACCACCGTCACAGTAAATGTTTCTTCCTAATATCTAATATAAACCTATCTGCCTTCAGCTTAAAGCCATTATCGTTTTTCTATCACTATGCACACTTGTGAAAAGTCCCTCTCCAGACTTCTTTTAAGCCCCCTTTGGGTATGGGGAGGCTGTTCTAGGGTGTCCTCAGTTTTTTATTTGCCAGGCTACACAGCCCCAGCTGTCTCAGCCTGTCTTCATAGGAGAGGTGTTCCAACTCTGTGATCAACTTAGTGTCCCTCCTCTGGACTCGTCCCAACAGGTCCATGCTCTTGTGTTGGGGCCCCAGAGCTGGACCCAGCGCTCCAGGTCTTAACAGAGCAGAGTGGAGGGGCAGCCCTCGAGCTGCTGGCCGCTCCTCTTTCAGTGCACTGCAGGATGTGATTGGCCTGGGCTGCAGGCTCACATTGCTGGGTTATTTTGAACTTTTTGTCTACAAAAACCCCCAAGTCTTTCTTCCCATGGCTAGTCTTGATCCATTCTCCTCTCAGCCTGCAGTTGTGCTTGGGATTGTTCCTATCCAGGTGCAAGACCTTGCACTTGGTCTTGTTGAACATCATGAGGTTTGCACAGGCCTACCCCTCAGTCCTGAAGAGGTCCCTCTGGATGTCATCCCTTTCCAACAGCGTGTCAACCACACCACACAGCTTCATGTTACCAGAAGCCTTGCTGAAGTTTTCTTAATCCCAATGTCCATGTCAATATCATAAATGTTAAAAAATCCTAATACTGAATCCTGAGGAAAGCCACTCATCACTGCTTCCACTTGAGCTGAAAATCTAAAATCTGGAACCTAAAGTCTAATAATCTGAAAATCCAAAAATTAGGAATTCCTGAAATTGTTGAAGAGAATTATATAAGACACCAAATTTTTGGTGTGGGATGCAGAAGGATTTATGCACATTGTTTTCCATGTGAACTTACTTTCAATACTTCTGGTGGTTCATCATCTTAGGAAGTGCTCTACTAAAACTTCGGCTCCTTAAATCTGAAAAGAGTTTAGAAAATGTAATTTTATAAATTTGTTAGTTCACTATGAAACACCATTTGGAGGACTTAGCTGCTAGTTGAAGACATTCATTCAGCTTTCTTCCTTATGTCATGTAATTGAAAGTCAATGTTTACCCAGTCACTCAAAGATTCTGTACAGTCTTTAACACTTATGCTTTGTCTTTCTCTCTCCCAACTTTTGGCTTTGGAGGTAAAGAAAAAATAAAGTAGAAAAAGTGGTTTAACTCTTTAAATAAATCCTAGTTTGGAAATTGAAATGTAAGAGTGGAAATATTGTGGAGCATAAAGAGAACGAGTGAAGATGCGGAGGATTGTAAATACTCTCACTATAAAATTACTCTGTCTGCTTAAAGGATTTCACCTGTGTGTTTAGTTCTGGCATCTTAGTTTCCAGAGCAAAGAAAAAGGCTATGACAGAGCATCATTTGTGATAAAAGAACTACATTCATTTATTGTGAGGTACATTTGTGTTGGATGTCTAGTCTTGTATAAGCCTGTTCATTATGATAAGAAATGTCATAATTTTCTCCTTGCTGGACTCACACACACAAATACCACCACCACCATATTCCTCCATAACAAAAGAATATTTGGTAAGAAGTAGTAAGGATGACCCTAGTGTAAATGAACAAGAAAAATCTCGAAATTTTCTTTCTGATGCATCTTGGATAAGACATGCGGGAGAAAGGGAAGTATGGTGTATGGCAAAAAAGCACTACGTATTATCAAGGCTGAATTTTTATAGATGAGTAGGAACCACAAAAACAACTTCATTCCTCATAAGATTCACAGAAATCTGTTTCAGAAATTGCCCATTGTCTCAAAAGCCTCACAAGAAATAGCCAAAAGGTCATTTTAAAAAGCATTTGAGATTGTTTTGGAAGTCTTCCAGTACTTGGGTGTGCTGAAACTCAGCCTTTTATTGTCCCAGCAGCCAGACAGTGCTGCAACACAGATGTCATGGCAAAGAGAGAAGCATATGAATGTAAGGAAACTGGCTCAGATTCTGCATAGGCAAAGAGGAAAGGAACAGTAGACCGAAAATGTTCAGGTTAACAATGCCTTTGTGAGGTGTTAACAAAGTGGAGGAGAGAACAGCTTGCTGAGACATTTATATCTTTAGGAGAACTTACTTGAACCTGGAACATAAAGCAGAAGGACTACATCTATGAACTTACTAGAGAGAAGAAAGGATACATGACAACATAGTTGAGAGATAAGGCAAAAAATGGTACAAAATGAAAGGATACAATTACAGTATACAATTGCATGATCCTTTGGCATCAAAGACTGCAGCTTTCATTGGTCCCAAATGCACACACTTCAGCTCCTATCTGCTGTAAAGTTGTATGTGAAAGCAGAAGGTGTCATAGATCTTAATCAGTATTAGCAGCAGTGTGACAGGCTATTTTTTTGCTTGACACTTCCACTAATTCCTAGACTTGATAATAGCTTTCTTCCTGTATGACACATAATAAGTTTTAAATGATTGACACTAAATTTTATACTGTTAGTGGACTCAATTTTAATCAAATGCTATAGAAATGCTTTTGTTGTGTTTCCAATATGTTGTTGCAGTTACATACAAAGCTGCTAATTTATAATTTACTTCATATGCCAATTAACAAATTAGTATACAATATCTTTATAGAAAATGTATAAATACATGTAAGCTTTGAAACAGTGCTTCTTACAAATGTTAGATCAGGTATTTAAGGATACAAAAGCAGAAAAAGAATCCCTTCTTTGGTGGGAAATGGTCTACAGGTGAAAAAGTGATTTGCTTCAGAGAGTAAAATAATGGCTATTTAAATGTCTTCTGAATTCACTGGGCCAGATTTTTCATTATGGTTAAGTGACTTTAGTTCTGGGTTAGTCAGCAACAGAAGTCAGTTGCTTTCTTATTTATTTTGTTTGGAATCAGCTGGGATATGGACCAACCTTTCATTGAGCTGTTCCAGCACTGGATATCAGCAGGACAATTCCCATGTGGCTTGTTTTGGCTACATGTACTGGACAGATCTGGCAGAGATCACCACAAATTATTTTCTTAGGTTATCTTCATGCATCAGTTATGTATTCATATCTTCATGTATCAGTTCCTTACAAGAATGCTGTGGGCAAGGTAATTATGATTGCCTTCATGAGTAGCTTCTTTCTTTTTCTTCTATTTGATATAGATCTGTGACCTGGGGATTCAAAAATCTTCACTGATTCCTTCTATTTAGTTTGTCTGCCTTTGCTCTCCAACAGCTGGGTTAACAAGACAGGGAGCAGCAGAAAAGGTTGAGACTTTGTTTCCTTCCTGCTCATTGAAATTACTGGTGAATTTGGGACAAGTACTCTGCCTGGTGCAAAATCATCTAAACAGGTGGGAGCTAGTCCCACAGCCTTTGTCTACGCTATGGAAGGCTCTGTTTTACCAAAAGTGGTGAAACTTGCAGGAGTATAACATTTTTTGAGAGCTCTGTTCCTTTGTTGAGTGAAATGAAGACTGGCAAATTTTTTTTAAGAAATTAAGAGGAATATACAGATGAAAAGACAGAACTTGGTTACTTAAACTTCTCATCCCTGAGAAAATGATCTGAAAAACAATTACCCACCACTTATTTTCACTGTGGTTTAGGGATTACAAATAACAAATACCTCTATCTCTCAATTATTTTCTGTTTCAAGCCTTTTTAGAAATTTTCTGAAGTTCTCACATGAAAATAGACCTTTACATAATATGAAAAATCAGTCAGGATTTTGTGTGTCTGATTAAGTTTTCAGGGGCAACTTTGACTTACTCTACTTACTCTTACTCTACTGTGTTTGGTAGAATACTTTGGCAGTACCAGCTAGAAATACTGAGGATACTCCAGTGAAAGTGATATTCAAATAAATGGCAAATGGGAATCTAAAATTATATGGCATTATATTACATTGGTTTGAAATCTAAATTCCATGATTAATCTATCTACATTCTAAAAACTTTCACTGTGGTAGTTATAGCCTTATAGCTATTCAGAGGGATACAAGTTCACTTAAATCTTGCTATAATGGTAAAATAATATCTCTAAAAGGAGCATATATAATTTCTGTATTTTTGTATCAGAGTAAATTTGCATCCTAACATGTAAATTCTCAGCAGAGAACTCACAGACCCTTGAAACTTACTGTAGAATTTGTGAAAGGAGTATTTCAAAAGATTTTCTGACTAAGGCAAGGGAAAAAGCAGTTAACTACTAGTCTGAGATAGTGTACACTGTGTACAAAAGTCTCAGCATTTGAGAATAATAAGGCCAGATAGAAGCATCTCTCATTCCTTATATATGACTTAAAGATTCTCCTTCTTTGAAGACAGACATATTGTCCCATCTCCCACCATCTTAAAGGATTTACTGCAAACTGTGAATTTCTGACATGTGAGGAGTAAATTTTGCCAGAAAAGAAAAATAACTCAAAATATTCACCTCTGGCCATTGAATTTGGAATTTCTTGACTGAGGAGTGTCTGATAAACATCTGACTTTACAACAGGAATACTTTTTTCAACTACAACTGTAATGCTTTTTCAGTAGTTTAATGTAGCTTAATTTCTAAGGTTGGAATTTTTACACAAAATTAAAAAGTACATGTATGTGGCATCATAATGATTCCTTACACAATCCAAATCCAAAATCTTGCTCCTGAATCTTGCCTCTTATCCTGTGTATGGCAAAGAGATAAGGTTGTCTTCCATATCTACAGGTAAGAATTGATTCAAAAGGTTCTCCACTCCTATGTGATGTCCTTTATAAAAATAAGACATTTTGGACCTCATTTCCATAAAATTATTGTTCTGTACTTTCATTCAATTTTCTAATTGGATTCAATTTTTCTAATGGGTTCAATTTTTTTAATGGGACTACTCTAAACTGTGTGATGCATGAGAATCTTGAGTCTTCTAAGAGTAGGCATCGGAGAAGTAACTCTAGACTCATAGAAACTGCAATAAATCTCTTCTGTTCAGTCCTTCAATATATAAGAATTTGCCAATATGTGGAATAGTTTTCCTAAAGGTCTAGAAGAAAGCTCATCTGTACCTAAAGGTGCAGTGGTTCAAAAACATATTTGAATTAATTTTCTTTGGATGAAAATTTTTTAAGTAGGTTTAATACCATACCTATGATTTCTAATTTTACGTATTAAAAATTATAAAACTACAATTGTTTTCTCAAAGTTTTCTGTCTCAGTAAATATAATAATATTCTCTTCCTAGCTATGGACAGTCACTTCTCCACACAGTGTATTTGAAAGTTGGTGAAAACAACAATGTTTAAAACAAAGGTTGCAATATAAGGTTGTTGAGTTTTTTCTTTTGTTTCTGAAGTGATTCATTAGCCAATCCTTTGTCAATAATATTTTCCTTTAAAAAGACATTTCTGTAGACTTTTTGAAATAGAACTGAAAGACAAACATAAGATGTTTGTTCATTTTATTGAAATAAAATATTTTCTGGAGTGAAAGTATCTGAGCAACAACTCTGAAAGTTAATTAAACAATTCTGTGGTAAAACATTTGGAGAATCTTAAAAAAATCCCTCTGGCGTTTAGAAGAGCAGAGGGAATTTGTGTATTGTTGTTAAACTTTCAAAGTAGTGTATTAGAACATTTAAAAGTCTTCTGACATTTGAAACTTTTAAGACCTACCCACCAGGGTTACTTGCTGTGGTAAGGAATACATTAGACAAAATAATCCTTAAAATAAATTATGATAGTCAGTTGAATTTGATTATACTGACTGAATTAAAATAATTAATTCAAAGAAAATATTCACTCCAGAATGCCAAGAGAAAACAGAATCACTATATTTCATACAACAAAACTGAGTTTGCATAAATATAGCTGAACACTGCATAAGTGTATATGAGGGACAGTGCAGGGAGAAAAAAAAATGTGATTTAAAATGCATTTTAAAATGACTGCTTAGTTGATGGATCAAAGAATTTTAGGCCATCTGAGTGGCTGTGGGCTTATTAGATTATCCAGATACTGAAATACTAAACATAAGGACAAACCAGCTGCATATCTATCTAGATTCCAACATAAATATTAGCAACAAAGTATGGTCCTGATCATTTTTAGTCACTTTGCCCTGACTTAAACCCCAAGTAAGCCATTTCCCTTCTGCCCATCCCCCTACAGTGAGAGAGTGACAAAGGCAGAGACTATGGGTTAATAACAAAAGTATACAAAAAGAGAAGATGCTTTACACACAAAAGGTGTTCACCACCTTGACTCAGTTCCACGTGGCTGCTGAAACATAAACAAGACAGTAGATGCTCCTGCAACTCAGCAGGGATAAGTGTTCATTCCTGAGACAACTGCAGAGAGACAAGGACCTCTGCTTTGTGCCAGGGAAGAAGAGAGGAATGAACTCTGCTTTATGTCAGAGAAAATACTCTGTTCAATAAAATTTGCCCTCTATTACTCATCCATATATATAACTTTCAATACTTCCAAACTAAGTTTTTTTTTGACAGATAACCTGTACGTTAGTCACATGAAAACATGGCACTTAAAAGAATTATTCATTTTGCAAATATGAAGTTTAATAAAATCCAGGTACAACTGTGACTTTTTGTACTTTGCAAGCTCATACAGTAACGCCTTCTCAGAAGCTTAGGGGGAAAAAAAAGCTGAGAAATTTTAATATTGCAATGTCATTTTATGAGATTAATATCCCATTAATTTTGGAGAACTTTCTGCTTCTGAAACTCACAGAGGTTTCAAACGTGACTATATGCTATTGCTAAAAGTGTCTTGAAGAATGGGGGAACATGGTAAGTTAGGAAGCATGGATAAAAAGGGTATGTGTGTTCTTGAACCAGAAGAAAGATTTTGGTCAAGCAACTTAGAGTTACATCTAAAGTAAACACTAGGATTAATTAATAGTTATGTGGTCTTATGATATTTGTGGAGACAAAATTTCTAGCCACATACAGTTCCAAAGACAGCTGACCTTTAAATATTAATTCGCTGGCTACTTTCCTTAGATTTTTTCTATAGTCACTTTTATTTTGAAAGCAACTCAAAGGGTTATTCCTGTTTTGTCATTATAAAATAATGAATACTGTGGTCCATGGGTGGGGAAAAAAACAACTAAGATTTGGTAAAGGTGGATACCAAAAACTTTAAAAACAAAAATTTTCTCTGTAATATATAATTGCAGGGGAAAAGGTTATGGTAGCAGGCTGGAAGCAAAGTTAAGATAGCAGGCTATGTAAAGATCCTGTTCTGAGGATGGTAACTTGAGTGTTTGACCCTGCAGAGCTGGTAAAAATTTCCACATTCTTCAGAGAGCAAGAGAATCTGTTTGTACTCAGATTCCTCTTACTTGAAAATCCTCATGAGGAAAAAAAATCTTTCAGACGGTTCTTCCCTTACATGACCAGTTACACAGTTGGGTTGAGCCTTAGCAGCTTGTTTGGTCATACTAGAGGACATTCATCATTATCAGGTCAAATGCGGCTTCATGAGCAGTATCATAGGTAGGGTGATGTGGCCTGAATGGTAATGTTGTCTGACAACACATTATAATTTGAACTTTATTAAGGCAGTGAGAAGATGAGCAACAATGCACCCACACAGTGACTCACCAGACCCCTGACAGCAATTGTGGGATTGTAAGTGATGCTGTAGCTCTGGTGGACTGCCAGGGACACTTAATGTTGGGGTCATCTTATGCATCTTGATGTTAGGCAGGGTGTCATGGAGCAGGGTGTCAATGTGTTAAACATATGAATATAATTTTAGGTGTTGGTCTACTGCTACCACACCAGAGGTGCACAACTCCCTAAGACCAATTTCTAGCTGTCAGTCCCCTGTAGATATTCTTCATTGTAGAGGCCCAGAGAAGCTGACTTTAATTGTGGGATGGATGGTGTATTTTCTCCCCAACCAATAAACTTTAGCTGCTCAGCATGTATTTTCTTTAGTAACAAAGAGACAGACCTGGAAGTCTTAAAGAAAAAGAAAGATTTGCAATTTTTTGAAGGCTTTCAAGTTGTTACATAAAGTGCCTGGTAGGTTAATGGCTTTCATGATTCATATGCTGAGAGTAATACACTTCTTGCTCAGCTGCTGTGCTATCGGTTAGTTTGACCCAATTGTACTGCCAAGTTCTCCTACTGTTCAGAACTTGCACCTTGTCTCTTCCTTACAGACTGAGTCTCGTCCAAAGTCTCCCAAAAACGTAGGCAGTTTTCAGATAGTGACCCTTTACTGGTGTCTCTGTCCGTTCATAACTCTGAACATCAAAAAGCAAAGAAGTACTTGTAATCCCAAAATATGGTCTACATTAGCCATGTCTTGAAAAATTGAAGGTAACTCAGTATGGGTTCAAGTGCAGTGCTTGAATGACTTTAATAATCTTGGCTACTGAGGTGACTGTAAAATTAACAGACTTAACACTGGAACTCTGTCTATTGCAACCTCATTTACAGGAAAAGAAAGGAAAAGGCAAACTTCTGATCATTTAAATCATAGTGTGATGGCAAAGGTTATTGAATATGTGCTGCTGATAGACAGCAGAGAGGCAGTAGAAAACAGGGCAGTTCATCAGCTTGTCTTCTATAAACATTTTTTCTGTGAATGTCTCCAGAGTTTCTTCCAGGAAGGATTCAGAAGTAGGGAGGGATAATTCCATCTTTAAGCATAAACATGGCATTGTGTGGGTTTCCTCTCAGGCTCATTCTCTCAGCTTGGACACGTGGACATGTGGACACGTGGTACCTACATCCCTTTCCCGCCCTTTGGCGTGGAGAACAGTATAAATGTCTTGAGTCTTCTATTTCAAGTTTCCATAAAGGCTCTTTAGAAAGACAGGAATGTCAGCAAGACCTCCCTGTACCTAAAACTCTTATTTAAGTAAAGTCAGGTGGATCTGCAGCACTGTTCTCTTTCAGGCACACACTCATAATCAGGCATGTCTTGCTACAGGGACACTGAGGATCCTCTTGAAACTTTGAACCTTTGCAGTGGGACCTTAGGAGAAACAGCTGGTGCTGCTGATATCTCTGTGCAGTCATTACATTGTCTTCAGGTTCAGAAAGGTTGTGCTGCACAAGATACAGCAGCACTGAATTTTCATTCTTTCTTTCAAAATCTCTAACACAGTATTTTTTCCTTTAAACTCCAAGTTGAGATCTTAATATATTATAAAAACCAGGGTCCCTATATATGGACCTATCTTTCCTGCACCTTTATTAGGTAACATTTGGGTGGGTTTTACCTTCACCTGGACAGGAATTCTGACATCAAAATTCTCAGAGACCAGAGTATTCTGGTGTTGGATGATGTGGCAAACCTATCTATGGTGTAAAATGCCCACAAAACACCAAATATTTCATATTTTGCTCTCATCTCTGTTACTGCTAGCTAAAAGCAGCATCAAAATTTCTGCTAAGTGTTCATATATGCCTTGTGCTTTTTTAAAGACTGTTGAGCACATTCCACCCACAAGAAGCATACTCTGCTCCAACATCTTAATCTACTAGATTTTCTTGAAGTATTTCAAAATGAATAAATTTCTAAAATCATCTTGAATAATTGTTTATATCACAGAAACCATCTTAAAATAGATACATAAAATTGAGTTGTCAGTGTATATTATGTTACAGCATGAAGCATGTTATTTACTGCTGCCCTATTCTTCTTCTCATAATTCTGCTTCCTACTGGTTTTTGAATAGCTTTTACATTTCTTCAATTGCCAACTGCAAATTGAATATATATGCATATCGATATCACAGAAATAAGAATACATGAAAACCCAAGCTATTTTTGTTGCCTATCGCTTTCTTTTCCTGGTGTATTGCTTAAAAAGAAATATTTATGCTTTAGGCATAGGCAGGCATAAATAAACCTGTTTATACATGTGTAAACATATATGTTCTCTTGCAATAATTGTAAGTGACATTACAAGGTTACAAGCTTTGAGAAAAGAAGGAATCTCAGCAAGGAAATCTGTATAAATACAATTTCTTTTTGTTTCTGAATGACACAGATTGTGCCTTAATTAGACCTCTTTGGATGGGAGAGATTTGTTAGAGTCCTTGCCAGGAGTCTTAAGAGACGAACAGGACCTTAGATAGTTGTTTATTAAGTCTTATCAGAGAAATATGGTCACTGACGTGACCTAGACACAGCATGGAGCAGGAGAAAGCCCCCTTATCAAGATTTCACAGTTCTTTTAAAGGTAAATCACCCAATGAAAACTTAAAACGAAAGATATTTTTACTTTTCCACCAATGTCCAGCAAATCACTTTGTCATGTAGATAGGAGCTGCAGAATTCTTTATCCAATCACCTTAAACTACTTCTACTGCAAAATATGGAGTCTTAGGAAGAGAAGGAGATCTTAAAAAACAACAACAATCTTCCATTTTGAAGATTTTACTTTTTATCTATTTAGTATACTAACAAACCTAAAACCTCAAAATTTTCAACCTCTGACAATCTTACATAATATTCTATCACCTGGTTTACACCCATGTAGATTCTCATTCTTCCCAGAGAGTAGGCAATTTTCTCCATAGATGAAGGTCAAAAATAGTATTGTCCAGGGGAGCTGAATCCTTCAAAACAGGCAGAGAAATATTCTCTGCACTTTGGATTCCAACACTGAGAATTCACAGTCTTGTAAAAAGAACTTGGTAGGTAATGTGCTTTGTTTTCAATTTTTTGTTTGTCACTAGTAGAATTTTTCCTGCAATGAAAAAAAATGGGTCACATTCATTATTTGAGAATTGGTAAAAATTCCTACTTTGTTTTTTTTTTTTCTTCTGCACTGGATTACTAACTGAGGCATGTTACAGAAATGACAGGAACACCACTTGCAACATAGTGGTAATGAAAATAAAATAAAGGAATTATTACTGCCTTATATTTTGTTCTTTTTCTCTCATCAGAAGCAAATATTGTTTAGAGCAGTGGTGAGCTCTAGAAAAACCTTTTGGCTTGCCCGATAGGTTTACCTTTCCTTTCCCTTATTAGAATCACTTGTTCTTCATCTCATTTTATTTGCTTGCTACTTAGCAATAAATCTTATCGCAATCCAATGTTAAGCCCAGTCTTCCAATCTCAAAGCATAAAAACAGTGCTCACTCTTTCTGAAGGAGGATTCTGAAGCTAAAGAAAAGATATTGAAGAGCAGTGTTACCCTCTAGTCCTTCTTTAGAGCAACTTCTAACATAAAGAAAAGACCTGTTTACTGAATGCCTGTACTCACTACATCTGTACGAAGGAATATTTTTATTGCATAGAAGGGTAAGAATAAATATAGAAAAATAAGGCATTGGTTAATTTATCTTACATTGCAGCCACTAAGAGGGATTTATCAAGAGTTCTGGATAGATGCAAAGTTTCCGTTTCTCAGAATAATACTTTAAAGAGACTGGAGGTAGAACACTGCCTACTGTCAGTCAAGGATTCATTCCAGATGAACTTTATTGGCAAAGAAAGATAAAATTTTATCTTCATACACAGTAAACTTACATTGCAGTGCCTAAAACCACAAAATGAATTACACTTCTAGGCATCACCTCAGTGGCAATTTAAGCAGCTAAGCTCAGTAATGACACTGTAAATGCATCATCTTCAGAGAAGTCTAATTCATATATTCCCTTTCCAGCCATTTATTAGAGTGTTCATGCATTTTACATTTCTGTATATTCTGTTCAAATGAAAATATTTTCCTTCTAGATTTTCAAAGGACATTTTAGACTTGTGTTGCCATTGTGGTTTATATTCTTGCTCTGGTCCCTCCAGTTTAAATGCTCTTGTGTATTGAATGGAGTATTACAAACCTAGACAGTAAAATGCAAACCACAAACACTTTAAAATTCAACTAGATTTAATACTTAACTCTCTTCCTCTGTCACCACTCCTTCCCCCACTTGTTTTGTTGATTGTAGCAAACTTTTCCATTCTTAATACCTCTGTTTAAACTCTTATGCAAAATTAATTGGAAAGTAGGGGTTCTGATGCATGAAAGAAATTACACTTTTCTAAATCCTACAATGAAAGAAGTCAGTTAGTGTTCAAATGTGTCTAAGGTAGAAACTTCGTGCCTATATTTCAATAGTATTACTGAATCTGTAGGGGTGAAATTGCACTCCTTTTCATTAAAAATGGTATCTCTAATGACTTGGCTGAAGACCATGTTGGTCATTAATGCTCAGTAAACGTTAATTGTTTTATATGATTTGGAAAATACTTTAGTACTTCATTTTCGTTGTTGCCATTTTAGATTTCTTTCCATTCTACTGCTGTCTCTTAATGCAATTAACATTAAGAAGATGTTTGTCAAGGATACAATTTTAAGGACACCTTCTGCCAAAGAGGCCTCATTAAGGGCTTTTGAAATACAGAATACTAATGAAAGCCCCTTGTGGCAAGACATTTAGTTAAGGACCCATGCAGCTTAGGATGTCTCAGTTTCAGATATTACTGCTGATGATGCAGACAGACTCATTTTAAAAAGTATCTGTTCAATTCCAATGAACTCAGTTATGGCAATAAAGACGAGACCTAACAAAATCCCATGTTCACAGGGAAAAAAAAGTAAAATAAAAATATAAACATTTATTTATTTTACTTTCTATGGATGAATTAAAGAGAGAATACAGTAAATATCATCCATACACTGGGAAAGTGCAAGTTTGCAGTATCTGGTTTGAATTCCTGTTTAGTCTGCTTTCAAGAAATTGCAGATTGTTTTAATGGAATAAAATGTAAACTCTGCCTATAGCACTTCAAGCCTAAAAGGCCCATACCTTTTCACTACAGAGCAGTGCCTTGATGGGACACTCATGGTATGTGTTTCTGGAATCTGAATTCTTGATACAGTTCTACTGGCTTTAGGTCTGTAACTGCTTGCTAGAACCACTAAAGAGTAGACCTGCATGCTTATGGGGTCAAGCAAAAGTTAAATGAGGGTTTTTGGGGATACTAGTACTGCATAAATACAAGGCAGCTGGGATTAAGTGTCATCTAATGTGTTTCAGCTTTCCATACCATCCTCTGGCCAGCCTTCCAGCACTTCCATGACCACATGTGACTGTGTCAAATCCTGTGTGACTGCATGCTTATCCTTCCTTTAACCTCTTTTCAAGGTGTTTGCTGTCAGAGGTAGGGCACTGTCAGAGGCTGGAAAATAGAACAGATGGATCCTTCATCTGAGGGCATGACCATCTTATCTTATTTTATTATGCTGGTTCTCTTTTCTCCCTGTGCACCTCATGGTGTTACAGCCACAGCCTCTGTTTATATAATGACTTCCAGTAAACAGACAGTGACTACAGATAGTTACTTCAGATGGGGTTTTTGCTTATACACAGCAAAAAAATGGACAGTGTTAAATACCATTTTATTGTACTTCTTGGTAAATGCTGATAAGTGATGAATTTAAATGAACATTCTTTCTTTTGAGCATTTATTTCCTTTACATTACAACCCAAGACCATTCCTCATTATATCTCAATGTTCTTTTAAGTTGTTTTTTTTCAATTTAACAATGAATTGAGTATGTCAGTGCTGGCCAAATGACTTCGAGTTTTCAAAAATTATACTTAACCTCTTTAAAATGGAAATGCTTCCATGGTCTGAAATAGAAAAGAGCATGAGCAGAATATTTTACACACTAATGAGATTGGAAATACTTTGTAAAAAACAGTGGTTTCAAAGAGACTTGTCTAAACTTTTATCGCATCATTGTACCTAATGATGCTGCTCAGTTTCACAGGCATTATTTAACTGCTTTTTCTGCTGTCAGATTAACAAGCATCAATTGTTTCACAGTCTTAACAAAGATATCTTTTTTTTAATGGCATGTTTAATGACATAAAGACATGTGTGTTGTATCCTATCAGATACATAGTAGTCCAGTATTTACATATAGTCTCTTCAATATTAAAGTGTTCTCACCAGTGATGAAATACCCTGTAATATTTTGTATCTGTTTCTGGGCGTCCTGTCCCATCTGGCTTACAGTCTGCTTACTGACTTTGCCTCTTTCCCGTTCTCCTCATTCCAACTAAAAATGAGTTCTAGTCAAGGGGTGTTTGAGAGAAAAGCAATTTAGGAAAAGGGAATAAAGGATGCCTGAGAAACGGGTGTGCACTGAAAGTAAGAGAGTGCTTGCATGACTCTCTTTCTAAAATGTAATAGTCCCGGAGTAGAAGAAGGTTTTTTTTTTTTTTTTTATTTTTACTCTGTAATGTATATTTGTGGAGTCAGGAGTTCTTTGCAATTCTTGATCAGTCAGCTGGGGTCAAATTGAAGATATGCTGGGATTGAATGTCATGCTTAGGTAGTGTCCCTCACTTTTTTCCCAGAAGAGCTGGAAGTTCAGAAGTCAGAAATATTAATGTTCCTTTCTGCCCCAAACCAGCCAAAATACAGTCCTCTTGTTTGTTGTCTGAAAATTAAGATGGGTTCCCAGATAACTCAGGTCATTAAACAAGCAAATTCAAGATTTAGAGCTATGGCAGTTTTTAAAAATAAGTTTGGCTTCTAGCTCTGGAAATAAGCATCTGGAGCATTCTGTCACCCCCAGCATTCACAGAGAATTTGTGAATTAGGCATGTTTATAATTATTCGATTGTGATATTATGTACAGGGCACTTGTACTCAGTTTCACAAAAGTAGGTGGCCATTTAGAGCTGAATATGTTAGTCTATTATATCATGTCAATAAATACAGAAACCATTACCTACTGATTTATCACAGTGCTCAGAGTTGTGCTATAGTTTATGACAATTTACTTACCAAATAAAGCATGCATATTGCTTTCAATTTCTTTGTGCTCCCAGGAGAGTGGCAAAATGATTTTGTTTAATAGGCTAGTAACAATAAGAGAGTTAAAGCTGGAGGGTTTCTAGAGTTTCTGGAAAGATGTATTTCAGCTTGAACTGCAACAATTTCTTGAGGCATAAATGTGCTAATGTGACACTTACAGACTGTGTGGGTCATTTAAAAATTCTCTGAACCACCTGAGCATTGATATTTAAATAAACTGTAAAAAAGCACACAAAAATTACAAATCTTTGCATTTAAATCTTAATTTTCTTTATGATTAATTTACTAATTTAATTACTACCTTTCTGTATAGATCTTTTAATCTCATAATGTTTAATTTTTAAAAGTGTGTGTTTGTAGTACCATCACTGCCATGCTTTCTGAGAACACTGTCCATTGGTTGTAACCTTGACTTCCTAGGAGCAGCACAGTCTCACTGTGGCTTGAGCCAAGCCACATAATTTGGGGAAGGCTTATGTAGCAATTTATTTGCCAAAATTTGCCTTTCTCTCCTCAATACTTTTACTATCTTACTGGGATTTCATGTGGTGGGTAAGGGGATCTATGGCTGCTTCACGCACTGGCTTCTTTCCTATAGCTGCCAGCTTTAATCTGATCTGCTCACTTTTCTCAGGGGCTTGTGCTCACAGGGAACATGCATCAGCTCAAACTCTTTCCTTAACTGACTTACAATGCAACCAATACCCTCCTGGACCAAAGACTCTGCCCTTTGTCATCCGCTGCTATCCACAGGGCACAGTAGGAGATCTGCTTGACATAAACAAACTACTGCAGGGAGTTTCATCTCCCACCCTAGCTATATTGCAGGTGGGCACCATCTGAAAGATACAAAAATAAATGGCAGTATTTTACAGCAGCTCTTTGGTGTTTCCATGTGAGTGCTTCAGGCCATATGAAAGTTCACTAGATTTTGCAAACACAATGAAATCTTGGTTCCCCAGACATTGCTGCTGTAAAGCAATTGTATGCTATATCATTTGTCTTTTACTGCCTGTACTTGCCTAGGGAGCACTAGATCTACTTGGTCTTGCAGAAAGATGTACCTGGATGGCCAGGTAGGAGTCAGCTATGCAGCGGTGCAGCATCTCAGTTGACAGGTATTGAATCAGAAGCCATGCAGCTGCATTATTGTTATTGTGGCTGACTTATTATGGCCAAAAACACATCTGCTTCTAGCTGATGGCTTAGAGCTGGTTTGCATCCTTTTACCCAGTCATACAGTAAAAACAAGACTCAGGTCTTAATAAAGGTAGCCCATAGCCATATAGGGATATTTTAAAGACATTTTTATGTTCATATCTACTAGGAACTAGTGAAAAATACACATTATAGAGATCTTGGGGTTCCAGAACTAAAAGCTGTTGAAAATTGAAGCCAGAGATGACTGCACAAGAGGCAACCTGTGGGATCAGGCTCATCAGAGAAAGAGAAATATGCTCAGTTTCTTTCCAAATTATTGTTTATCGTTTTTGCCATTGTTACTCACCATATCAATGGGCAAGGTGTTTTGTATTTGGTGTAATTTTTTTCTATTCACAAAAATCAGTTTTTTAATTCACAAAAATCAATTTGAAAAATCAATGGCAATGTCATGTTTGTTTTAAGAATGGTGTCACACTGGTTGCTATATGCCTTACAGTTCCAGCATTGTGCACTGGTGACATAAATATATAATTTTTCAACCACAAAAAATATTTGCTATAATTTCCATTCTATATTAAATATGATTCCAGCTTATCTAACTAAGAATTAGCTGAAATAAATTTAGAAATAGAAAGAAACTAAATTTGTAGTTCATGTTTTTAATTTTCAAAAGTTTTCCTCATTGTTAATATATCCCTGTTGCATCTGAACAGCAACAGAACTAATATGAGCATTGCTGTGCAATGAGGTTGCATTTAGCTATCTATATGGAAAATACCAACTTTACTCAGACTTCCCTTGCAAAAGAATGAGGATGACTTTATAATATAAAAGTAGAATTTGAAAAGCAGAAACTTTAAGTCCAAGTAAATTAAAGAGACAAGTCTGCAACAATGGCGTATTAAAAGTGACTGAACCAGCGAATTATAGAATAGCTGAGGTGGGAGGGCACCCTGGATATCCTCAAGTCTAACTCCTGCGCTCACAGCACAGCCAGCTAGAGCAGATTGATAAGGAAGGCATCCAGCGGGATTTTGAATATCTCCAAGACTGGCAACTGACATTTCTGATGTTTAAGTGGAATTTCCTTTGTTTCAGTTTGTGCCTGCTGCCTCACTGGGCACCACTGAGGGGAGTTTTTCTCCATCTTATTTGGTCCCCCATCATTTATATAAGCGGATAAGAGCTCCCTGAACACTCACTTCTGAGGCTGAACACTGCAAACTCTCTCTGCTGCACCTGGTTTGTCAGATGCTTCAAGCCCCTTACTGTCCCTGAACTCCAGTATGTCCATGACTCTCATACTGGTTTGTGTCTTACTGGTGCTGAGTAGAGGGGAAGGGTCACTTCCCTCAAACTGCTGGTGACACTCTTCCTAATACCTGTCAGGAGCCTTCTTTTTTGATAGGTCACATTGCTGGCTTCTGACTAACTTATTGTCTACAGGGATTCCCAGGATCTTTTCTGTAAAGTAGCTTTCCAACTGGTTGGCCTGTACTGTGTGTATAAATGCACCAAGCTATTCCTGCTTAGGTGCAGGACTTGGCATTTTACTTTGCTGGCCTCCATGAGTTTCCTGTCAGCCCATCTCTCCAGCCTGCTGAAGCTCCTCTGAATGGGAGAACGTCGGTCTGGTGTATCAGCCATTCTTCCCAAGTGTGTATCATCACTCTTGCTGAGAGTGCAGTCTGCCTCATTGTCCAGGTCATTGGTGAAGAGGTAAGACAGACCTTTCCCGGAATGAGTCCCTGGAGTATACCAGCAGTGGCTGACCTATCAGGCTGGTCTGAACAGTCCATGCTGACTGTTCACAATCACCCTTGGTGGCTTGATGGTCAAACCTTTTTAATAGATTTGGAAATACATGGCTTGCAGGATTATTTGCCCCATCACCATGGATCATGCTTCAGCTGACCACACTGCAGTTCCCTGGGTCTCCTTTCTTGCCCTTCTTGAAGACAGAAGTCTTCAGGTCCTCAGAAACCTCATTCAACTTTCATAAACTTTTAAAGACAGTTCAGAGCAGCCTGGCAATGACATAGACCAGCTCCCTCAGCATTCACCATGGATGCATCCTATCAAGTTAGAAGACACATTCAGACTGCAAAGAAGGAACAACTTTCTGAAAGTGTATAAAGCAGTCTCTGTTAGAAAGAAAATGCAGAAATTGAAACAAAAATGTTTTGAAAGGAGGGATTTTATTCAATCACAACTATTCATGCTAAAATAGAAGTTACTGTAGCATAGTGCTTTGCAAAAACCATGTTTACCTTTAAAATTTAAAATTTTTTCATACCTTATACAGAAATAGATTGTGTTTATACCACAAAGAATGAAATTGTTTGGAATTTCAGGTTAGTGTAGAGTGAATCTGGCTTCTCGGTGAGAGGTCTCTGACACTGATATTGCAAGTAGTGTGTGAACTTCCGATAACTTTTCCAATAGAATATAACACTTGGCTTTTGACCCAAAAGTGCCAAAGTGATTTTGATTTACTAAAAGAAATTCTTCCTTCACAGACTGCACTGCCATATTTCAGATCACTGGCAGTTTTCAAGTAGGAGCATTTGAACAGAAGTGACTGTTGCAGAGAAGAGACCAAAATGGTAGTTGATACTGGTTTGTTCCTTTCAAGTGGAGTAAGGACATATCTGTGAACTCCACATCTGTATCTCTGCATGCTGCAGGTGTCCTGAACTTCCTGCAACTACACAGGAAATACAAATTCTTTTATTCTCTGCATGAACTGCTACCTAGAATCTGTACCCAAAATAGAATGAACCACCTTGATATTGTTAGATCAATTCCAATAGTGTTCTAGTCAATCTACTGTCATTCACTATCATTGCCTATTGTCACCTTTTCCTGGTGAAATAAAAGTCTTAGTATCCCAGGTTGAAATGGATAGAAATACGTGTGGTTACCATAATTTATATGTATTTGACATCTTATGACCACAGTGCATGTGAGGTTTACTGCTACCTTGGATGATGGGAATCACTAATCTAGCACATGGGATGCTTCACAGCCCTTGGAGAGGACATGTCCGGTTCAGTGATACATAAAAGACTTTGTGACTTCTTTAGCGCCTGTAACATGGTCAATTTGATCTAATGTAAAAATGAAAAAAAAGACTACTGTCTCTGAATGACTTTAGTAGCTTAAAATGTTTAATTACTGCCTCAAATACTGTTCTAAAACTTCTTTCATCCAACTGGGAGTAATTCTCTTCCTCCTTGCAGTACCACAGTCTAAGTAAGAATTACTGCCATTGAACTTGTCAATCTTATGCTAGAGCAAAAGTGGCATAATAAATATAAATATCTTCCCAGAAAGGTATTGATCCACAGCCAGTCCAGTGGAAGCACTTTTGGGTTTCTGAAAAAAATACATGGATAATCTATATACTGAGCAGCTTGGCTATTTTCTAATGAATTATTTTCTGTGCAATAAATGCTGTCACTCATCCTAGGCCTGAAACGATCCCATAGAAATGGCCTTGATAAAACCTTTATACATGGAGATAGGAACATTGGCATTATGGCAGCCAACAAAATGAAAAAATATTGTCAATATCTGGCTGCTACTCTCCTTGCTGAACAAAAAGGTAACTGCCACCAAATTACTCATCCCTCCTTTCACTTTGATGCAACGTGTGACTCCTGGTTGCTATTGTTTATTTCTACCATATGGGTAGATAATAAACTGCACTTCCTTGATCTTCTTCCTGCTTAATATCAAAACCCTCGGCCTACTTAGGAATCATTTTTCTTCAGCACCCCAAGGAAAGAATCTGCTTGCTGCCAAGATCTGTTTAAGTGATATACACCTTTAGATAACAATGCCAATGCTTCCTAAAATGATTTATTCTAAGAATATGACAACAGCCATCCTGGTAATACTTGCCTACAGGTGAGAACAACACCAAACAGCCACAATATTAGAAGCCTGATGACAGACATGACCTCTCAGTAGTCCATTGATAGTGAAAAAACAGCTGAGAAAACAATGTTGTACAGCTCTATATATCAGGTAAAATATGGCATTTCCTCTACACAAAATGTGTTGTGGTTTGCTTGCAGAATAATTATTCTGATCTCATAAAGTACATGCAATTTTCATTTATTAGTAGCAGATCACCTTATATTCCATGACAATTGCTTTTGAGTTACTGTTCTCTGCTGAATGCCATCTCATTTAATGACACAGTATCACCTTATTAGAATGCACCTAGGAAAGTGTCACCATGGCCAGGGCACTTCTGAAATAGTGGAGACAAATTAATATTGTCAAACCCAAGAGAGATATTATAAATTCCCCTTTAAGCTGTCTTCGTGTCTTTCAAGGACAATTTACCCCCTGCAGATTCAGCTGATGCTTTAAGCATCTCACACTGTCATCCTTTAAGTGTTTTAAATTGTATTTAAGCTTGATTTTTTTGAATACTGCTTATATAAAAAAGAAAATATAAATATTACTGCAAGTTTAAAGTTGTTATATATAATAAATACAGATGTAAACAGCATTGTCAGGGGAAGAAAATAATTTTAAGTAATTTTAGAGTATAACAATTCTGTTTATCTGATACAGCTAGAGAGCAGGATCAGTTGAATTAGTCACCATTCAGGTTCAGTTTCACTGCCAATAAGTTATTTAAAAAATAGGAGACCTATAATATTGAATATTTATTTCCTTTCAGACTCAATTATATTCAGCTCTAAAAGAATACTTATTTCAATTTCGATTCAGCTTTAATGATTCTTGTATAAGAAATTCCTCATGGACATAATATACAATGTCCAAAATACCTCCTGCAGTGACACTCTTCCCAAAATTTGAATCTCTTTACATCAGACAGGTGCAAACTCAAATGATCTTAAAATTTTTACAACATACTTTTCCTCTTTCAGCTTCTCAAAGTGAAGGCTCTGCAGATTAGATCAACAAGGGCACCCTTCACACACCCCACACATTCATTACTCAATGAACTCAACAGGAAATGTTTTTGCTCCTTTCTCACAGATAAACCTCCACTTGTATCTCCCTACCAAGCATGCTGTGAGAGTTTCCCTGTTCCCCACCACCCTTGTACATGGAGCACCTGCTCAGTTTCCTTGCTACTCACTAGGCACTTTGCTTGAGCATTGTTTCTGACCCCAAGAAAAGCTGACCCACAAAAATGTAATTATTTTCAAACAGATTAGACCTTTAAAGATACAGATCATTAATGAGAATGTTGCATTTGTCTTCTGGATTTTCGTCATTCAGGGTGAGATTTGATCATGCAACTAAAATTTATTTCACAGCAGTAAGAATGTGATGTTTCTCCCTTTTATAGCTAAAATTTACATCTGATTAAAGAATTTGAAGAACTAGGGCTTGAAAAAGACACTAAATATTTAAACACTTACTATAAATGTTTCAGGCCAAGTATCTGGAACACATTCATAAAAATCAAAACATTACATAGAAATATGACAACTCAGTAGAAATTTTACTGATGAAGAAATTCAGTTCTTCAATATTTTTTTTTCTTCAAAAGAACTACTCTCTGTATTTAGTATATTATTATGAATATTTTAAAATTTTAAACCAATTACTTTTGACAATCTAAACAAATTAGTTTTAAAAATATTTAGAAATAAATTCCAAATATTTAGCTGGGTATACAAATTTGTGCTAATTTGGGCCATCATTATACTTAAAAATACCAATAGAATTGAAACTCTAAATTTTGAGAGAATTATACTATGACAATATTTGGCAACACTTCTTCCTTTTTCTGAAAGAAATTCAATATTATTTAAAGGGAATAAAACTATTCAAGCAAGCAAATACACAAGAAACTGTAGCTGAAGTGAGGTAATCAGACTTATTCTGATTACGACTGGTACAGGTACCATATTCAATTTTCCCCAAATACTTGCCTTCATCCAATATCTCATCTCTCTTACACCAACACGAAATTTCAGTGCAAGCTTACAGGTCCAGAAGCTGAGCAGAATAATACTCTGACTTATAATAGACCATAAAAAATTTTATCAGGAGAGATCACAATCTCTACATATAGTGTGACTTCTTCTTTGAGCTATGTTCTTTGTATTTCAAATAAAATTGATTTATTTGGGTCATAGGTTTAATTATATTTATGGGTCCTAATAGTCACCATGATTATTGATATTCATACATATGAAATTCATACAGATTTCTTCCATTTTTTACCTTTGTCAGCCTCTTAGTCCTGTGTTACTTGAGACGTTGTCTTGGGGTGACTTGTCTCAAACCGGGTCAGACGTGAAATAAAAATTTTAAAAAATATGCAGCATTGCCACTAAGACTATTTCAAAATATTTCTAATTAGTGTTTTCCTTTGCCTCAAAGACTTTCAGCTAATTTTAGTGCCACCCTAATCTTGAAGCACAGCAGCTCTTATGTACTTTGTACTATCGCCTTTAAATCCAAAATTAAAATAAACTGACAAGCTCAGTCAAAAAAAAACTGTCTCTAACCTCCAGAATATTTCTTCCATAGAGGAGAATTCTATATTACTTAAATACAAATCCTATTAAAGTAATTGCTTATTGAGAAACACTGACATTTTTATAACTGGTTTAAAAAATAATATGGTATAAGGGAACAGAGGTAAATATTTTAAAAGACCTGGGCTCTCCAAGAGGTTTTTACTTCCCAAACGTTCACTGCTGATATATAAACTTTATGTTGTGCAACGTGCTTGTTGTTGGGAAAAAGGTGGGCTTGCAGATGGGACAGATGGGGGAATGCAAAGGCAAAGTAGAATAATATTTTGAAAATAGCTGTTGCTTGCTTTGTTCTCCATCCCAAGTTTACTATTTGCAATAAGCCTATATATTCATTTATATAACTTCATGACCATAAATTTTTGTGATAAAAGTATCTACTGTACTTAATGATTCAATATAATATCCAGTCTCTCACACTAGGCAACTCAGGACTGTTATTTTAGAATAATAGGTGTATTTGGTTCAATTTTTTCTGGATATTTTTTAAGTCCAGAATGAATTAAGGAACTCAAGGAAACAAAAGTTAAAAACTTTGGTCTTAAACCCGTGACTCTTCAGAAAAATGAAGCAGACTTCTTCAGTGGCTGCAGACTTGTGTCCTAGACAATCTAAAGAGATGTTTTATAGACAGAAGGAAATTAGTTTGTATATAGGAGACAAGTAAAAAATGACATGCATCATGCCTGGCTATCCAAAGGAAACAGCCTATCTTTTTGTCAAACCAATGAAATAGGTAGGAAATGGAAGAGATTTCCTAACAGTTTATTTACACAAGAAACAGTAGTTTCCTTTTTAGATGAAAGGATGTGGTATACTATAAATTTAGTATGATATTTAAGAAGACATTGACACTACATTCTCTCTTTTTTTCACCCACTTATCCTGTAAAGATAATTTTAAGTGGATTTCATTTTAATGCTACTGAAAACATATCAACACATGCTGTGTTAGAGTAAAATAGATTAGAATCATTCAAAGTCAAATAATCGCGAATTGTGAACTCAATCTTTTTTCCTTAAAAATGAAGAAGTTTTCTACCTAGACTTTCACATCTGTCTTACTTTCATCTTTCTTGGAGAGAGCAAAACGAAAGACAGCCTTGACATAAGGAGAGTAACTGAGGAATCATCAGTGCGGACAATGAGTACCTCATCTTTTACTGGCTCTATGAGCTTGGGCAAATCTTTTATGACCAAGCTGAGAAATCCAATTTTATTTTGAACTGAAAGAAGGGATTCATAGCCCTCTTTCAAGTTCACAAAATCATGCATAGTGGCTAAAGGACTGTTTAAGATCATTTCTGATGCCGAGGACAGGGGAATAAATCATTTAGTTCCCTACAGTTTAAGTACCAGCCCACCTTCAAGACTGTACTTCTAAACACAAATTTGTAATTAAATACCTAATATCATTCCTTTCAGCCCAGGGAAACCTGGGGTAAATGTTTCATCCCTCCATGAAGGTTGGAAGCCATATCTCCCAGAAGAGTCTTTTAATCATCAGGTAGATGAGCTGAGGGACCCTCAATCTGCCTGCTTGATGTTGTTCCACTTTGCCTAAGAAAATATGTATCTCACGAAAAGATTGCTTTAATTGCACTTATTGGAGCACTAATTCTCAAGGAGAGAATCAGGGTTCCAGTTCCTTTTTCCACTAATATTTCATTAATTTATGGTGGAAAGGGAAATCTATGTTTCCCTTCACCTCCACATGTAAACTGACCAGTTATATAAACAGTTTCTTATGGTCTTTGGCTGAGTCAATATTTAATTACACTGTGTAAGTGGAATAACTTCAAAAGAAAAAGAAAAATGGGAATGCCCAAATTTTTATCAGTTATTTGCAAATTCTTAGTATTTTTGGTTTCTCAATGAAATATCAAAAATCACAGAATGAGGATGGGAAGGAACAAGATATTCTGTATCCTGAAAACACTGTTTACGTGTTAGCTGAAAGACTGTTAAGGCACCATTCTGAGCTGTCTAATTTTGCTCTCTCTGTGACCTGATCTGCACAATGTTCTTGGTGAATGTTTTGCTTAAGCTCTGGAGATAAGTACTTGGTGTACTTGTCAAAGTACTCTAGGCAGACACATCTGAAACAGATTTAGAAGTAGCCAGGAGGTCTCTATGCACCTAAGGAAAATTAATGTTGGAAATTTACATCCCAATGGACTTCAGTTACCTTAAGCCTTATCATGACATTTTGGCATACAATTAGGAATTAGGAATTTAAATGCCTGAAGTATAGAGTTTTATGATCTAGTAGTTTTATTTTCTGTAAAGTCCTTGAATCCTAAGGAGTTCTATAAAAGGCACAGAGCAGAATTTCTCCAGTGTACAAGTATTGTGTAAATAAATGTATTAAATCTCACAAAATTTAAGGATCAGCTATGAGGCAGTGGAGCAAAAAGCCTGCTCATATAGATAATTGATAAAAGACACCTGCTACTATGATATAGCAGAATTTATTCAGTGGCATTACAGAATATTTTACCTTTGCCAGCAAAAATGTCCTGCAATGACAACACCTTTACAGTAATAGCTAGATTTTTTTTCATATCCATGGGCTCTGCAGACATAAACTAATGTATAATCAACAATGTTTTAATATAAAATGAGCGTATAGGAAATGGGATGAAGTTTGGAAATGAAGGAAATAGAGATTTTTCCTTTTTTAAGTCACTCAGTAATTAGTACTTTATTTCAGTGTAGTATGAAAATATTTCCAAAGTGATACAATGCATAAATCTAGAGTAGTCACTGGGTCTCACAAAAAGCAAGTATATTCAGTTTGTTTTAAATGGAAAAAAAAAATAGGAAAATGCAGCATATCTGCATTAGTCAAGGGCATACTGACAATGATAATACTAGAAATTCAAAATTAGGAATGGGGTAGACCTGTGTCCCAAGAGGATGTGTCTGTCAGAGGGTGGAGATGAGCATGGGAGTTCTGCTATGCCAAGATTTTGCACATTTGTTTGCTTATCTTTTCAGCTGAGCCTTAATCTGAGCTGATGAAAAACATTTTGACCAGATGGAAGATATTTGTCTTAACTGCCCTCAGTGCTGATGTCTTGCAGCACCATAAATACTGACAATAGCTAATATGGAAAATGAGCAGTAGGTGACAGTTGAACTAAATGAGTTTATTGCTTAACACTTCGCCATTGTCATTAGAGCAGATTTATGCTAACTGTAGAGAAAATATCACCACATTTATAGGGCCAAAGTAATAAAAGACAAAGTTGCTCTTTACTGAACAGAAGTTCCATTGTGGAGATTTATATTAGAAAGTCACTTCATCAGCTTCTGATTAATAATTAATTAACATCATGGACTCATTAAATTATTTCTCTCTAATATTTTTACCCTTTTTCTTTCTCCACCAAAAATGCAATTCATTATAAAATGCTGCCAAGGGTGACTGTGCAATTGAAGAAAAACATCTTAAATATAAAATTCTTGTTCAGAAAAAAGATGACAAGCTTCATACCCATAAACTAATTATTAATAATGACCAAAAAATTGCTAATTATAATCTTAAAACAATACTTGACCATCCACTATTGCTTCCTCGAGGCAAAAAATCTGGGAAACATTTTTTCAGAGCTGAATAATTTTGTTACCTGCAATATAATCTGTAGTTATATTAGTTGGATTCTTGATAAAAGACACAGGATGAAACTAAGGATAAGAAAATTTCATCTGAATATTGAGACAAACTTCTAAACACTGAAATCTATTACACTGTGCAGTCATTTCCCGGAGCACATTATTTTCATATTTATTTCACTCTCACTGTCCCACAAGTCAGGCTGATTTCAAGACTGTAGCATTTTGTGGAGTTTGAAATTAAACCCAGATATTTGAAAAAGAAAACTTCATACATTTCAAGCTAGCATTGTACTTGCTTCTGTTTACTTTCTTTCTTTTTTTTCTTTTTTTTTTTTTAATACAACACTCAATTTCAAGGAATTCTAAAACTCTGATTAAGAAGGATGTCTGCCTGCTGTGGAAAAAAAATTACTTTTTTTAAGCTCCATTTGCAAAATATTTTTCCAGATATTATATTATTGTCAGATATAGGACAACAACACACTTTAACTGTCCTTTCAAAACAGTTTTTGATGTCAGGGATTTCTCTACATACTTAACTGTGCCACATCATTGATTTATTTTTTAAAAAATCTTAACCATGCCTGGGAAGGAAAGAGGTCACATAAAAATACTGCAAAACCAGTTGTTCACATATATTTTCCCTAATAGTTTGAACTGGTAACACAGGACATTAGAAAGTGTTTCATGATCCCAAAAATCATCTTTCTTGATCCAATTAAAAATGAGAGATAAGAGAAAAAAAAAAATTGATTTGGGGAGGAAAACTTCACCAGTGATAATCAGTGATGATTTCTTGGATTTGTTGCCTACATGAGGCAATAGATATGTATATTGTATGTACCTATAACTGGACTTATAAGAAAAGCTGCACTAATTTTCTTCTTGTTTTGTGCTTACTTGGTCAACCCTCATCCTGGCAGATGGTGATGAGCAAGCAAATTTAGCAGCATCTTAGTCATTATGAGGCATACCGATCTTATTGGTTAATGTCACACAAAGCAGTGTGTGACCAGTCATAACCCTCTACAGCCATCTGTTCTTGCTGGGTATGAGTGGACTATTTTGGTATGGACTATGTTCTTTATATACCAAATACCTTATTGCATCCAGCCACCATGAGGGTATATGTACCCATATACCAGATGGGTATGAATAGGACATAATGATGATTTTTTAGTAAGTACTATTTATTAATATTTATTCTTCAGAGATTCTTCAGAGGAAAATGAAACATTTTAAATTCACAGAAGTATTGGCAACAAAGAAGATTGTACATAAAATGTTAAGGGACCTGAGGATAAGAGTAAAAGCTTTTTATTGAAGAATTCACTACAGATGTAGAATTAGTTATATGATACATTGCCTCTCTTCCCATGCTATTCCTCCACAGCTGAGACTCATAACTTAGAGGTTATATTCCTGCTGTGAGATTTAATATGCAATATACTGATGTGCCTGTGTCTTTAAATAAGCATCTGTTGAAGAGGGCACATATCGGTCAGATGGTCAATACTGGCCTCGGATCGCTGACAGTGGCCAGCAGGACATGCTCAGTGAAGATCAGATAACAAAGAGTTATCTTTTCTCCCCAGAATTTTCTCTGAACCTTCTGTGATGTGTGGCTCAGAAAGCCCCTGGGCCAGAAATGAAAGGGACAGTGATTTTATTGATCTCTATCATACCTTCTTTCCATCACCTTCATCTTAGCCTGAACAATCCTAGTCATTCCTTCTACAGAGGCAGGTTGCCTATCAATAAAATGTGGAATCCCTATAAGTATATTTTGGCTTTTGATGATTCCTTCTTTTTTTTTTATCTTTGCTTTCAAATCCCTTTCTAAAATTTCTTCCTTTATAATCCAAAGTTCTGCTTGAATGCAGAGAAACAAGATCTGAATGTGGTTAAAAGAGAAAGAAAGAGAACCCTCAAACATTTAGTTGCATGCACTATATTTTGTTCATAATCCCTTCTCTTTGAGACCTAAATTCTGAAAAGTCCTTGGATTATAAATTATTTATTGTTAGTAGTTGTCAACACTCAACAATTACTTCTAGAATATTTTTTGATCTATAAGTCCTTAGGCAATCATGGTATATTACATAATACTTTCTCATGCTAATTAGAAATGCAAATCGAAATTTTAGCATATACCAATGTGTTATTTTTCTCTATTAGAAACTTAGAAGTGACATATATTGTAAAATCATTAGGAGTGATTTATCTTCAAAGTTAACTTGTTATTATATGATAATGGTTTTGCTATTTTCAACCCTAATTAAGGACATTATATAATTTATCAAGATAAACATACTCAAAGCACTGCTGGAGAAAGAAACTGTGGATGGTATATTTTCTGACTTTTGCAATATTAAATTATCTCTGCCGATCATATTTTTATTTTAGTCTTTAGACTTATATCAAGTCTTTTATTATGAGTCATTCCTGTGACTTTTAAGTCATCTATTATTTAATTTTGACTGCTTGTGGAATAAGGATTGAGAGGCTTAAGATAGTTAATCTCCATTATGTGTGCTTTCCAGGAAGCTAGTTGCAAATTTGGTATGCCAATAAGAAGTTTCCATTTAAACAAATGCCCACATACACTATTCATTCCAGATATGGAAATATAGCCTGAAACTTTATGTAAACTGCTAAGGGATCCCCTTGTGCCTTCCTCTAAGTGAGAATTAAAAACATTAAGCATCATATTATTCTTCTTTACAAAACTATGCATATGTTTTAGATATGGTTTATTAACATATGAGTGACCTTTCCCACACAGACATTTTGGTCAACTCAGGATTTCTGCTTAAAATGTCACTAGTTTTTCAAAATTTTCAGGCTCCTGCTGAGACTAAAAGTGTGGTGGTGACCATTTAGAAAAAGATATATACGAGAAAGTCAGATCTAGACAACTGACTGAAGTTTATTACAGAATATAATCTGTTGGCCAAAAGTATCTGGAAAAAGAGAATGCTTAGAAGTGAGATGTCATATTCAACAAAGTTTTTCTGGTACCTACATGAATAGGAAGAAGACAAAAATAGAAAATAGAAAAAAAATCCTGTAGATGTTATTTTTATGCAGAATTAGGTCCCTGTCAGTTA
Source organism: Monarcha castaneiventris obscurior (assembly GCA_026261815.1). Classification (NCBI taxonomy): domain Eukaryota; kingdom Metazoa; phylum Chordata; class Aves; order Passeriformes; family Monarchidae; genus Monarcha; species Monarcha castaneiventris. The sequence goes on from JAMPIT010000482.1 coordinate 468,561, forward strand.
CAGTATATTTTTTTTCTTTTTAAAATAATTGGAATAGAGCTGTGCCTAACTGAATTCTGTCTTTGTATTGTGTCTTCTGCCTTGAATCGTACCTTCCATCAAAATAACCTTGTAAGATCTCAATTTTGGATTATGCTAGAGATTTAAATGATATCCTAGATAAAAATAAACTGATTGCATTAAAAATCACAGTGGACAATTATGGATGTTCTACTTCAAAACGTCTGAAATCTGTAACTTACTTCTTATATGCAATGTACTTACTATAGATAGAAATATTTTTTATGTAACTGAAGCCAGATATCCCTTGAAATAGTGGGAAATTGTGAACTATCTTCATTTTTCAAATATCTGTGAAGCAGAAGGTACAATATTATCTGGAACCTACACCCAGACCTGGCTAGGAAGGTGATGGAAATCACACAGAATTCTGGTGCTTAATCATGTTAAAATTATGTTAGGATTAAGCCACACACACACAAAAAAAGAAAAAAAAAAAAAAGTATTCTGTTTGACGAAGAAAGCAATGTTTTACAGGTCAGAAAGTAATCAAGTAAGGTAAGAATTGCCAGAAGTCAAACACAGCTAGGACCAGCAAAACAAATTATCCAAGAACAAAGCAGAGTGTATGCTTTGGTTGAGATTTCCACTTTCCATACTTTTAAAAATTAGGTGTTTCCAGCAAATAACTGTCATTTACAATCTGATAGATTTCAAAGCACACTGGGAAGTTTTTGCTTTTTGGGGGGTTCTGGCAATTTTTTTTCAAGTTTCTTGATGAAACGTTCCTTCTTTTCTGCTCTCTGGATTACAAGTGCTTGGGTGGAGATGGCATGCAAGAAGAAAAAATAAATGGCTCAGCTTTCAGGAGGGCTTTGCAGCCAGGATTTTGATATCTGTGAAGAAATATGTGTACATAAAATGCCCTAAAGGGCACTATGCTATGTAGGACTTTGGACACATTGGCCTATCCTAAGCAGTACATTTTGCCTGCTAATTCCCTTTCTCCTCTGTTCCTGTCTCCTACACACAGAATTGATGTGGTGGTGGATGTCAGTACAACCTTCATCTTGGACCAGACCTTGTTTTCCAATGCTTTAGAGACTCAATGGCGTGACAGAATACGGGCTACCAGGATGGTGGCAAGTGCCTTCACTGTGTCAGAGACCCAGTCCCTTATGTGCCTGAAGATTTTTGTTTGAATTCTGCCTGTTATTTCCTGTTCAACCATCTCTATTATGTAATTTGAAAGAAAACATAACATGACATAGAAGATCAAATTGGGAGTGATAGATAACCATGAAACGTTACCTGAAAACCAAGAAGTGAAATGGTCTTCTACAAAATCGACTTTATGGAAACTGTGCCTCTTGGTATATAAAGAAATATGTTTTCAAGAACTTTGAAACATCAAAATTTTGCATCTTGTCAAACTACACAAAGTCTGGGGTTGGTTCAAAACTCCATTTAGCTGCCATGTATTTTTCCCTTTTATTTCCTTTTCCATCATTTTTGATCGCCAAGATTTGATGAATTGTTATCGCAAAAACATAAGAACTGGCCACTTGAATCAACTTGCTTTTCTGTCAAGAACGTCTCAGCGGTAGCTTTCATTCCTTCTTTAAAAGATTTCTTTTCAAGTCAAATGGAAAGCATCATTTTATAAAGAAGTACCTTACTGCTTTATAGCACAATTTTCCAATGCTTCTGGAGAGAGACAGACTTAAGAGTTGAAGGCACTTGGCACCCTGCAGGAGGCACTTGGCACAGCAGAGGACTGAATCATTAAATACAGCACTTTTTATAGTGCACACACAAAGTAATGGCTTTGGGCTCCATTTTGTGCATCTGTACAATGTTCCATTTCCTGGTAATATTTTTACAAGTGCTGTACTTGCTATATTTTAATCGAGGGTTGATTTTTAACTTGCTTCTGTAAGTATTATAGAAGACCTACAACTGAGAAATATAATATTAAATATGCTTGCATTAAGTGGTTTCACAAGAAGAGGATTTATTCTTTTATCTGTTGAGGAATGTATTTTAGGTAGAGTGAATGTTGCTTATTTGCTTATGTGTTTTCCTATACATCTGTAAAGTTTTTAAAATTATTATAATCATTATTATAATTTTTATTTTTATTATTGTTATTATATGAATCAGAGCAAGGAACAAAGGAGAGCAGAAATGGCATGTACTGAGGTCAGCTGCAATTATGCCAAATAAGTAAAATAACATGGTAAAGTGAGGTGAAATTAAAGAGGGTGGGGAATGATGTGCAAGCAGGTGGGAAAGTTACATCAAGACCACCTGAGGGGCTAGGAATGAAAATTAGTGAAATGAGAGTTTCAAAGGCTAAGAGAAAAGAGATGCTTTCTCAGGAAAGCAATTGCAGAAACTCTGCTGGGTGCATTGCACAGTCTTAGGTAGAGCAATAGATAATAGTGGGAGCTAAAAAGCGAGAAGCCAGGGCCTAGTAATCAGCCACAGAAACAGTGAGAACCTGGGGAGGGAGGGAAGGATGATGAAGGCTGGGAAACCCATGGGAAAACACAGGCAGTTTTCCAGCAATGCTTGCCTGCTACCAGAAAACCCACTCAAGCTTTAATCAACTATTCAGGTACCCATAAGCATTTAGCCACATTTTTGCTTGCAGCCTCCTTCACATGCCAACTCACGTCACCCAGACATATGCAACATCAGTGCCTACAGTACACTGGCACTTCTGTCCTGGGATATGCAACCTAAATTTGTCACCTTAGAAACCCAAATTTCAGTATTTTATTGCTATTGAACAGGAAGGGAAGAAAGACTGTCATAGGTGAGGATGTGGTCAGGGAGATCTGAAATGTGTGGAAGAGAAGACACAGAAAGTAATGCACTGAAAGAAAAAGAAATAAAAGAAACAAGTAGAATTAAAAACAAGAGAGTATAAAAGTGATTGAATAACCCAGTGAATTCAATCATGCTGGCCCAATACTACCAAAAAGACCACATGGATTTATGTACCAGATAAGCTACTTCAAATTCAGAATTTTTCTTTAATTAAAATTATATGGTAGGTTTTTATTTCCATTTTGTAACAAAAGGTAGACTGTTTGAACTGTATGTAGGAGAGGTATGTAAAAATATATTTTGGGGGACAAAATCTAAACATTTTAGTAGAAAATAGGATTTCAAAATAGATTGGGAAATGACTGCCTTTAAAACCACTGCAGCTTCTCTTAATTTCCTCAAAATATTGCTTTTAAAATACCCTCAACTTAGTATAGTTTTGTTCACATTTCGTGTTTATGTTGTTTCAACTAAGTTGTATTTGCATTGTTTCTAATTTATTTTTCATTTTGCAGTAGTTAAAACTAGCTTCTATTCTGGACATAAGATTTTTTAATCTTATGCTTGTTTTACTTCCTTTTTGAAGGTGTCCCTTGTTTGATATCATGATAAAATATACCAAAGAAGAAAATTAGGCAAGTGCTTAGGATCTTTATGAGTAGCAAAGCTTGCATTATTTTTAAATTATTAAACAAAGTGAGATAGACAGGAAACTTAGGTTTCTCTTTTGTTATTTTCTTCAGTTTACTGTTCCCTGGGGGAACATGTGAAGATATGACACAATGTTTGAGACAAACTGAATGTGGCTGAGAAGTGGAGATATTCACGAGAAAACAGTGCAAGACCAGCTATTTTATTATGTCAAGTACAATAAGAGAATATGCGCAGGTTCACCTTGCTTAGAGCAAGTGTGTGCAGATACACCCCTGGGTGTGTCTGCAAGTGGTTGAATATATCATACTTGGTAATATGTTTTGTGGAAACTGAGACATCCAGTCAAGAAGTCTATGGTGCAGAATCTCTATTACAGTGTTTCTTAGCTGCTGACTGCCAAACAGATTTTCAAAACATTTTTTGCGTTTGAATTACATCATGCATTGTTGTCATGAACTTTTAAAGGGCTAGAAGCTGTCGAAAATATTTCTTATTCAATACATCCCATAAATATCAAGAGAGATTTCAGAGCTGGACATAGTATAAAGGTCTTTAAATTTTTACCATACTAGGTATTTTAATATTTATTCAGATAACATCAACTTAGAGGTGCAATCCTACATTATACAAAAGCACTAGGACCACTTGGGATAATAAACACAAAATATAATTGGAATAGACCTACTGAATAACTGCCCTTTAAGTGAGCAAAAATCAAAAAGGAAAGTTTCCTTGCTTCAGCTGTAATTCTTCCTTCTCAGCTCTTTTTTGGGACTCTGTAAACACTGGAGAAAAACCTTGTGAAAATAATTTAGTCTTCTTTCACCCTTTGATTCTTATTTCTACTTTTACTGTGATTTAATTGATGAGTGAAGAATTCAGTGTAATAAATTAAACAGAATACCATATTCAAACATATAACCTCTTCTTAAAACAAATTAAACCGGTTTAATTTTTTCCATATAATTGATATTTTCGGCAATATAACAAAATATATTAAACACTGCATTCAATTGGATTGTGCTCCATTAGATAGTTAAGTGAATATAGCTCAATAATAATTGTCAGAATAAGGACAAATACTGAAAAATGATGAGTTTTTACTTTGCCAGTTTCATGAAGAGGTGACAGTTCATGTGACAAAGAATGTAGTTTGTATTAGGCAAAATTGCCTTTTTTTGGTATTTTCTTTTTAATTTAGGGAGGAGAAAAATTAAAGATGCATTTTATATGAGTCTTGAAGATTGATTTGAGTTAGAGTGCAATAAGAAAGAATGTCTCAGTAATATGATGTCCCTCTGGCACATATACAGTGCCATAATCTCACCATATCTGTTAATGGTCCAAATCCTAATGGCACTAATGTGAATAATGTGTGCTTCTTAAAGAATTGCTTTTAGCAGAAAAATTGCTCCTCTCTGTTGTCCTGTGTTTCCAAGTTCAGGAGCTCCATTTTGACAAATATATGAACTTAGTCTTCTAGGTTTATAGTGGAACACCATGGAGATAACAGGGCTCTCAAAGCTGAGCAATGATCAGCACGAAACATCAATGTGCTCACAGTATTGCTTTGCTTTTTCAGATCTTCATGATTTTCAGGAGGCACCTCACCTCTCAGAATCTTTAGACTGAAATACTGAGGTGAAAGTCTCTAACAAATAGCTTTGCTGTTTTTTTCCATTTCAGTTTTTTTTTCCCCACAAATAACACTGAAGGATATTTTTCAAAACTATTCTTAGTGTTTCTTATTTCTGGAAATAAATTTGAGAAAGCTGGAGCAATTTTGCACTTTTATCCAAAAAATGAAGTATTTTAGTCAGTATTAGACATAGTCAAAATTCGATGATTTTTTTCCCTATTTACCCATAAAATTACCCACGTGTAAAATACGGGTAAGTAAGACAAAAAGTAACCCATACTTGAAGAAGTACCCTTACCACTTAAAGGCTCTTATGAACAAGACATATTAATATAGACTACCCACATCTCTTCTACAAACAATACAGGGTTGGTTTTTTGTTGTTGTTGTTGTTGTTGTTGTTGTTGTTGTTGTTGTGGGGTTTTGTTTTGTTATGTTGAGTCGTTTTTTGTTTGGTTTTTTTTTTGGTGGTTCAGAAACTTGACAAGGAAATGTGAATTCCAGATTAACTATACCATGATGAAACACCAGACTTCACTTGTCACCTTAAACGTGAATGCAAGTGCCTACACCTTTTTGTTTCAGTTCCATCATCCTAAATGCTTATTTCATTATTCTTTTCAACTCAATAGACCAGAATAGCAAAGAGTAAAATTTTTGAACATTTCCCACCAGACAGAGTTTATTCCTTCTGTTTACTGGTGTCAAGCAGGTTTCAGTCTCATGCTGAGCAGATGCTTTACTAATGTTTTGCACAGTGGTTAATCAAACATTTATGTAGCACATGAAGGAAATATACTTACATTTCACTGCAGATGACTGAATAAGTTCTATACCATTTCCCCAGTGAATAGTCACGTCCAAACACATTCAATTATTCATGTTCTAATTTGTAAATATTGCAAAGAGTTCTTATCTGGAAACGCCTGCTAGTCCCATAGCTGAGGAGAAAAAAAGAAAAAATTCCTTCCAGGTATAGCAGATATATTATTAAAAATGATTCTGTTCTTTCAATATGCATGTTCAGTGCCAGCTCCTGGCTAATTTAGAAATTAATGCTAATCCATAAACACATATAATTTTTCTTACCTTCATTACAGCTGAAACATTCAGATACTTTGTACACTCTTGTGGTTTGAAATGCATGGGTGGTTTAATCCTAAATAAAATGAAAAAGTCTTGGGAAAGTAGTACTGTAAATCAGTAATGTACGTAATACCTTGCCTCTGCTCTCTGAAATGGGAATAAAAGCATTTTGAGGAATTTGAAATTAACAGATACCCAAATTAAAGTCCTGATTTGGCAGAATCTTTGTTTAGGTTGTCCTTACGCATACAAATAGTTCATTTAAATTTTTCTGCATTAGGCAATAATGCATAATGTACATGTTATTACTTTTCAGTTGGATTCTTTTGTTGTGACAGTCAGAATGCTTGATTTGATTCCTAGGTAATACATTAAACATTAATTGTAATTCTGTACATAACTAAGATAGATGAGTACTTAACTGATACACAATATTAGGTATATAAGCAAAAAAAATAATTATATATATATAAAAGGAAGAAAGTATTGCTTCTTAAATCTGAGCTGGCATCAAGCTGGGAGGAACTTCAAACCTACATGAGAAAGAAAAAAGTAATTCATCAAGGAGAAACACCAGGATTAACATACAGGTAGGGAGAATCAAGCCAAAAATTGTAGAATGAGAATTATATATCTGGGCATCAAAACTGTAAAAGCAGGTCTGGAGATTAAAATGGATCCAAACTGATTATGACTGATTAACATTACAGTGTGGTAAACAGGCACAGAGGTACTGTCAATGTGTCAAGCAGGTTTTCTGCTTGAGGCACTACTGACAGATAAGGCTTCGGTAGGAATAGTTTGTACAGATTTTGGTGCTGTGCTCTAAGCAAGAAATGAGCCATTGAGAGAGCATGGAAAAGATGACAAGAAATAAGTCTGGTCTGACCTACAAGATAGACTGAAGAAATTGTGATTTAGAGAGAAGAGACTGGTGGCTCCAATTTCAACTTGTGGAAAAGAGCTGTGTGGGAAAAGAGAAAATCCAGCTGTGAAAGCAAAGGGCTTCATCTGTAGCAAGTGAGATTTATAGCAGACATCAGGAAAACTTCCTGGAATAGATCGTGATAAATACTAAGAAATGTGGAAACTGAAATTTTTAGGAACGACTTGAATAAACTCCAGTCAGAAATAGCTTATGGAGCACTGATCCTGCCTTTGTCTAGAACTAACTAACTAACTAACTAACTAACTAATGTCTTCCTGTTACTTTCTGTGGAAGTGGACATGTATTTAAACCACCCATTGGGACTTTTGTATTATTCAATTTGTAGAGTGGCATATGCACAAACACCTCTGCCAGCAGAGCTAGCAATAATGCACAATTAAAATGAAATCCTCTGGCCTTCGTATATAACTGGTATTCATTACTTTTTCTCTCTTTAGTTTCAGTGTCATATAGTATACACAGTCCTCTGACACTATCCTTGACATATGAACCCTCTTCAAGAAGTACAAGTGTTGTTATAATGAGCCTTGCATGCTGCCATTCTACTTCTGTAGAATTTCTGACTGACAGATGTACAGATTTTTTTGGGTCAAAAATTTGAAAATGAAAGTTTTAGTAGAATATATTTAATTTTTAATGCTTGGGTTATCTTGGATTTTTCCGTTTAGCCGCTAGTGTTGTGTTTGGTGAATTCTTGTGTTTGTGTGAAACAGAAGACCTCTCAGGCGCTCAGCCTCCATCACTGAGACACTTGTATCACGAACAAATGCTGCTTGGATAGACCTTCCCATTTTGTCTCAGACGTATAAAAAAAGCTTTTAAACAGTTAAGGGATCATATATGATTTGACTCATGTATGGAAGCCCAGCATGGTTATGTTAGCACATCCATGGTCTCTCTAACTAGCAATTCAGTATTTCTTCAATCAAATGTAAAATCTTCCTTGATTTATTCTGACCTTTTGCCTCATTTTTTCCCAACCCTTTCAGTTATATCTATTCAGGTCTTGGCACACCCCTCCTCCGTCCCCACCCCTCCCACTTTCCCCCTCCCCCACCCCCACCCCGATGCTCTGATTGCTGCCACATTTCTGACTAAAGAGATCTATTTTCCCAGTTTTGCCATCCAGGATGGGTACAGTTTCGTTTTCCTCAGCTCTTCTATCTCTTACCTCTATGACTGTGGACTCAGAAATCCAGAAATCCTTTGTGGTTCCTCTGCTTCTGTCTTGAGCCTTGAGGCAACACTGGTGCACCAGTCCCACTCCTCTTCTTTGCAGCAAACTTCCTCCTCAGCAAACATATTTTCCTGAAGTATAAATCTGGTATGAGGAATAGTTGTTATTTTCAAAAAAGGACAATATTTACAGAATAAAAAGACCAGGATTGTGGTGCATGCAGCCCAGTAGGGAAGAAGCTGTGCAGCACTTCACATGTTCATGGATAGCAGTTCATCACAACTTTGCAGTCTAAATTTAGAATTAATGCAGCCTTTACCTGATTTCTTACTTTGCAATCAACTCAGAAAAGGTCTTATTTCTTCCTGGCGAATGCCAGTAACACTCAGAAGGGCATGGGGAATGAAAATAAACTTATCTCTGATATGACTTTTTTATAATTGTACAGTTCTGACCTTGCATGACTCCAGTGATCTTTCTGCAGCAACGTCTCACACCTTTGCCAGTTGCTCATCAGTCCTAGCCAGTTATTCAACTGAACCATATCATTTTGGGCTTTGAACCCTTGGTCTCAAGCAGCTAAACCTCTGTGGAGAGGGTAAGGTCACACAGAGAAGGGGTTAGGGGAAGGTTGCATAGAGAAGGGATTAGAGTAAGATTCTAGGCTCTTACATAGCAAAATAAGATCTATGAATTTGGAATCCTTTCAGCCTGGTTCAATTGGATTGAGTATGTCTCACAGGAGTGGACATGTGAAGCTGGAGACTCACAATTTGGTTTTAAATTGCCTCTGCAAATCTGTCAGAGGCCTAATTTAAATTCTTTATCCCATACCCTTCCAGCCTCTTTTGCCTCAAAGAATTACTGTGATAGGCCTCTATGAAAGCAATTTATTAATGATTGAAAAGTCTCTAGAGGCCAGAAATTGAAAGGCTGAAATTTTTGTTTGTATAGAGAAGAAGTCAGGGTAAATAATATTTCCAATAATTCTAGAGACAACTGTACATTTACCATTAGATTTTATTCAATTTGAAAAGGAAATGCCTGTCTTCTAAGTGCATTAAAAATATAGTAGGGAAATATTAGGCTTTTGTTTTTGAACTTTGAGGAATGTTTTCTCTTTTTGTCTGAAATGCAAAATATTTTTCAAATGTGGGTTTGAATGATGAAGAGGGGCAGAGACTTGTTATCTGTAGTACAATACACTTCTCATTCTTTGAAGTTGGCAAAGCATTGCTACTCTGTGTGTGTGTATGCAGGCACGTGCATAAATCAATTGCTCAGGTGAAAAGTTTACATTTGCAGCAGTTGTGCCGACTAACATGGTTAGGAAAATCAGAGGCTGACACAAAAAATGGCAAATATATTGCAGCATTAAAGGTCACTTCAAAAATTTCTGACAACCTGGAACATTAGAAGGTCAAAAATCAACAGCACATTGTCCTGTTTGGTTAGATTGTGCTACTACACTCTCTCTATGGACTCTTATTTTTTAAAATAATTGCATGCTCTTTTGAAATCAGCCAGCCATTCAAAGACCGTATTTCCCATTTTATTGAGAAATGACTGAAGTGTAGAGAACAGCTCATTATATTCCAGCAGTCCTTTTAACATACAAATAGTAGAGTCTTTCAATGAACACACTGCTGTTTGTGCCACTAAAGATAATGTAAGAGCAATTGATAATTGCCCAGTTTAGAAAATGTGTGCCTAAAGCTTGCCTATATTTTCCCCTATTTAATAATGAAAGATCTGATAAAACACATATTTTCTAACTTTCCATATATTTCTTGCCTGTGTCTGGAACAGTAAGAGAATCTCTGCTGTTTACTGATTTATCAAACTCCCTATCCTATAATTTATACATTTCAGCCGCAAAAAAACTGTGGGGTTTTCTACCTGTCTTGCTTTGGAAAGCCGTATAATATTTTATGAGAAAAGGCGCTGAAGAGTTAGACTGGGAAAAATCTTGTGGATCATTGCTTGTGGGAATCCAGAATGCAGAGAATATTCCTCTGCCTGTTTTGAAGAATTTAACCCCCCTGAACAATGCTGGTTTTGACCTTTATCCATGGAGAAAACTGCCTACATCCTGGGAAGAATGAAAATCTACACCAATGTGAAATAGTAGAATATTATGTAAGAATGTCACAGGATGAAGAATTTAGAGGTTTTAGGTTTGTTTATGTAGTAAATAGATAAATAGTATGGTTTCCAAAATGGTGGATGTTTACATCATTTTAGACTTTGTGCTCTTTCTTCGAGACCTCCATTTTCTGCAGTAGAAGTAGCTTAGCATGATTGGGTAGAATTTGCCGCAGTTCCTGTCTGCGTTACAAGGTGATTTACTGGACATTGGTGGAAAAGTAAAAATATCTGTAATTTCAAACTTCTATTGGGTAAAATGCCTTTAAAAGGGCTGCAAAATCTTGACACCAGGTCACTTGCAGCTTTTCTCTACTCTCGCTAGGTTCCTTGTAACCTTGTAGCTGATAAGAACTTAATAAACAACCATCTAAGAGCAAAGAAGGCTGAAGGTCCAGTTCGTCTCTTAAGACTCCTGGCAAGGACTCAAACAAAACTCCCCCATCCGGGGAGGTCTAATTAAGGCACAAACTGTGTCAATCGCTGAAAGAGAAGAAGATACAAAATGAACTTTCCCAGTTCACCCCAACACTATTTTATAAACAAAAAACCTTCTTTAACAAAACCCAGAGATACCTAAAAGTACACAAGCTGCTCTTGAAAACTTATTCAAGTAAGGATATCTTGGAATCTATTTTCTTACCCTTATCTTACCAATCTCTCCTATTTCACAACATGCAGACCTCACACCTCACAGAGGCTACTATAAATGCACTGTCTCCACAAAGACACTGTGAGAGCCATGTTCAGAAGGGTGTCAGTGTCAAAAGACATGCAAGTCATGATCTTGGACAAACCTTACAACAGGTTTTAGCAGCATCATGACATTGAGCAGCACCTGGAATTATACTAGTGAAAAATATTGAAGGTTTTGCCATGAGTTTAACTGTATTTCTTAATATTTGAAAATATATGAATCTGGAATAGACTTGTAAAGGATATCAAGAATAAATTATTTTCTGCAAAGGAACATGAATGGTACTTCAAACACTTAGAAGCAAAACATAATGAATTTGTGTGAATTTGAAAGCAGTTTTCCTTTGTAGGGTATAGCTCTGAATAGGTTTATTGAGTTATCTTAAAGTAACCTGCATGTATAGTAACTGCAGCAACTGACATATTGTAAGTTATATTCTGGATTCTGAGATTGAACATATTTCAGTGTATTTCATCACTTAATTCCATTTTTATTAGAGTCAAAGAGGAAATATTTGGCTTCTTTTTTACAAGCAGGACTGCTTAGAAAACAGAAACATAAAAGAGGTAAAACCAATGAAACCTAAAGACATTGCTGAGCTGGAGAAACTCTGATGCAGTCACTGGGAGTCAGGAAAGATCAGCTTGATTCACTGCGTGGTAGTTTAAAATTAGTTCGATGGACAGGTTGCTAAACAAATGAAAAAGCTGGTAATACCTCTGGGATTTACATATTTAAAGGAAGAGCAAGTGCACGAAGTTCCTTTTGTACCCATTTCCCACCTAGGGGCAGTGAAGGGGAGGCCCCCAGGCCCCGTCCCAGCGTGGGCCCGAGCCCCCTGGCATGGTGGTGTGGGGCCGAACCACCAGGGAAAGCCATCCCAGCTCCACAGGCAGCTGCGACCAGCCTTAACCAACAGTGCAGCCAGAACTGCACAGGGAGATTTCTGGGGCTGGTGGGCCCCTTCCACACAGCAGCGAGGCTCTTGTTGAACCGAGCAAAAACGTCATGCAGCCAACAACCAGAGACATGGCGAGTTTTCCCCCGGCGTGGAGCCCGGACAAGAGACAAGAATAACTTCTTAGCCGCAACTTAACGGGCACCAGCTTTCTTCCAGGTCAGAGAGGGGAGGGGTGAGAGCATGTGAGACAAAACCAACATGGCGGTGCCAAGGCCAGTAAAGGAAGGGAAGGAGAGCAGGCGCTCCCAGCACTGGAGCTGAAAATTCTCCTTGCAAGCTGTGGCGAAGATTATAATACAGCAATTTGTTTTCCCTGTAATTCATAGGATGAGGTACATGGGGGGATGAAGAAATCCACGTGTAGTTCATGAAAAATATTCATGCCAGAGTATATAGATGCGGTGAAAGACTTTTAGAGATTGAAGAAGAGAGCCTTTACTTTCAGGCTGGAATAGCTCATCCTTAACAGACTAAACCCCATGTTATTTATGACCCATGATGGCAGTGTGGGAAGACTGCAAGATTCATGGGAGGGATATTTTTTCACTGCAGCAGATTTCGGGCGGACTGTTGTTTGTGGAAGTTTGAAACTGTGTTAAAGAAGTTTGCAGAGAGCTATCCTCTGTGGGAGGAATCCCACGGCACAGCGGAAGAAACTCTTTTCCTTAAACATAAAGAAAGACCCTTTAAGAAATGAAACACTGACCAAATTCCATGTTTGTTTCTTTTGCGCAGGTTGGTGGAAAGAGGGAGGCTCTGGAAGAGAAAAGTGTTCTGAAAGTTTGCTGTAATTTCTCATTATTCCTTTTACTTTTAATTCTGTTAGTAATAAATCTTCTTTATGCTATAACTGTTTAAGTGTGGACCCGTTTTGCCTTGAAGTTTTTCTGTTTTCCTCAATAATCCTCATTTCACCTTGTTTTATTTGTGGTGCTTGGTGCCTAACCAGTGTCAAACCACGACACTGTTACTGAGACATCAGTCTTCAGAGCTAACAAAAAAAAAAATTAAAGTTTGAAAAATTTAAAGAAAAAATGTAACAAAACTGTTAATGTAATGTATGTTATTGACATTCCTTTCTTATAAAAGAGAATCTAGCTTTATAGAAAATGCAAGGTAGAGGATAAACATTTGCCACACTAGTATGCGAGGTACAATAACTGATTTTTGTATGTGCCACTCCTGATCTGTAACCATGACATCTAAAAAGTGGTCTGCTAAGATGGAAACCTCTGAGTAGTTTGGATTTTGTTCCACACCCCCCCCCCATTGTATGTTTTTGACGTCAAAGACACAGGTGCAATCACTGGATCTAACTTTGCACTTGATGTAGGGACAGAAAGTTGTCTCAGATTCAGGTCATTGCTACAGACAAGATTTGAATGCAATAAACAAATTTCTGGTTTTATAAAAGGAGATTTTATCCTTGCAGAATAAGCCAGAGTTGTTACCTGTTTTTCTTTGTGATTTGTTCATTCTGAGAACAATTAATTAAAATGTTGAGATAAACAAATCCTAGGTCTTCTCTTGAGGCTTTCTCTTTTTTTGGCATCTGAATCACTAACCTCTCTGTTGCCATAGACTTAAAATAAAACCCAAACCTTTAATTTTTGAAGGAGACTTTATGCAGAAAACTAACTCTAACCTTCTCTCCTGAGTCCTGTGATAATAGTCCTGTCTCTATAAGGCAGAACTGCCTGCCAGAAAATTTCTCAGATGTCAAGAGTCAAAGTATAAACATTAGTGAATTTAAGTTTTCTGTAGACAACAAAGCTCAGAATAATTTTGCGACCTTTCATTTAAGTCATGCATAATGTGTTTGTTTGCTCTTATCCTCAGTTTCTTTTTGGCTTCTGTGTGTAAGCCAAAAACTTGGAATGCATTTAGCTGGGGAAAAGACAATATGAAAATAATGTAAAAGTTTGTTTTATACTACTTTACAGAGCTGAAACTTACTATAACTCATGGCTCTGGCATTGTAGATACAAGGAAGTTCTCACCTGTTAGAATATACTAGCTAGCATCTATCAAGTATTTTTAAATGCTTCTGCTCTTTGCTACTGATGGGAAAAGGCCTGTCATGGTCTTCTGTAAATAATAGTAGGCTTGTTCTCTGCTAAGAGGCATAAATAAAATATGCAAAGTAATAAAAAAAACCCTTAGGAAATATTCTGTAATTCTGTAATATTACCATATCCCATAAAAAAAGACCATAATAAATTGGATGCCAGAGGTAGGATACATTTTACTTAACTTTAGAAGTTTTATAACCAAGCTGAGCTCCTTTCACAGTTGGGAGAGGACTGAGCATTTTTGAAGAATGATTTATCAGACCTCTTTTAGACATCCACCTTAGGGTGAGAGTCACTGTGTCCTGGTAGTGGCTATTTCTCTCTAGCTCTGAAGGGAGTGTAGGATGACTCTTGCAGTGTAGATGATTACTAGCAATAGGTGCCTGCATTTCTCTGATGAATCCCATATACAACTGTATGGGATCCCATACATCCATTTGATGAAAGACTTTAGCTAATGTCTGAGTGCACAGTATGTGTATCTTACTACCAAGAAACTGTGCATCTCACAATATTTTAGTCTCTGACTACAGATGCTGAGCAGTAAGGAAGGCACTGGAGATGGACCATATCCATACCAACCTGGTCCCCACACCTACATTTCCTGCTGGAGGATGGATGTAGAAGCAGTCCACATCTTTAGGCAGCCAGACAAAATTGGGTTACCTGTAATTCATATTATCTTAGCAATATAAAAATGTAATTATCAGGACAGGTGGGGTAACCATGTGACATTGCAGCAATGGCAGCAGATCCCACAAGATTGCTGTGCCAGGAATGATGAGGCCCTCACAAGCTTAGAATCCCCGAAACCCAGTTCTCTGAATGTCATCTCAGTTGACTTTCATCCAAGCCACATATTTACAATGTACATATTCATATCTGTCATCAAAATGGTGATGTTTTTGATGTACTTTTTTATTCAAACCTGATTTCCTTTTATGACAAGATAACTCACCCAGCTGACCAAAGGAAGCCAGTTGATGTAATCTTTTTGGATTTCAGTGAAATTTCTGTGACAGACAGTACTTTTTGGTACTGTGTGTCACAGAATCCTCCAGGAAAAAATGTACAGCACGCAGCTGGATAAACACATTGTGTGATGGCTGAGCAACTGGCTCATGGGTCAGGAACAAAGGGTTATAGTGAATGGGGTGACAACAGACTGGTGACCAGTCACTAGTGGGGTTCCACAATGCTCCATGCTCATCCCTGTGATCTTGGACCCAGGATTGGAAGGGATACTAAGCATGTTTGCAAATAATACAAAATTGGGAGGAACTGTTGACTCCTGTGAGAGCAGGGAGGACCTGCAGAGAGATCTTGCCAAACTAGAGGACTGAGCAATCACCAGTTCTGTGAATTTTAACAAAGACAAGTGCCAGATTCTGCACCTGGGATGGGGCAGACCTGGATGTACAGACTGGGAATGAGAGGCTGGAGAGTTGCAACGCAGAAAGGGATCTGAGAATCCTTGTCAATGGCAAACTGAATTTGAATCAGCAGTACCCTGGCAACCAGGAGAGCCACCTGTGTCCTGGCACAGCATCATGAGCTGGGCAAGGGAGGGGATTGTCCTTCTCTGCTCTGCGCTGGGATGGCCTCACCTCATGTCCTGGGGGCAGTTTTGGGTGCCACAATATAAGAAGGATATAAAGCCATTAGAGAGTGTCCAAAGGAGGGCTATAAAGATGGTGAAGGGCCTTGAGGGGAGGCCATGTGAGAAGCAGCTGAGGTCACTTGGTCTGTTTAGCCTGGAGAAGAGGACACTGAGAGGAGACCTCATTGCAGTCTGCAACTTCCTTGTGAGGGGAGAAGGAGGAACAGGGTCTGTGGTGACCAGCAACAGGACTAGAGGGAATGGCCTGAAGTTGTATCAGGGGAGGTTTAGGTTGGATATTAGGAAAAGGTTCTTCACCCAGAGGGTGGCTGGGCACTGGAACAGGCTCCCCAGGGAAGTGGTCACAGCACCAAGCCTGACAGAGTTCAAGAAGCATTTGAACAACACTCTCAGGCACTTGGTGTGATTCTTGGGGATGGTCCTGTGCAGGGCCAGGAGTTGGGCTCAATGATCCTGATGGGTCCCTTACAAATCAGCTTATTCTGTGATTCTGTGATTCTACTTAACTTAGTCAAGAAAAGTGGCAAGACCCTTCCAAGTTTTGCCCCTTTAACTGCTGCTAGTCTTGCATAGCATATAGCTATTAGAAAATCTCTATTTAAAAGACTTTTCTTAACAGTCTTTTTCATAGCTTTAAGATGGATTAAATTTTTCCTCAAATCCTCACATATTGCTTATATGAGACCAAATCTATAATTTAGCTCAGGTCAGTTCAGTAAAAGTAATAACTTTTTGTATGCAAAATGTGTAATCCCCTTTTCACCTCAGTTGGTTTTCTGCTCTGTTATTACTGCTCATTAGGATTTTAAGATGCTAATCATTATATGCTTTTATTCTATTACTGAGAAAAATCTGAATTAATTTTCTGAGAGTTTTTCAAAAACATGCCACTAGACTGTAGACTGAAGTAAAGATAAGGAAGTTTCAAACCCATAGTTTCATAAGCTTAATAAAATACATAACCAGAAGTTATAAGGAGAATTTTAACTATATTGTTAGTGCTAAGAAAAAAATGCCTATAATCACGATGAAGAATACATGCACAAAACTTTATTTGTCACATTACTTGTCAGTGAAATAAATCATTGCTTAGATGTCAGATAAAAGGGAATTCAGGAATCACCAAATCATGGGAGCTCACGAATGACACTTATTGATCATTTGTTGCGTAAAAATCTCAACCAGAATATTCAGCCTAATGTTGAACCTCATATGATAAGGTTTTGCAGATTTCACTTCCAAGTGAGGAAAATGTCTCTCTCCAGAACTCCCGAGACTCCTTTGATATAATAAAATTGTTACTTTGAGATTACACACATTTGAAGAAACTACGTAAATATGTATTTTTGAGAGAGCAAATACAATTGCAGTTTTATTTTTCATGGCAATGTACAAAAACATGACATCCTTAATCTCTGAAATACCTGTCTCTTAGGCTGTTTTCATCTGTATTTGTAAATACAGTCATAAGGTGGCTCCACAATTTCTTAAATATATGGATATGTTGTTTTATATATATGGTTCCTTCTAGATATTTTCTGAAAAGCAACCTTGAATCAAACATTCAGAGGAAAACCTAGAGCTCTGAAGAAACCGAACAGATTGTTGCTATAAGTGTGAAGACCTTCAACCTAGCCACCCTCTGTGTGTAATTCAAGGTGATGTTCCTTGTATTCCTGATGGACCAATGCACAATTACTCTGTCAGAGAGGCTGGCTGTTGCAATGTCAGACTTTTGAATTTTCTGTGGGAAATAACATATGGAGACAAAGCTCCCAAAGACATTCCCCAAAGAAAAATAAAAGATCTCTCCATGTCAGTTTTGGTAATGTAGGTATGTGAATTAGCTGCAACTAGTTTCCTCATCTGCATGAAAGATGTTGGGGTTTTCATGCTGGGAGTACTGTTCTTATCAATTAGTCTGTAATTAGACAATATCTGACAGAATCAGATCAAAATTAGTTATTACCTGCAATTTTTCCACATTCAGTCCTTCAACATCTTGTCTATTTAGATAGAAATTCTCAAGTGACATGAATTCAGCATGAAGAGTTTCCCAAGTTGTTGTGAGAAAATGAAACCCTGCAGGGATTTTCTGGTAAGTCAGTGTAACATTTTGAAAATCTCCGAGGGAAACATGAAATGGGATTAAAAACAGAAGATAAAAATAGAAAAAGGCAAGGACAAAAAAAAAAAAGGCAAAGGAAATGTAGGACATGAACAAAAGAGTAGATTGAGACATAGTACAGCAGAACTGCAGACAAGCAAAGAATAAGCAAGCTGGGGGCAGAAAGCAGACGATGCCCTGTCATTATGGGATTGTAGAAAAGCAAGAATTGCACAAAAGGAGCAGCAGAAACTGAAAATAAGGATGATCCATTTGATCCATTTGATCTGATCCATTTGAGATCACTGTCAGAACTTACGTTGACAGAAAAATTAGGGTATAAATACATGGAGAAAAAAAGATGTACATGCATATATAGACATACGTAAATGTCCATGTCTATATATTCATCATATGTGACAGGGAAAAGTGGAAAAAAACCTACATATATAGTTATATATGTACAGTTAAAAATAGAGACACACCTGAACATGCTGAAAAATATCTTAATTGGGTTCTGATAGCAGTCTGGCAAGAACTTTTTTGCTGAATATTTGTAATCTAGAAACAGTGTGGAATAATGAAAAGACCTAGAAAGAAGACAATATTCTTTGTCTACAGAATCATTCTTCTAGTTTTAAAATGGGATTCAGCAAACTTAAAATGAGAAAACACACTTTATGAATAACATTTCTATGCCCAGTTATGTTGGTCTGGACACTGATGTGCTATGTTTTCAAGCCTGAATAAATCTTTAATAGCATTTGCATGGAGGTTTTATCAAATGAAGGCAAGAAGCAGAGTTAATTTTCTGACAAGGTTTGCTGTCCCTAGTCTGATGACCTGCTCCAAAATGCAAACACAAAAAATATTGTCTGTAGAAAACCAGTTTGAGAGGAAGTGTCTAGGAACTTTCAAGGTCCTAAAAAAGATGAGAGGGATTTGTGTGTCAGTGTGAATGTCTGGCAAACAGATTATCATAAGCTTGACCCCACAGCAATTCTGGCATGCTACCTTGCAGCTCTGGTCCATGACCCAATGTCAAGACCCTCTGCAGGCCTTTTAGCCTTTACTCAACTCCTGTGTGCCAAGGCAGCTCCCCTTCGCCTCTGCACACCCATGCTCTCTGTGGAACAACAAATTTGGCTGTGGCAAGATATGCAGCCTTTCCGAAAATACCTCTTAAAAAGAAATTAATTCCCATTACTCTTAACAGCAAAATAAAAAAAAAATCTCTCAATCCAATTTAGTTAGAACAGCCTCTACAGGCAGCCTCTCCCCTGGGATGCAGTTCTACTAGAAAATGGTGCACTGTACATGTACACAATGAAGTGTTTGTTTAGTGATGTTTCATATTCAAAAGGTATCAGGAGACAGCTCTGGTCAACACTGTCATATCATTATGCTGAAAAAGAATTGTACAAGGAATGGAAAAAAAATTACTTTGGTGCATTTTGCAGCAAGTAATTCAGGTATAACAGTGTTTGAAATCTACACAAAAATAACCTTATACAGACATTGATATACAGAGTTTGATGAAAAACAATGATTGCAAACAAAAAAAAAAAAAGACCAAAGCAAAACAATTTGATCTAGTTGCACAAGCAGTTGCAGACTGCTGATTTTCTTTTCCTTTCTTGTAGTTCAGAATGTTTTTCCTTCCTACTGAAATGGCCGTTATGTGTGCACACATCACAGAGAAATGATAAAAGAGATTTTTTTGTTTGTTTGATCAAAAAATAAAGCTTTTCTGTTTTTATGTGCTGTATTACTGGCTAGGAATAGAAACAGACAGCAAAACAGATGTATCCTATGTGTAGCCAGCCTGAAACCTACTGCAGCAGGACAGACCGATATGCTGTACTATCTATGAGGGAAAACAAAACTGCTGAAGACATTAGGCCAGATTTCTAAAAAAAACCCAGTGGTGTCCTGAAGTTTCCACTGTTTCTTCTCCATATTCTTGCTATTTAAAGTTCACCTGTAATAGCTTTATCAATTGTGTTACATCCTTGCTTTCTGCACGTACAATGCACAGGTCTATTGAATTAAATGCACCCAACATACCCATACCTGAAAGTTCCATTTGGTGTCAAGGGAATAAAACTAGCAGAGCAAAGCATATGTATCCACAATCACCCCTGGGAATCTTGCTCAGTGAAAACTGTGTTTTGATATTTTAAATTGATATCTTATTAGCAAATCTATTTCAATGCATGTTTACAGTGTCTATTCCTCTTTACATTCCACTTGCTGGCATGGAACCTTGCAATTGAAAAATATTTCATAATCAACACACTTCCTTTCAACATTCCAGGGTGAAATCAAACATCTGTACAATGTCTCTCTTAAAAGAAAGAAAACATGTAAAGTAAAAAAAAAGGCAAAGAAATTAAAACAGCTTGGAAAGACTGGTGATGCTAACATCTCAGGTTCTTCAGCTTTTTATTTCAAGCAATTTAATCAATGAAACACTTTCTTCTGACAGAGAACTGCTCACAACTAAACATGATTTTAAAAAACTTATCATTAAATTTGAAATTCAAATGAAAGGTGTTACCAGAATATTTGTGCTATAGATGAAGTTCCTGTTTACAAGCTGTAATCATAGACAAGGGATGAATTGTCCTTGGTTGTGAATATTCATGCATGTGTGACACCAGACAGGTTTTCTAAAGCCTTCTTCTCTCTTCCTTTTTTCATGATAAAAAAATTGTCACCGCAGACAGTTTAGGGTGCAGTTTTGTTGCAGCACTTGTTTGAGGGATAATACCTGGTTATTTGAGTACATAAATGTCTGGCTGGTGCCTAAACCTGTAGTCAAAACAAGGGTGACTGTATATGCACTTTAACAAGCAAGAGAGGGTGGGTAGCTGAATCTGTTCTAACAATTGTGATAATTAATATTTTTATCTCTTTGGATCATAGAATACCATAACGTATCCTACTTTCTGGTTACTAAAGGGCATACAGCACAGAGATAATGAAGTTGGCAATGAACTTAGGAGCACTGAATGAAAGCCGTCGCATGGAAAAGCTGAATATTATATTATTTCGAATTGTTAAATACCAGAAAAATGTGACCATATGGATAATTAGTTTATTTTGTTATATTACTGTTTGGGGTTTTTTTCCAGTCTTGTAGGTGAGAGAAAATAAAAAGTAAAACAAGCCCAGAATGGGAAAAAAAGTGAGTTTGGTTGTTCATCTGCAATAGCAACCAGAAGTATCTGTGGCTTCAGGTTTATAGGAAAAGCTTTGCTTTGGATTAACCTGATAACTGCTTAAAGACAGGACATTTATTTAGCATAGAACATGGATGGGACTTCAGCTGGAGGGAAGAATACTGACATTTTTGTGTTGATTTAATTGATCAGAGTAAGCAGAAAGTGATCTGTAGAAAGAAACAGGTATACTACAAAGCATAACAAATGTGAACAGTTGGGGGTCAGCAACCAGGGTCAGTTAGACTTCAGCCCATAGCAAGTTCCACCAAAGCTGTAAGTCCTTCCTACTTGAGGAATGATTAAAGAATAATGGCAGTAAAGTTCCTAATATATTTTTCCTTTAAAAATTGGGGTTGCGAGTTTTGTTTACTTTTGGTTTGTGGTGGTTCATTTTGGCCTTTAAATCATGTCAGACTACCTTTTTTTTTTTCCTTTTTTTTATACTTTTTGGAATAACTAAAAACACACTAAATTAAAAAAAGGAAGAAAAAAATAATTTGTTTTCCTTTCTGAACTCACCCAACTGCTATACCAGGAAAAGTGTGTCTTTGTGAGGACAGAAGGGCAGGAGCACTGATTAGCCCCTCTTGCTCATTCAGCTGCCACGGATTTGTAGCACCTTATATCATATAGCAAAATGAGAAACAGGAAATCTTCTTCTGTCATAAATAGGAGCACTTTACATCAACTGAATGCTTGTAAAGTCTCCTCACCAGAATAAGAGTAACAGCAGGTCTTATGATTTTTTCCCCCTGACTTGTTAGAGACATGGATACAAATCAGAATTTCAGAAAAGTAATACTACAGACAGCAGCAGTTGGGTGCTGGTATGGACCCCATAAATATAACAGTATTCTCATTTAATAATGAACTTGCATTTCTGCGTTTTGTTGAATCAAAGACCACATGAATGACTGGTTTCTGGACAGTGATTGGCAAAAGCCTAGTCAGTCCGTGTTGAAAAAGGTAGATCTTGTCCACATACAAGCAAAATAAGGACAAATGAAAAAAGGAGATTATTCTGAAAGCCCTGAAAATTTTGTACTTGATGCACAGGAAAAATGGGAAGGGCCATTCTGAAGTCAATGTAAAAAGCTGAGAAACCAGCTGTTCCAGAATAGCTGCGTTTACTTTTACCCAACTTTCTTGGGACAAAGATAATGAGAAATGCAACAAACTGCAATAAACTGAGGAAAAAGTGTGATTTGTAGTAAACTGCTTAAGTGAATCCTAAGGTCTTCATATCGTAAAAAACTTAATCAAGGAAGCACAGAAAAGAGCAACAGAATGCGAGTTTATTACTATGTGTGACTGTGTAAGCCTTAACTAGATTAGACAGACATGAATTAAAAATTAATTCAAAGAATGATACATCTGACATTTTTCTGCACTACTATTAATTATTACTGTGCCTTTGAAACTGTGTATATAGTATGATAATACTAAAAATTTAATGTTTTTAAGTAGGCTTTGCATCACCTTTGATCCCTGTCAACCCCAAAAGTTTAGTATCCTGCAAGGATAATTTATAAAACTAAAAGTGCAAATGACTGTAGGAAAGAAGATAAAAATATTAGTCTAGAATATTAAATGATAGTTCTGGACAATGTACTCTCATATGAAAAGCCAAAATAATGTGGGAATTATAAAAATTTAATGTCACTTTGGTTCCCTAGTGATTACTGTAGTATTGCAGGAAAAACCTGAGAATATTGTTCTCAAAAAGAAAATCCTTAAAACTAGTCTAATGATGTGGAAAATTAAGATGTCAAAGAAGTAGTACAAATCATATATAGGTAGCTGTTATAGTTTGTTTATGAACTGTTGCCCTAGTCTGAATTAACCCTGTTCCTGGAGTCATATAACATTCTCACACAATGACTGACAGTTGTTTTGAAATATTTCAAGATTTGTGATGACTGTATAGTTCATGGTGTGATTTCCTTATCCTCTTGCAACAGAGTGAGTTATACTGTCTATCATGTGCTGTGTTTGCTCCCCACACAATAATGCCATTATCTTTGCTATCTTCACACAGCTGTGCAGCATAGAGAAACTGGCACTGAGCCACTTAAAGTCTTCAGAGTTATCAGCTTCAAGTCATCTATAACTTTGTCCACACTATCATTTTATACTCACTATCTTATTTGACTCTACTTGAACATTAGAAAATATTAGCTGTGAATCTCAAACTTTAATGCCTTAATTGCTTGTTCATTTTTACTATGAATAAAATATTACCATAAGGATTATTCGGTACTGTGGACAGAAACAGCTAATTTGTCATTTAAAAGTAAGTTCAATTGAACTGAAAATTTACAATGGAAGGCTCAATACATCTTTGTGAAGGGAAGTTATGTAGAAGAGTCATATGGCCTCTAGAAGCAATTTTACATATATGTTAACAGGAGGTTGAATGGTATGTGGAAGATTTCTGTGAATTATCAACAGTGCACTTGCTACTTTGAAAACAAAAGACTGTTCATACCTGATGCAACTGATGGCCAGTTTCAAATTCAAGCACTGGTACACATGTGCCAAAATGAGCTGGATATAAAACCTAAACATTTCCCAGAATGCAGTTGGAGATTAATTAATGCCTACAGTCACTCATCTCATTGAGTCAAGTGGTGCAAGATTAGACTTCTGTTCAGATCTTGTTAAATCGTTTTTGAACAATTCAAATTTTAAATCACCAGATATATTAAGTATTCAAAATACATTTACACATTCATGCAACTGTGGTAATAAGCTAATAAAATAGCATAAATTGGAGTCTTTGAATCACCATGAAAGTAAAGAGACCTTGTATTAGGCCCATTTTACTAAAGTATCAAAATAGAGATGTGAATAAGTGCTACATATTGTTTGATATTTAGCTTGCCAGTCACATATTAAAGGATTAAACTTATTATGGATATACGCAAACAGCCATATATATACATCTCCTACCTATATCACAGAATCATAGAATGGTTTGAGTTGGAAGAACCCTGAAAGATCATCCAGTTCCAAACACCCTCACAGTAAAGAATTTCTTCCTCATATCTAATCTAAACCTACCCTTTTTCAGTTTGAAGCCATTCCCCCATGTCCTGCCCCGACATGGCCTCGTAAATAGTCCCTTTCCCTTTTTCTTGTGGGTTCCATTCAGGTACTGGGAGGCTGCA
The DNA here is from genome assembly GCA_026261815.1 of Monarcha castaneiventris obscurior. Taxonomy (NCBI): domain Eukaryota; kingdom Metazoa; phylum Chordata; class Aves; order Passeriformes; family Monarchidae; genus Monarcha; species Monarcha castaneiventris. The sequence continues at coordinate 492,901 of JAMPIT010000482.1, forward strand.
ATCAGATCACCCTAAAGCCTTCTCTTCTCCAGGCTGAACAATCACAATTCCCTCAGAATTTCCTGGTAGGTGAGATGCTCCATCCTTATTGTGAATAAGCCATTTGTCAAGTTCTTAAATCATTATGGCTATTTTCCATCTGTTTATATATTTAAAGGCCAGTGGTGCCTTTCCAACAAAACCTGCATGACTAATTAATAAACACCAAACAAGTAAGCTTTTTTAGGGATTTTTTTAAATCATGGTGGTAGAAGTTTATCCAAAGTAGCATGTTCTTCCCAACCTAAATTGGAAACAATTATTTGTAGCAAATACATCTGAACTGCAGGAATATACTATGTAAAGTCCAAGTATGTTTTATAAGCACATTACCCAACAGTATCATCTATTATTGACATATTTTGACTTTGAAATGAGCAATCATGAATTTTGAACACAAAAGCATGTCTTTTGTGGGACTTGGGCATTTCTGAAAAAAATCATAATTAAATTGATATTATGAATGCACACCCATGACTCAAGATGGATGCTATCCATTTACCCATTTTGTTTAGAAATAATTTATTTTTCTTTTCTAGTCTGTGTTGCTACTATGAATCTAGTTCCTTACATAATCCATCTCTTCTTTCTGGAAGTATGTAACAGTGCTATTGTTAGTGTGCCCTGTAAAGGAGCATTATTTTTAAAACAGGACACCAGAATGAAATGCAATGGTAACTACCAGCCCACAATGAGTATTTTACTACTATGACTGGATATGTAGAAATCTAACATTTATTAGAGTCTTTCATTCCAGGCTCTTACAGTGCTTTATAAATACAGCACAGCTTTCCCAGTGCTATACTTCTGAAGCACAGTCACCCCAGAGTGGAGTGTAGCAGCTATTTTGCTCCCACTTGACGGCTGTTGGTTATTATGACATGCTTCTTTCCTACAGTGATTTTTCTGGAAAATATATGAGAGAGAAATCCACCCACCAGGAATAGGCAGAGACCATCTGCTGTGACTAATTTAACATTTATTCCAGGCAGCAAAATTCCAAAATGAAAACCCAGTTATTACTATAACTTGAGCCAGTGGATGTAAAATGAAATAGTGTGTTCAGGATCCTTCCATTATATTATCCAGGAATACAGGTCTCCATCAAGATTGTAAACTTTTTTTAATGCCTTTACAAATTCAAGCAGGGGTCCTTTGAAACATTTAGGTTTTTTAGTCACTTAAAATGGGGTCATCTTTCCTGGACAAGTGTACTTAATCTTAAAAAAAACTGATTAGAGAGCTCTTTGCAGTATCCTAACAGACAAAGCAAAATAGAACATGTGACCTGTGGTCAGAAGTACTGATTGTTCTATCTTCAGGTACTGAAGTACATATGATATATTAATAAAATAATTGCTTTTGATTTCTGCTGTGATCAATGGAAAGAAATAGATACAGGGAAAATAAGAATTATTCTCTGAAGGTAAGTCTCTCTTTCCCTTTCTTGCTTTACTGATTACAGATGCATTATAGTGTTACTATGTTCTTAACCTACACTTTAGCTGATATATGTTCCTATGATCTAAGTCAATGGAGAGCCAGACTGCGTAGCTCAGTGCTCTGCACTAACTTAAATAGGTTTACATGGGTCTGCCTATCTGGAGGAAGACCTGGTGACCCTCTAGATGAAATCCAGCTCTTTGAAAAAGATTTGAACTTCTTCCATTAACTTGTCCAGACTCAGAATCTTATGTTTGTTTATGTTTTCTATAAAAACAGATGAGGAATAATTCTCGAGTGTACTTAAAACAACTATTTCTCTGGGAAATGCAGTTTTGCTGCTGTATGTTGCATAAAGTCTTAGCTTCCTTCTTACTCATGCTAGTTTACCCATCCCTACTTACCATCAAGTTGTAAGAGAATTTTTTAAAATTTCTGTTTGGATCTCATCAGTTTAAGCTTCTCTGCTTTGGGGCAGTACATGCATTTGTATATGTATGTAAGAGAAAGTGCTTTCAAGACATGATCTGAATCTTACACAGCAAATTGAAAATTGATCTGTTATCCGTCACATTTTATGTGAAATAAATCAGATAGAGCCAAACCATAATCCATTCCAAATGCAGTAACTCAGCAGCTCAGATAGTACAGGACCAAATCAATATGAACAAGACAAAAATGTAAGACAGGTTGTAGGGTTCAGCAAAAAATGGATTAGAGAATGATCATGTTAAGAAAAGGATAAAAAAAAAGGAACAATTTACCACACTTTTTCCAACTACCATCCTCCTGTTTCTTTAAAACTCAACAGTAAAAAAAAAATTCAGCTAAAAATATTTGTATTTTTCCCTTAAGCTAGTTGGGCCAACCTCTTCTAAGCTACATCTAAACTTCAGGCTTTGAATTTCATTGCCTTCATGTCACTCCCAAACCCACAAAATTCACTCAGCAGCTGTTAAGACCACAGGAAATGGTGGAAATAAATTATATATGGAGAGTAGATTGGGATCTAGTATGTTTGCATCCACTTCTCTCAAGCTAGACTTTAAATCATTCAACCATGCATTTTACAGGTCTTAAAGATAAGAAGACACAGACAAATTATGTCACACAATATTTTGGCCCCCTGGCCTTCTGCAGCCAATTTTTGTGTAGTCCTATAGTTAGAATTGAGCCTGGAAGGCACAAGATTGATTACTGCTTGATAAAGCAGCAGCAGATTTCAGGTACAAATTCCAAATTAAGATACTTCTGGAAAAGGACTTTTACACTTCTTCAGTTATTGGAGAAAGGTGAGGCTTAGGGTCACTAGCACAGATAGAAAACACTAAATGGTCTTAATAGCTGCAGTCAGTACCCAGGAATGACTGGAAAGGAATTTTGAAGTTTGTATATATTTTGTGCCTTTAGTTTCCCTTGCTGACCAGCGGAAACAAATCTGACTCATATCCTAACTTTTTAGGATCTTACATTTGCCTTTGGATTTTTTTTCCAGAGCACAACTACTGAACAGATTTTTATGAGAAACTTTTTCAAAGAGAAAATGAACAGCATCGGCTGATCAAAAAGTTACTCAATTTAAATGTTTAGAATGTGACAGTGAAATGTAAAGAAATTAAATATTGCCTTTTATGAATGAAAATTATGTTAAATACTTATTACAGTATCCACAATATCTAAATAAATTATTAGTAATAATGTCTTAAAATTATTATTACTAATATTAACAACAACAACCAACCTAAGGAAGGTCCTTATTTGACATAAATTGAAAAAAAAATATTAATGCAATGAAGCAAAAAATTTTCAAGATGTTACCATCCTGATGATCTGAAAATTATATTTGAACAGGTCTGAGAACATCATTTTTTCTGCACAGCTCTTGACTAATCACACTTTCAAACTTGCACAGCTTACTTCAGTTTTAATGGGAGCATTAACAAATTTTAGTATTCATAGAAGTGTCTGCCTTTTCTGACAGAGAACTGGGAGATCATTTTTAGACAGACTAAAACGAGTTTCTGGGATAGCAGTAGTTGTCCTGAAACCAAGACAAATGTCTTAAAATGAACATACTTACTTAAGAGGTGATATGTATGTTGACTTTAGAGCTAGAGAGGTGCCAAAAGAGGAAGTTTATATCAAGCTTTATATGATATCTGGCAGTGAATCTCTTTTATACATGTAAAAAGTGCATAGGTCCTTAAATTATTTTATTAGCATTAACCCCCAAAGTCTGTTGATAGAATAATGGGGTCCATGGACCCCGTAAGCATGAGAAAGAAGATATATTTGACAGAGGAGGCAAAACTTGTAAGATAAAGCAAATTGCAGCTCCCAAGGACACATTAAATCAAGGTTGCTAGATCTAAGAATATTTCTTAGTCATCCATTAATTTTCACATTATCCTTCTTCACTGTAATAATGAAGTACTGAGCTGACTAATTGCGCATGCAAGGTGAACAATGGTACTAAGAGATATTCCAAACACTTTCTGCAGGCATAGTTTAAAGAAGGAAAAATTTCCACATAAAATACTTAGAAGAAATTGATTCTAGTCTGAGTTCAACTATGGTGCAAAGATTACAGGTTTGAACTTGCAAAGGATGTGGAAAATATGGAGAAAATCCCCTACCATTCTAAATAATGTCAATATGTACCTAACACTATGAATGAATGGCATATTATTGGCATGGGAGGGATGAGTGTGTGTGACATATTTCTTCTTTCAGACCAAATTTCCTTTTAATGCCATAAACAGGTAAACCTGAAAACATTAAGAAACTACAAGCAAAAATAACACAAATAACATAGCAGATCATTTAATATATGATTGAAGGAAGCAACATCAGAAAATCACTTTAATAAAATACTATGTCCTACCTTAAACTAGACAGATCTCCAAGAAAATTAATCTAGTCCGCAACCTCACTTCCCTGATGCTTACTAACTCTCCAACACTGAGAAACTTTCTGTCCCTGGCCAGCAGATATCCATTTTATTCAAATGCTTTTTTTCTCTCCTGTGTGATTCCTCTCTCCTCTTCTAGTTGTATCCTTAGGACTTTGGATTGTTTAGTGCAGAAAAACTTTTTAAGACTTCTCTCAATGAGTCTTCATTACCTGGATTATCTGCCTATTTTATTTCACAACACTTTCTATTTTAGTACATTTTTCTTTAATACAGGTGATCAAGATGGTAAAAAATATTGTAGACAAAATTCTCTAAGCGGCGTTTTGCCCAATAGCACAGTTTCTCACATAGAACACCTAAAATCACATCTACTCTTCATAAGTCCATCATAATGTCAGTTTTAATAGCACAGGGTGCTGCGCCTATGTCAGACTTTTTTTGTCCAAGTCATTGTCAATTGATAAGATTTCAAATAATGGTGAAAAATATTATTATTAGTCCTTCTTCATACTTTTTCCTTCCATTTCTATGTTATACCATAATAGTTTGATGTAAATTTGTATAACCATAATTTACATGATCCTTAAAATTTAGCAAATATAACATGGAACAACATCTTTCAGGCATCAGAGGTATATGAGGCACTTCTTTATCCTTCACATTTTGTTTTCAAAGTACATGCATTAAATTAATCCATATAACTATTTGTCTATATAGCATTGTTGCTGCTAAATTCAGAATCTTTTTATGGACAATAAGGAAACAAGTAGTATTGTTAATATTATTGAAATCTTAATAGTCTGAAGAATTTTTATTGTAGAAAAAAGAATGAATGTCTATATGCAGAATATTTCAATAATAAAACAGAACAACAATAATAACAATACGGTTACAATTGTTAGGCACAATCATTTTCTACCCCTTATTCTGATGTTATGTGCACCCTATGGTCACAAGGTCTTTATGGTCACAAGATTTTAAGACTAAAACCATGGTGCTACCATACATACCTACGAAAATAAAAAAAATAAAACAAAAAAACCCAACAGCCATAGTCCCCCTCCAACTAGAAAAATAGCTGCCAAGAGCTAAACCAAGTAAAGTCAGTCTGTAAACAGGTCAGGAGCAGCTCAGCAGGAGCAATCTTGGCAAACCTCAGTTGCAAGTCCTTGCAACGCAGTATTTAGACTGTGGCCTGTTATTAGTGAGGGATGCAAGATTTGTCAGGTTTATGATAACAACTGTAATTAACTGGACTGCAAAAACTATAACCAGGACTCCTCACTTTTTAGTTTAAATATTTAAAGCTATCTAGTGATTCCAGACGAATCCAGGAAAGCCTATGGAATGAATCCAGATTAATCCAGGTCTTTGAGACAGTCTGCATTTCTCAGAGCTGGTCATTTACCTTCTGTTTGACCTTCCCCCACCCCTCACCCAAAACTGATGCTCCTGGGTATATTGTGATAATTAATGAGTAAAAATCAGATAAAATTTGCCAGACTATGATAATGTGGCGTTCTGAATCCCCAGAATAAAATCTATTTGTAGTAAAAATCTGTAGTCTTAAATTCATGACGGTACTTTAATTTTCTTCTACAGGATTTAAAAGAGAAAAGGCAATTTGGAACTCTTCTTTCAATCTGCATTTTATTAAGGGTTATTTTGTTGCATGTAAGTTAATTCAATGAATGAGTCATATCTAAACAGCAACTCAAACACTTTTGATAGAGTTATGAACTATTTAAGTAACATCATCTAAATTTCATTAAATATTTAGCCTTCATTAATTTCTGATTTGTGTGTTTCAGATGTTTTACCATCACGTGCTTTCTATAAAGGTGGAAAATACAAAGGCAAATATATCCTTGTTGTCATGTCGTGCAGTATAAAATTGGTTGAAAAAGACTGAAAAGGTTTCTTACTTCCATGTAATCTGATTTCTCTTTGAGATAATTTTTAGGGAAACATATCTGAAATGTTTATTACTTACTTTCAACATTCATTTTGTGCAAAACACTCTCATGTTCAAATATTTTAGCATAATATACATTACAGGAAAGCATAGACAGTTTTGCAGAAAGACCCAAATATTAAATATTAAAATGAGTTTTCCTGAAAATTGGAATGTAAGTGTGAACAAATTGTGTTTTAGCATTTCCACATCTGCCAGTCTCTTAAATGGTCTGGTCCTTTAGGAGCTGAACAAATCTTTAACAGATAAAGAGTACTGGGGGAAAGAAATGTGTGAACAGACAAACTTGTCTGTTTCTATGTGATGTTTTCAAGTAAATCTTTTATACATACTGTTTTGGTTGATAAGTATGGAGCAGTTGCATATTTCCTAGTGTTCTTCTCATAGTCTTGTTCAGTTTTACAGTTTTAGATTTAGCAGCTATACATTTTTTTATCTATGTAATGCTTGATTTTTACTTTGTGTTTTTCAGAATTTATGTTATAAAGTAATGTTTTAACAGTGCTATATTAAAACCTTATTTAAGGACAAAGAAGAAGCACACCTTATATATAATTAAATAAAATAAATTATTAATATATCTAAAATGTTAATATCTGAACATTCATATTTTAGCTCAAAAGTATTACAGAAAAAGAAGAGCAAAGCAGTTTAAATTGTTTTACATGGATATGGTTGATATCCCTTTCCCTGGTGTTGTACTCAACCTTTCTAGGCTGCCCTGACTCCAAGGTTTCTGTCCTCATGGCTGTGGCTGTATGGTTGTCAACAGTCGGCACACCTCACTGGGAGGAATGTCATGATGATGGTGATTGCTCTTCACCCTATAATCCGCTTGATGCCAATCCTCTTGCCTGCTAGCACCCTTTTACACTTTTGCTCTATCTTCATTGGTATGTAACATACAGGTGACATCTTAATTTGCTGTACATGTTACATTTTATTTGTGTGAGATATTATTTCTTTACTTTCTCTGCTTAAAAGTACCCCTGCTGTTAAAAGTACCCCTAAAAGTACTTTTGTCCAGCTGCAGGTCAGTATTTCCTCAACAGACAGCAGGTGAGCTATTTATAGCTGTTTGTGGGGTCTGCAGTGCAAACTGGGACCCCTCACCTGCCATCCCATGGGTGCATCTCTGCACCACATCCTGTGTCTCTGCTTCTCAAATCCTCTGCTGTCCTACAAGGGCATTTTCATCTACATTGTCATTGCAGTAAGAATCATAAATATTCTGCCTAAAATAACTGCTAGTTCCTGTTAGGTGTAGAAAGCATTGTACCATGCACAAGTAAACAAAAGTAAAACAAATTAACCACAGACACCTGTCCAATTGGAGAAAGTACTGTCACAGCTAAGCCAAGTTACAGAATATGAACATTTCAGACAGAGCAAACCTGACAAAATTCAGTCTTGACGCCTGTCCAGCACAGCACTTAGGGCCTGCTACTAGCAATGGAAATACAGCTTTTGAGACTGCACAGTCACATTGCATTTCAGTAAAGTATTCATTGATGATACTTAGGCTCTTTTTTTAACACCCTCATCAAGTTGAACGTGCATGGACATTTTCTCCTTCCATTTACTCATGAAACAATTTAAATCAACATAAAATCATATTAAATGCAAATCTTGAGATGCTGGCAGAAGCCAGTTGTAGTATCAAAAAATAATTCTAATCACATTGACAGATGGCAGCACTTTCCATGTACCTTAGTGAATGGAAGTGAAACAGAAAAAATGAATTTGGCACCCAGACCTATTAGCTTTCTATTTAGCATATTACTTATAAAATTTTCCACTGCATTTCCTCAGTCTGATCAATAGGTAGTCATCAAAATGTATCTTGTACAAAATACATCTGAAAAGTTCCCATCAGACTCATGAGCAGGCCTGGCTCGCCAGAGATGTGACTCTCCCTGGTCTGTAGCAGTGCTTCTTGGCTTTTTAGATGCACTCCATCTCCAAATTGTTCCTTTTCATGGATGAAGATGGTACTCTGCACTTGCTGCAGATGGGCCAGGATGTATTTGGGTCCACTGATGGATAGATGTTGTGGTGCATGTGGTGGTGGCCACAGCAGCACAGCATCCAGAGGACGGGTGGACAGGCCTCCTGAACAACGAGTTCTAATCCTCACCCATGGTTAAAACGAGTTCCCATGGTTCTTAGTTTACATATTTTAAGTTTATTGGTTTAGGAGTTCTCCACCCAGTTTTATGTATAAGTTCATGTTTATGTATTTTCCCTAGTTGCTTATATATTAGTTTTTGAAAGTTCTCCCTTCTTCAATGTCCCATTGGTCTACTCATGTAATTCCCCCCCTTAAGTTATCCCTATTGGATATTCTTCTGTTGTCTCCGCCTCCTCAGTTGATCCCCATTGGTTGTTTCCCTTTGTTCCACCCGCATATAAAATACTATGTTCTCTTTTAGCCTTGGTCTTTGTCCCTGGACTCTCTGCCTGCAATAAAGTAGCTGGAACTGACACAAAGACCCTTCGCTCGTCCTTTGCCTCCGCCAATGCTTTTGCATCATCTTTATTTGGGACTTGCTCCTGGCGAAGGAGCCAGCTTCTCCTGCCTGCTGCAGCTGACACCAAGGATGTCTGCAGCTGGACTCTGTGCTGCCTCGGGCAGCTCCAACAGGGTCAGATAGATATAGCTCTCCTGTATTAAAAGCTATTCCTATTTCACCTTCCTAAGCAAAAATTCTTGTTTGAGACTTCTGATGAAGATACCTTCTATTTAAGAAGCATTTGAATATTATTTGCTCTAGGCTACAAATTTTGCCTTAACCATACGAATTCACAGAATTAAATACTGCATAAAAACTCATGTAATCAAACCAGTATTTGGATGGCAGTAGTAGAAACAAAACTGTGAGCAACAATGTACGTGGATTGTCATGGCTGAAGTGCCAAATATTCCCTCCCTTCCTCTGTCTTTTGTTTATCATCTGTTTGGTGTTTCAGGTTTAGTTTGGTTTTATTGGAACACTGCCCATTGTTCAAGGCTCCACATTAGGACTTTACAAAACATTATGGGAGTTAGGAGCATCTGGCTGATTTGGCTGAAACTCCCTAACAAGCTTAGTTACTGTGGGACCTAAAACAAAATGAGAAGCTGAAGGAAAAGATAATGAGAAAACATCTTGGCTTTTGCATCAGCAAAAAAGAAATACAGCCAATTTCATACCTTTGAAAAATTCTAAAATATCTCAGTAAATAAGAAACAGTTATACATATACAGTAGTATATGTCATCAAAGTCACTAAGAACTACCAACCAAAATATAATTTTTTAAACCTAAGAATTTTCTTGAAAAGCTATCATCGGTTTACACTTTTATTGTATAAAAAATTAAAATTTTCTATCTGGTAAGTATTTTTAACCTGAATTTCAGATTTCCAGTTTCTGAAGTTTTAGGTAAGAATCCTGTAAATAGACAGCTAGGGTACTGGTAGGTGTTTCAACCCCGAAGTGGATGTTTTGCTGCACTGTGTTGATCTCTGTGTCTATTTGCACATCAACATTATCAGTCTGACTGGGGAGGGCAGGTACCAGAAATGTTCTGCTGCTGTAACACTCTAAGAAAAATGTGTCCTTGGCAAGGGGGCTCCTTCCTTCTTTCTGTCCTTTCAGCTGTGTCCTGTGTATACAGTAAGCCAGATTACCTTTGAGATATGCAAATATGGAATCAATCTCTGATGGAAACCTGAGAGACACAGCCTGTCCTGCTTCTCAAAGACAAAACAAATGAAATTCATACCAGTCTTTGTTGTGAAGATAATGTCTGGCTTACAAATCAGAAGGAGTTATAGTCCTTTGGAAAAAGATTAATTAAATTTTTTCTCATCATTTTCTTGCAACAAAAATTAATTGTGATGAGAAATTCAGGTAATTTTAATGACAAGGTTGCTGGGAATTTTAGATTTTCACAGAATATCGATAACATTTTTTCCCCTGTGTATGATTGTGTGCTTTGACTGTTCAGTTGTAAAAAATCACTTTGAACATAGGAAACTGAGTGGGTTTTAGTCATTATTTTCATCTCCCTGAAAGAGCTCACTGGTAGAGAAGAATGAAGATAGGTAACACAAAAGATGAAAATGTATCAGTGTCATTTGAAATCAGGTTTGAATACATGTTGGTCCTGTAGCCTGTCAGCAGCAAGTCAACAGCATAAACCTTTATCTGGCAGGATCAACGATAGCATAAATGTTCAGATAAGAAAGAAGGCTGCTGCATCAAGCAAACATGTCCTCATAGATACTGTATACATAGTAATTTATACCTTAAACCACTAATTCTAATAATACCTCTTCCATGAGGTTTATTATAATTAATAGCAACTTTTAATACTGATCTTATCTGGTGTTCTTTGAACTCTTGATCTCAGCCACTCTCTATAATCAAACATTTCACTGTTCAGTTAAATGCTGTGATGTGTTTCATTTATTCAGTGAAACTGTGATGAGAAAAATGGAAATTGCCTTGAGTTGCCCCATGGAGCACTCAAGATATGTGAATAATGAAGCTCCACCTGGAATAGCCTCTAGAACACAGCAGGATAAGGGGCATAGGCATGGGTACCAGAAGAAGAGAGCTTTCTTCAGGAAGTGTTAAGTACTAATACTTGTGAGCTAACTAGTCCATATTTTATTACAGTATTTTTTACAGTGTTTAAAACCCTTTTAATGCATTCTTATACATGCCTCTTTTCTAGAGAAGAAGAAAGTCTGAGTTGCTATAGCCACTAAAAGTAAGTTTTTTCATGGCCTTGTCACCCTTCTCAGAAACATTTATTTCATGCTGACATATTTCTGACGAATGCTCTGTGCACAATTGCAATGCAAATGAGGCAGTGCTGTTGGTTTCTGATAGCACAATAACACTTCACTCTGAACGTGACTTTGTTTGCATTTCTCCTACCAGTTGCACATTGAGCTGAAGTGAGATTTTTGCATTTTCCCAGATCCTCTCTGAAAAGTGACAGGTAATATCATTTTTTAAAGCATACAAGCCCTTTGTTTTATTCCCCCGTGGTGAGAGATACTTGGAATCCATTGATACTAAACCTCATTGTTATCCTGTTACCTTTGCACAAATCTTATGTAGATATCTAAAATTCCCCAGTTGTCTCTGATTCCAGACTAATCCAAGTAGATTCATTGCTCTGCAATGTCTCTGTTTCTCTAATAATTTCATTTTTAAGGTATTTAATAAATGCACAAGCCCTTTTTGAAAGAACTTATTAGCATACATCTTGTAACATTTTGTCCTGACGGAAATCAAACATTAACCCCTATTTTCATTTTCCGGAAGTTTGATTCTTGTTTTATTACATCTTACAGGATTCAGGGATGATTCAGGGAGACTTCAGGGAGGCTGCAGTAGGTTAAAAGTCTGCAGAATTTTCAGTTGGTTCCCCGTTATTTTGGACTTTTTAGAGCAAAAGATTTGTAAAGTGACTTTTCCCTACAGAGCTGCAAACAGACTACATTTTACTATCAAAATATTCAAGAGTGTGGGGGGAGGTTCTGGTCTGACTGTCCTCAGGGGAACCCTGTAATCAGCTGCCTTCCATGCAAATGTAGATAAAGACCACAGATACAGATAAAGACCACAGATGTAGGTTTACACACAAAAGGCAGAATTTAATCAGTGGTCTGCCTTGGAAACACAGTTTAACTCTCAGCAGTGGCTTTATGGGCACCTAAAACAGTCTTTAAGATGAAATGTCAAGCACTTTAATTAGTGCTTTCTTCAGCCATGCTATCATGTCTTTAGATCTCTGCTTTTTTTCCAGCTTTTCTCAGACTTTGCATACTTTTCTGAAGGAGGTGAAGCTGCAACTCGAGTAGAACGCAACTTGGGCTGTTTCTTACAGCAAAAAGCTTTGCCGTGATTTCTGTAACTAAAAATTGTGTGGGGATGAATCCAGACTCTCTTCAACCAGTGCAACAGAGGAGTGTGAGAGAGCCCTAAAAAATTTTAAGTAACAAATACCAAAATTGGCTTTAAACACGGAGACATCTCACCAAGGCATTTTATCTTTGGATTAATTTCATGGAACAGTTGCTGTGAGGAAAAATAATATGAGCTTAGTCTAGTCAAATGTTTAACTGACACAATTTATGGTCATAGCCCTTCCAACAGTGTGAAGAAAGGAAAAGTTAGAAGTGAGGAGTGCTTTGTGCAATCTTTTGTGAGTGGTCTGTACCTCAAAAAATCAGTCCTCTGATCTCACCAGCAACCAGAAGCTGAAATTAGATGGCCTAAACAGGATCGGAAGCCGTTGAAAAATTATTGTTATCATGTATCATAATGAAATGAGATGATTTTTATATGATGAAACATGTTTCTTTAGTCAGTTGGAAGGAGACTGTAATCATGCAGACTATATTTACATTGCCATTTATTCTACTCCTAATTCTGTATTTGCATCTTTGCCCCCACCCCAACATCACACTCTACATATTTGACACATTTGGATTTTGAATTGGTGGTTACCAGATATCTTCTTGAATGAGGAAGCTCACATGTAGCAAATAGATTCATTACACAATTCTACACCTGCACGGATAATACGTAGGCATAATATAACTTGTATAAATATTGGTAATACAGCTATAATTCTCCTAGACCTCATTCTATTTAATCTCTTTGGAGTCTTTCAATGCTATATAGCAAGCTATGCACTTTCTCAGTAGTCATGTCATGCTCAGTACTGGCAGGTTACTCTTAAAGGCCATAGCCTGTGACCTGTGAAACAGCCTTCTCATTCCCTAAACCCACATCTGTCATATCAGGTTTTTTAGATGCTCATACATATATAGCCAATGCAAGATGACTCAAGTCCTTTAGAACATTTGCAAAGAACATGAAAATTGTTACTTAGTATTCAGGAAACTTTCTGTATATTCACTGTACCTGGAACATTTATAAGAGGTGTCATTCTAACTGCGAACTAGCATTGATTCAAATGAAAAAAGTTGAAAGTTCTTTGAAAGTTCCCTGCAGGCCTTGGATCAGAAATGACTGTCCAGAGCATACAGTCACTGATTTGCTGGTCTTCCTGTGAGCTCTAGAGCCACCACTGAGACTTTCTGTCCAGATGCTGTCTGCAGCACGAGACTGCTGCATGCATCGTTATCTAACAGGCTCAAATAAATACTTGAGTTCCTGAAAGCGGTAAAGGGAAAGTAGGGGGCTCAAATGCCATCTTCTGAACACATAAGTCTGATTAAAACTTCTCTAGAAGAGTGCACAGTCTGCGCCTGCATACAAAGATCAAGAATTAAAAGAATACACCAGCAATACCTCTTATCCTGTCCTTCCTTTTGACATCTAATTCACCCCATCCTTAGCAGAATGAAACTGACAAGCTTCTAAGCATGACAAATATGTGCTTTGTTTGATAAACAACATTTGCCCAGCTGGACATTTCTTGTAGAATGAGGAGCTGAAAATATTTGATCAGTACTAAGCACTTTTCCTTCTGACATGAACCAGTTCTTTCCCTTTCCTAGATGTTTTGGTACAGCTCCAGCTCTTGTTTTTCCCTGACCATTCCCAGCAACACACCCCTTTCAACATCAACAGTATACTTCCCCCAGCAAAGATACTCAGGCTCTCTAGTTCATGCCTCACTTTTCCATACAGTGGGAAACACAACCTTGGGCGGACAACTTTAGTACCTAAAGGAGAAGCGAAAGAGTGAGTTTTTAATGTTGTAGGGAATGAGTTGTGATAATTGGATAATTTGGCTTATGAGTATTATTATTAGTGAAACTACACTAATAATAATTCATTGATTAAACCACCAAGACCATAACTGGACTAACCATATATTCTGGACTAACCTGGACTGGACTAGCCTGGCTTCACATATAAGGCTTGTTTCTGTAGTCCAACTGAATTGCCTACCATATTTGCTCTGGAGCCAGCTCCTGTGGAATGGCTGTTATAATGTAGATTCAACGACTTGTGGGGAATACAGGTATCCTAGGCTTTAATCTTCAGTGGAACAACTAGCTCCTTGCCATCTGCAGGTTGCCCCAGCTGTATTTACCCTCTGCAAGACACAGAGTATTTTTAGATGTCCTCACCCTATCCTTGGCAAGGTCCTTCTAGGACATCCCCACCCTTTATTTATATCCATTGAACGATTTCATTACCTGACACAGAAACTCTCATTAAACTGTTACATTCAGTATGCAGACTGAACTTGTTGAGCCTGCAATTGAGAGAGAGTGAATGTTGTGAAGCTGAATGAAGAGAAGGCAGAGTAGACACCAATACTGTGTATCATCAGAAGAGTGTGCATTGTTTTCACATTCCACTGAAAACAGTGATTTGCAGTAATCCAGCAAAACACATTCCCCTAGTCCTTACATAAAGCACAATAAACAGTTGCTTTCAAAGGAATTCAAGTTTCAAAAGAGTGATGAGAACAAGACTCTACATCATCTACTAATGACTATTGTTGTGAATTTTACTTTATTCAGACAATTGGCTGATGGATGGCATAATACAGCTCTTACAATTCTAAAGGGGCTTTCAGCAAAGGGCTATTTCTTAGAATAGCAGTTTATTGTAAAGAAAAGGTCCTGAAAATGGAGACAAAAGGGAGACTTTTAATCAGAGCACTAATGTGGGCTGTCAGTGATGAAGCTGTTATCATTCCACCACAAGCAGTGTATGGCACTCAAAAAGAGATTCTGTACAACAGTAATAGAGGCTTTTAAACCATTATTTGTACTTTAAACATAGAGAGATATTTGATTGCTTTACAAAACATTACTCAGAAAGGAAAATAACTGTGAAGATGAGTTTGAGTTCTGACCTTTTTTTTTTTTCCTGGGCACTAGGGCCTGTGGTTCTCTCTTACTAAAAGCAAATCCAGTAATTCAAGCCCAGTTCATTTAAATTGTGTCTGCGAGAAACCTTCTAATTAGTGACAATTTCATTTTGCCAATGACATGGGTGTATCTCTACAATGGAAAATAACATGAAAGGAAAGTGACTGATCTGGAAGGAGGGCTAGTCCCATAATGGACTTAGGATATCAAGACCAAAAATGCAGATAAGTAGAGGTCAGCTCAAGGGAAGCATAACCACCTATGGTGATACTTAAAGGTGAAGAAATACCTAATACACCTGTCTGAAGCATAAGGATAGAAGGTTTTCACTGACATCTTCTGAATTAGATTAATCACATTAAGAAAGAGATTACTGGAGTTTTAGTGCAGAATGCAATAATTTGTGGCTATTAAAATAAGATGCCATAAAATGTTATTTTGCCATAGCAGGTCCTTCAACTGCAGTCTTCTTGTCACTTTCAGTTGTAGGGAAATCTTTTTTTTGTCATGTCTCTTTTGTAGTCCAAAATACTATAGAAATCCAAGGGATTCCAAGATGGAGTTCACTTAATTTGATAGTGAGTGACATTCACAGAAGGTCATGTTACAGAGAAAGTGTTTAAGCTGTTGCTTCATATTTAAATTTCTTACCTTAAGGCTTCAAGTTGTTCTAGTCACAGGTGCTGATTTTGGCTTTGCAGAGGAAGAGCTGAATGATGTTTGGAAGTTATTTATTTATTTATTTACATGTTCATTCATTTAATTCTTGTTGAATAGAAAAGGAATGCAATATTTGAGATTAACTGAAGGATTCTGCTTCTTTTGTTCTGACAGCTTGTGATACAATTCCATAGAGGTCTTGATTATATGGAGGAATACTGTATCTAGTTGAACTCCAATGATGCTGGCCATCCTGTGCAAAGCTGAAAAAGAGTCCAAGTAATTTGCATGTAGTAACATGGTAGTTGGGACTGTTATTTTACACAAATAGAATTGCACAGGGTCAGCAAAAGTGACATTGAGTGCACTGATATATAAACAAAATTACTGGCCCCCACAAAATATCCCAAATAATACAGACTTACATAGAGTAAGGCAAAATATAATTTAAAAAATTCATCTTGCACCATGAAAGCTGTTATTTTGTAACAGTGTTTAATTTCATCAACAAGGAAACATAAAAATGAGGATTTAGTTGCATAACTGCTGGATTCCTGATTGTTTACATACAGAATATAAAACTATGATTTTTGTCCTTGCCGAAAGCTGAAAAAAATCCGTAAGATAAAATGGAAGAAGTTGAGCTTGAATTATTTTCAAAATCCTTGATTTTATTTAAAGAATAGTAAACAATCTAGTTTTGTATGAATTTGCAAAACAATTCATTTTGAATGCTTGTGTCCTGAGAACTTTGCAACTCGTAAATATCCTCAAATGCATCAAAGACATTGGAAGTGTTCAGAAAGATGGAGCTTTGGCCTAACATTCATTTCCTCTGTATTCACTGTTATAAAAATGAAAACGAATCTACTTGAAAACATTGCTACAATATAAGAAATGCTCAAATGTTGACATAGATTGTTTTCATTCAGTCTAGACTTGTTTTTAATATTACTGTATTTCAAGAACCAGAGAATGTAATTTGAATTTTAATGCAAACACAACCAATCTATGAGTTTATTAGACTCTCTTTGCCTTTAATGGTTTAACGTCTATTTCAAATTTTATGTTTTGAATGATTACTTTGCCTTACATGTGAAGTGGAAATTTTGATGCATTTTTTTCTGTTTTAATGTAACTTTAAGTGCCGTCCCCTCCTGCTAAGATAGTAAATTATTTGAGGAGGTGAACAGTGTGATTACAATGGTTTTGTGTCATAACATAAATATTCCAAGAAGCAGTGCTGCATATTTACCTCAGTATTTAATAGCAAGATCACATGACAAGAATGTGCTCGCTAGAAAATAAAATAGAAAATAGTTCTTAATTAGGTCACACATACTTAAATGGTGCTAGCTCTAATTTTCTAGTGTAATAGATCAATCACTTTCCTAGTCATGTAAAATTATAGGACTTCTGTCTCCAAGGCTCACTCTCTTCTTCAAGATGTCCAAGAGGTAGAAGAGCCTGGGAAAAAATTGTATTTTGAGTATGAAGGACAACAAAATCATTTTGTTGGGTAAAAGATAAAGATGGAGCACAGGTAAGTACTGAACACTGGCAACAAAGCATACTGATTTTATCCCTCCTCACTTACTGCCCTGCTAACTGTACTACCACCTTCCATTCCCATCCCTGATGACTTATGCTCTTTGATGATGGCCTTCCAAAACATATCACTTACCTTTTACTTCTACTATGTGTTCTTTTTGGCCTAATTATTTACTTTCCATATTCACCTGCAGTGCCATACTCTTGAGATCAATGTTATATTTCTCTCGCGCACTAGGCACCAGCCAACATTCCTCCTGTGCCTACTCCTCATTCCTCCTGTGCCTACTCCTCTCCCCATCATGCTACTTACATCAGCCCTGCCTTGCCTTGCATTCCTGCCCATCCCACCTCAACACCCTGTTCCCTTCTCCTCTGGGACTTTTTTCTCTCCAACTTGAGATCATTTCTTCCCCCTGTATTCTCAACACCTCAATCTCAAATCTCATTGTTGACAAGTGGTGTCCCTCAGGGAGCAGTGCCATTAATGATACAGAAGAAGGGATCAAGTGCTTCCTCAGCAAATGCTGTTGCCACAACTGGTGGATGGGATGCCATCCAGAGGGATCAAGAAGTCAGCCTGTGGGAATCTCATGTTCTTTAATATGACTGAGGGCAAGGTGCTGCACTTGGTTTGGAGCAACCATTGTATCAACGCAGGCTGGGTGATGAACAGATCCAGAGCAGCCCTGCTGAGAAGGACTTGGGGTGCATGAGAGGCTGGACATGAGCAGGCAAAGTGCCCTCCCAGCCCAGAAAGCCAATCAAAAGCAGTGGTCAGTAGGGCAAAGGAGGGGACTCTTCCCCATTGCTCCACTCTGGTGAGACCCCACCTGGAGCCTACAAGGAAAAGCTGAGAGAATTAGGATCGTTCAGCCTGGAAAAGAGAAAGCTTCAGAGTGACCTAATTGTGGCCTTCCAGTACCTGAAGGGAAAATACAAGAAAGATGGAGACTGTTTACAAGAGCATGCAGTGATAGGACAAGGGGGAATGGCTTCAAACTGAAAGAGAGTAGGTTTATGTTGGATGTGATGAAGAAATTCTTTACTGTGAAGGTGGTGAGACACTTGAACAGGTTGCTTAGAGAATTTGTGGACACCCCATCCTTAGAAGTGTTCAAGGCCAAGTCAGATGGGGCTCGGAGCAATGGTGTGCTCGGAGCGATGGGGGGTGTGCCTGCCTACAGTATGGAAGGTTGGAACTAGATGATCTTTAAAGTTTCTTCCAACCCAAACTATTCTGGGTTTCTATGATCCTTTTCTTGTTATTTCTCTTGCTCTAATTTTGGGGAACTTTTTTATTCCGTAAGAGTTTACAATTTTCCTAGTAACTAGGTTAATTTACTTTTAATGCAATATATTATCCTCTTTTAGGTAAATATTCTTTCCTTGGCAGCTTTCCTCCTCCTCTCCACAGATATTATGTTCGAAATCCCAGTGTATTTTTCCTAGTTGGGTCCGAATTTCTCTGGTCTGTATTAACAGCCCCAAAAAAGGGGTTAAATTCCATTCAAGCATTTTTATTTATCTTACAGTCAGACCTTAAACTGGATCCAAAAATGCTTTGAGACTGCAGTGTTTTTTGCAAAAAATACTCTTAGTTATATTACTGGTTATGCTGGACTACTAGTTTGGAAGATCAGGTCTTTTTTTGTGTGTAACCCAACATTTCTCTACAGAGGTGAATTATATTAATTGAAGTTAATACATAAGAGCAATAAAATCAACATACATACATAAAAAATTTCTCTTAGTGTTTTTTTATTTGGGTTTTTTTTAAATTGAGAATTAACAGCATGTGAGAAGATGCAAGGAGATATGATTTAACACTGTCACTTTAAACTTTGATTAAATAAAGAGAAAAAAAGATAATAATGTGAAAGGATGTGTTTCTTATGGTGGTGAGGGTAAAACTGGAAAAAATTGGGATAAAATTGATTGTGAGTGGCCTATTAAGCATTCATTTCATTGTTTTCTTTGCAAGCAAACTTTGCAAGCTCTCATTCAACAAGTAAGTCGAGCTTTGCACTGGGGCAGGAGATCACTTAATAAATACACCAAGGAGTGTTTGATATGAACTGAAGAAATCTCCGCTACATTCTACCACAGAGTATAACAACTGGTCTCTGTAAATATGCCCTATGTATGCAACTACTTCACAAATATACATTAAGGGTAGCATTTGCAAATACAATGCCCTTCCTATGTATGGAATTACTAACCTAAAGTTACGGAACAGGTTTTTAAAAAGTTTTACTTATATGGGTTCTTGACTCCCTGGGTAAAAAGTGGGAGACAATTTACTTGGTTTGTTTAAACCTAGATTGGAAAAATTCATGGTAAACGCTGTCAGGAAAATCAGCAACTGAAGTGACTTAATGTGTGTGTTTATATGTATTTGTATGTATGAATGTAATCACCCATGAATGTGAACACATATGTCCAGTCTGAGTATTTCCATTTTTTTTTCCATTTTTTTCCATTTATTTCTGTTCTAATTCTAGCTCATCAAAATAGATAATTTATTTTTGAGAGAGATGGCAAAATGGAATATATTTTAATATAATCTCACTGTCAGAAAATTATCAAATCTCTGTGACTTGTCTTTTAGTCATAGGAGAGTTTTATCATAGAATCTTTCAGAAAAACAAGAGAAATAAATATATGACAACAACCTGAGAGGCACTAATGAAAATCAACTAGTTGAAAATCCTGCAAATAAATGAAAGCAATTATTATGCCAAATCTGTTGCTCTTTGCAATTTCTTCATATTAATTTTATCATCTAGACATTAAAATGTATTTTCTTCCATTGTTGTTTTTTTGGAAGGATGAGGTGTTTATTTTGGTATTGTTGCTGTTTTTTTAATTAGCATTTATCACTGTCTGCAACAGTGGCTTGTGCAGTAGGCAATTACTACATTTTAAATTCCACCCACATGCTCTTGTATTTCTAAGTACATGAGTCTGATGATTCTGCCACTGGGAAATGTTTAGTTTAATTTTTAAAAAAAATCAATTAGTTGAGCCTTGTGCTTATGGTGAACTTCTGTCAGATCTTTTGACTTGAAGGAATTGGATTGCAAAATGCCTTCCAGCACTTTATATGACACCTTGACTGGACTTTTATTCTATCATCCATCAGTAATAATAAACTCAATTTATGCCTAATTAGTCATGACATTTTATCATGTCTGGACAGAAACAACTGTTTAGCTATCTCCAAAGAGTGACTGTTGAGAGAGTTGGGTTATTCTGAGAGACCTAGCATGAAGTAACCAGGGAGATCTTATTGCAGGATTTCAATACTTAAAGAGGGCTTATAAGAAAGATGGGGATAGAGTTTTTAATAGGAACTGTAGTGATAAGAGGTACGAGTTTTAAGCTAAAAAGTTTTTACAATGAGTGTGATGAAACATTGGCACAAGTTGCCCAAAGAGGTTGCAGATGGTCCATCCTTGGAAACATTCAAGGTCAGATTGAATAGGGCTTTGAGCAACCTGGTGCAGTTATAGAGATCTCTGCTCATTGCAGGTGGTTGAAACTAAAAGACCTTTATGGTCTCTTGCAACCCAAATCATTCTAAGATTCTATAATTCTAAGAGTAAAATCTAGTTGCTTCAAATTTATGTGCTTCTGAGATAGCTTTGTGCTGAAATGAGTCATAAAAAGGCTACGTGAGACCTCTCCAGTGAGGGGAATCTCTCAGCTACCAAGCCTGAGGAAAGTATTGACTTCCTCAGTACACCTCTGACTAAGGAAGGAGAAACTCTATTCACCATGGGTAGAAGAAAATTAATAGATTACTGGTTTGGATGTGATATCTTAGATGTCTTGAGGGAAAGGGATGTCTTATTTATTTCCCCATATTAGAAGCCAGAGCTAAACTAGATATTCAATCAGAGACCTATTACTTAAAACCAGTGTAGAGTATGATTCATATAGATAAACTCAGGCATCTGCTGTCACTTGAGATGCTCTGTGGTTTCCTGCCTGTCCTCCCTCTGATGTCTGTGTTTAAGCAGCACTAAGAGATATGGAGAAAGGCAAGAGTAACATAATCTAACTCTAATGCCATCTTCAAGTTACGTGAAACAAGGCAACAGAGAATCTGAAAAGAGAGGAGAGTATAAAAGGCCACGTTCATAAAAGGCCATTGTTTGGAACTTTCAAGATCTCTTCTCCCCTGCTTTTTTTTCAGATTAGGCCCAGTATAAACAGTTTGAGTTGGAAGAATCCTTTTAATGATCATTTAGTCCAACTCCTCTGTAGTGAGCAGTGATGACTCCAACTAGATCTGTTATATGAATAAATATCTAAATATATATATATCTGCTTTTATATGATGTAAATTATAAAAAATATGGTAGTCTATGGAATAAAATACAGTGGGAAGATCAGAAAAATGCAAATATGACCATATGAGTAAGTTGCAGACAATCTTAAAGGTTGCTGAGTTGCAATGAGAAGCTACTATCACAATGACCAGCATCAATGCTTTTTAAGATACCTTGAGTTCAGGGACTGTTTGCTGTATGGCGTGCAAGCTTCATGAAGATTCCTTTACCTCTTCCTTTTCTCTTGTGCAATGTGTAGCTTTAAATAATAAAATGTTATTTCATTATTACTGGTTCCTATCAACATATTTAGCATTTATCACATCACATACACAATAAAAACCCCAGGAGCTCAGCTTTTGTTATTTCCATTCTACCTTTGTATTGTCTTACTCAGAAAACATACAAATGCAGCAGATATATAAGAAATAATTAAATAACAGAACCCTATCTGGACTTCAGTCCCAAGGGCTCAGTCCTGTGTCTGAAAATATCTTATTCCAGTCCAAACAAGAACTATGGTTCTAATCCCCTTGGAATGCAGCATTTATTACTTACCTGGCAGGTGTGAAGCATTGCATGCTAAACGGATTATCTCCCCCTCCCTCTCTCCACCTCCTGCTTTGTTCAGGCAAAGTAGAAGAGGGGAAGGAGGAGATAATCCTCTTCAAATGGAGCATTTATTACCTTAGATGTAGGCACAAAGTGCTGCTTGCTGAGTGGGAGTTAGCACAGGAGCATCTGCTTATACAAGTGATAAACTCCATTGTAAACAAACTAAAGCCTCATACTAATCTGACCACTGCCTTCTTGAGAAAGTTCAGTACTCTTTACTGCTCTTTACAATAGTTCCTGATATTCAAAACACGTCCTTACTACTAGATTATTGGTAATGGGAATTTTGGGTAAAAGATACAGCTAGCTAGAGTGATCATAAAGCAAAGCTGTGAGGGTTTTTGTGGCTTTTTTGTTTGTTTGTTTTTGTTTGGGTTTTTTTTAATTTCCTTTTTTTTTTTTTTTTTATAATTTTAAGCTTTCAGAGTTAGGTCTGCCAAAAATATCTATCTAACTGTTGGCAGAGATTAGGGTTGGATGAATTTTCTCATTTCAAGAGCACCAGTTCTACTTTCTGTTTCACAGATAACTGCCTTTGTCATCAATTCTCCATGCTGTGTTTGTGACGTTTGTGAACATATTCCCAACCTTTATCAAGTCCATTTGTTTAGAAGAAAAACCACACTTGGCCCTAAGATACAATGTAAAACCTTAACCAAAAAAAAAGTTTCATTTCTCCGCAAGAGAATTTTCTGCAGAGGCCTTATATTTTAGTTTTATGATGTGCTGCACAGCCACACAACGACTGCTCTCTAGGGACACAGAGTGAACCTCACCCTTCAGGTTCTCAGGGTGTAACCAAGTTACCAATTCATACATTCAGACTGACTTCATCAAATTCAGAGCATGCACTGATCAATAAAAGTTTGTGGCATTCATGATGATTTAGAAAATGACAGAACTTCCCAAATTGTTCTGTGGTTTACAGCACATCAGAAGTTTTGGCATATTCCAGTCAAAGCAGAGAAGAAAAAAAAGGAGAGGATGAGCTGGGAAATAAATACTGAAGCCTAAGTCTGTCAACAGATGTGGTCTTCTAAAGCAGTTTAACTCTTACTGCTGCTTTTTCTCTCAATATTTGGCTGCCCCTTCTAGGCTACAACTTCTTTAACAGTTTGTTACTCCCAACCCAGATGATCACTACAGATCTGCTGAGGGAGCTTTTCTTGTGATCCATTTCAATCAAAATCAGCTGTGTCAGTGCTGAGCCGTGGCCGTCTAAGTCATCCTAAACCAGTCTTGCTTGTGTCCCTCCTCTGGATCGTACCATGCAGTTCTCTCCACCCTGGTGTCACCACTGGTTTTACTCTGCACTTATTCTGAACTAGTTTGACAGAACCTAAAGATAAAGGAAAATGATATCACACAAATGTTGAGTAACAACACAAGGACAGAGAATGCCCATGTGGCCACAGGGCAAGACAGAAAGGGGCCTATAGTGGCTCCCATTTAGTCAGTCTTCCCTTGCTTGTGACTTAACCCCAGTTTGCAGAAATGGAGTGATCAGTAGGGTCTTAGTCAGCAGATCAGGAGTTCACCAATTTCCTCCAGGAACAGAGCACTAAGGGAATGGGGGAAGTAGTGGCTGTAGAAACACTGACCGCTGGAACTGGGAGAGAAGTGCAGCAAGCCTGCCCTCTTTCCTGGAGCAGACAGAATAACAATTATGATAACACCAAAGGCTGTGTTTTGCAATTATAATATTTATATCTAGACATGAAAGAGCAGTGATTGATACAAGCAGGTGGCAAAATATTCTAATAAAATTTAATCCTTGAAGCAAAGAGGTTGATAATTCTGTGGAAGAAACTTTAAGGAACACAGCTGATAAATGCAATGCAAATGCTCATGTAGCCTCATGCACTCATTGAGTCCTAAAATTTCCTACAAGATATTCAGTATATCTGTATTGCCAGAAGAATTCTTCAAGGAAAGTGGTATCATTCTGTATGTTCATATGCAAATTGAGCTGCAGTAGCAGGTTTGCCAATTAGGAAATTGGTACAGTGTCTGAAATGCACTTAACCTTGTCTTCACTACCAAAGTTTAAGGGCAAAATCCCAATGTGTCTGCTCCTATTTTTAACTGTCATTCAGATGTATAAAATTCAAACAGCACAGCAGGTGTTTCCAAAATAAGGAGAAACAAAGAAAAAACAAAATTGCCACACAGACAGTATTTCCTTGTACTTATGCCAGCTGGCAATGCAGATACTTTGTTAGACTGACATTGATTAAATCACTCTCTTGGGCAGAACTTTGATATTTCGTACTTTCTGTTTCTCTCTTAACTGTGAAAACTTATGTGTGTGACTTGCTTCTATTATTCTTTCTTTTGAGAGAACTTCTCATTCATTTGCAACCCTATCAGCTTTTCAAGGTTCATGTTTGCCTTTATATTCAGCCACTGGTGACATGCTGCAGAAGAGAATTGACGATAAATAGCATGCCTAGTACTAAAGTGCCTGAACATCCACTTTGTTCCAGAAATGCTGTTACTCTCTCTCTGTGCAGTCTTTTTATTCAATTCTGAGAAAAACCTCCTCCAAGCTAATTTACGTTTGCACCAATTTGTTTTGTACAATACAGAATGTTGTTGAAAGAAATATTTATCCAAAGTGTGCCTCTCTGAAGAACCAAAACATTCAAGAAGCTAGCATGGTTAATGCAAAAATAGGTTAGGGTACATGCAATTGCACTCGTAATGCAAATACACATCTAGGTTTTATGTATAGGACCTTAAGCTCTGCATTTTGCTAAGTCATAGGCTCTGCTTGAATGACAAGGTGATTCAGTGCTGGGAGGATACTGTTAGAATTCTGTTCTTTATTTTTTTTTTTTTTAATTCAACAGACTAGATATTGTTCCTGTGAATACTGGGTAAATGGGTATTATTTATTGGGCTTTGAGTAGAAGTTTTTTTGGTCATATATTTAATTAGTGTTTTATTCTTTATTTTTTCACTCACTATTCTTTTGCTAATGAATTTGTCAGGCAGTAAAAGAACAGAAACAGCATAAGATCAGTTGAACTACACAGCCAGTGTAAGCAATCTGTCATTTCAGTATAACACATTCAGAGCATTCAGAAAATACTTACGAATTCTAAGTATGCTAACAGCCAATCTGCATGCCTCATAAATGTTTTTCAAATTAATGAAAAACCAGCAATTGTCAAAGTTTTCTTTGATGAGTGTTATTCAGCTTGTATTTGTTTCTTCTCCAGCCTGTGACTTTTTCTTGCCTGTCAAGGGAAAAGGAAATAGCAATAAGATCTGAACAAAATAATTGAGGATGTTGTTATATAACTACATTTAACATCAATGTTGGTTGGTCATTTTGTATTTATTTTCAGTCAACACACGAAGTCTTTATGGGCCAAAATATTGGTGTTTTAACAATTTAGTATCTGAAGTATCTTTTTAAAAGCAGACTTACTTACACTGACATTATGTAGACTTTAGTGACTCCTAGGCATACAAGATTTTTTAAGAAAGCCAGTAAACAGATTCCTGGTGTGTAGTTTGTACTGAGCTATTTACTTCTAAATAACCTGTCTTTTTTGGTTTTTTCTGACATAAAAAAAATTGCCTCAGATAGCAAAAATAAGTCATCTCTGAACCTTCCTAATTAGATCATCCACCCAACTTTTGCACCCTGGACAGTTTTACTCCTGTCTCGTGTAATCAGTTTAAAGTAATGTAGGATCCACCACAGTTTGCAGAAGATTCTGGTAAAAGAAAGATGTGATTGACTGTATGATGTGGCTGGTATATGCTATGGGAAGTGGCTTTGAAATGGGATAATGAAAACACAAAGATCTAAACTGCAGAGGGGTTTTTGTCCTCCTTTCCACCTTTTTTTTTTTTTTTTTTGTAGTTTATTGCTACCTATTATCTGTTTAAAAAGCAAAATATAGGGGAGAGAGATGGGCAAATAACCTTTATCTACTGCCAGAGTAAAGATGATTTCTTTCTGTTCAGTTTAAAATACTAGCCAGTAATTTGCTTATGTAGGTCTATTGCAAAGACTGGCTGATAGAGTTTTTTCATTGAAGATATATTAAAAAGCAAATATTCTACAGTATTTTTTCAACTTTGCACAGAAAAAGTGTTTTAGGATATCAGTGTGTTTGGTTTGATTTCTTAGCACCTGATGCAGTTCTCATACAAAATTCAATCAATAATCGTCCAGCATTCATTTGGCATTAATTCTGTACCTTTTTTCTTTATTATTATTTCAGTACAGAAAAAAAATTCCTTCTGTGTTTCATGGCAGAGGATTTTAGTCTGTCTCTAAGTATGTTTATACATGCTGAAAAGTAGCTAAAGGAAAAGCAAACCCTTAGTCATCCTGGTGTCACAGCAGCACCAGAAATGAAAATGAATGGGCTACAGCTAGATTGCTGCAGTGGAAAACAGATGAATAAAACTTGACTGGACACTTTATGAAGACTGGAGCATTCATTTATTTATCCATAAATGTATCACAGTACAATATGCATCTAAAGAGATGCAAAATAAAAGTATCTGTTTATGTCCTTAATGACCTATTGGGCAATATGGTTTCTTTAACTCTTTCAATATATGACAAGGCAGTAATTTTTTAGGAAGGCATATTCAGCTATTCATCACAGTAATGACAAATGTGACAGCAGCAAAGCAATTTTTCCTGTAAGAATCGTGCACATAATTTGGATTAAAGGAGATAGCAGATGAAGTGGGACCTTTTTATCGAGATACACCCAATCTAAATACACAAGCACAATTTTGTGGTTTAAAAATCAGAGGAATGAACAGGACTACTAGGATCACCAGACAGAGGAGATACTGGCCTTTTGACATCTGTTTTTTTCAATGCAGCCCGCTGTTAGAAGGATTCTGTCTGCTTTATCTATAGAAACAGAACACTTTATATGAATTCATATAAATTTTAGCTTGCCTACTCTTAAAGCCTCTCTCTGCACTGTCATGCTCTTCCTCAGCTAAAACAAGGTCAATCAAATCAAGTAGGGGCGAAGGACAGAAAAATGGGTTAAGGATGTTTATCAGAGCTGAGTTGGCAATGGAACTCAACTGTGTTGCCCAGAAAAGCAACAAATTTGCTAAACTGAATTATGTAGTCATCTGAAACTGATAAAGGCAAGTGACTGAGGTTACCTTGGAATACTTCTTGGCAAGATTTTTCTGATTTTTATAGTACGTATTAAAGAAAATAACAGCAGTTATTTTTTAGCCCTGGAATTATCAGCAGCTCTTTTCCAGCTCTGAAATTATAGACTTGTTTATCAGGAGAGCTGTATGCAAATGCAAAACATATCAAATGTTTCTTATTATGAAAATAGTTATGTAATAAGGATGTCCTTCAAATATCTTCTGAACTAGGATTCCTGAGCTATTCATTTATACCAAAGCCTAGTTCCCAGTTGAGAAGAAAGGAATGTGTAATATGAAGATCAATTCAGAATGGTTCAAATAAAGAGCTGAAAAATAGAGAAAAAAGCAGGAAAATCTACTTCATGTACCCGTTGAAATTTTGCAAACCAGCTCTTAATCATAGGATGATTTGCTGTAGCATACTGCGCTTGCTCCATAAGACCTACTTTTACATTCATGTAAGAGGTGTAGAAGGACCAGGAGACATCTTCCTGCAGCACCTGGAACAGACAGCTATTTATAGTTACTAGTCAGTGGTATCACCCTTGAGAATGACTCTGACCCCAACAATCAGTACTTACTACTAAGAAGGTTGTTCCACCTTACATCCAATTGTAGAACCTTAGATAGGGGAAAAAGTGCTTCTGATTAGACTAATTTCAAAAGATTAACAATTAAGGAGACATCATAATTGCCATACTTTCAATGTGTACAGTAAATTGAATCTTCATAATGGTTCCAGTGCTTTTCTCTTTTCTCTTGGTCATTTCCAGTGAAGTAAGAAGTAGTTGGACTAATACTGATATTCCCAGTCCAAGATTTGCCTGAGGAGTTTTCTAGAGGAGTGGGAATATAGCCACCTGTTATCTGGATGATAGTCCCCTTCTGCCTAGCATTTTTAGCTAATCCTAAGTGTAAATTCTTTTGAGAAAAGTACTATGTACATTGGCTAATATAAAATTATTTGCTGGGAGATGAATCTCCGGGCATAGTGTTTTACTTTTTGTAACCAAGAGCTGAATGCCACCTAGCCCATAAACATGAATGAATCCTTTGAAGAGCTGCTCACTGTTACTATGTACTATTAGAATCCACATGTATAAATAATCCCACCAGTGACTTTATAATTTCCCAACTGATTGCAAAGAACTAAGTCAGCTCCCTCAGGCAAGACAGGCTTGGGGAATGTTCACAGATAAACAGCTGCCCTAGACCCAGCCATATCCTTTCTCCAGCTGCTGGTATTACCTTTTGATTTGCTGCTGATAAGGAAGCCTATACAAAACTCTTCTTGGGAAGTGATGGGGAAATGGATGGGAAAGAGAGCAGAAGAAAACCTGAGCACCTTACAGGTGCTGATTTCCAGTCACAAAGGCAGATGCATATGCACAACCACAGGTCCACACTGATAAGAGTAGGGGTGCACTCCATGCTCCTTTTCCTGTAGCAAAACCTATAGGGTAATGGTGCCCTATAGGATAGGACACGGGGTAATGGTTTTAAATTAAAAGAGAGTAGATTCAGACTAGACACGAGGAAGAAATTTTTATTATCAGGGTGGTGAAACACTGGCACAGGTTGCCCAGATAGGGTGTAGATGCCCAATCTCTGGAAATAGGTCAGGTTGGATGAGACTCTGAACCAGGTCTAGTTGAAGGTGTCCTTGCTTATTGTGGGTGGGTTTTACTGCAGAACTAAAATGGGAGGTGAACAGCCTCCCTTATTTTTTACTGCTTTTGATCCCTCTTCATTCTACATTTTTTACAGTATCAATGATTTAAGTATGTAAGCATAATATCAATTATCTTAGAGGAAATGGTGAGCAGCTTTTTCAGCCTCTGGCTTTCCCTTTTTCCTTCCTCATTACAAAAAAAGCCCTTGTTTCTGGATCCCTAAATCAACATTGTTCAAAAAGAAAAAAAGGGAGAAAAAAGTTATTTATTTATGCCTGGAAAAGATTAAAGTGTTTAAACATTTTAAGAAAACACTTGAATACAGAACTGTGACCCTCCGTTAAGCCTCAGACAAGATAATTGTGGAGAGTGAATACTTCTCTGACTACATGGACTGAATACTTTAAAGATTTTTTTATATGCTATTTCCCTTCCTTTTTGCAAAAACAAGTTTTGATGGAAAGCAGATGTAGATCTGCAAAAGAAAGGAAGTGACAAATTACATGTCAGTCATAAATGGAAAGAATACCAAGATCATAAATTTTACACAGCTATGTATATAAAGATGGATGAAGATGTGTGCTTCAGTATGGAAAATTATCCATATCTCAGGTTCTAAAATAGTAAAGAAATTAAAGTCAGCAAGTTTTCTCATGACAGTTTCTGTGGTTCCAAATAATTCTCTAAATGTTTTAGATTAAGAAGTAAAGAACTAGATATTTTTCTGAATTTCTCTAGGAAAAAAAAACAAACCAGGACTAAGGTTTCCAGTTATCATCTCCCTTTTCTGAAAAAAAAAAAAAGGAAAACAAAGCAAAAGGAAAAACAAAATCTCAAATTAAAATTAGCAGTGCATACAGAAAGACAGGATGATGTAATTGAATCAAACAGAGAACTTCCAAGAGAAGAGAGGATAAAAATTCAATTCCTCCATGAAAAAACTGTAGGACTTTTTTGGAGCTACACAAAATTAGGTGTTTCTCAGCCTAGAGAATTCTGGCTTCATGTCTCATTAAACTGGTCTCCAGTGAGAGGTAATCTTAAGTATTTGATGTGATCATAGATCCCTCCTGTTTGCAAGCTTAAGAATTAAAAGTAGAACAAACCGATGACCAAAGAGATGAATGCTCTGTAATAACTACATCAGAGTTTTCATTTGTAAATAGCTGATTACCCAAGATACAAATGGAAAGGTTTATTTCAACGAGTTTGAATGGGAGTTTCCACAAAAAGACTTGAGACCTTTCAAACTTTCTTTAATTGTTGTAAGGGATCCAGCCAATGTGAAAACTTCAGCTATACTGTCAGTCAAAATTCAAGCCAAGGTATTTCCTAATCCATGAAAAACAGGCCTTTCAAGATCCATATGAAACTCTGTGGAGCGATGAGACAACTTCAGGCAGCAAGGCAATTAGATAGAAGCAGTATTTTTACAATAGTACTGTGCTGTTTACAGAGACTGAAAACTAATGTTCAGTAGCTATTATTTCTCTGCTTAAGTTGCAGTGTCTCTTTTTTTCTAACATAAAGAGCATAGATGAGGACCACTAACAGGGCAGCACAGAAATGTCTTTGAAGTGGTTTAATCTCCACCTCATTGTGACCTCTGTTTTTATGGCAGGATAGGCCACAGAAGTGCCACCTAATTCCATTAGTCATCCTTTCTAAACTGAATAAAATAAAATTATGAAAAGAGATGGAAATATCACTCTCCTACGTAGTGTTATTGTTAGAAGTATATCAGATGTATTATCAGAGCACAGAAAAAAAGCCAAGCACAGAATATTCTGAGTTGGAAGGGGTCCACAAGGATCATCAAGTCCAGCTCTTAACCATAAGGCCCATACAGGGATTGAGCTCACAGCCTTGGTGTTACAAGCACAGTGCCCTGCCCAGCTGATCCAAGGGAGCTCATATGATGAACTGCACCTCAGTGATTTAACAGAAGCGTTTGTTTGGTTCTCTGGAAGTGAAAAAAGTACTGTTTTGCCAAAGACTTCAACACCTGTTTTTACTGCTTAACTGCCGAGAGAAGAGAAAGGTCGAAGATTCCAAGAAAAATCTGACCACCATGCAGTCTGATATACTGACTTGGATGACTGCCTTATGTCCAAAGAAAGCCTGTAGTCAGTTCCTCTTCAGATAAACTGGTAAATAGTTTTGTTTTATGAGACACTTTGTTCTTATCACCAGTGTGCCCATGAAGTACTAACCAGCCCTTTGTGAATAATCTCTTAAATATTAAGATGATTAGAAACGTGTGATACATGTATTAAGGTGTGCCTAAATTAGTTCAAAATTAGTAAAATTAATGCAGTTTTCTGGAACTCACCATTGTACCATGCACACATTTGAGATTTTTACTGAGTGGAAGATTTTATAATGAGTCTGCACTATTCTTGTGCCTATCAGTATATCTTTGTCTGTACATAAAGCCGATACACACATTTAATAGTTCATCGTTCTGCACCTTGTTGCCTAATTGTTATCTAATGCCATAGTGATTGCTGTGTTTGTCTTGGATCACCTCTGTATTCTTGTTCATTGGTAAATGAAACTAAAGATTAATCTTTTGTTCATTCTTCATATTTGATATTGTGGCAGCTGCAGTCTCTGTTAAGTGGCTCTGTCAGTTTTTCAGGCAGTTATAATAAGAACCTGATGGGATAAATAAAGCCATACATTTCAGCTGGAGCTAGTCTCTGATCAGGGAATATGCTGTGAAAATGCTTGAAAAATCTCCATCTTCTGAAGAAGAAATCAAATGCAGCCTTCAAAGCTTATGGGATAAAAAAAGCCAGAATCAGGAAAACAACAGGCAGAAGATGGAATTTATGAAAACTTAACGAGTGTATTTATTTCAAATGATAATGAGCATGGAGAATAAAGTTTGGACTGATAATTTTTCTAGCAGCCTTGGAGGAGTTCTTCATAGATACAAACATTTTCATAGTTTCTAAGAACCATCACAAAATTGCAAAAGATATATTTCTAAAACAGTTACACAGCCCACAAGCAGGACACATACATACATGCACGTCCATTTTGTTTTGACTTTAGCGGTTCCACACAGTGGGTAATAGTGAATAATTCTAAACAAGCTGAGTCAGTTTGCATTTTACAATACAAACTCTGACGGTCAGACAGATGTCATTCTCACTTGTACTTGCTATATAGAGAAAGCTACAGGTCACGTTATTTATAGAGGGATCAAACAGTGTTGTAAGCTGCATATATTTACCTGGTAAAAAATAATATCTCACAATGGACAGAATGGTTACATGGCAATACAAGGAAGTGCAAATGTCGCTACTGCCTGGAGCTTATCCTAATGTTGTCCTAAATACAAACTCACAGGCATTAACTGAACCAGTAGGAGGGGCCTTAGCACTTAAAACTGATACTTAAGCATACAGAAGATTGAATGATATTGGTGAACTTTGAACTCTAAAGAGAAATACATATTTCATGAGCTTAATTAATTAATATGGGTAATATTTTGAAAATTTAGCCACAAGATTAACCTTTATTAGTTGTGCCTTGCTAGTAATATCTACTATATCTGCAATTTTATGAATGTTGATGTATTCAGTGTGCAGCAATAATGTAAGTAGTGGCTTGCTCCTTAAATTATCTGCAGTTCCAGTATTTTGCCTCTTCTGTTTTCTAGGCTTTAGCTTATATCCATCTACATCTACTTTTTCCATAGCCAGGTCTTCCCCATCTGCTCTGCCTATCACAAATGTAGATACAGATTCTGAAATGGTCCCAGAAATGTGGGTCAGACAAGTCCTGTGCCTGTGATACCTTTAATATATCCAAAATAGGAGTTAGAGATATGAACCAGCCATTAGCTGTTTTGGTTTTTTATAGGCACTGCAATTCAAAGGGCAGTTAAATACAGTGCACTGTTTCTGAAGGCTTGCAGGTGAACATTTTACCCTTTTTCTCATCTGTTGGGAACATAGGTTTTGAATTCTTCTACTAGATGATCTGCAAGAGGTCAGCTTGTCTACCAAGAAAAGCTATATGTTCCTCTAATTCTGGAGGTGTATAAGGATATTTCATTTCCTCTGCTTAAATCCTACTTTTGACCTTTGGAAAGATAATTTCATTTTCCTAGTGTAAGTCTCAGATTTTCAAAATTTCTATTTGGTTGCTAATAAAAATAAAATTAAAAGGTTAGGAAAGCAATTCCTGTCATTTTATTATAAACCTGGATTACATTGCATTTTGTTACTCAATTATCTGAGGAATCTGTAAAGGTCTTACAGGGAAAATTACATTTATGACTTCACAGGGACTGTTCCTGAGTACTGAGAAATAGAAGAGCAATATATCTACTCTAATAGATGTGCAAGTGAAAACATTGCCCAAGCTGTTTCTCTTTAATATCTCGATTTTATACAACTACTCTGCATTGCTGTTCCCTCATGGTGCCACTTTGGTAAACAGAAAGAAGTGTACAATGTTGATAAGACTGAGTATACAGGGAAGACTAAAAAAAAAGGAAATGTGCCTATCAAGTTTTCTATAACTCCTTAGGAAAGTAGATGGCCCTCATAACCTTGACTGTACCCATTTGCTTTCAAGCCATTATTCTGTGTCTTTGCAGAACTAGACTTTGCAATTGATAGAACCATCTCTTTAAATATGCAACTTTAATGTTTAAATTAAACAGACAAACTGCTGATGTATTGCAACTCAGTAAAACCTATGATCTTGATTGGATATCTGGTGTAACCATAGAGCAAGAGAAGAAAAATCACCAGGGCAAAACATTTAATGGCAAAGAGAGATGAGCTCTATGTTTTCAACCTGACTGTGAAAGCCATTTTAAGAAATTCAGAAAGAAAACAGAAAAAAAAGCCCCCAACAACACTAAGTAAACTGATCTCAGGATATTTTTATACTTATAATCACTTGACATTCATGACCCTAAGAGGGATAGGAATATTCTTCCTACTGTTTCTATTGAAGTCTTCCCTGAAGTAGTTGTTTTGATATCAGCTGCAAGATGACTCAGTGAAGTGGTGAGAAAGTCACGAAACAACTAACCTGAAAGGCAGGATCCAGGAAACACAAGCCTTTAGTTTGATAGCTCTAGTTTGCTGATGTGGAATAACTAATCAATAACCTTCTGCAAGGATGAAAAAAAATAAAGATTTTCAACCTTAAAATGTAATTAGCAAAATTTCCAAGTGCAGATACTGCTACAATAAACATGCAATACCTTTTTAAAAAAGGAATCTTGGTTTATTTTTATATACCAAGCAACTTTTATGCATACAGATCACATTTCTGTACTGCTTTGCTCCTAGAAATGTGAAAGTTTCCTTTGCACAGGGAAATTGTCACAGTAGCAACTTTTTTTAATTACTGACTTTGGGTCTAGCATAGAAAGTA
Source organism: Monarcha castaneiventris obscurior (assembly GCA_026261815.1). Lineage (NCBI taxonomy): Eukaryota > Metazoa > Chordata > Aves > Passeriformes > Monarchidae > Monarcha > Monarcha castaneiventris. The sequence continues at coordinate 527,529 of JAMPIT010000482.1, forward strand.
ATAAAAGGCAGGCCTAGCTGGGACTACGAAGATACCGAATATGTGTATTCACAAATGAAATCAGGCAGGAAAGCAAATCATTCTTTCATTAATATCCTAGATATTCGACCATTGTAGTATAATTTTTATGTTTGTAAGCATTAAATTTACATGACCTGCAAAATAAAGCACTCTTCCTGCTTCAGAAATGCTACATTTTCATTTTTAAGTTTGACAGGTCTCCTAGGACAGGCAGTGTCTAAGTTTGGAATTGTCCTCTTCTAGGTCTACAATCAGCTTCACAAAACAGCTGTGCAGGAACTAGAAATCTGAGCTGTGGTTTTCAGTGATTATAAATATATTCTTAAATACACGAAGTTTGTTATAGGCTGTAAAGGAAGTTCCACGATTTGCTTCTCTAAAGAAATTCTTCAATAGACTATGAAAACTTTAAAGAAATATTAATCTCTAGAACCTGTGAAACTCAAATGTTAAGAATGTGACTTCATCTTAAAATAAATTCTCTCTTCACCCATGCCTTATCTCTGTAGCCAGAAGACCTCTATACCACAATTTACCAATGAACATATTCACACAAGGAATGGCATGTTTTAAGTAGTTCTGAAACTCAAAGAGTAACTCATATTCCCCATTAGCTGAAAAACACCTTTTAAATTGGATTTTTATGTACTACACACCAAAATTAGTTCAATAAATGCTATGTAATTTCTAACTTGGCAATTAGTTTATAGAAAATAATAACTGTAAACAGGAGAAGATGTGCCCTTCAAAAATCTGAAAAATATAGATGTGACATGACTTTTTATATATTTTTATGTACATATATCTGTGTTTTGAAAAAGAATATATTTATATTTTTACAAATAGTGATATACACTTACAGGAAGGCTGAGATATAAAAACTGAAGGTTTCTAAAACAATGTCTCAGTTCTCTACTTTTCAGGATTTCGAAATTTGATGTAAATAATGAATATGTATAAACTCCTTTTTACCTTTAGCAGTTCATAAAAAAGTCATAAGTTAATTTCCAGCTTTGAATAAACAATACTATGCTAAACAGATATATTGGTCTAAGCACTAATTATTATGTAAACAAAGAAATGCCACCTCTTGACTAGTTACAGTAGTTATTTATTTGCATTGCCATTGTCTTGATTAAAATGAATAAACTGCATGTAACCACAGGCATTTGCACAACCCGCATAATTTCTGTTTATATCAGAGACCTGTGTGAATGAAAGAAATCCAAAAGTCTTTTGAGGGGAAAAAACTCCTAAAAACTATTTAAATATGGCTCAAAGGTTCTTTTGTGGTATCTCCAGAGTATCCAGGAAGATAATGTAAGTGTTTTCCAGTTGCTCTGGTTTCCACTTTACCAGGTCTATTTCTGCTATTTGCAATTATGCTAATTGCTGCATCACCTGTAACAGTGACCTTACATAACAGAAGTTGGTTTGTAAAACCCCCTGTACACCTTTCTAGAGTGCTCCCACTGTGGATCATGCTGGCACTAGAGCTGGGGTTTGAACTGTGCATGTTCAAGGATTCCTCTGCTTAGGCTTGCTTAGAGCCTGGCACGAAGCATCGGTTGGAGAGAAACAAAACAGATAAAATTCAGCTCAGCTGAAAATTTTAGATCATATTTCTAGTATATAGACTAGCCTTAGACATCTTGTCTTCATCCATTTCCTGCTGGTGCAGAAATGATTGAGCAGCTGCAGTCATGGCAATGGCAGTGCAGTGTCTCTGAGCAGCCAGTGCATTCAGGCCGCTGGTTAAACTGGTATTAATGGTCCTCTATTTTGTGAAGTCATGCAAAGCCAACAGTATATTCATGATTTTGAACTTATGAAAATTAAGACTAGGGTCATTTTTAAGAACTCTTTCCTCAGGCGAGTTCAGCTGTGTGCTTACATGTACCTCTTTTGGAACAACACCTCCTTCGTCTATTAGAGATTTCATAGCTACATTCAAGAACTGCAATCTATTGACAAAACATGGCAATCCATAAATTGAATTTTACAATGATAGAATGTTTGTCTTGAGACACAGCAAAGAAAGTGCTTACTAACTTCTAGCCTGTAACCAGAGCTGGTTTTTTTCTGTGAGTGTTTTTGACAGGTACAATATTGAGCCTGTAGTGATAAAATTTTGTCAATAAATGCATAATGTTTTACACAGTGCAAACTTGTTTTTTCTGTCTCTACCCATTGTATAAAGAGAATTCTTGTTTAAAAAGCCCTAACTCGGTATGTTCAAATAAAATAACACAGAAAAATTATTTTATTGGATTGATACATTGACATGCTGTATTCCTTAGTTATTTAAAGCTTGGTAACAAGTTAGAAGAGTCAATAACACAAAGGCAAGCCTTGACAAGTAAAACAAATTCATTCCACACTGCCAACATTTCAGAACTCTGAAACACCCACAGGGGCTCCTTTGTCTCCCATTTCTTCAAGGACACTCATATTTCTATATCATACTGTAAATACTCTGGTAAACGAGATACGCTGAAGGTCAGAAAGAATTGAGTTCCAGGTCTACGCCTTAATAATGCAACCATGTAGATCTGACTGGTTTTTTTTTTTTTTTTTCACTCTGGAAACACTGTAGCCAAGTCTGTTAGCATTTCATAGGAATAAAAATGACAACATACTTTTACTGTGGTATGTTCCATGTATTATTAGGTACATGCTGGGACAGTTTTTTTTCTTTTTTTTTCTTTAATATATTATCTTGTTATATCCAGAGCTTCCTGCTTCTAGAAAAATCTCCAATAATGCCACAAATATCTTAAAGGGAACATGACATCAGGTTTTACTTGATCTCCATTTTCTTATCTGATAGTCTGTGTCATTGGCAACTCTATCACTATCCCAGTTTATTTCCACTATTGAAGTGCTCAGGCCTGAACCTTGCCAGATGAGTTCTTATCAGATTATCACGGCTTGAAGGGTTTTTTTTTGACTGTTCGTAATTTATCTCACTGGAGACAGAGCTTCCAAACTGTGAATCTTCCTATATATTTGAGTCTTACTGAGTTAAGTTATCTCCAGCTTGGCTGTCAAACTGAGAAAATATTTAGTAAGTCTGAGAGAAAACAGTCCTTCTTCAGGATATTAACCAATTTCCCATGACTCTTACCACTAATTGATCTTGTCATGTAACGATTTTGCTATTATAGTTTCTACAGTGTAATTGCTGTCGTGGTTTAGCATAGCAGCTGGGAATTGTAGTTGAAGAAGGCTGCATCTGCCAGGAAGCGATTCTTTGCAAAGAGGTGCTTACAGCTTTCTCTAGACACAAACAGAACCAATCAACTGGCCAGATTGAATATTGGCAACTTTCTAAACCACTTAGAGAGCTGGACACGCCTCTGTGAGCCACATTTTAAGAAGGAGCAGAGTCTGGGAAGCCCTCTCTGGTTTCTGGTGGCTGAACAGGTAACTGGTGGGGGGTGGCCGGGCCAGGCCGGGCTCTGCCGGCCAGGCCTGGCCGGGGTCAGCCGGGGGTGGCTTGGCTGAGATTGCAGTCACTTCAGCTCGCCAGACATCCCCCCAGAGGCCAGGATGGCCCTCACCTCACCCCCAGAGCAGCTGAAATTCCCCTGAGACTGCCGTCCGGCAGGATCACGTGGCCAAGAGATAAGCGAATTCCAAACTCCAGCTGCAAGGCCCGGGGGAGATTAACTCTTTTAGTGCTGTTAAGATTCTTCCAGACCAGATGAAGCCTGCAGACATCCATCCTCTTCCCCGGCCAGAGGACAGAGAAAGGAGAAGGTGCGTGAAGGAAACACTATAAAGATGCCCAAGTCAGTGGGGAAGAAAAACCTGAGATCTCGAGGAAGGAGAAAGAGGAGATGCTTCAATCCCAGAAGCTGAAATTCTATTGGAGAAAACCATGGTGATGGACTATGATATATTAGACTACCCATTGTAATTTCTTGAAAGCATGGGGTGGGGCGTGGAGCGTTCAAACTGCAACCATGAGCAAAAGTGCTTGTACTAGAACAAGCAAACGCTGAAGTAGCTGTGATTTGATGAGAAACTTGAGCAGAGATCCCACGAGAGAAATGGGACCTCTGTTCCTAGACATGGGGATACTCCCAGAGATAGTGTTCTTACGCCTCTCAGGCACTTTGATAAGTGAAGAAAACTTTTGTTTCTGAACAGCTCATCCTTAAAAATAGTACCCCCTTAGCTAAAGAAACCCTCGAAGCAGCTGTGGGGAAAGCTGTAAGTCGGGGGAAGGGACTCTCACATGCAAGCAGAGAACCATTCCGGGCGGCTGCTTTTGCTGTGACACTGAAGCTGCACGAGATTGTTTCGTGTGGAGATGTTTCCATGGTTTTGACCAAGAGAGACTCCTCTCCCTAAGTGAACTGAAAACCAGAAATTATTATATTGGTGGTGAACTGAGTGGAATCCTCAAGGGTTGTGTTTTTCCTTTACGTTGGTAGTAGGAGGGAGAAGTAGGAGGGAGAAGTAGGTTGGGAGTAGGAGGGAGAAGGAGGAAGATTGGTGGGGGGTGGGGAGAGAGGTGTTCTGAAGGTTTAGTCTGACTTTCTTTTCCCTCTTTTAACTGTTAATAAACTTGTTTATATTCTTTAAGTTTTTGTGCCTGCTTTGTTTTTCCTCCTAATGCTTATCTCACAGAAGGGACATCAGGGGGCTACTGCCTGAGTTAACCCTTAAACCACTACAATTGCATAAAGGAGCTAGGAGATATTTTTCATTATTTTGAAGGGGAAGCTGCTTTTTCACATTTTTTTGCCAGTTCAATAAAACTTTTCTAGTTAGCATTGTATTCCATTTTTCACCACCTGTCAGTTCAAAATTAAGTTATAAAATGAAAGCTATAAAATATGTAGAAAAAATCATTTTAGGAGGAGTACTAGAGCAATCAGTGCAGGTGAGGGGAAACTCACATAATGAAAATATTTAAGTGGGAAAATTTCACAGACATATTTCACCCTGTATAGGAGTGAAAATAAAAAAACCTGTGCCATAAAGTTGATTAATATTTTATTTCTCTCTTTCCTTGTTATCAAAAAAGCAGTAACAGTAGCATTTATACAATATTGTGCTTAGATCACTCCTGGAAGGTCAAACTTTTTTTCGCGCATGATTTCATTTATTTGAAGGTTTTGAACAACAAGGATGGGAGGTACAGACTTCTTTCTTGATCTGAATAAGAAAAGCCCAACAAATGGCCTAATAAATAGTTGTCATAAAAAGGTAGAACAAAGAGTAAGACAGATAACAAGTAAATTTTACATCCCTTCAGATGACAGGAGCCCTGCTTTCATGCATCATTGGATAGGCCTTAGACAGACCTTCCCATGGTAGACCTGCCTGGGGAGGAAAGTTCCTCCTTTCTGGTTACTTGATCAATTACATTATTTTCTTACAATAAAACAACTTTATTAATAATTTCTACTGTCAAACAACAACAACAAAAATATACATGAGAACATCTTGCTGCACTGTCACAAAGGCAAAGCCACACAAGCAGCATGAATGCTGCTTCCAAGAGGGTGATGCTTTCGGGCTCCTCTGTTCCAGTGAACTTGCTGACCTTGTCCTGCAGCCAAGGATTTGTGCAGCACACGGCAGCCTGAGGGCCGGGCTGGACACAGAAAAACACAGTAAAATATTCAGTCGTCACTCTGTCAGAATCACTACATCCCACCCCCTTCATCAACATACAGTTTACCTTTCCAAAGACATTATCATTGCAGATTATATAAGTCGCAGGGAGTTTTCAAACTCCATGGACACAAGTCAATAGATTGTACTTGGCCTCTTTAAATTTCCTAACTCCTTGAATACAAGGTTCCTGTTAGTCTGGTACATTCTGATCTTTGTCTATTATACTGTATATCAAAAAAACCCAACCCAAAATATTACATAGGTTTTACTAAATTTTTATATGTTACAGGACAAAAGCCAAATTCTTACTATCGATATACTGTATTAGACAATGCTATGACTAATAAGAGCCGATTTGTGATTTTAAGGTCAGAGACTCAATGCTGAAGTTCTTTGTCAAACAACTTATTAAAATTAGTCATACAAATAAGCCTGGAGAACAATATTTTAAAATGATTAAACATTTTAAAAGGGATACCACAAGTTTATATTCAAACATAAATCTGAAATTAGAATCTTTACAACATTGATTTTTATCCATGTGTTCTGTTACATAGCCAGTCACTTCCAATCTCCTGTCCTAAAGACCTATTCTCTTTACAGCCATTTTCATGAACCTTACTATAACTTGTAAGCAGGATGTTCTGCTGAAACATTAGTTTTGTAATGTTCGCTGCCATCTACAAGTTTTAGCAGATTTGACACACCTCACCAAATACACACATTTGAGTAAAAATAGCATGAGGTCACACAAATTTGATTATAGTGGGTGGAATCAGTTAAAGTGTGCAGTGTTGTGGTGCTGTAAAATCACTAAGCTCTGTAGAACCAGAAACAGTGTCTGATATATGCAAATAAAGTCCGTGTGTAAGTAAATTGGCAAGACAGGGAAAGAGTAATTAAAAACAAAAGATGAAGTTTCCAGATACCTTCTTTTCTAAATAAGTCAAGGAGGAAATCTAAAGAAATGATGGTTACAGCATTAATGGCTAAGAGTAGCAATAGCTGCCACAGATGTCACATTCTGCTGCTGCTTCTTCAGTGGCAGAAGTATGTGGAGCTGGAAACCATGCAAGATCGAAATTGAGTGTCTACACTGTGCCTAGTGCTGGAGGAGCCAGTGACAAAGTGACAGCTGACAAGATAGCATATTTACTGTCTTGGCTCAGAGGAATGTGGGAGAAGAAGTTTCATCTTGGTGGAAGAAATAGATTAATCTCCAAATACTGAAATAAATAAGGGAAACTGTGAAGTTACAAGAAATTATAACTTGTAAGTCTTGCTTATCTTCTTAGTTTAAATCATGTAAATTAGGACTATCTTTGCTGAAGATAATGAAATAACAATCACTGAATCTGGGAAAGAAATCTGGATTCGTATTCTCGGCCCCAGACTTTGTAAAATAAAAATGCTCAAAAAGGCTAAAATGCTGGGTGGAAAAGTCACAGACAGTATAAGTAGTTGTATGTCTTCTGAAGTATTACTTTAAAGATATCCAGCAGTGTGTTAATTGCTTTCCTTGGCAAACCTGTAATTCTGTATTTTCTGTGTATTAAATATCAAAGTGTAAATGCAGTACTTAAAGCATTCTGTTCTGAATCTTCAATTATTTCTTGAACTAGATATATCCAATTGGCATATGTAAAATTTTTACTCAAAATCCCATAGATTACTTCATACAGCAAATGAACTACTGGAATTAATGTAAGTTCTGCATAGGTTAATTGAAATTCCAGTATTATAAAACTATTAGTGATATCATGACAGGAATTCTGAATGATGAGTACCTGATGAAGCTGGGTACTTCTCCTTCCAAAAGTAAGAAAAGTTCATATATGTAAGAATGGAAAATATTCTTGAGAACTTCATGAACAAAAATTAACTGATGTTTCAGTCCCTAAAATGTCACAAAATATATAAGGAACACCAGGTGCGTAGAGTACATTGTGGGTTTTGCATTGTGAGAATTTCAATTTTCTAATATATTTGACTGTCTTTTTAATGTTTTCATAAGCTTCAATCATCCACTATGTATCCTCCAATAATATTATAAAGTATACTGAGAAATTAATAAAGGAAAAGGAAAAAGGAAAAAATAGGAAAATAGATAAAGTTAAATCAGTAGATTATGAAGAAGTGATAAGAGATTACTTTGGATTAATAAATATAAGGAAGATTACCTCAGCAAGAGACAGATAGGAAGAAATAGATATAAAACATCAAGATATATGCAGAGGTTTCAGTTACATTTGATTATTTTTCAATCAATGAAATTTCTCCTCTCGAGTCTAGGGAAGGTTTGTGACACCAGAAGAGAAGCAAATTATGTCCAAAGACAGCTGTAACCCTGTGACTTCTTTTATGCCTGTAAACTAAGTAGTGCCAGGGTCCATTTTTTATCCTGAAGCTAACTGGCATAGTCTTGTGTAGGTTTATCCTATAAAACTCCCTTATTCCCCAGAAGAGGCTAATCTTTTGAGGAATAGTGATGTCTCCGTTTTGCAGGGGGAAATACTTAATCCACAGGATAGCAAGGTGGCCAGTTGACCTGTAGACCTTTTTAAGTGTCTTGTGTAAAAAAACCTAAAGATAGCTAAAGAAAGTTACCTAAAGATAGGTAGCTCCTATCTTTAATCATAAAATCCCCTGCCATATGCACTTTACCATTATTTGAACCTTATTTAGACTGTGCCTGATTTTCATTTTAGAACAATTTCTTTAATTTCTGCCTTGCTATAATGCTCCCGAAAGTTTCTTGGCAACTGAAATTAGCCATTGACTAGTATGAAATTTGATGCCCTAAAATCCAGACTCCTGACTTAGTTTTCTATTTTCATTGACATATACTTAGAAGACAGAGAATTATTTATAAATAATAAGGAAACCATGAAAAATAATGTTAACTATGAAAATAGTTATAACAAAGCTATAGTGGAAAAGGAGGGGCAAAAATTTAAATGACTTAAACATATCAAGATATTTAAACATGTGTAATATTTTAGCAAAGGTAAAAGTTAAAATCCTGACATACACACAATTCATTGCATTCTTCTTTCTTAACTGTAATCCTCACACACATGGTTTCTCTAGAAAAATTGTATTGTCTTGGATTTTTTTGTTGTTGTTGTTGTTTTGAAGTCACCAAAAATATATATATATATATATCTCTCCAGACTTCATACATAAAGACTTATCAATATCAGACACAGATCCGGAACAAAAGGTTATTCAGGTCCAGCACACAGCTTTCAGCAAGATTACTTTTAGTCTTGGTGTGTTTTGATATTTATCTTCAGATATCAACCAGACTTTTTCTTTAACTGTAAATGCATCACTAAAATTGAAACTACCAATATGCTTAGTTTCTCATGTTGCACAAGCTACTAATAATATAGAAAACCACAGTAATCCATAATTGTCATTGTTCTTGCTTTTATTATTGATATGTGTATTAGTAAATAAGCAAGTATGAGGGAATATACAAAAATAAATGTATTATTTAATTCCTTGAGTACAGAAACATTTAGGAACAAATTCCTGAATTGTGTATGAGCTCTGTATTCTCCATACACAGGCTGTGATCCCAGGACCACCACAAAAAGCACCTCCTTGAGCAGCCCACAGATGTAAATGAACCTCTGATGGTTAAAAAGGTCCAGCCAGGTTGATTTTGAGTGGCAAGATTTGACCTGTTGTTGGGCAGGTAGGAAAACTATCAGACACTGTTTTAGCAGCACGTGTTTCTGAGTTGCATAATCGTGAAAGTGGTAAGGGAAACTAGAGCTAAGGCAAGAGGTGCTAACAGTGTCCATCTTTCCTACCAAGATCTCAATATTAACTCACAAACATTTACATATTATACTAAAAGTTTTCTGAAAACCACGGAACTTTCATAACAAGACATTTTAAAAAGAAGGGGGAAGTTTTAAAATGAGTATAACAGAAATGAAGAATCTTCTAAAACTGAACTTGTATAAGAAAGGATCTAAGGAAAACATTTTTAGAAAATGGAAATGCTTTTGCTGTCATGCAGGCTTCAAAATTCCATTTCCATTCTATCAGAGGAAAGTGAGCCTGGACTGAGATTTTGGAGCACAGTGGGGAAGCTCTGCATTGTTTGTGCAATATCTCCTGGAATTTGTATGTAAACTTGATCAGCCTATCTCCCTGTTTCTGTGCATGTTTCACAGTTCTCTGGAAATTTCTCTGTTGTGATCTACTTGCTTCTCCTTCCTCTTTCTCCTCTGTATTAATGCAGGCTACAGAATTTTTGCATCTATTATATGAATAATATTAAGACATCCATAGACTTGGTTTAATCACTTAGGTTCTTTCTAAATCTTTATAGCTGAAAGACAAGGCTGTCGTACAAATCACAATGCTGTGGATGCAGTCCTGCCCACTGCCAGAATGAATCCTACAAGCAAGTTATTTTTGCCATTTCACCTTTTCTCCTTCTAGGCATTTGATATCTAGAAATAATGTTAATTTCATTGTAGACCATTCGCACATTCAATTAAAGCTGTACTGAATAAATGAGACAAAAGCAAAATATTTGCTATTAGGTGTTTTCAAGGTTATAAATTACAGAGGATTTCTCACAAAATTGTTATTGGACTAAAGGTGTCTTTGATATCATGCTACGGGTTTAACATGTTTTAAGTCATAATGATTTTAATAATTTCTTCAAGAGAATGAAGGAAATAAAAAAATGGGGGTTTATAATGGAAATTTTAAAGTTCAATTTCTCAACATCTTGGTGCTAAATTCAAATTACTTGAAATAATTATACAGTGTATTGAAATACTTATTCAGTGAATTTTTAAATTCAAGAAAAAGATATTAATTTTCCTCAGAACAGAGCCTTTGTGGAATCACAAAGTACTGTGTTGTCATTATCTGGAAGCCCTTTTCCTCAGTGCCCAGCTTGAATATTTTTCAATTATTTCACCCAGTAAATGTTAATTTTTGATGGACCACACATCCTTAAAAATTCACTTTTTTCCCTCATATTCTATTTTCCTACAGATTTAGATGTACATAAATATAACATTTTGAATAGATTCTTTTTATGTGTGGTTTTTTAAATGAATACGTAGTATTAATTTTCTGTTGAAATTAATACATTAAAACAACAAAACACATTAAGAGGTATGTGGTTTTCCTGCTATAAGCAAAACCCAAAGGTTTTATGAAGTTAAAAGCACAGCTTTTATGCAAGAATGGGAAAAAGGGGAAACCCAACACTTTTTCAACATTAATTTTTTACCTAAGGATTCCAACATGAAGGAAATGAGACAATATGTTTTATTTCTGTGTTCTGTTAATAATAACATTGAATATTTAGACTACTGATTAACATTCTAGGATGAACTGTGAAATTTGCATGCATTTTTCTGAGAAATATGTGAGAAGTAATTTTTATCTTAAACAGTTGTAGAACTTGATTTTATGGCACCCTTAACATGCAGAAAAAATCAAAAGACCAACACCCCACATAAGATTTTTTGTAGTTCTAGCTTTGTAGCTCTAAAAATTATTCACATAATAAAGTTGCAGTCTTTTTTGATGCTAATATTCACTGTGTTATCAGTCTTGCTTCTCAAATGTCTATGTGCTCAGTTAGTGATAAAAATTCCCTCAATTCTTTGAGATGCAGTATCTATTCAAATTTTGGTGAACTCAGATTGACATTATTATTATTCTATGGCAAGCATGATTTTTCAGTGTGTTTCTGTGCAAGGAAAAACCTTTCTCCCGATTCCCTATTTAGGGATTAAAATTTGCTATTAATATGGCTAAACCCGGGGTTTGACATTATACATTTTTGACTCTGAATACAAGAAATTCTCACAAGGGTATCACTAATTATCCTTTGCTCTCTGCCTCTCGACAAGTAGACTCATAAAGGTTATTCTTTGGGACGCTTCATCTCCACAAGGTGTCCTAATAATAGTCTTCCTTGACATTCACCCTTGCATTCTTACACTGTTATCTGGACTGATTCATTAAGAAGTGAAGGAAACCAGTGATACACTGGGTCAAAAAAAGGAAAAAGTGACATTTTTCATTGTGGACCAACAGTAGCCACTTCAGGGGCTGGGATCAGAACAGTGTCATCTATTGTTTTCCTTCTGAAGTGTGTAAAATTTAAAGGGTGTCACATATTGCTCGTGGTGCTGCTAATTTTGGGTACTGGGTATTATCTCAATGTCATAAGAAGTCTTTAAGTTACAATGGTCAAAAATTTTGCAAGGTTTGGGCCTGAGAGACGATAGATCAGCACTTGTGATAACCCTCCCGTGTAGAAATTAATCTATTAAGCAGGAGTGGGCTTAGTCCTAGAAATATCATTTGCTTCCTTGTTGTTTCTGTCAAGATTTCCCTCTCTGGAGGATGGGAGGGAGATGCAAACAATGTACTATAGTTTACAGAAAAAATTCCCTGTAAAACTAATTCAGCAATAATCCTCCCATCATGATCCTTATTTCAGAGAGTTGGATTGAACTTTCAGACTGCCACCTGCCTCTTGCACAGCAGATAAAGGTCTTTAAAAGTTATTAGGGACCCAGTTCTTTTTCATGAGATGTTGTAAATTCCTGAAAATTCACTACTTTTCTGTGTCAGGCTCACATGGAACATACAAAACTACAGAAGTGCCATTGTCCTTTTGGAATTTTAAGTTCAGGGGGTTTTTGGTTGGATTTGGGTTTTGTTGGTTTTGTTTTGTCTTGGGAAATTGATTTGTTTGGTTGGTTTGGTTTGTGTTATTTGGAGAGCAATACACATATGCAGACCTGTGACAAAAACCACAGCACAGATTCTTGTTGCTACTGGGGAAAACACAATGGATTTTGTAAAGTATTGCTTTTGCAATAAGAAGAGAGCAACTCAGGATTTCTTCACTTCTGTTTTTTGTTCTACATAGTCATATATATAATTTTCTTTTGTATAAATAATAAAATTAGTGCAGTGTAACACTTCGTATTCTGAGAGAAAATGGGTACAGGTTTAATGAACTGACTGCCAGAGGGTTGCATTATAGTGGTCTCCAAAAAAGAAGAGATGCAATAATTACAGTGAAGAAGCCCTGGATCGCTAATAAGACTTGACTTGATAATTACTGTTCCTGTATCTGTGTTAGAACAAGACTGTCCTTTCTCTACAGCTGTGGTATTTCCCTTCTCTAAAAGGTACACTGGAGACAGTTTAATTGCAAGTGTGACAAAACACACATTTTGAGCAACATGAAGGAGGGACTGAAGGCTGTTTATTCATGTTTTTAAACTGAATGGTAAACAGCTGTCTTGTTATGTAATTGTTTCACTGCCGGGGATGCTGTCTCTTTGGGAACTCAGTGAGACCAGCTGGGGTCTCCTCTGGAAAATATTTTATGAGGCTATGGTGTAGTGAAGTGGATGCAAGTTTCATGCTTGAAGAAGGTTTCACCACATAGTCCAAGTGGCATAGGAATAACATGCAATATCCATTTACCCCAAGGTTATTTCAGATTAATCTGACATTTACCTTCTAAGACAATTATCCAAACTTAGCAAAAGAAAAAAGCACTTAACCCAGAGTCTCTGAATAGAAGTAGCCAATCTCTTTAAGGGAGTTCTCTATATAGTGATGGCGGAGATCATGTCCATGTTTTAGGAGGAGAGAGGAAGGAGGATATCTGAGCCAAACTCACAACTGGGATTGTCTGAAATATTGCCTTTCTAATCTCTGTAGTCATTTCCTTCTTAACTAAAACCTATGTGAAACTGTTTCACAACCTACAGTTTGTTCTCTGGCTTTGATATTAAACTAACTCTTGTGGATGAGGACGTCAGTGAAGGGCAGTAACCACTTTGCACAACTTGTCTGTATACCTGGCCCAGGATGTTGGTTCTGGTCAAGTGATATTTTATGCCACCTACATTCATATCCATGTAATGTAGTCAGGAACAGTAGGCTCCCGAGCCTTTGACTCCTCCTCTTCCAGCTATCTCACTATTCTTGTTTGCTTGTTTGTTTTGGTAGGGATTTTGTTTGGGTTTTTTTATTTATTTTGTTCCCCCCTTCCCTCTCCTAGGGACATCTGAAGGCAGCACTCCTTGGAATTCGAAATAGCAAGGCTGGAGGCACTAAACGTAGTGAAAAATTTATATGCTATTCATGAAACCAGGAGGGAAGCAGCTAGCTCATTCATGGACTTGGAATAACTCTTGCTCCAAACTCTTACTGAAGAGTAGTTCTACCCTATTTTCATTGCTGTTATCTTTGTATGAAGGAAAATACAGATCTGTGATAGCATATGGTATGAATTTCAGAGTATAAAATATTGCTTAAGTCACTCCAGAAAACAGATCCTCTCTTCCCAGTAAGATAGGACAACTTTTCTCATTGTAGGTAAATTTAAGTTCCAGTCAAATACTGAGTCTGTTCCAATCCTATCCAGTGAATGATTTCCTTATATCCAAGGAAATGTTGGTTCTAGCTGAGTCTGCACAGCAGCTGGGGCTGTGCCAAAGACAGCTGTGTATATTGAGTTGAATGCACAGAATAATTTCGAAGGTTAGAAAGTATCAGAAAGCTGCTAAGGGGGTATTTTTCCATGGCAAAAATTGAGAGAAGGGCAGGTAAGTAATGACTCTTCTTGTGGAGAAACATGTTGAAGAATGGCTTTGGTGTGAAGGCCTGGAATTGAGATTATGGGTTATGTCAATTCTCCTGGGAATTAGCTGATTTTGCTTCCAGAAATAAACTGATTACCTTCAATTCAAGTGAGAGTAGGTGCAGCTATAAGGTGCATATTTATTTATTTAATTTAAAGTTCTTTCTGTTTCCTAAACTTCTAGTTTGAGCATAACAAGATTGTTTTGCTTTTTTTTTGGTGGAGTTTTTCTAGGAACTAAAAAAGATATTTCAAATTGTCTGCATTTCCTTAGGGATGAAATCTACAAGGCAATCATGAGTTCCTTAAGGAATTATATCTCTCCTAGAACTAAACACTCAACAGAAATAGGGGGTCTTCAGTGGGGACCCCAGCCTTGAGAGCTAGAGAAGTGTTTCTGGGGCAAGTAACATTGCTAGAAAGGGAATGATCCCAGTAGTAGATAGTTATTTGATTCAGATCCAGTGAGAAAGTATAAGACCTGAGAGGTTTCCTCAGAACTGTGATATTCTTTTTATTAACTTGGACCTTACTTCACAAATAGAGTGCACAAACTGCATATCAGGATTTTTGACATGTATTTTCTTGTATGAAGGTGATTTTGTGTTTGAATTGTTTCCTTTGTATTGTTTCTGATTTGCATATTTTGTTTTCATTTTAAAAAACATCTCTTTTACTTGGAATAGAATTATTTACATTAATTTCACCTGATTTTATTTATTTTATAGAATATTATCATGATCTAAAATTAATTTTTTGTTTTTTTCACATTGTTTGACTAGAATAAAGGGTGACAGTAAATGTTTGCACTATCTGCTTATCAACGCCAGTATAATCATAATGGATTTCTATGGTGCTATGCCAGTTTACATCAGCTGAGCATCTGGCCCCTTTTTTATTATGTTCTTGCTGACAGTATTTAAGATTTGAAACAAAATACTGATCCTGTCACAACTAAGAAAGACTCTGGACAGTGATTCCAGAAATATGCCAATCTCAATGTAGTCATATAAAATCACTTATATGTGAGTACAATGTTTGAGCTAGGGTAGAGTTAATTTTCTTCACAGTAGCTTGTATGTGGATATGTTTTGGATTTGCGACCAAAACAGTGCTGGTAACACAGGGATGTTTCAGCTGTTGCTGACCAGAGCTTACCCAGAGTCAAGGCCTTTTCTGCTTCTCACCCCACCCCAGCAGTGGGGAGGCTGGGGGTGCACAAGGAATTATGAGGGGACACAGCCAGGACAGCTGACCACAGCTGACCACAGGGTTGTCCCAGTTCATGTGGTGTCATGTTCAGCATATGAAACTGAGGGGAAAAAAAGGAAGAGGGGGATGTTTGGAGTGATGGTGTTTTTCTGCCCCAGTCACCACTACCTGTGATGGAGCTCTGCTTTCCTGGGGATGTCCGAACACCTGTCTGCCCATGGGAGGTGGTGAATGAATCCCTTGTTTTGCTTTGCTTGCATGCACAGCTTCTGTTTTACCTGTTAAACTGTCTTTATCTCAACCCATGAGTCCTTTCCTTTTTACCCCTCTGATTCTCTCTCCCATCCAACAAGGGGAGTGAACAAATGGCTGTGTGCTGAGCTGCCAGCTGGGGTTAAACTGTGACAATGTTGACGTTACCTTGAGTGTGTCATGCTCTCACTCACGTTTTGTTTATATAACCTGAGCAGAAGTCATAAGCTTACCCAACACAGGAGGGGAAAAGAAAAAAAGGTTTTCCAACAACACGAGAGGAAGAGACATATTTCCACAAAGCAAAATATAGGGTTATGGAGAGCTCTGAATGAAGTAATAGTGCTAACTGAATAAAGTGGCAAAACCACTTCTGGCAATATTTTGCCTTGCCTTATTCATCCTACTTTTTTACGAATTCAGCAAGTGATATGGCTCTCCCATTTTAGAGCAAATGTGTTAAAAGCTGCTTTGAGTCCAGTGATGTAGTCTTGCATCGTATCAGCCCCCAAAGCCTTGCAGATGCACCTGCCTGTGACAGTATTTGTGAATGAACCAAGTAGTGTAACATGAGGGAAATTAAAATACATGTCCTCAAGCCTCAGATCACTTTTACCATGAGGAAACTTAGTTCTTAGAAATGCTAGACTGCTCTGATTTTTCTAAATGGTGGCACTGCTGTGAATAAGGAATAAAGTCTTTCAATAAAAGCTGATGTACTTTTGGTGATGTTCTTTTCCCTAATCAGGGGATGAAGTAGCAGTGGTATTTAAGCCTGTGGAGAGGACACCTACTACTGTATGTGTAAATATACAGTGCCATCTTCCTAAATTTCTCAGTTATAATCCCTGATGGAATGATGTTACATTATGTAACAATGTGTATGCTATGTAAATTCAATTTCTGCACCCTCTTTCTTACACTCATTTGAAATGCTTCCACGTAGTCCTTTACACAGGTTACCCAGTGTTACTGTAATTACTTTTTGTGCTGTCAACAAGATGAACAGATCAGAGGCAAAGCTTTCCCTTTCTGTCTTCCTCACATTGGACACTGGTGTTTCTTTTTGGGTTCAGGTGGAAACATACTGCACTGAATGTAGGGTGCCATGAGAAAATTGCTTCTTGTTTTTTAATTTGATTGATATTTTTCTAACCACATAATTTGGGAACAAAAATGAATCGTGATTTCGAGCCATATTTTTTCTCCTTTGATAATATCCTTCATTCAAGGCCTTGGCTAAATGCCCATATATAGTCCAAGTACATTGACATTAGCTAGGTTTCCCTTAATTTTATTTTTAATCAAGGAACATCTTTCACTGTCCTCTTCTGACCTACTTTCTATCAGCTATTGCAGCTATATCAAAGAAGTCACCTTTCCCTTTTTCTATACTGAGCTGGTAAAAATACTGTTTTTCTTCCTTATTGTGAATGTGGATATAATGCAATTGATCCTGTTTACTTGCTCTTGGAGAAACACTGCCTTCATTTTGGTCTTCATGTCATTTTCTGGATAGAAATATTGAAACAAACTACCTAACTAAGGAATCCCCAACAGACTGACTTCAGAAGGGTACCTAAAAGAATAAAGATGAAAGACTGATGTTGAATATAGATGTATTAGAAGGCAAAAATGTGCCCCCTTCTGTCTCCAAAAAATGAACTAAAAGAAGCAAAAAAACTTATAAATCAAACCCCATTTCTTATTGTGTGAACTAATGTTCTATAAGTCATTTTATTTTGAAAGAACATCATCAGAATTTCTTGGAATATAACAAGCAGAGATGACAACTGGAAAGATGACAGAGTGGGAAGGATGGTTACACACATATGAGTAAGTGGGCAGTCCTGACCTGACACAATCTAAAATCACAACTTTTCTGCACTCCCAGCATTGCTACACTAAGGACCATGGAACATGAATGGTAACAGCACAGTTTGTAAATCAGATAGACAGACATGAAAGGGATCTTTCTAATACAAAAAGTTCAAGTAATCTGCAGGTCAATATTTATTTCCTAGCTTAATATAATTCTACTTAGAATTCTACTTCTCAGCATTAAGCATAAGAATGAAAAGTCCTGTTCACCTTGAACGTCATTAATTTCATATCATAGAATAGATGTAAATATAATGTGTAGAGTTTCATATATATTTGGTTACAAGTCTTTCCTTCTCGGGTCCTTTTCCAGATTTTTTTAATATTTTGTTTTCCTCTCCTTTCCTGTCTGGCTTTGTGAATAAGTGACTAAGTAATTTGAGAGAATTAGGCAAATAGGCACACTAACTGTGAAAGTATCTTTGAAGTTTGTAAAAAACATTAGAAAAAAATTAAAATGTAGTGTTGAATGAACTACTACCAAATATGGGGTAGAGAGATTAGGAGATAGAGGGTTCGAGAAAAAATCCCAGATACTATGCATGAATCTTGGAATTCCTTTCATGGTATAATACTGACAGACTATTTAATTTCTAATAATATTGCAGTCTGTTGTGAACTGCTCACTTGCCTTTACATCTTCTAACTTGATAAATGCTAGAAAACAGGAAAGGTTCAGATTTGGCTTTCTTGTATTTAATTTTAATCAGAGAAAGTATTGGTAGAACAAGCTCCTAGAAGATTTGAACAAAAGACTCTACCTTGAACATCAATATTGTATTGATCTGTGGCGCACACACAAAAAACATGACTCCTACTATTACTGTTTTGCTCTATTTTTCTTTAATGTATGCTAGCAAGAGACTACATTTTTGAAGATGGAACAGAGCTTTAAGGGATGTATGTACACCTACATTTTATCAAAATACAGAAATACTCAAAAAACTATCTAAATTCTGTCCTCTTTCTTAAAATAATGCAATATAATTTGTGCTTAAAGGTATTTTTTTGTATTTTTTGTATCTTTGCACATGTTAAAATGACAACAACCACATAAACTCCCAGTGGATATTGAAAAGTAGTTAACTAGTAAAAATGAAAAGAAGGTAAAAGAAAAGAAAGCCAACAAAAATACAATACTGCAAATTGAATTGCCCTGATCTTTTGTATATGACATAACAAATATTTTGATTGCTATTATTGTACATCTACGACTGTCATTCCCATTTGAAGTCTAGACAGAACAGGACAATCAATAAAGCTGTTGTGTGTGATTGTATTGTGCTTAGATTTTGTACTTTTTTGTGGGTTTCACTGCAGAGAAAATACATGCCCAGACACTACTTCAGTAGTGTTGATCTCATCGACACAAAGAACAATCGTGAATTGTATACTTCTCTTCCCAGATTAAAATGGACAGTATAATTTACATTTGCTAATGAAAGCTTTCTTCTAGATAAATAAAGTAAAATAAAATAAAATTCTATTAAATTGAATTAAATTAAATCCTGACGCTTAATTTTAAGCTATACACATAGATACTTTCTATGTCATCAAAAAGTGATGTGAATCTTCAGGCAATTATCCATACCATTGTAAGGCAGATGTCACATGGAGATGTCCTTCCTTTAACTTTGGAACGCATAGTTTTGGTTAGATATTTGCTTTCCAGAAGAATAAATTAGGTAAAAACAAATCAGAAATCGAAAAAGCCTCATTCAGCACATTTTATACTTTTATATTTAATTACACTGATCTAGGGATTTCACCATGTAAGAAAAAGGTTGGGAGAAAAAAGAAAAAGAACAGTGAAATCTTCATTATTCACAATTTGTTTGGCACATACCTACCTGCAGCTTCTGGTAACATCTGAACCACTTTGGTGTCCAGATGAGGATGGAGAAATATGGGACACTCATGGAGCAGACTGTTGAGGAATCTCAAAATCATGAATGACTTGTACATATTTCTCCTAATTGCCACCCAATTATCCCCATCTCTTTACCAGTATTTCTATAACACATTATTGGCACTGGAAGTAGCTTTGGACACTAAAGAAAATATATGAAACTTTTATTTGATATTCAAAATAATAAATTTATTCCAAATAGTCACATTTTAAAAATTGATGAAAGAGTAAAACATACTGGTGTGAACAACAAAATAAATGAATTTCTACCGGTTTTGCAATTTGAGAATAGATTCTTTCTAGTAAGTAAAAACCCTGAGTAATGCCCTTCTTGCATTTGGAGTGTTGGTGAGTTTTGTGTGCTGTAAGTACCAGAAATACGAGTGGGTCATAGGTAATTTCTTTTGATTTTCTCTTGACTTTCATCAGCATTTGTTTTCACATAGTTTGTATTACCATGCAGTGTCGTTGTGATGACAACCTTGTGGGAATGCATGAATAAAATTGCCTATGGACTACATAACAGTAAGTTGAAATAAGTAAATGGATTTCATTGTTAAATGGAATCCTGCTGAAATTGCTTTGACTGTATCAGGGCTTAGTCCTCACAGCTACTGACCTTCATGCAATCATTCACTATGGTTGAATATCGATTTTAGAGACACCTACCTTCAAAAAAACTTCAAGGAAAATGAGCACAATTTGATATAACATCAAGTTGGGAATATAACATGAAGGTGGGAAACTAAAGTAAGAAAAACTTCACATATTAGTTGTGTGTATGGCTGCATCATAATCAGGGGGCAGAAAAACAGGGTCAATGCAGCTGCATCTATATCATATTTTATCTAAGGCACAATATCCACTGCATTGTTCCAGCTCTTTTATGTTGTCTGACCTCTTTATGTCCATTTGCTCACACTGCCCATCCAGCTGCATGAACGTTATTGTGGCACAAACCTCAAAGCATATCCTAACACACTTCAGGAGTCACGTTTCCAAAAATCACACTTCAATATTGTAAAGAAATATCAAATCTAGGATGCAGTAGTCCTTGAAAATTTTCCAGAACATTTACTACTCCTACTGTACCTCATAATTGACAGGAGGGCTGCAGCCAAAAAACCCCAGAAGATTAATAATAGAAAATGCACCAGAATCAAATGAGGGACAAAAATTATTAAAAGAAGATGATAGTGAAGTCCTTACACCATGAAAAAATCTAAAATGTGACTAAAACTTAATTAAAGCATCACAAGTTTTTCTGAGCATTGAAAAATGTGCTTTTTAGAAAAGAGACTAAAAGTAGATGCATCATCAGAAGAATGAGAATTTTTTAATGTGAGATGCAATTTTAGACATCTTCACAAACTAGTTACATTTTGTCATCTCATGGTCTAATTATGTTCTGCTTTCTCTTAAGTAGCTACTTTTGTACTACTCTTACTGTAGATGTCCTGCCAGTATATATTACTTTGCAGGCATTTCTTTTAAATTAGAGCAAAGCTGAATCTCAAGAATTCTTCTCTAGAAAGATAACTGTACTGTGTGGAAAGAAGTGGAGGAGAACAAGGAGGACAAATAAAATGGCATGGTCTGATCTTTGTTTATGAAAACATTTTCCCATCAGCTTTCTCTGGAAAAAAAAGATTT
The DNA here is from genome assembly GCA_026261815.1 of Monarcha castaneiventris obscurior. Classification (NCBI taxonomy): domain Eukaryota; kingdom Metazoa; phylum Chordata; class Aves; order Passeriformes; family Monarchidae; genus Monarcha; species Monarcha castaneiventris. The sequence continues at coordinate 548,750 of JAMPIT010000482.1, forward strand.
TCATTTTGCCTTAAAAATCAGTCAGAAAACATTGCTTAGCACATATTCTTCCCTGTCAAACATTTCACTGATGCTTCATTCCGTAGACAGCTTAATAAAAGGTATTTCACCCTTAGCATGTTACTGAAGTTGTGTGTCATTTTCTTTCCATTTCAGATGACATTTGTGGAAGCATGAGTCTCAGATAACTTTTAAGTACATAACTATTAGAACTGTTAACTCCTTTCTTTCTGCATGCTTTACAGCACAGAGAAAAAGGAAAGTGTGAACAGTGTTTTCTCTTGTGAAGATCATTTGTGATAGCTGGGCAGGTCTTAACAGTCTGTAATATTTAAAAGATATGAAAGCTGTGTATTTTCCTCCCCTTTTTGACGGTTGCTCAGAGGGTTGCAATACTCCAATATATGGAAAGAACTTATTACAAGAGTTGTCCTGTTTCTTTACATATGATTTTTTCCACTACTGTATAAAAAGCAAACTATATACATGATGTTTTATATGCAATTTTAGATAAACTAATTTTGATTTCCAGTCACCTTGCAGAAATAATGGTATGAGCATTCAGAAGCTTAGAGAAAGATGTCTCATGAAGGTTATCCAAGGAAGGGCCTTTTCACTGCAAAGGAGGCATTATATAAAGGGGGAAGGAAAAGAAAAACTCCACAAACACACAGAGAGATACTGCCTTAACAGGTGAAGGATAACAGAGGCTATGCCAAAGACAAAATGTCCCCAGTTCCAAGTTGAGGAGCCATCAAGAAACTCCAGGTGGAGCTCTAGAGGCAATCAACCTGGACTTGGTAATTGATAAGAAGGGGGAAACTAGAAGAAATGAGGAATTAGGATATACAAGGTGTGAGCTCCCTGGGCCTGTGGTGTCATCAATTGGAGGCAGTGAGGTCTAAGTGCTAAGCACTGGAGTAGGTGGGGGTCTTGGCCCAGCCACTGGGTTGGGAATGGGATGTGTTCCAATTGTCAGCTGCTGGAGGAACTGGGGTACAGTGAGGCAAGTGAGGGGCTCTGCACTGGCAGCTGGAGATGGACCATCAGCCCATGTGCCAGATGCTGGTCATGTAAGTTTCTGTATCTTCCCCAAATCTGATGTGAGTCTGAGTGTGTGTTTGGTTGAGTCAAAAAACCTCAAGCTGGACCAGGGGCAAGTAGGATGCCCTTGGTCTAGCAGGGGTATCAGGCAGGCAAAAGGTCTGTGCTGGTATTTGGGGGAGATCTGTGATTATGGGCTGCCTATGAGATGAGTATTTGAAAGTGTTTGTTGGAAAGCGAGTAGGGGGCCCATGAGGCAGGTAAGAGATACAGGACATGGGCAGGCCTGTTGGATGGGCAGAGGGGCCATGCCACACTTAGAGGATTCATGACTGTGCCTGTCAATCTAGAAAACGTTGTGCAGGTGCCTTCACTCGTGACCTTCAGCCCAGACCAGCTGAAGAGGAGGAGTCTGTACTGATGTTTTAGTCAGTCCTGTATGTGGGTGCAGTTAAATTTAGCACCCTTTCTGTGCCTGGCTGTATTGCAGGTGCTGTCCATGTCTGTGCATCTGTGTGTATGTGTGTGTCTGAGAAATGCTCTCAGCAAACCAATTGAACCTTTAAACAGAAAAGGGCTTCTCAGTCTGGCATAGAGACCCCTGGAGCCTCTGGATGGGCTTCAGTGGCCAAGAAGAAGAAGAACCCATCCGCAGAACTACTGGAAGAAGCAGCCCTCAGCATTAAACCCTGATGTGCTGCCAAAGAATGCTCCTACTTTTTGCCTCCTGACAACAAAAGGTATCATGGTTATCTGTCTTTAGAATCTAATTATATGTTTGATATTTTTTATACAGTGTCTGGACATTTTTTGTTATTTTGAGTCCTTCATGTATTCTTGGATATTTCATCTTACTTCTTCTGAAGTTTCTCATCCCGTCATTCCTACAACACAATAAGATGATCTTTGGTATACTTTAGCGACCTTGCCCCTTTTTCCCCTCATAATCTTCTCTGTTTTCATTAATGTCTCTCCATTTTGGACTCCTATTCTACCTTAAGCACAAATAATCATTAATTATAATCTCTACCTAACTTTTTAGCAGTTAATTAAGAAGGTATATAGTGGGTTTCTTCCTTGGCAGGTATTTGCAAACATCTCAGATACTTGAGTAAATATGGATTACTCCAATCAATTGTATTATCTTTTTTTTTCTGCCCTTTCTCTTTTCCCTGTGATTCTTATAGAAATTGTGTAAAAGGGTTTTTTGCAGTGCAGCTGCAGTAAGTACCTCCATATAGACTTATAAGCCTGCAGCTCATGTGTCTTGAATGAGCTAAATCCAGCTTCCTGTGAAACAATGATGATGGAGATATTAAATGAAGAAGAATTTATAGACTGCCTCCTTTCAAATTCTCATCATAAGAGAGAATGAGTTGGACCAATTACAATAGCATTGTAACAGCAATGTAATTCTCTGTGTTTCAAACAATTGTCAAAACCAAAAAAGCTTGGGAAGCTGAAAGAAGATGAAAATTGTTAGATGCACTGTATAACAAACTAGACAGCAGTTGTTTTCAGAAAAATGTTCCCTAAAAATGTTGCTTACAACAAATTTACACTTTTATCTATAATGGGCATAACATATCTGTTAATGCAAAGGACATTGCATGTAACAGGAAAGTGAATCACTCTACATTATACATGTACTATAATTTTTGATATGCATAGAAAACTATTCAGATATGTCAAATAGCAAGAACCAGTTGGTAAAATTAAAATGCATAAAATACAGAGTGAACAAGTAGGAATGTCATAGCTTTGGATTTACAAGACTTCTTAAATGGAAAATAAAAAAAGATATGGAAATATATGAAAAAAAAAATCAGTAACACTGACAAAGTCCCTGGGTTTTATAGAATTCACTCCTTAAAGCCTTTGAGAAGTCAGGTTTTTTTTTTTTTAAAGTAATTGCTTCCACTCCTATGACAAAAGCCACAAGGATACTGAGAAGCTGAATCACATCACAAAGGTCTGATTCTTATTTCTGTGTTGGTTTGTTGGGTTTTTTTTCCAGATTACATACCAGTTCCTTATCAATTTAATAATTTACAATAAGACTATGTTCAAAAATAGATTTGAACCACAGTTTCTGTATTTTTATATGTGGCTGTGGTATTTCCAATGTTACCTGCTTTATGTGATTTGATGTGTGTCATTTTCCATGGTCATTATTTGTTTATATGTCAGTAGTGTTCAGAGGTTTCCATCCCTATCAAAATCTATCAGTGCCAAGGATATTGCAGTACAGACTATTCTCAGATGAACTTAAAATTGGAATAGTCAGAAGACAGGATTAAGAGAGAGTGGATTCATTCACAAAGATCTGAATCTGAAAATAGGCAGGTTTTCTTACCATGTAAATACTGGCATCTTGGATTCCATCACCATGTCTAAATGTAGTACATTCCCCCCACACTCATCCAGGGATTGAGTCCTGGTCCCCAGGCTAAGTAATGTAGCATGGCCTGGGCCCACTCTGCCTCAAGGGGAGGGTGCATTAGTAATGCAAGACACCTGTCTCAGATCTTTTCCAGCTTCCAGGTGGCCCTCTGTGGCTCACATACAAAATAATAGTTATTTTGTGCACACACAAGAAATAACTATTATTGTGAGCTTTCTCTAGTTCAAAGTGTTGTAATAATACATTGCAAATTTGCTGAATCCAAGTTACAGAATGGATGGCCTGAATTCCTACCAGTCAGACTCTTGTTATGGTCCAAAGGAGCAGATTGTGAATGCAAAGGAGGAATTTTGTTTTGGTCCAAGTCTTAATAATCTAATCAAATAATTATTTTTAGACCAGTTATCATTGTATTAATACTTATATTTTATACTGGTAAGCTGCTATATCTGCTCAAAATTTCTAGAATTCATCCTGCTATTACTGACACCCTTCACTGCCTGTCTGACTGTTTGGATCAATGGTTTCAGGCTGTGAGGGAGGGCTGTGGCAATCTTTGTCATTCCAGGTTCTTCATGGGGATGGGAATAAGGATGCTCTTGGTGGTTTCTTTCTACCCCCTCCAGGATCTTCCTCGCATTATTTTTACTGTCGTGCTTTATTTATTGACCTGCAAGTGCACAGTACATGAAAATTCACATCCACAATCACTATATGTAATGTTTTGCACTTGTTGCAGACAACCAGAACTGGTTTTACTCAGCTCCTGCTGTTGCACTCTTTTTATGACTGGTTAATTGGGCACTGGTGAGTAGTTCCCAGCCCAGGAGCCACCTGATTTCAGTGGAATTACATGGGGTTATTTTTTTCCTGTATTTATTGTACACATTTGTCTGTATTCAATTTTTCTCCCCTAGTAGACTACCTTAGAAATACTTATCAGAGAATGTAGAAGGTTGCAAGAGCTTTTAAATTACTTAAACCATTTCCTCTTCAGTAGTCTTGAGTTTTGAGTGAAGCCCATCTCAGAATTAGAAGTGTTCAATGGCAACCTATAAACTACATTAAGCTCTATTAACTCATTGGAGCAACCTATTTTGTCAGATGTGCTCATCCAGAAAATAGAGAACATAAAATTCAATGGCTTTTTCCCACAGCATCAGACAAATTTAAGCCACTCATAACATCAATTTACAGAGAAGTGGCAGACTTATAAATTACTTGAGCTTTATAGGCAACATGAAGCAAACATATGGTGTAAGGTATTTGGAAAGGCATTTATGAGTCCTGTAAAAACGCTGTAATGAAGTTCTAAACAGTTTATTCCAGGGTACTTTTTCAATGCTCTATATGTTCCTAGTTCTTGGGTCATCTTTCAAACACAATTCAATAGTATCAATGTATTTCTCAGCTTTCGGGACTGATTTTGTGCAGACTTAACTTTTTTTTTTAGCTGACACTTACATATATTTTTTTATTTTTTAATTTTAAAAATTCATTCAAGATGACTCCATTGCTAGTCTCAGAAAACAAAAAATTCGTATTGTTGAAAATCCATGAATTGACTATGTAAAATGCTTTATATTTTATAGGCTGTTTGCTGTGCAGTTAGACAAAATAATCATTAGTGAATATCAAGAAGAGTAAATATTTCAATGCAAATAAGTCTGAGCAAAGAAGTCCATCAATCCTTTTTATTTTGGTGATAGATCTTTCCCTCTAACCAGTGGCACTGTAGTCTGTTCTACAGTGACCTATTCTGTGAGCACTGCATGGGCCCTTGCTCTGCAGAGCTGCTGCTCGCCCTTCACTGTGGCCAAACCCTCACTGTTTGATCTTCAGTATCACTCAGGAAGGCAACTCAGTTTTTCAGAGTTGACACATAAGGTTCTTGCTTCAGGAAAATACAGTAATGACAGTCATAATACTGTGTATGAGACAACAAACAGAATTCAGAAGGTCTTAAGTGTCAGCTCCAATTTGAATCAAACTATCACAGATATCCTTAGCCCTGAATTAGCCTTCAGCCTTTCTGATGAAATGACATGTTAGGGGAGCATTCTTGATATTGGTGTGTGCTAAAGGATATATGTTTTTTATTACCCTCTAACCTAAATAAACAACTAATGATGGTACATTCTTAAACATCAACTCCTAAAATTTTATTTTTATATAATTTTTAAAAACTACCCAGAAAAGTTTGAATATAATGCTTTTACTGAAGCTCATTACTACTACAGAGCTACAGAATACTTTCATGAATCCCTTAATTTAACAATGGCACCTGTTAAAAAAGCATTGCATAGATAGACACCTTTTAGTTTTCACTGACTGAAATATGCACTTCGTTTAGAAATCTTATCCATTTAGGTGTTTAATTCTGTCCTTGTACTGCATTTGGGTTGTTGTAGTGTAAGCCATATTTTATGGAATCTTCCCAATATTTAGACTTTACAATATTATTCAAATGGTTGGTAGATTACTTTTGGCTGTTATGATGTTTTAGAATGAAATTTAGGATCTATCACTAATGTTTATAGGATAAAATGGACAAGATAAGAATTTAGACACTGATAGGTTTCTCATTTCTTACAGTACATTTGGAGGAGAGCTTTTGACAGAACACCTTTTCAAACATGACATACCTGATATCCTATTTTATCACATGCTTTTAGAAACCAGTTTAGATTTTAAGGGCACATTCAAGGTGTGTCAGTTCCAAGAAATTAGGTGTCAGGTCTTCTAAATGTTCCTTTCCTGCTCTTCCCACTACACTGCTGTGCATCCTGTTGTGTATTACTAAGAACAGTGTTAATCAGTAGATATATTTCTAACTAGGATGACCATAACCCATCACTATCATATGATGTGACATCTAAGAATATGTCCAAATATGACTTTTTAGACAAAAAAGTAAATTTATTTTACCAAGGTGAAGGAAATGTCTGTGTAGTCCGATGATTGAGCAGAGTGCAAACATGTCAGTGTCTGTTGTTAATGGGAAGTAAAAGAGTGTTTTGAGCTACCAGTTCTGGCTATCTTTAGCCATCTGGAGTTCCCATGCTACAGTCATGCAAAAGTCTATAAATCAGTGATAGACTTCAGGTGGTTACAGCCTGATCTAAGTCAGATCCACTAGGTCAGATCTATGGCTGGCGAGATTTTTTACTTGATACATTACTTGTCATGTCACAAAAGATAAACCAAAGAACAAGGACATCTAGTTTTAAAAAGCATATTAAAGAATATGTTTGGTTTTCCTGTCCAAAATATTCAATGACACTTAAAATATCTTATCTGTATGTACTTGAACTAAGTTTCCTTATGTTTCTTGAGACTGTTATTCATTCTTTTTTCTAGCTCTGTCTTCTAAGCTAAATGAAAGTCAAAATAACCCAATTAGCTATTAACAAGACCAGCATTGTAAGTGACTTCATTTAAGTCAACTAGTTATGACAATGTCAAGCATCACAAACAAAAGAACACACTAACATTCTCCTTGGAAATCAGAAAAAAAAGCAAAACACAGAATTCATTATCTTTCTCCTGGGGCATTCAATGTTAATGTATCTGCCAATCATTTTAAAACTATGACCACTGTACAGTCTCTCTAGGCAAATTTTTAATTTATATGCAATTATATCACAGATGTACTTTCCATATCTTACATAAATAAGTTGCTAATATCTCCCAAGATTTTTAACAAATTATAGAAAGACTGTTTTATTAATAATTCTGTTATAATTTAATGCTTCTACTTGTCATCAGGTCATAGTTTTTGCTGTATTCCCTTAGGGAACCAATGCTGTACAAATTCTAAGTAAATTAGTTTAAATGAAAACAAATTAATCATGCAAGCTGACCTTTACCTATTAGTTGTAATGCAAGATTATTATCTGTAAGTCAGTAAATATTGCAGGATAAATGATTCATTTAAGCTTTATTCAAATTAATGAGAAGTGAATTTTAATTCAGCAAAATATCCTTAGTGGATTTCGTTGTATGAATATTATGAGTAGAAAGGAGACGTATGAAAGTCAAGGAGGGGAGGAGGAGATCTCCTAGAATGGGTGGAAAAGATACAGGTCAGGACAAAACTGCTGTATTCAAGCTCACACAGGCTTATACAGACTTTGGGGGCCACAAATACATGTGCCCAGGGCTTCTATTTATTGACAATCAGTGATCTGTTACAACACATCAGATTAGTTAGCCAGGCACTTTGTGACTACTCTGTCAAAGATGGCATATGCTAAAAATCAGTCATTTCTGGCTTTAAAATATGCCCCTAGAAGCTGCAGGTCCCAGATGTGGCAGACAGTCAGTGTGACCAAGTGCTTTGTCAGTCAACTGCCACGTGGTGAATTGTGCTCCTGGATGAAAATAACAGCTACCAGTGGCACCTGAAAAATACAGGAATATTTTAGCTGCTAGATGTATGTTTTTTGAAAAAAAATAGACATGTTGTGTGAAGATGGTAAGTATGCTTGTAATAGATATGAAAAAAGGAATCCATGCTCGCTACACCTCATTAATGTTTTATATCAATAGGATTATGACATGACTGGTGTGTAAGACATGAGTCACAACTGCAGCAAATGGAATGAACTGGGGTTTGACTAGAAAGCAAAAACTGATCAGCAGTTTTGGATGGAAGATTATGGCACAGCTAAACAAGTGGTGCCATTTTTTCATGTCCTGTCCTACTGTGCAAAGAGGGTAAAATCTTCCCTCTTTCCACTTAGATGAGTTAGAGAAGCTACTAGTTCTATGGAACATTAGTTTTTGATGTTTTGTGCTTGTGTAGTGCTCTCTGCAAGTCGCAGACTTGATTATGAAGAAGGTCCATAGGTGCCATGATAAATAATAAACAAAGAGTAATGTCAGAAAGAATTCTGATAATATAATACCGAAGCGGTATTTTCTTCTAGGATTCAGGTGAGAGTGTAACGTCTTATCTGTCAGTAGAGAGGGCTGTTTTTCATAGCAAATAACTCTGTTGTAATCAAAATTTGTTTCCGAGCCAGGTAAATTTTCTTCTGTGCTCCTTGATGTGCTGTTGTAATCTATTACACTGGCAGTTACGCTGGCAATTCTGGGTAAATTTAGGATGTTCCTGAGAGAACTGATTTGTAATTCAAATTCCAACATGCTTAAGGCTTCCTTTATAGTGAATTTCAGATTACACGGTATTTTCCAAAATGTGGTAGGTCAGAGTTATTAAAAAATAAATTTAAAAAAATTTTTTTTTCTAATGTATACATTTCTTCTGCCAGTATGGTCAGGACAAGCTTATCTCTTAGTCTAGCTGTCCATATTCTGGACATTTTCACTGGGTTTTTTCCATGGAAATTTCCATGATGTTTTTAATCTACACCTGATGATGACTTTTCTATTTTTCACCTAGTGCTGTCTTTTTCAAATTTGATTCATACTCACAGGCTCCAAAGATCTCTTAAGATCTCTTGCTCATTATGCTGCACAGCTGTCAATAGTGCACACCATTATGGAATATCCTAAAAATTAGTACTGATTAACCTGATCATATTTCCATGTCTAACTATTTTTAGCTTTTCAGAGTCGCAAAGAGAACTTGCTGTGAATTTAGCACATCAGACTCAAGGTCTAAAGGAAAACATTTACCCGATTAGACCACAAGAGAGTGGCTATTTGAATCACCTTCTGCTTAATAATTGAGAAGTTTTGAGTTCATCCTATCCAAAGAAATGCACATACTTCCTCATGTGCTCTTTTAGTTGATGATAATAGGTAGGCATTTCAATGTCAGAAGCTTTGCAGAGGTCTCCTGTATGTCCAGATCACCTAAGTGGGGCTGTGCAGCCTTTTCAGTGGTGCTTCTTTGGACAAAGAAGTACACTATATATTTATGCATGTTCATTTACACATATGCACGTGACACCTACATGATGTATGCAAAAAAAAGGGTACCATATAAAAAGGTATTTGGAAAAGTATACCTGAATGGCAGGCATTTAGTCATGAGACTGAGAGCTGACCTCTCAAACATGGAAAGTACCTGTGCCTGTTTTGTCCTTTATGAAGTTTGTGTGCAGAATAATTTGAAGAGCCTGGCAGTTGCCAATTCTTAGTCCTGGGATTCATTAACAGAAAGCATTTCTAGTAGAAGAAACAGATCCAGAAATCTGATGATTGACACATCAGCCATCAACTCTACACATGTTATTGGCTATTTAACACCCATTATTAGCTTTCAGCTGCTACAGTATAAAAACAGATCTAAAGGCCTGTCACGGTTCTGCCTTTGCCTCATTTGGCTGTTTTTTTGGAACAAAGTAATTGAAATTTTACTAGGTGGTACCTTTTATGTGCTGCAAGTAAGTGGAAAACATAATTTCATAATTTTTGACACTCCATGAAAACCAAAAAGAATAGAATTTTCCAAACACCTGAATATTTTCATGTTAGGCAGATCAAGTCACCACCTGATTCATGTCAATCTAAAACACTGCAGTGAAATATTTTCCAAGATAATTTAGCAAACTCTGAGAGATAAGACTTTGTTTTTCCTCCTCTGATTGTATTAATTTCTGTGTTATTTCTTTCCTTTAACAAATCTAACCTTGATGTTATTGTTCCTGGATTGCATAATATCAAACAAATCTAATACAAATAAAAATCCTTCATTAGCAATTGATCTTTATCAACATACTTCAAACTTTTCTAAAGTAATGCTAAATGACAGCAGGAAGATTTCAAGAATAAAGCTAAAAACAATTGGGCTCTACAGCTGGTGTCAAGAGCTGTGAAACTAGGGAATGTAGTTTTATCCCACTCCTTATTCCCTTTTCTTGCTAGGAAAGAAATTATTTCCCTTAGAAAATTATGAATGGTATCTCCAGCATTGTTACTTCTTTAGTTGTAGTGATATATCTCCAAATGATGCAGTCTATACCTGCATGTGCTAAACTAAACTCATTAAACTAAATGTCCTTACTTTCTGAGCTCCCTACTTTCTGACTGACATGTCCATATATTCCCTTAAAATCTGTTCATTTTAATTGTAGAAGCCTAAGTAAAGACTGATCAAATAATTTCTCTCCCAGTTTTTCAGAAAACCTGTCAGGCTAATATTTAATTAATTTCATGTGATTCTAAACAGCCTTTTTCCACTTGAATTCCTAAACTGACGAGGTAGCTGTCTGAAATACTGGCAGGGTGTGTCAGGGTACAGGGTGGATCCCAGCTCAGTCCTTATGGGCTGGGCTCTGGGAGTTTCAGGAGATGCCCACTGAGCAAGTGGGGACTGATGGCCACAAACCGAGCTGAAATGGGTTTTTGGGCTATGGACAGGAGTGGGAGAAGGCTCAGGGAAGGGTCTAAGGGAGGGTCGATCACAAAGGCCTAAACAAAAGGTCTTTGCTAAGCCTAAATAAAAGGTCACCACTCTTGTCCCACAGTGCCTAGAACACTCACCCCAAAAATGGAAGAATTAGCATAACTGTCTTTTCTGGCACCAGAGATTTTGATCTACTTCTTGAAATTACTAGACTGCATTGTGTTTTCAAGAACAGACCTTCTTAATGATGTAATGACACCCATAGCTCCAGCTACCATGGATGCAACCTGCTGCCAATTACTTTTCTCAGAATTATACTGATTTTTCCCCTTGCCAAAGGTAGGCATTGAATTCACCCCAAATTTTTTTATAGTCCTGGGAACAAACTCCATAATTTTTATAGATTCAGTTTTTCCTTAGGAAGCCCACCGGGTCTTAATGCTATTCTTTTGTTTCTTAGCGATGGAGTACAATAGAGCTGCATCTTGTCCTACTTAAGTTACTGTACATTTGACTCAAGAAGATTCAGAAACCTCTAGAAATTATTTAGGTTTTCACTGGAAATGAATGGAAGAAAGTGGAACTAACCCTACTGACAGAAATGATCCATGGATCTATATCTAGAAGTGATTTTATTTTGGATCTAAATTTTTCTTAGACATGTAGTAATTAAACAATTAAACATATTTGAGTTAATAGATTGTGAGTGAACAATGAAATTATGTAAAGGGATAAATAACGGACTTTCTCAGAATGTTTATATGTTTTTTGCAGCACTCTATAAATATCCTGGATCTTCACTATTTTCCATTAATTCTTTGCTTGTTTTATTTCTTATAGAAAACTTCACTTAGTGACTGAAACATTTAAAAAAAAAAAAAGTAAAGCCCAAATGTAATCGTTAATTTCTTTTAAGAACTTTCATGCTAACACTACAAAGTTATACAAGAAAATAACTGTTGTTTCAATCTGAATTCATATCTACGGGTATAAAACTGCATTAGTGATCTTTTCTGCAATGATTACACTGACTCTGGGTGCAGAGAAAATTGTCTTTTTCTTTTTGTCAATCTAAAGCTTTAATGAGTTTATGTCAGAAGACTGTAAATAAATGGCAGAAAATGAGGGGTTGTGGAAATAAAAAGACAATTTTATGGAAGCTTTCATTTTCTTTTAAACTTTCATTCTAATTCTGTTTTTGCTATTTCATAGAATCTTAGAATGTGAAAGAGACCCTCAAAGATCATCTAGTTTCAACCCCTTTGGTGTGGACAGAGATATCCTTGGATGGTTGCATACAGAGGGTAGTGGTCAATAGCTAGGAGTCCCAATGGACATCAGAGACAAGTGGTATCCCTCAGGGGTCTGTACTGGGACCAATGTTATTTCATATCTTCATCAATGACATAGGCAGAAGGATCAAGTGCACCCTCAGCAGATTTGCAGGTGACACCAAATTTGCTGAGTGGTGCAGCTGACACACCTGAAGGATGGGATGCCATCCAGAGGGACCTGGACAAGCTGAAGAAGTGGCCTGGTGGGAATGTCATGAGTTTTAACAGGACCAAGTGCAAGGTGCTGCAGCTGGGTCAGGCAACCCCCTGTATCAACACAGGCTGGGGGATGAACAGATCCAGAGCAGCCCTGCCAAGAAGGACTTGGGGTGCATGAGAGGCTGGACATGAGCAGGCAAAGTGCCCTCCCAGCCCAGAAAGCCAATTGTATCCTGGGCTGCATCAAAAGCAGCGTGGCCAGCCAGTAAAGGGAGGGGATTCTGCCCCACTGCTCCACTCTGGTGAGACCCCACCTGGCGTGCCGCATCCAGCTCTGGGGCCCCCAGCACAGGAAGGGACTGGTTGGAGAGAGTCCAGAGGAGAGCATGAAAGTGGTTGGAGGGATGGAGTTCCCCACCTGCAAGGGAAGGCTGGGAGAGCCCAGAACAGGGCTTTCCCTCTTGGAACACTGCTGACTTATAATGAGCCTGCTGCCAAACAGCACCCCTAGATCTATTTCTGCAGGGCTGCTTGCCAGCCATTCCTCATCTAATTTATTCTAGAGCCCACCAGTCTAGGTGCAGACTCTGGCATTTGAACTTGTTAAATTTCATCCCAATAAACATTGCCCAAATTATGTGTTGCTCTGAAGAGAGGCATGATAACAAACCACTGAATCTGGGATTAGCATGTAAACCCAACACGCAACCCTACATTACTCCTTTTCATCTACCTTGTCTATCAGACCCATGTAAGACGTAAGGGAGGGAGCATCATGTCTCACAATTCACTCCTGAGTAAAGTACTGGATTTCCTACTCTGTAAACTAGAAGAAGGGAGGGGAAGGGAAGGGAAGGGAAGGGAAGGGAAGGGAAGGGAAGGGAAGGGAAGGGAAGGGAAGGGAAGGGAAGGGAAGGGAAGGGAAGGGAAGGGAAGGGTGGTTAATATCCAGGACAGCCAATGTCATTGCAGCGCTACACTATCACTTTCTTAAAGTAATAGTAGTTGGACAAGGTCTTTGATTGGAAGGTTCCTGGTGACTGTAAAAAAACAACTATCATTTCCATTTTTGAAGGACAGCACAGAAGGCTAAGGGAACTGCAGGCTGGTCAGCCTCACCCTACTGCCAGTTTAGTCTATGAATTGAATCTTCATGGACGGCATGTTCAGATGCATGAAGAAGATTGGAGACAACAGTCATCACAGAAGTGCCAAGGGTAAAATTGGGCCAAAGCAGCACGACTGATGTCTGGATCTTTGCATGAGGGTAGAATGCATGAATTCCCATGGAGTTCTTGTAACTGAATTAGAAAGATATGGGCTGAATAGACAGACTGAAAAATTGGATTGAGTTGTGAGTAGAAGTCACAGTTATAAGTCTAACCTCTTGAAAGAGTCTCACAAAAGCCAACATACAAGGAAAATCTGAGGAAGTTGGCTGTGTTTGCCTGTAAAAGAGAAGGAAAAGAGAGGACTTTATTCCTGTCTTCAGTGGTGTAAGAGGATCTATAAAGGATACATAGAGTCACAATACTATCACAGTTGCATGTAAAAAGAATGCAACAGAATTTTTGGCAATTAGTAAGTAAAAAAAGAAAGTTAATAATTGTAAGCACTAGAGGCCTTGAAAAAATATCCATGAAGATTGCAGAATCTACATCACTGAAGATTTAAAAAATTCATTAAGACATACCCTGAGCTGCCTGATCTAGCTTAGAGTTAGGCCCGCTCTCAGCATGTGTTAGAGTTGGAGTACCTTAGAAACCCCTTCCAGCTCAGAACATAAAACAAACATAATCCTTTATCTCATATCTGTTCTGATTTGCCAAGGTCATTTTTGAAGGCTAGAGATCTCAAAGTTCAACTACTGTTAACAAACGCAGTAAAGCACCTGGTACATGTGAGATTTGCCCATTCCTCCATGCATGTACCTAGTGAGCAAATAGTTTATTCTTAAAGTCTCTGAATGTATGTGGGTATATCAAGAAACATTGAGAAGAGCAGATTTGAATCAATGTGTTGTATACAACTCCTGACCTTGTGCCTAGCACTGTTAGGAAAATATAAATGAGTCTCTCTGTAGTCTGGTGTGTAACAAGGAATATTCTATTTTTAGTTTTTTGTATCTTATATACTTGGTATCACTTGATACTGGAGAGCTCCAGCAAAAAAACATGATCATCATGGTATGCACAACAGTCTGTTTTACAGAGAAGTTTATTTGTAGCTCAACTTGAATAGCAATTGCTACATTTGAATACTGTTTTTTAAAAATATTTTTAATAAATTTTAATAATTTTAATGATACTATTTTTATATATAATACATATTATATGATATATATTATATGATGTATATTATATATATTTTTTTTTCTATTACTATGAATGCATTTTTAATTGTACTTTACTCACACTATTTAATCTGAAAACCTAGTCTTGCTGGCTATCAACTGATGTACGGTCACACTGAGCAGTATAGAGCTGAATATTTCACATGGAGAGCAAAGCTTGAGGGTAAGTACTAAGCAGTAACTTTTTTAATCTCTGTGGGAAGAAGTTTAAGTTGTATGCATCTGAGAATCCCCTGCAGACTGGTGTGACATTGGTGTCGGATATGATGTAGAGTCAGAGAAGCTCAGGAAAACCTTTTTGATGGGCTAAAGCTCTTTAATAAAGCAGAATTCTCAAAACTTTTATCTACAGAGACCACAGTTAAAGATGTGTAGGGTTAATCTAAAATATGCCCAGCTCTTTTAGGTGCTACAATATGCCAGAGTGTGAACAAGCATATTTTAAAGTGACAGGTTAAAAAAATAATATTCAACTATTAGCCTTACATGTTCCAAGTTAAACTGTTGGGTTCAACAACTTAAATTCTGTTTCCTACATCATTACACCATTTTAAAATGCAGTTTACTTTAATTTTCCTTCAGCATTTCCTCTTCAACTACTTTGCTTGAACCATGTGGTTCTATCAGCAAGAGCAAAAATGGTGGGTTCAATCCTCTCCTATTGCTGAGAATAAAAAATACTTTAGTTAAAACCAAGTATAAATAATCTCCATTAGAGGATAAGACAGTACAATGTATTCAAAATGTCTCTATCATTATTTAGAAATTACCAAGAAAGGCTTTAAGTGGAGTCCAGGTCATCGATCCCTGCCATTTTCATCACAAAATACAGAGACCTATGAAAGAGAAACCTGGCAAGCTAGAAGATGTTCTTACGCTTATTAAAAGGTTTGAATTACTGCTCTTGCATTCAGGATGAACACTGCCCCCAGAGCAAAAGCAACACAAAAATGGTAGAAAATGGTTAAAGCTACTGTGTCATAAAATAAAAGTAAAAATTAAACATTGTAATGTGACAGTTCAGATGCTAAAGAGAGGAAAAGGCCTTGATAAGTTGTACTCTCCAGGCATCCACTGGTTGATGTTAGGAAGAATGTCCTGATATTCTCTCAGTGATGATAGGGAAAATTGTCTCACGTCCCTCATGATCTTGGAGGTAAGCCATACATGATTAGAGTGGAAAAAGTGGTTCCAGACCTGCTCTAAATTATAGTGATGAAGCACAGGGCTGGGTGATGTGTTCCTGATCATTCCCCAGTGACATGATTTACTACCCTTTTCTACAGCTCTTTTCACAGTCCCGTTTCTTCATCTTTACCATCAGCTATTCCTATTTACTTTTTCCCCAGGGACCTCAGTTTTGCTGACTTTTTACACCTTCTTGTTATTCATGATGTGGTTGCCCTGGAAAATTCCACCTTGGTCAGCAGTTCTGTAAGGTAATGCCTCTTTTTATACATAGTTTTTCATTTCTGCCATTCCTCATGTTGTTATCAGTTTAGTAAGGTATGGCCATCTGCATTTACTCTTTTTATATCTACTCCTTTGCTACCTGTTACACCTGTATTTTCTCTTGCTGTTCTCTTCTTAGTGCAGTTCAGGACTTTTTTTCCTGGATACTCTGTAGAAGAGGCATCAGAACATAAAATGCTATTGTCACTAAAAAAATGCTACTTACTCACTTTTGATCAACTTTTACAAAAAGAATGGAGCCAGGAATCTACACATGAGAATATTTTGCGCTTGTCTGTGATAAATTCAGTGTCTTTCCCTGAAGTTCTGTAGGGACTTAAAGAGCACAGTTGCCTGTCTCAAGCACTGTAAAGGGCACAGAACGACTTTGCCATGAGATAAGCACAGAATGGAGTGCTGGGGTGGTGCTAATCCCAGGCCTGGCAGAGGCCTGGTTAGCACATCCTGGGTAATGCACCCAGAAAAAGATTCCCACTTTGGGAAACTGTGTAAAGAAGCAACAGCTCATACACACATCACTGGGCAAACAAAGATTTCCCCAAGTTATGGGACAGATGGCATCTGTGACCACTGAAGATTACCTGAATATGCCCCCATGGATACCCAGAACTTGGACTGTAAGTTAAGCCAGTGTGATGGGAACTTGTGGAAACTTCATCACAGCTCTCCAGAACAAACGGATGTTCAGTCAGGATCATGCTGTTTTCCCTGTTTTCACCAGAGATGTAGGAAGAAGAAAAACGCTCTTTCCCTCCCTTATGGTGGGAGAGGTGTTTGTGTTGCAAAGTAAGGGAAAGCATATAAAACAGTGACTCTAATAGACAATGTCTACTAATGATGAGAACACTTCAGAACTTCCATCCTGTAGTAATACCATTTTGTTTTCCTTTTATTTTTAGTCCTTACAGTTTCTAAGAAAGAGGATGACATTATGCATTGACTGGTATATATTGAATGAGAGAGAATGCTGACAGAGCAGAAATGGCATAGTCTGTGAGCAAATGGAATAAAGCAATTAATACGTATTTCTACTTTAACGGACTATTCTAGAGGTTACAAATAAGGTAATATTAAATGACTGAGAGAAAAAAAGGCCTTTCATGTACATGCACTGATGGTCATCAGTGAAAAGGAGTAAAAATAAATACAGACTTTTTTTTTAGACACTACTTGCATGAACACCCAAGGCCTTCAGCAAATCAGACAGGGCTAAATGCATCTTTGTCCCCTAGTTCTTGGCAGCATCTACTTCCAGATATTGGACAGAGCTTCAGATGGCCTAAAGATGGATCATTCCATTGGTTCTGGAAGAGGCATAATGATTTATAACCACAGAAATCCAACCATTGTGTGTTTGCAAACGGTGTAAATCAGAGCAGAGAGGGATCCATCGATTTTTCCTCTCACTTCCTTGTCAATGCCTTCTGCTTTGGAGTGCTTACCATTTTCTCATCAATTCTTACAGACATCACCTGCACTGATTTTAGTCACTCCTGTACAGAGGTGTAACAGCTTCCAAACAAGTACATAGTTAAATAATTCACTTAACATTTTCTTTCTAATCAGAGAAATAATGAATATCAAAGTGAATAATAAAGAGTAAAAAAATACTATTAGTTCATTTTGTAAGAATTTACTTATATTTTGATTTACATTTTAGACAGTGAAGCTGTAATCTAAAAATGTATAGATGAAATACTACTATAATGAATCTGATACTGTAAATAATCCATTTTATAATTATCCATTTTATAAGCCATTGAATGAACTAAGTTTTTATTTCTAAACTGTATGAATGGCCCGCCATTTTTACATATCAGATCATTAGATCATTAGTGGAGATTTATGCAGATAATATGGTGATTTATTATGGTTCTCTAAGACCTCTAGTTGTAGTTTATGCCCTAATTTCAAGCATGAATGTTGTCAATTATCTGCTTGTACTAAATAATTTATCAGTAGAAACAAAAAAGATTGACAAACTGGATGCAGCACTCTGTAAAAATTGATCTGGTAGTGGTAGATCAGAAAAAACATCTGTTAAAAATTCTTTCTGCGATGAAGTAATATTTACATTATGTTCAATAAATAATACAGAAGATGTTACTCAATATACATGAAAAGGAATTACTGTTATCAGCAAACTAATGTTGAATTTGTTTTGTGTATTTTTAATTTAATATTACTAGTAAATCCATACAGTGGTTGATTTACACTTAAGATTAGATTGATTAATTTCTTCTGTCAGTTACAGAGACATGTCTTAAGGGATTTCTGTTTGCACCACTGTTTAACATCTCTTTAACTTCTTTTGCATGAGACAGTCAATGAAATGCAGGGCAATCCTATGTTACTTAAACAAAAATTCTATGAACATCAAATATTTGCACTGTCTGGAAAAAGACTGGAGAATTGATTTGCTGATAAAAAGATTTTCTATGTGTCATTGTAATACTGCAAAACTGGTCACTTACTTCAAGAAGAGGAATTTTGCATGTTTATACCATTGTAGAAAAAGTCTTAGTACTGAAATTTTCACTGTAATGTTTCTGGAATAAAATTGCAATGCTTTGTAATTTTTGGTCATTCTCTACATAAGGGAAACATTCCATGGATTTTATTTCTTTTTGTTCAAATATGTTAATACTTGTTCCTCCTGTAGATTGGCAAGTCTTTAACATAGTGTCACAAATAGAAAACACATTGAAGATGCAGCATCACTTAGTGCTAATAGTCAGAGAAAGTATTCATAGTCCCTTGTTGCTTTAATCTGCTGAATTCTTTGATGCCATGTCCTGAGATGCTGCAGTTTCTAGGTAAAGCAACTTGGAACAGGCATTTCACACCCCTACCTTCCCTTCAATACGCAGAATGACTGAGAGAGCCAAAGCATCCCAGAAGAATATATCACATTTCAGATAAATAAAGGCCCTGTTTCTGGTCAGGCTTAAATTTCTTTCTTAAGATTGCAAATGAAATTTTGTATGGTTCTGAGAGGTGAGTTTTATCAACCCACATATTTTCATAGCTCTAGGAAAAGGAAAATACCTTGCTTTATTTAGCAGTTTTGACAATGCTGTACAAATGTTTTGGATACACAGAGGGCCTGCTCTATGACTTAGTATTGCTTATCTCCAAAATAAGCACCATTTTGACTAGGTCAAGTGGCACCATTTGATAAAATATCAATTTTAAAACACTTGTACTGGGAAATCTATCCTTCTTTTCTAACTTCCCAGAGCAGTTTTTTCCTTGGCCTAATTTCCAACTCATCCTTACATTTATAGAGTTTTCTAGCACTGTTACTTTGCAGTCAACCATTTTATAACTCCTGAATGGAGTAATATTAAAACATAGGTCATCCTGCATAGCTGTCAGTAAGGACCATTTTAAGACAGTGTTGGATACATTTGTTTTCTCTTTCCAGTCACTTATTTAATCAACATATCTACTATAGAAATATAATGTGCAAGGAATAATGGGACATGTTATAATATCTCACTGTTTTTAAAACCCCTATATGTTGTTTCATAGCACTGTAATTTTTTCATACTTTGTAATCACTACTTTCTTCATAACCACTGTATGTTGGCCAATGCAATGACTAAAAATCCATCTTAGAGTTTCCTAATTTATTTGTAATCTATGTCTGAATAATTAAAATGAAAATATTGCCTGGTCTGCTATTTTAACCAATACATGCATGTGGAAAATATTGGTAATACAAAAAGAAATGTTTAATTTCAGTATTTCATTTTCTGTTATATTGTTGGTTGCTGCATTATTAATAGCACTCAAGTTGCTTCAAAAAATATTTTATTATTTTACCAGGAGGGTAAAAATCATACATCTCTATACAATCAGCAATAGAAAAGTTCCTTGCACCCACATTTAACTGCTGAACATGCAGAATTGTATGCTTGACAAGTCCAGCTCCTGCCTCAGCGTCTATGTAATTCTTCATTTTAATTAGATCTCTTGGCAAAGATGCAGACCAAAAGCTCATAACTCTCCTTTGACTGTTTTAGATGAAGAAGCCTTGCTGTGATACAGTGCACACCTACATGCTCACATGCTTCTCAGCTCTCTTCACAGGATAGCAAGAATTAAATGAATAAGTCACATGGACGCCTTACACAATAGGAATAATGGAAAGTTTGGCATTTTCACACTTATTTCCAGAGTGATATTTCACTCCTACCCCTTCTCAGTGCTCCAAGTATTTCACTAGGGATTTCTTGCAAAAACTTAATATGATCCTCTGGAAAGTGAAAATCACACTAGAACGGCTCCAATAGCTGTATATAGATTTTATCTAGAAGAAAATGTGATCCAAGTAATTTCTTCCTGAGGAATAAAGATTGAATTTCCCAAAATATAGTTACACTGTTCCATCTCACTCTGCTCCCCTGCTTCTGCATGGGTCCTTCCCGTGGGGTCATTCATTCAGGAGCAGAATGCTCCAGTGTGGGTCCCCTGCGAGCCACAGTTGCTACCAGGAGCCTGGTCCTGAATGGTTCTGCATGGGTGTCAGACAGACAACAAGCTTCATTATGGTCTGCACCAGGGGCAACCGGGGAATCTCAGCTCCAGCACCTGGAGAATCTCCTCCTGCTCCTTCCTCACTGACCTGGGCGTCTGCAGAATTGTTTCTCATTCCATTTAAGTCACCTCACCTCCCCTTGCCCCGCCTTGCCTCCCCTCTCTGTGGTGGGTGGATTGGACATGGAACTGGATGTGTCCAGCCCTGGGTAGCCCCAGCCTCTCCTCACAGAGGTGACCTGGCAGCCCCCATGACCAGTGCCTTACCCTTCTGAAAACATACAGCTCCCTGGGAAATGAAGCAAAGGTATAAAGCTATACCAGAAACTTTCTTACACTTTTTAGTTTACTCAGTTATTTCAAATGATGACATCTGAAGTGTGGTCTAAAAGAAAAATGTTTTGCATGGTTCAGTCATGATTTTTTAAGTTTTCTGTAATCTTAGGAAAATAGTTTTTAGGTTGAATATCCACATTTATATCACCTTTTAAAACAAATACACAAATATTACAGTCAAGCAAATCAACTATTTAACTTCAAAGCAATTATTACTCACAAAAACATTTTAATATCTGCAAAGTCGGTTTTACAGAATATTGGCTATTAAGTAGAAACCCCTGGGCAATGAGGAATAATATTCAATGGAGTAAATATGTTTAGTGTAAAACCTAACTAATATCATTTTTTTAGGTTTGTAGGTGTTGTGAGAAGTCACAACAGAATCATAAAGTTGCTACTCATACAATACCCTTGCCAAAATCTGGAGTGAATTAATTGAATTTCCCTGCATTTCCTTTTTTGAGGACATTTTTATTTTCTTTTTTTCTTATACATGATTTCAGTATAGCTGACATAGAAATACTAATTTTTAATTAATAATTAGCCACATATGTGATGCATATTTATGAGCTTAATGAAAAATAAAATCTAAAACTATTTTCTGAATATTGTTACGGGTCAAAGCTGGTTCAGGGTGACTCAGGGTCATACATTTTAAGTAAGCATGAAAATATTTATGAAAGTTTCATTTTGTCAGAATTTGTAGAATTTGTAGATATTTGTATCAACTTTAACATTTTGGAGATTTATGATTTTTTTTTTGATAACCATATCTAAATCTGAAAGAGCTACATTACTATTACAACAGCCCATCCAGTTTTGGAGGAGAAAGTCCTGAACTAGTTTAAGGGATGAGTGTGAGTTGATTAATATGTTCTAGCAATTTTCTACTAGGTGGGAGCTACAAGTTTTCTTTGTGAAGAATTAGATGAGCTCTGGTGCAGCATCATAAAATGAGCATTGCTCAACAGCTGTACTGGACTGAGACAGGATTTTTTCTTTGCCTTCTTAATGTTTAGTTCATTGTATCATGATGCATTCAATTCTTCCTGTACTGTTGGCCATTAAACTATCCATAAGATAATGTTTTTTTGAAAGCATACTGACATGTAGACAACTTTTTTTTTTTTAAATATGCCAGTCTATTCAAGTTCTAATGACTACAGAAACTCAGGAAGAGTATGTATAAAAACCTTTTTTGACTGAATTAGATTTCAGCTTTGCAGGGTATGAGAGGTTTATGCTTAAGGACTGTTTAAGAATAGAACAAAATAATTTCTTCTGATATGATTTCAGTTTGTCACCACAGTACAGCCTGAGCTCTCCTTACTGACCAAATTCTTATTGCTTCTCTGTTATTGTGGAAAGACCTTGATCTCCAGTTGATAAAAGTAATAGAGATCATAATGGGACCATAATGGGTCAAATCAAAGGTCAACCTATTCCAACATGTGTTAGTAATAAAACACTCAGAAAAGCAAATACAGGCAGTGCAATACTACAGTCCCCAAAATACTCACTTCACTTCGTGTGATTTAATGTTCTGCAGCTTTTTGGGCCACAGAGGGCTTGGTGGTAGTTAATAAACATCGGTGGGGTGTTTCTGACACAAATTTACTGAGATCTTTTGATCACATGTAATCATTTGACCTCTGCAGCATCCTGTGGCAAAGAAATTCTGACTTAGTTACATAAGAAGAAGTTTGTGTTTTGTCTGTAACATGCTAGTTTTAGTGAAGATCCTTATTCTGTACTGCACAAGGCAATAAACAGCTGAGGCTGATTTCTTCAAACTCCTTCTGTTTCTAAATACTGTTACCAGTGATCTTCTTCATCATCTCTTCAGCTGACTATCCTTTTATTTTTTTAGTCATTCTTAGCATTGGACTTGCCCATTACTGTCTACATCATAGCAATAAAGCTTTTTCACATTTATCCCATTTATTTATATTTAATTGTTGCTACCATTCGTGTGACCTTTCCAATACTCTCTACAGTGACCCCTCATTTATACTATGCTGAATATCTTAGTGTCAGCAGATATTGTCAGTTCATATTTTAACTGTTTTTCAAATCAGCTATAAATGGCTTGTTTAAAAAATAAATAACTAAATTAAAAGGAGGAGTTAGGATCTATTTGTGCAGTTTCTCCATGCCACAGGTTGTGCTGAGATACAGTAGCTTATGTTTCAGCGGCTATATTTTTCCTCTCTTGTGAATTGTTTTAAGGTATCAGAAAGAAGCATGGAGTAATTCCTCTATTTAACTTCAAAAACAAAGCCCTTATGACTGAGCAAGGTGTGAATAAGCACCTATTTGTTCAACTGGCCTGGACATCATCTGCACTAATCACCATGTCCGGGCACAATAAAGACATCTGCCCACAGAAGCTGGAGTGTTAATAACCCAGGGTTCCAACACTGGAGTATCTTATCGGAGCTACCTGCTCATCCTGTAGGACTTGAGAGATGAATTCCTGGAAGGCTTCCTACACACTGGCTGGCACAAGTCCAAGTTTTCCTATTATTCACTGTTGTTCACAGGTAAAGGTGAACAAATTGTGCAGATACCTTGTTGCAAGGGAAATGCAGTGTTTCTCCTAATTAAACTTACCCATTACTTCTCACCAACCCCAGAGGGCTGAATGGTACTGTAATTTCAAACCTGTAAACCAGTTTGGAGAGTACTTCAACATCATTTGGTATGAAACATGCTCTATTAAAGGCAGTAACACCATCATTCTTTTAGTGCTTGCCTTGAATTATATTAAACAAGCTCTGGAAGGAACCATCAAGGGGCTGAGAATGTGGTGAAAAATAAGGCTGTAAGTAATGAGACATATGATGTATAGATCAGCTCTGGGTCGGGGGAAAACTGTATCACCTGGAATTCAAATGTGAAAATTAGACCCTATCTTTTGTTGACATAGAAGCAATCAGTAAATGTGAACTACTGAGTGATCCTATATTTTATATCTTCTCTTTATCATTTCTCAATTTATTTCTTATTGGCAGTTTCTCAATTTTTTTTCCACATTTTATACATCACTGTTTTGTTTCTTCTTTTTTGCTGACACCTTTTTTTCTCTCATCTTGAAAATGCCTTGCTTCAAAATATTATTGTCATTACCTGTCCTCCAAACATTTTTATACCTCAAATAAATGACCGTGCAGAGTTAAGTAATAAAAATACATTCTATTTCCCTGTATATATGATATTTCCTCTCACTGATAATCTGTCTTGTCTATTAAATTTAAGTATTTGAATAGCTCATGGCAATTTTATCTACTCGTCTGGGTAGTTGGTAGCACAGTGGCAAAATTTACTTCTAAGTTTCAAAGGAAAAGTGTTCAAAGAATTTCTATATATAGCAGTTTTCTTTTTAGTTAACATATACAAAGCTCTAATGTGCCTTATTATATGATGCTACAACACACCTACAAGATCTCTGTATGTGAAAACTCACTGGGCTGAGAAGGAACTTAAAGGGGATTGAAAACTCTGTCAGAGCTAGCCTTGAGTCTGCAGTGGCAGAATGTCTGCAGTTGTACTGGTAATTGCCCAAAGACAGTTATATCTTTCCCCCTTGTCAAAGTGTAAAAATAGAGCAGTACCACATCCTCAAATAATTACTCATTCTAGAGGCCTGAGATCTTGTCTTTGCCTGAGAGACAGAAAATTTACAAATACTTCAGTGGAATAACACTGGCTGAAATTTGGGTTTAAAGGAATCAGTAATTTTTTGACTGGGACCAGAAATTCACCTGCAGTTACCAGATCAAACGATCTTAGAAAGATGATCCATTCTTGCTGATACCATAGTTCTCCCATTCCATCAAAGGTAATTTTGTTTATCCTGCACCTTTAGCAGCAAATCTTCAGTGCAATTTAGCTTTTCAATCTTTACAGGATCCTATTTCTTTCCTCTCAAGCTCACATTTTATTTACTATGTTTTGCAAATAAAATTCCTCATATTCTTACTTAATATTTTCCCACTTCATCTGAAATATAAACAAAGTTAGTCAAAGCCATTTTCCTGTATAAGAGTGCTAGGTATCTACCTGTAGATTAACACTTCATTCTGTATGCAATATATGACTTACGCTTCTTTTATTTCCAGATACTGATTTAAAAAATGGTTTTAAATCTAGAAGTAGACAAAAATAAAACCAAAAGAATGTCATGTTAGTCAATTCTAGTTGATTCTGCATCACTAAAATCAATAGGAATATGGTTATTACTTTTACCAAACAGAATTTGCCCTCAGCACTAATGTCTGACCTCTGCTCTTTTTGTATTTTATTAAAACATGTATTCAAAATCAAATCAGTGCTCTGAATTTCTTTTTCAACCAGGGTGATTTTAAATTAGATTTGTTGAAATAACAAAGGTCAAGACACAGGTTTATGCTACAAAATAGGAGAGAGATATAAAAACGATAAACTTGCTTTTTAATTTGGAGTTTAGGTCTCAAATTCTCACATCAAATTTTCATCAAGTTTTTGTAGTAGAGAAAGCTTAGTTGTTTCTTTACAGAAACTTCAAGTGCATCATCTGGTATTTCTAATCTCTGTAGTATTACAAACTTTCCCCTGGGCTTCAAGCAATGCTTCATTTTTTTTGTTGTTTTTGGTTTTTTGCAGGGGGGGGTTGTTCTTTTTTTAATAACAATTATTTATTAAGAAGAGCCTCCACTCCTCATTTTTATCGACATCTTTTTTTATGTGTAATTCACCATTACTCACTCAATAAGGGATATCTTAGGCTCAAACCCCCATAAAATATATTTTAACAATACTATTAATAATAAAACCACTCAGATCTGACATTTTTTTCAAATGTCAGTGCACATATTCTTCCTTTAGCTAGCAGAAAGGAATAACCTAAAGGAGAAACAGGCAAAAATACTAAACATATATCTCAACTGCAGCATGTTTGTGATCTGAATGTCATAAATTAATATGACATTGCTTTCACTGCTTTCTAATCCCTTTTGTGGGGGAGTGTCTCTTCTATGCCAATAATTAGTTACCTGTTCACAAACTTGCTTGTGCAATGCATTGGAGGAAGATCCCATGGCTTCTTAGACATGTAGAGACAGAATTTTTTATATTTTTGTTTTCAAAATCACGATGCTAGTCTTCCAGTTTCCATTCTACCAGCATCAGGATTTAAGAAAGGAAGAAAAAACTTTGTTAGGGCAGACCCAACATCAACAGCATAGATAGTAGGCCTGGTGACAGACATAGCTGTTTCGGGAGTTAGTTCATTCTATGAGGTTTCTCCTTCTATTTACATAGCTAATAAGAAAACAAGGTCCTTGCACAACCTGATGGCCAAAATCCAATCCATATGACAAAACCTTCCACTAAGCATAGATTCCACTGATGAAAACCTTGTTGTGAACACAAGTGTAATTTTATGCAATTGTAGACTCAGTTTTCTTAGTGCATGACTGCAGTCTTGTCATGTGTCTCAGAATCGTGTTGTGCAGATCTAAATATGGGGAGGGCTCCATCATTCTAGGCTCACATAGTGAATTTGTGCTTATATTTTGTAGATTATACTGCCATTGTGCTCTAGTTGTTTAAGCCTCGTGATTCTATTTTCCAAATAAAATCATCCCATAATACAAAGATAAGCTTTGAAAAGGGTTATATGCAAACTCTTTTGGAAGGTTTATTTGCAACAAGAATTATTTTGGAGAACTGAGATAAAAGTTAAAGGTAGTACAGGACTGTGTAAAGTGATGCAACAGTCATTTTCTTGGTATTTTCTTGCCAAAAGGGAAAACTGGAATTTCTATTCTGACCTTAGATATATGAGCCTAATTACTTTGTTTTCTTCTCTTAAACATTTTACCTCATCATAACATAATGCTATGATATTTCTCAGACAATGCCCTCTGTCTGTAATCCAAGAGGTATTTCAGAAATAGCTTCTGTTACATTTTCACATACCAGGCTGCCACCAATTAGTATTTTTCTCACATCTAGAAGCATACTATTTTATCCACTCCTGTTCATTTACCCAGTTTTCCTGCTTAATCCTGCCAACCAACCTTCACAATATATTTGCTGTCTTGCTATCATGTTCTGACACTTTATCTGCTTCAAATTTTTACACACATTCCCAAATTTCCATACTGTTTCAGACTCTTATCACACTGACATGGTACATGGCACTTGAAGACATTTAACAAGTGTATATTTTTATTTAAACATGTTCAAAATTCTGTGCGTTGCAATCTATATGTTTGAATGCAGAACAAGACTTCTGAAGACAATTTATGAAATTCAATTACAAATTGATGTGATGGAAGGTAGGACAGGATCCAGGTAATCTAAACCTTAACCTGGAAGTTTGGGAACCCCATCAAACAATCTGCTGGCTGTCCAGAAGTGCAGCCTGCCTCTCCAGGTGCCTAACTTTGCTAGCTATATAGTTCTGACAGAACTTTTTCCATGTATTTTCAGAGTGGACTGAAGACTTTTCATTCTTATGGCAACCTCTTTCCATGGGTCTTGCAATTCATACAGAGAAAATCTGACTTTTCCCAAGCACCCAAAGAATTCCTTCCCAATTATGCATGGGCAGAACTGCATTTATAATATATATTGTTTGTCTCCATTAACTATACCTAGAAATTTCTGTGGATATTTTCCACAGCTGAGTTGTCCTAGTCCCCAGCCTTGGATCCCCAAGGATTTTCCTCCCTTTTCATCGCTGGCTTGTGTTGGGCTTTACATCAACTGTCACCCCCAAGCCCTTCTCCTGCAGGGCTGCTCTCATTCTGCATCCAACCTCTAGCTGTGTCTGGGATTGCCATTGTCCAGGCATAGGACCCTTCATGAGTTTTATTCCTTCATTAGTTTGTATAGTCCTACTGAACACCACTCTCCAACCTCCAGTATCCCAGACCTCAAGTTCTCGACCTTCCTGGTCAGAAATCCTCAGTTTGCCTGCAGTTTCTTGATAGCCCATCAGTAATTTAGTGTGACTGGTAAGGTTTGGATTTTGTCCTGGTCTTATGTTTGCCTGTCAGGTCTATGTGTTTGTTTATTTCCTATGCCCTTTATTATCTGCATTTGTGTAGAAAAAGTCCTTGATCAGATAATCTTAGCAAAGGAAATACAGATTTTGCATATCCTTACAGAATCACAGAACAGCCTGAGTGGGAAGACACCCAGAAGGATCTTCTGGTCCATCTCTAAAGTGAATGGCCCATATGGGAATTGTACCCTTGCCCACCATGCTATAACCAAATGAGCTAATCTGAAGGTCAGGTCCTACTGGGGGAACTCAAATGGAGTGGCTTTACTGCAAAACCTGAAATAAAAGACAGAAGTACTGAACTACTTGATCTGGTATTGTTTGATTATAGGTATGCTCCTCAGTTGGTAATACAGTAATAATACAAGGAAACATATTGCAATTATCCAAAGTAATGCAGAGAATTGCTTGGTTGTTTTTTGTTTTAAATATAGCTCAATGTAAGTCAGTGAACTGAGCTATTTTTGTAGCAATTCAGAAACAGAAAGTTCTACCACCAAGGCTTCTGTAAGCCACAAAGGCACAATATTCAACACATGGGGTTTGTAACACCTTCCTTTTTCCCCTAAGGCAAATTCTGTCAAAGCTGTCGATCCAAGATATGGGTCAGTTAACAAGTTTGTATCTGAAGACTGCACAGTAAAATGGGGTTCAGAAAGAATCAATATTTCCTCTAGATAACAGGAGTCAAGGCCAAGTCGTACATTAAACCAAACAATTTAAGTATAAATATCAATGTACTACCTGACAGGATGCCAATAAATGTGCTTTAAAATCGAAGGTATACAGTTTGGTCATATAATTAGGAATAAAGTACCAATAAACTAAAGGCACTTCTTAGAATCACTGGATATACCTTAAAGCAGCAATTGACAAAATTGGAAGAAACAGAAGCACAGGCAGAACCCACTTAACTTCAGCTGAAGATCAAACTTTGCAGGGAGCTTTCAGAATCCCACAGGTTTTGTTGCAAAAGCCTTATTATCTCCAAGGCAGGTATAGATCAATACTAGGAACATTTGCAAGATAGAAACAGGTCATACTTAGGAAAGGAGATGGTATCATTTTAATGAGGAAATAAGAGATCACAACCAGGATCCTTATGAAGGAGACAGAGAAAAGTCATTCCCTGTAAAGCAGATTTCATGGTTGTCTCCTAATGAATGCAGTCAGTGTAAGACAGAGGTTTGGTTTCCCCTGGAACTAAAAGATTATGGAGTTTTTTTAAGCATTCAGATTTTCTCTGAGAATTAAAAATGAGAAAGATTCAGTTAATTCTAGTAGTATTTTCCCCTAGTGTATCTATATTAAATGAAAGCCATATATAAGCTATCAGGGCAGAAGAAACACAAAACCTCACTATAACCATCTGTCCACAAGATGACATGACTTTGTAGGTTTCATTGTCATGCACTTTTTCTTACTGAGGAATGAAGGGGAAGAATGAGTCCTAGTACAGAGCAAATCAAGGCAGAACAGCCTGCTGCTGACCTCAGCAGAAGGAGTCAGATGACTCATTTGAGACAAATATATCCACTATTGCTCATTCACAAAGTATCCTGAAGTGGTAGAATTGCTTCTAAGATGTAAAGAAAATTCTATGACTCAATAACTAAAAAAATTATTTCACAAGCAAAAGGGTTGCTTTTTTTTTTTTTTTTAAGTTCAAAGCTTTTTAATGAAAAAAATAAAGCCTGCTTCATTCCCTTAGCATGACCTAATGTTTAATTACTTTGGCAATGTAAACACAATTGTTTCTGGTTTACCTTAGCTGCGGGGGATACATCAGTATTGGTGATGACAGGGATCAAACCAATGAGGTAATGCTAATAGCTTTAATTCTAAGGGGATTTATCCAATTAGTGCTCAAATACACTGGGGTGATCACATGAGAGCTTTTGATAAAGATTTGTTTTTTTCAATAAATTTTACTGAACTGTCAGATTGCAGGTAAGCTTGTTCATCAGAAAGTCTAAGCAGAGGCAGAAGCACTATAGACCTTTTGGACAGATGTTATATTCTAGAATCCTTTTTTTATCTCTAAGGCAAATGAAATTCAAAAATGAGTGCACAAATGTTAAGTGAAAATTATAGAGCAATGCTGAATATCTGAGGTTAAATTATATCTGAGTTCCAAGAACTCCTATCACTTCCCCACCTTTTCCCTTTTGCAAAATATAGAGAAAGATCCATTACAATCTCTTTGGTTTAGAATTGAAGGAGCTGAGAGCACATTTGTCTGTTACAATTTCATCTGTCACAGGAAGAGTTGCTCATTGGTTGTAAATCAAATAATTTCTGGTCCACCTGAGCTCAGGAGCACAGTCAGTCAGACGGACACTCAGCTACCTCTGCATAGAACTCTCCAGGGGAGTCGAAAGCCTGCAACACAATGTCCTTTCCATAATGCCTCTACTACCCCTACACTCTGGAACTGACCTCTTTTCCAATCTTTAAATTATACTCAGAGGAAGAATTAATATTGCTGCTTATGATAGTTTCCTTTTTAGGGTGGTCTAGTGATTAAAAGCAGGGTATAGCTCTGTGATATTTTAGTACTTTTCTTCA
Source organism: Monarcha castaneiventris obscurior (assembly GCA_026261815.1). Lineage (NCBI taxonomy): Eukaryota > Metazoa > Chordata > Aves > Passeriformes > Monarchidae > Monarcha > Monarcha castaneiventris. The sequence continues at coordinate 579,338 of JAMPIT010000482.1, forward strand.
CTGTGCAAAAATTACTGTGCATCTTTGGACTGTGCATTATTACTGTTCATCTCTCTGAATCTAAGATACAAATAAAGACATTTAACTTTCTCCAGGAATGATTTGACAATTGTTAATCCTGGTATAGCAGCAAAGACTGCAAGCAATAGCCAAAACAGCGTATCTCTTTCTGCTTGAAATTAATTTATCAGTTATAACATATTCCAAGTTTCATCCTTAAAAATGTTGTCTCTGAAAAAATGATTTATTTGCTTTTGACGATTAATTTAATTTAGGCTTAAAAATGGAAAATTCATTGAAAAAATAATCTGATTGATTTTAAGCATATAGTAGATGCAAGAACTTTCTTGCAGAAAGATAATGAAAAATATTTCTCCATATTTTCATGTAGAAGTGGAGAGAAAAAGAAGTAACATATATAGGAGCAAAAACTTTTAAAACTGCCAAAAAACCAAAAGAGCTTTCTCATTTTTCAGTTTTACATAGAAAGGTAACACATCAGAAATGAACAGAATGTTCTGTTTAATTACCTAGGACACATGTCCTTGTTCTATTTGTTAAATTTGTGAAGAAGGTGTGTCTCCACTGGAAATTTACAAATGCTTGGATTGAAGAAAAGAAAAGGAATTGCATGTGTATGATTTATATCAGGTATATTCCCAGGAAGGAAATTTGAGCAAGGTAAGTTTCTTAATATTTTTTTTCCACAGGTATAGCAAAACCATAATGAAATGTATGGTTAAATAAGACAAAAAATATATGAGGCAATCACAGGGAAGGTTATGGTATACAGTGTGTGGTCTTTCTTATCTTTGTAGTGCAAAAACAACACATGAATTTCTCTATTCTACGAAGGCTTAGGGATGGTTACCAACACACTTAGGAACTTGAAAGAATGAACCCCTCATAAGGATGCTTCCCCTCTAGGAGATGATAAAGCTAGCAAAGCTTCAGATCCTGGGGAGTACAGCTCCGTCTTTTTATGTTTGGTCTTCCTTTTTTCTGTCTTTAAAAAAAACCTCAAACCAAACAAAACTGAAAAATCCTGTGCAACACTTATGGTAAGATAGATGCTAACTTCAGGCTAAGCTTTTACATTTCGAGTAGTGCCAGAGATAACAGTATTCTTACCTATAATGTTAGGAAGAAAAATGATCCTATGTTTAAGAAACATTTTTATGCCTGTGGGACAGAGCTCAATTTCAGATTTCATTTAAAGCCTCGAGTAACTTATGGATTTGATTCATGTCATTTAATTTTAGCTTGTCTAAAAGTTGTATTTTCCATGCAAACTAGAGAGAGCATCTTGGCTCTGGCCCCAGATCAAGAGATGGATAGCTAAATGTGGAATATGATTCATACTTTCTTAACAAAGTCACTTTTCACTGACTTGATGAATGTGAAAGTCAGGTCTAAAACTAAAAATGAATTTTAAAATAGGTATAGTTCAATTTGGTTTTGGTTAGAATCTCCCTCTCTCTCATTTATTTTGCAAAACCAAGTATTGAAACATTGCCTATCCCATGGGAAAAGAGTAGTGGGACCAAGAATACCTGAAGGATTTAAAAGATGATCAGATAGTTGTTTCTAAAATAAATGTTTGATTTTACTTGTGTCCTGCTCAAATCCAATAATTTTTCAGATAATATATTCACTCAGTTGGTTAGAGCATGGTGCTAATAGGACCAAGGTTGTGTGTTTGGTCTCCATATGGGCCATTCACTGGAGATGGACTCAATTCTTGTGGGTCCCTTCCAACACAGAATATTCTGTGATTCTGTATGGATGTTTCTAAATACGGTGATTTTTTGAAGTGTAAAATATTACAAGAGTTGAAAAATTATTCTTATTCTGCAAGCCCATTAGTTCTTTTATAACTTGAACCATCTCGGTTCTTTGTGTACCTTCATGTTGTGTGCTACAGGTCCATAATGCCATGGATCCTACATTTCACCTTCTTCTGGGGAGCAGCTTTGTTTTCTCTGACTCTCCTTCTTTTCCCCAGGATGCCTAAACACTCAGGCACATCTCAAAAGAATCCATGGAAAATAGAAGGGCACACACTCTATTATGACTAACAAAACCCAGAGGTTCTAAAAATTTCAAAGTGTTGCAGCAGCCTGAGACTGAATTTCATAGAACAGTGGTGTGGTAGTTATAGTGGCTGTGCTCCTACAACTTGGAATTTTGCCATCATATTCCATTTCTTATGAGGATAAGAATAGTGAGTTCTAAAGATAGAGATTATGACTTCTTCTAGTGGTCTGGGAGTATTTTCATGGATTTTGTTTGAAAGGTAACTTTAGGTCCCACCGTGGATAACCAAACCTTAAGGATAACCAAACTTCCAATTTGAAGCTTTTCATTCTGTGATAGTTAAAAAGCTTTAGATTAAAAAAATCCTCTAGAGAGGAAAACAATATTGATAATAATTCCACAGTGAATGAACTCAGGTTATTCTTATTCTTACACTGAATTACAGATTTAGGAGTTCACAAATTTCTAATATAAAAATTTTTCTCGGTATGATGCTTTGAGCTGAGGTACTTGAATGCTACACTATGTCAACAATTCAAAGAAAACATGAAGCATTTTGCTTTCTATTTTCCCTTTGTTTAAATTTTAGAATACCAAAGAAAAGTGGTGTTGACATTTTTTACTGACAATTTCTGCATGGTTATGAAGCTTAATAGTTTAATATAGAAGACAATTTTCTCATCAGGCATAAGAGAGAGAGTCAGAGAGAGACTGAGTGCAGGAGTGTGAACATCCATGCTGTACAACTGGTATTAATTTCTTGCCTCTATCAATATGCCTCATGATAGTGCTGCAGCTCTAATGAGAAAAATGGATGTTCTCAAATTGTGTTCCTTTTAGCTTCTGTCCTTTGTAAGTTCACAATATATAGGGAGTGAAAGGCTCAGCACAGAATATAACTGATTCTGGAGCAGCTTTATATTTCTGGACATTCAGTCAGCCTTTTTCTAGCACAAAAGCTGCAAAAAATTCTTTACTTTACTCTTGTAATTTTCCTACTCCGCAGAATATGCCTTTGTGTTGTAATTCTGTCTATCCTGATTCTGAAAATTGTGAAGATTTGCAGATTCTTCAGTTAACTTCATACAGCAGAGTTACTAGTCAGCATCTCAACATGCCCCATAAATGTGTCCCCTTTACTCAGGACACTTCACAGGTATAAACTCTCAATGAATAATCATATGAAAGCCCAAAATCATCTACATTTCACACCTTCTGTTAGCTGAGGGTCAGTCTCTCAGAAGAGAAAAATTACTGATGATATCTTTCTGCTTTAACTAAGCTTATGTGCTTAGATTCAGGTTTTTTAAAATTAGTTGTGAATATTGGACTTTTAACTTTTCAGGAAGATGTCAGAGTCACAGAGATGGTACTATGGTTAGTGAAATTCATAAAGCTACATTCATTTCAATATCCACTTTGCAACAGCTAAGGATTTGGTCCTTGGGGGTTTAGCATATAATAATATCAAGAAGAATAATTTAAAGAATAGTACTGACTGTGAGATTAGATATGATTGAAGCCATCTACTTTAAGCACTGCTAAGGCACCCCTGGAATACCATCCAGAGTAACAGCCCTTTGCAGTGAAAAGATAATGATAAAATGGACAAGCAGGAAGAGAAGGAACAAACAGAGTTAGAGATGAAAGCTGTGGAAAGATCAGAGTTATCTAAAAAGTTAATATACAAAGAGGAAATATTTAGAGCCTAAAATTTTATCCTTTAGGGAGAACAGTTTTAAAGTGATAGAGGTATATTTAAGAACAAGCAAACCTGTGGGCAAGAGGTGTAGGGCTGAACTACAGAAAAGCAAAACTGAATTGGAGAGGAGGAAGCTTCCAAAAGCAAAGCAATAAGACAACAAGAATGCTGCCATTGGAATTTCATGAGTAGAAAAGGTCATTAAAAATTCAGGCAAGTATTTTACAACTGAAATATCTTGCTGTGCAACTTCAGATTTTATTAGAAGAGCAAACAAAGAAGATAAAGTAACTTTTCATATTCTTTCAAAGTCTCATTTTCTTGAAGTATGGAGTACTGTTAAAATCTAGAGGTTTACTGGTCAGATCTTGGACTTCCAAAATGCAAATAAAACCCACCTAATGGAATATTTCTTATATTTTACCTCTAGCAAAGTCTTCTTTGCATTTACACTGCATCTTGTGGGAAAATTATCTTTTTTCTTTCCCATACTAGATGAAACTGGAAAATACAGTGGATCAAAATGGGAGCATTTCTTGAAAAAATTTGGTTTTATTGATAGATTCTTTCATCTCAACTTCAGGCTTCTGAAGTCAAAGACAATCAAGAACACTTGTTCTTCTGATCAAGAAAAAAATCAATTGAAAATAACCATTTAATGAGTGGTTTCCAAAAAAAAAAAATAAAGTAAGACAGTAAAATAAATGTTTCCCCAGCTATGAAGTTAGTAGCCAGTCTGAGATAGACTTGATCCCCTTTCCCTTGAAAAATTTCAAAAGGTCCGGAAGTCTTTTGCTCCAGTGTAGAATTAAAACAGATGCTGAAGCCTCATTTTCTAAAATTGACTGCACCTGTTTTGCCTGAGCCCTTTTACAAAAATAGCGTCAGTAAGATGTGAAAGAGAAAAAGGATAACAGCTAAGACACCATGACCAGTGACAGTTATGGAGAGAATAACAGACAAAAGAACTGGATGAGTCTTGGCTTTGAGCTGGGTTCTATAATACCCTTTTTTAGGCATATCTTTTAAAACTGAATTTAACATTTGTGAACAGCTGCACATGAACAGCACAGGATGACAAAATTCATTCATTGGACCCTATCCAAAGCCAATTAAAACCAGTGGAAAACTTCCATGTGTCCTGATGAGCTCTTTTATCCTTGAACTAGACAAAGCTTGGCCCCAAATGGTACAAGAATATCAAGCTTCAATTCCTGAGACTCAATTCAAAGACTTCAATTGTTTCTGAGGAGATAATCTATATCCACTGAGAGGCTCATGTTTGTTCTTTTGTGTGTGTGTGGCTTTTTTCATCTTTGGTTGTGTAACTTAGTGATAATGGCATTATTAGTGATAATGGCACTAATAGTACTTATGAATTGGCTGTGCTCAAGCGCACAAATGATGTGCTTTAGGACTTGCTAATAGATGCTTAGATTGAACTAAGGAAACCCAGATGCTGCTGTATCTGAAAGAGTCTCTGGATGGGTCATTCCCCCATACATACAGGTGGAGAATGTCAGCATATGCATGTTCACAAGGAAAACAGGATTACAGTGCACAAGCTTGCTGTTCCTTAGAATCTTTTGCTCTGCATATTTTTCAATTCCTATTATTCTATGGGAGTAAGCAGGTTCCTCTTGTCTCTGTTGACTAGATGTACGGATGCATACACCAAAAGTATAGACAAGTGTATTGGTTTGAAAACAAACCAGTGGGAGATCACAAGTCAGGGTTAAAATTTAATAGGAAAAAAAATACAATAAGTTAAATAATGTAAGGGAGAGAAGAAAAAAAAACACTGACAAAGTCAGATACAACCTGACACCCTGTGAAGGTGGTGGTAGCAGTCCAGATGAAGTAGTTCAGTTGAAGCAGTGATCCTATGGAAGGTCTGGTCTCCAGCTGAAGGTCCAATGGTAGCTCTTGTCCTCTGGGAACCCAGCAGACAGGGCTAACTTAGGCAGTTCCAAGGCCAGGTTATATCCAGGTGGGAATTCTTGGCTCCTCCCTCCTGGGCGGAGCATCTCACAATAGGATGAGATAAGTCCATGAGTCATGCAGTGGTTTCTTGCTGGCCCATTGTCTGTTATCAGGGGTGGGTCATAGCAGGAGATAACAGCTAATGGCCCACAGCTGGTGGTAATAGAATACATCTATATTTTAACCTAGGACAACAAGGCAGCCTCCCTGCCTCACTCCACACAGTGCTACTATCAGGGGTACAGATAGACTTGACTAACATCCCACAGAGCCACCTCCCCAGGCACACAAGTCCCTGCTGCCTCAGCAGTCTCAAATTCTTAATAAGCAACTAAATTTCTAGAGTAGGTTTATGCTTATACATGGAAAAATGTGGGACTGTTTCCTAATAGATAGTACTAAGATTTTCAGCAAGCAGGATCTGAGTATCTGAACATGCCTAAATTTTTCTTCCATAATTATTTCATACTGTGTGTTTAGCATAATGCAAAGGATTTTTATTATTTAATTTATATTACGATTTCAGTAGGGTAATATGGGTGGGTCTGATCTGTCTACATGCTGAAAATGTGCTATTTTTGGTCTGATTTTACATTGTGCTTCACCTGAGCCACTGTGTAAAACGAGTTTTTTAAATAAAGTGAGGATAAAGGGTTAATATTTTATATTTAAGCACATTATTTGGTGCAGATTTTTCTGACTTAAAGAAACCCCAAACATAGACACTATGATATATGGGCTTTTCAATAGGCATACCCAGACATACCAGGACATTGGAACTAATCATGTAAACCCTGGGAGATAATACCACTACCAACTTCAAAGATAGTTTTCTAGTTTCTTGGGGGTTTGATTTATATTGTTTCCATGCAAATGTAGACTGTTTTATAGGAAAGAAAACTCTGAAATTAATGCTGCAGCTTAATGCCTGACCCTGTCTGTTTTGTGCAAATTAAAAAGCAACATGAAAGCTGCATTTTTTTTTAAATGCCGATGCTAATATGATGGAGCAGAAAGTGACAGAGGTAGGAAAGGTGGAAGACTGAGGGTTGCAAATGCTTAGTTAAAAACAGAGATGGGAGTTCAAATGTGTGGTGTTCTAATATGTCCTGTTCAAGCACATTATTTTTCTCTTTACAGAAGAACAAGTAGACAGAGGCTTAATGTCTCCTATTCTTTTATAAACACAAAGTGACACTAATAAAAAATATGTCCATCTGCGGGCAGAAAAAGTCTCACTGTATTTATTGACTTCTGTATTGGCTTTTTAAAGGCAAATCAGGCCATTCAACCATGAAATGTCCTCTAGGAGCAAGAATATTGGTTGAAATGATGGTGGGTTTTTTTCTGAGTTGTATGGATCCACAGTGGTAACTGAGAGAGCAGCAGGGCACTTCCTGCATGTTTCCTTCAACTTACCATCTTTTTCCCCCATCCCTGTCAGGCTGACATATTGCAAGCTTGGTGGTGAAGTGGTGCTGATGTATTTTCACAGTGCTTTTCAGATACTTCCTTTGGTTTTCCATCCCATACCACCTGCCACTCCCCACAACCCTCTTCTGCATTATATGCCTATACTTCCCACCTTCTTAATGCCTAATCTGGCTGTTTCCTCTTCTGAGTTGGACTGTTTCCAGCTTTGCCTTCTTCATTTCCCAGATCTATCCTATCTCTTCCCACACCATGCACACACATTTCCACTTCCATTTACAAGTCTGACATCTTCTGGTGATATCTGTCACAACTGGGATGCTCCTTACTTTCCCCAACCTGTGCATCATCCACCTACATCATATTACCTCCTCCCTCCCATCACAACTCAGAACCTCTTTCCCATCTCTATGTCCCTCCCCTCCTTCCTCTTGCTTCAAGTGTCTGAAAAGAACCATCACGTGCCTAATACCACCACATTCTGGCTTACTCCCTCCTGTCTTTTGGTCTCCAAATATTTTTGTACTTTTGCTTGCTTCTTGAGTGACTGTTGTTTACTCAACCTGCTCTTTTTCTAATGCTCTATGTCTGACTCATAATTTTAGGTGTAGATTTGGGGATATTTGTCTCATATTTTTTTTGGTTTTTCCACTTTTTAATTTCTGCCCACACATTCCACCTCTGCTGAACGGCAGTTTGCATAATTGTTTCCTCTCCCATTTCTATTACAATGCTCTATTCCCCATATAGCTCCTTCCTCTTCCTCTACTGTCTTCCCATTCATCTCAAATGAACACAACTTTCTTGCATGCTTAGTCAGAAACCACATTCTTCCTTTCCCCTAGTCTGTAGCCATCACTCAATTTTCTTATTCCTCCAAATTGTGGGTTTTTTTCACTAACTTAGAAAATTTTCAACTTTTTAACTTTTCAATTTTCATTCAAGGAAGTGAGACAGATCTGATAGTATTTAGGCAGGATCAACTGTATCATTCTGGAAAAAAAAATAAAAGAAAAGAGAAAAAAGAGTAGCTCAAAGGTTGTTTTCATGACATTGAATGTTTAATTCTGTAAAGCTTTGGCTCTCAGCAAAAGGACATGATAAAGCATCTGGCTCTCCCTTGAATACTCCACATATAAAGCATTAGAAAGTTGGCTGTGTATTGTAAAATAGCTCTTGTTCAAAGGGATAAAAAGATATTTGGGCACAGTTATATTAATCCTTTGTGCCACTTAGGTCTCCTTATTGTGTCATGTTTTTGTATGATCATGGATGTTTTCACCTCACATCTCATTAATTTATGTTGCTTAATGATAAGTCTCAACATTATTAATGTAGTGAGGGTTTTATTTGCAGAAGTCATCTGGAAATTTCCATCTGCTCCTCTGAATGATGGCTACTGATACTAGCTCTCCTGAAGGAAAAAACATGCCAAGAAAGCCCAATGATCCAATTATCAGTATCTAACCCTTTTCTTTATCAGAAAAAAACAAGTCCCTCTATCACTGACTAAAAGCTTCCCTGCTCTCAGTACCCCGACAACTTTCTTTGAGAGGACCTTGAATGAATCAAGGCTGTGAGGTGGATATACCTGCAGCTTTTCATTGAAGTGAACACACTAAAACTACCAAAATCTTGTTCTCAATATCTAAATTTATGTTTTACTAGCAGATAAACAGAAAAGAGTAAAGTAAGCTTTTAAAGACAGAACAATAATTTCTGCTTAGGAGACAGATTAAAAAAAAATCTCTTTTGCTAATGATTCTACCTGGCTTGGGCATAATTTTTCGTCTGGTGCTGTTTTCAATTGCCTGTTCATCTTTTACCAAAGGGATCTCACCCTATGGAGGTGCAATATTTTCTCTTCCTGTGGACGTCAGGTTGCAGCAGGCAGAGCAAAGCAAACAGGCAGGTTTCCTGCTGCTCAGCCACAAAGTATTAATGCTGCATGATTAACAATTATATAGTCAATGTGGAAAACATATTCAAAAGTTCTTCCATCAACTATGCAGAACAGTGCTGGTTCAGCGCATCTGTAAGTCCATGAATTACTGGGACTTGTTATCCACAGATCATTCTATAATGTATATTTGTGCAACATCTGTGAGGTTTCTAGCAGCTATGATCGTTCTTCCGAAAGAGACTCGAATGGAGTCTGTGGTTGTCACTGCTCTGCCTATGCAAGGCTGAGATCCATTTCTCCTGCTGCTTTATCCCACCACCAACCAAACCTCCAGATGGAGGGGAGGCTTCACACCTCAAAAGCACAGTTTTGTTTTCTGGACCAAATATAACAGGTATTGTGTTCATTTAAGGAATGTTTTAAAAACTAAGTGGTCGTGAAAGTACCTTTCCTATATTTTCTGCACATAACCCAAATAAAACAAAAAGGACAAGGAAGGACAAGCCTCTGGTAGGGCATTCTGGAAGAAAAAACAACCCTCCCTACCATGCATTAGCTTGTTTATGAGTCTGTCATTATGAGTCATTAGCTGTCTGCCACATACTCTGTCTGCCATTCTGTTGTGTATGAAGCGTGATTCTGAGGGATAAACAAAACCAGAGATGAAAATCAAGCAGAGAATAATTTTCTCATGGACAGAGTGTTCATGGACACTGGGGGGAGACCCAATAGAACCCTGCACATTATTTTTCCTAATTATGGAGGCAGAGGAATTAACCAGAAGAGTTAATCAAAATCCGAGCTGCAGTGGCCCATCTTTTAAGAAAATCCTCTGGTCACTGTATTTAAAATTTTAATGTTGTTATTAAAGTAAACATTTCTTTTCATTCTTTGTGTTTCATTAAAAAAAATCTGACCCAAAAAAACCCACCCCAATCCAGCCCGAAACCCTGAAGCCCAAAAATCTCACACAGCTTCCTTGAGGTAATAAGACAGTAACAGTATGCAGTGTCAATATCAGTGGAATGGAAATATAGATATAGGGAAGAAGGCAAGTTTATTTCCAATTCATAATTGAAAAGGAGATAAAAAATTAAGTTAAAAGGAGTAGAAGGTTTTTGCAGCCCATCATAGATGCAGAGAAGGTGGCCCACCTACCAGCAGTGAAGTGTTCAGTTGCAAAATGAAAATGAGTGACAGATGAGAATGCTGGAGACAGTAACTGTTGTGTAACATCCATACACAGGTATTAATATATTACCAGTTTATCCACAGAAACAGTGCAGGATTAGGTGAAACTGCAGAAATATAGAATAGACTGGTTTTGTCTAATGGAAGAGGTGTTTGTGAAAAGCAGTGTCTCATAACCTCTGTTAGTGCAGTATGAGCTACTAACAAACAAATTCAAATACAACCCTTGATACAAAATAAAATACAGTACTGCACAACAAAGAATCACCCTACAGATTCTATGGGAAATAATAGAGTGAAATTAGTATAACAGCCTACTCTGAGAGACCCTCCCACACCCCAGGTGACTGCTGGTTATGTGTTATAGTATTGTTTTTTGCCATAGCAACATGTTCATGTTCCAACACATGCATGGGTATCATAATCTGAAAATTAATCTCACTCCTCTCATGCATGGGAATGGTGCCCACCAAGAATATCCACACCCTGAAGTAAAGGTGTCAAGTGTCTTCCAGCCAAGTAAAACAGTCAAAGATGATTAAGAATGCAGAAACATCAGGATCTTTTATGAAAAACAACAACAAAGATAGCAACAATTTTCAAGCGCACAGACACAAAAAGTATTTCCAAATAAAAAACTGTAAACTCTCCTTACATAAAATAAAAAGTAATATAGAATTTTCTTTGGAAACTTCAAAAGTCAAATAGATTTCCTTTTTTGCATCCAGTTGTGCCAAATGCTCTGTGAAGCAAGAGGATATATGAAAAAATCATTTCTGAAAATACCTTAAAGTAACCTGGTAAATAAGGAAATGCAGATTCTAGAGTAAGAAAACTGTCAGTTATTTATTTGGAGCCAATGTATTCCCTAGAACAATGTGTCCAAAACTAATCGTAAGGTAAATGATAACTTTTCGGATACAAGGTAAAATGCAGGAGATAAACTAATTCGAAGTAGTGTTGAAAACATATGCTAAGGTGAGAAGATGCATGAGAACAGCAGTGCAAAGCAGAGGCTGCAGAAGCCATGCAAATCAATACAGTGTGTGGAAGGATCAAGTAGGATAAAGTCAGAACAAAACCTCTGCTGGAAAGATCTTCCTCAAACACATATTGCTGCAAAAATAGAATGGACTACAGAGAATTATTGGCAGCCCCAAATCAATTTGTTGAAATGTTCCCATTTATTTTAAAGGTGACAAAATATGGGGACAATTTTAATCCCATTTCTCCATTCATGGCCATGAAGTGTCGCACAAAAAATACCAATAATGCTGCTTTCTTTTAACCAACAGTTTTCTTGAAACTTAGATTCTGAAAACACCAGCAAAGTTTCAGTGACCTAATGGTAAAGACCTGTGGTCTTTACCAAATTGTTTATATTAATTTATGAGAATGGGTTGTGATGTTTCTACAGTTCCTAGACATTCTTGTCCTTTCCAAAAGCAACCAAACAGGTGGAAGTATGGTTTACCTAGGACAAGTAAGAGTAGGAATTATATAAATGGAACAGTCTCTTGAAATTTCAGGTTTTATGACTTCCTCAGGGCCAGAGTCTCTCAGAAACTAGAAGCAAAGAAGTCTCCTTTTTCTTGATCAGGGAATCATGTACTGACAATCTTCTGCTCAGCTGGCTATTACAAAAACATTGAAAATATTCTCCCTGCTTTCAGACTATACTCTTCATTTTTGTCTCCACAGGTCTGGGGGCTTATTTTAGCCAGCTTCAAAACTAGAAGCTGAAAAATTCCTTTAAAGCAATGAGTTGATATGGGCCTGTGTAGTCATTCAGTCACAAAGCATTTATGGTCTAAGTCAATATCTCTTCACAGTGCTGTACAAAGTAATTTCTCCATACCAAACTGTTTGTGAATCTAATCTGCATATTCCATTTTACTGTGTCAATGTATAGCATCATCTGTTATAGTAAATGAGGTCAAAAGATTGACAAAGAAGACATACAAATCATTTGATCCTCAGTAAACAAGTGTTCCCCTAAAAAACCCTTATTCCTATGTTATTTGTGAAATTACCTTCACAAGTCCCCTTGTATGAATTCAGTCCTGGTCTGTGAACTGAAGTATGTACAGAGAGCAAGAAGAACTAAGGAAAAGCACAGACACTGTCATTCCTAAGATGTTGCAGCCTGCACTGTGCTCAGTCTGCTGGGATGATCATCCTGAGTGCAAACTTCTGTGCTGTGAATAGGAAATGCAGCTTCAGCATTTATTGAGCAGAGACAGATGTAAATGGCCTTTGGATTACTGTACAACAGTGACTGAAGGAAGCCTTCTAAGGCATTCAGTTCACAGAGAGATATTTTCTTGATTAAAAATGACAAAATATATTAGTCCTTTGACTGCTTCAAATCAAAACTTTCAACTCTTACAGTTTCCATTAGTCTGATGACATGTGACATTTTGTTTATGACCTACAGATTTGTGATGATAATAATGTTTTAGTTTTGCTTTCCTTACAAATATCTTTCCAGATTTCAGTGCTAGACACTGAACAAATAGAAGGCAAATAGGAAAAGCAAAATTATTCCTGCACAATAAAATTTCAAAGAAGCCTCCTAGTTTAGTGGATCTGATATGCTTATGAACACAATATCTGTCTTTCAGAACTATATTGAAATGAAATCTCTTTCTGAAACAAAGATTATAAATGATTGGTCATGTAATTAGTACCCATTGTCTCCTGTAAGGACAAAGTGAGACAAACTGACATAAGCTAAAATACTTGTATTCCCTTTCTCCTGGGGAAGAAAGTCTTAGGGGTAGCTCTGATACTGTAAAAAGACTGAAGAGGATGAAAAAAATCACATTAAAATATGTTCCATAACACTTTGCTATATGTTTGCTTTTTATCCTTCTAGTTGTGACTGTATATTTTATCCTCTTAGCTTGCTTGTTATTTCATTTCAAGCAATTCCTTTGAATTTTTCTTACATTTTGCTTTATTGTATGTGTGTCCTGTCAATGAGTGAGATGATTTTATGTTACTTAAAAATATTATCCTCCTGTCAGCAGCTAATACAATCATAGTCTCTCAATACTGTGGAGGTTAACTCTTCCATTTTACTTATTTTATAAGGAAAAAACATCTCTGCAGGGACTGAAAAATGTCTCACAAGCAAGAATTAAAAAGTTGGTGTAGTTTAGTCTGCACTTTCCTTCTTGCTACTTAAAAAAGCAATACTGGCAAAAAGACCCTAGTCAACTACAGTAAGCTGCTTATCCCTGTTTTTCAGTACAGAATTATGAAAATCTTACTGGATTTTTTTTTTTTTTTGCATAGAAAGATTTCTTGTTGAAACTGATATTTTCATGGGAAACTGCGAGTAGGAAGAAAAATGTCTTCAAAACTAATCTCGAGGTGAAAACTTTAAATCAGCCAAGTATGTTCTTTCTACTAAAACAATAACAAAAATACAAGGCTCATCTATGTAATATATATTATTATTTCTATTTGGTATAACACCTTAAGAAACAGAAAAAGTCATCTTCAAAAAATATTTCAAAAAAGTGGCTGAATATTTTAGTCTTATTTAATTAAAAATCTTTGAATAAAAAAATTCTCATGAACACTGATTTAATTTGATACTTGTGTGGGTTGCATTGTGTGAGTGCAGACTGAGCTTGAAAATGCTGCAGGACTCAGAAGAAATTAAATTATGCACTGCCACACTGGGGATCCCAGTTGTGAGGAAAGACTGTATGAATGTATTTTAGCTTTGTTAAGTAAATGAAAATTCAATATGTTCTCAACAGAGCCAAAATATGATGCGCTTTCTCAAAAATCTCTAAAATTTTTCAAAAAGGCTGCACCAGAGCGGGTGCTTTCTCACTTTGCAGTCACTCTAGACCTTGAAGAATTGCATATTTCTTCATAGGTGCAGTTGATAGAAACAAGGAAAATGCAAATGGTATAAAACAACCATCACAGGATTTTTGTAGGAGTGTCATGAGCCCTAATTATGAATCTCTTATTCTATATTTTAAAAAGAAAATTAGCTAGAGGAGAGTAAGGTACTCAGTAAGCATTAATACAACATAAAGCTAAAAATCCCTTTAAAATTTATTTTAGTGAAAAAAGGCTTTTAAATATTAATTTTCAGGTAGAGTTGAATTATTTTAACTGAATGTTTACTTGCATTTAACAAAAAAAAATGAAATAAAATATTCTTACATAAAGTGTGAAATGTTGACCATTGCATATTTTTTTATTCCCTTCTGTTATGAATACAAAATTATTTGTGTCAGAAAAAAAGACAGTCTTCCTTGTTTATCTTTAAGACTTCTCAATAAAATTATCCCTACTCCTGGAAGAGAACTAAACCCAATGTATTGTAATGGAGTACCTGTGTCAGTTTGAAGTTTAGATCATGGAACAGACAGGTAACATGAAGGAGGCTCTGAAAATGGGGATAGATTTGTAGCATCAGGTTTGGCAGATGATCTGAAATCACAGGATATAATTGAAAAAATCCTACTGAATTTATTTGTGCCTGGGGCTAACAACTCTATTTTGCAGCAAAAATAGATATTGAAATAATACTTACTTGTTAAAATAATTTTTAATAAGATTTCCTTTATCATCTAACACTCCACAAGCTAAATAGAATATTTTAATTACGAAATTCTTAAAGCAATTAATTTCAATTCTCTTTACTAAAAATCCAGAATGCAAAATGATAAGTGAAACACTGAAGGATATAATTACATAAGCTGGGGGTGATATTCTTTACTTGTGCAAAAATGAGAGGCAAAGGGAGTGTTAAAACTTCACTGCTAGCCCCAGTTAAGAATGAGGTTAATTACCAAAACTGTTGAGGCTCTAGTAAGGAAATTAAATTATTCAAGTTGTTCATAATGGGTAAGCAGAAACACACGCAGTTTTGTTAAAGAGCTATAGTTTTAGGAGCACCTTGCATGATTATGTACATTACTGCCTATTCTCTCCCTTTTCTGAGCAAATTTGGAAAATGCATAAGGGGCCAATCTTTTTCAGTACTAAGTCTGATCTGTGCTGACCCTTCAATTCCTCCAGAACTATCCTGACAAGCCAGCAGGTAAAAAGAGCTTTGATGGCTTTGGGTATGCAGCCAGGGAGGGAAGTATACAGCTGTGTTAGTATGGCTGGCACCCACCAGTACCTTCTTTCAAGTGAGGTGATAGTTTCACTTTGTATTCTAAAACCGAGTCAGTGCATTTAACAGAAAGCAATAGAAAACTCATTTTTTCTCCTGAACACACATAGGGCCATTATTCTTCTTCATCTGATTTTCCTAACTAATAGACAGGAAAACAATAGAAAAGAAGAAATCAGTGGAATGCTCATACATTATGTTGAAGGGAAAGTCTGTTTTAATTTTTTGCCTTCCCTTTTATTGTGTACAAATACACATAAATATTATCATTTAGAAAAATGAGAAAGCAGCCCACTTATCATTTTCTACTCCAGTGTTCAAGCTGACAGACTGTATTCAATCCACAGAATGGGCAAAGAACATGTGTCAGGAGTCTCAGCATGGCAGGCAGTGGCAGCAACAATTCGGCAAAGCCACAGCACTGGCAGGGAGGTGGCCCTGAGTGAATGCCAAGCAACAGGAGAGGTCCTGGTGGAGGGCTGGTTCCACAGTAATGGCAATGTCTGCTCCCCCAGATGCTAGTCCTGCACTGCCTGGCTTATGGATGTCATGCAATGTGCCTGCTCTCCTCCCCCCTGGGCAGAATGTGTGATGTCCCTGTGAGGCATGTCTCAAAGGCAGCTTGGTTTGAGGGTGAGTCTTCTCATTTTTAGACTTATTTTTCAGTAGAAGAGATATTGACCATAGGAATAATAATTACTGAACTCAGTTGCGAGATAGGTCTCTTGCTTTCACAGAAACACTCACTGCACAAGCAGTTGACTCTTGCAAGAAAGTTACTTAAAAAGATCATGAGATAATTGCACTCGTGAACAATATGAAAAAATAGTTTACGTAATATGACTTTATATTTCCTGCTTTACACTCTAGTCATTATGCATTTAGCAGTGTAATTTTAGCAGAACTTCCTTATCCAGGGTACTGACAGCACAAAGCATAAATGTTTTAGTATTTCCTGCAAGGAAACCTGTCCCAGGTATATGTGTCACAAACCCCAGAACAGGTACTGATAGACAATGATTACTGTTCCTTTATACACAAATAGTATATCAAAAGGAAAATGGATATATATTTCTGAATGTATTTTATCTTAATCTAAATTGTAAACTGGATTAAGACAAGGCTAACAGCACACATAGCATGTATGAACACACTGGTAAAGATAGGGGATGAGGCTATAGAGTACACTCGCGTAACAACTTCCAAGTTGACAGATGTGACTGCCAATAATTGTATTTTATAAAATCAAAAGGTTACATCATGGCAGTCAGCATTTATGCTGGGTTAAACTCTAGCTAAACAGAGCCTTAGTCAGAGAAAATTTGAACTGAGTAAAAAAGGCTTTTTGAGATATGAATAACTAAAAAAAACAGATAATAGTATTTCTAATGTATCTGTGCACCATGCCCTATATTATTCATTGAGTATGAGCAATTCTAGAGTATGTAAATGTGGAGAAAATTCTTGCATATTTGTGCTGTAAATTCAATGAAATTCAAACAAATTCCAGCAAAATGTTCCTTTCAAGTGGGGAATCACCTAAATTGTACACAATAGACTACATGCATCCATTGAGTAATGCCAGTGATTTTAAAGAGGTTATTTTAAGGTTTAATTTGCCACAATACATGCAACAGCTCATAACCCTTTATGAAGATAATACTCACAAGTTTAAACAGTACAGTGCCCTAAATTTCTTGGGAGGCTACAAATGGTCCCTCAGCACTCATTTTCAGGCTATAGTTCCCCCTATCATGGGATTCTGAAGCAAGAGCATTATAGTTCAATTTGCACATAAGCTGCTGATCTATTCAGGAAAAAGTAACATTCAGCATTAGTTTATACATAAGACGTGAGGAAGAAATATTCCAAAACAAAGAAAACAAAAAAGGTAATAAACCAATTTTTTATGTAAACAAAAGAAAAAAAAGCCATCATAATTTCCTGAATTGGCAGAAATAGCTGCAACAGTCACTGCCTAAGAAAGTACAAAGCTGAGAGAGTGGCAGTACCGATGTTGCCATTTCTGTGATACTGATTAGTCTTAAGTTCATTGTAAGAAATTGCTCAGTCTTGCGACTCTCCTGGCAGTTAATGGTTTAGAACATGAGCTGCTCATCTGAGACCTAATTTACAAGAAGAATTAAAAGGTCGAGAATGCTGACAGTGGGCAGGAGTTGAGAGTTTAATGAAAATGCAGCAGAAACTTAGTGAATTATTTAAGAAAATTAAAAAATTGGTTGGACATGACATTAAAGGAATTTCCAGAACAGGGCCACAAAACATGGAGAGTGATGCTGTGGTGAGTATGCTTGACCTGACCCATCAGAGATGAGCTCCAGCAAAACCTCTGCACAATGGCTCCATCAGCTCATGAAAGATACCTCATGACAGTTACATAATGAGAGTACATTTCTTCACAATGCTTTCCTCTTCATACTTATTTCTTACCAAATTATTATCTTCATCTATTATATGTCTTTTAGTATTATCAGAGCTATCACTATAAAATCTAAAGTTTCTTGAGAACAAAGTATCTGCAGTACAGATGCATGTCCCCAGGCAATTCTTTAAAAGGTAGATATGCTGAATTCTGGTTAAAAATTCCAGGATTTTGTTACTGTACTCCTCTTTCAGGGCCAGGCTGAAAGCATGTAATTGCATGGTCATGAAAATAACTGTTTTCCTGATATGAACATGGAAATCACAATATGGCCATTAAAGAAATGGGGGTGTGTATTTATGGGATGCTGTTATTGAATAATAAATAGCAGATGAGATCTGAAAAAATACTTATGATATAAATATAAATTTTATTATAGTAAAGATTAAGAGTGTTTCAATACAGTGTTTAAACTACTTTGGACCTGACACAGAAGGCAGAGCAGAAAGTTAGGTCCCTACTCTTTCTGTTTGGAAACGGGAAGAATTTAACTGTTCATAAAAGTCACTTAAAAACATATGTTGAGCAGCTAGTCCAGAGAGAAATGCCACATAGAAGGGTATGCCTGAAATGCTTCCCTTAGCCTTTTCCACCTGACTGTTTCACTCCACTTTGAAATGGCAACTCAGAGGTCTGGACTATCTGTCAGAGACCTGAGAATGGCTTAGGGATTTTTCTTTGGCATATGCACAATGGATGTGTTAGCCACCTTTACATAGTTCCTTAAGGAGCTTGATATTAGCATCATAGCTAACTATTTGTGTTTTAAACTTCTTGGGCTTCTGCAGTAATTCTTAGCTTTGTTCTGATCAATGTGTGTGCCTTCTTCACAATGATCTTGTCTTCCTAAGGTGTATTAAAGAAATTTTAAGATGACCAAAAGATGCAAACTTCTATTACAAAACTGTAGTGAACCTTTTAATGAATTGTCTGGGACAAACTTGTGTATTACAAACATGTTACAAACATTACTAAAATACATGTTTTATGAATTGTATTTTTAATTAGTCTCACAAAATCCATTATTGGCATTTTCTTCCAGTAAAGTTCTGATACATAGAATGTTCCTGTCAAATTATAATCTACATCAATACATCAGCAAAGTACACACAATTGTCCCTCAGGTACACAACACATTCATCACCAAGGCAACTAATGACAATAACTATATATTTGAAACGCTAAATGACATTGTATGAAGTACTCCATCAGAAAGAAGCAAATAGAACAGAAATAATAATATGACTATTTTGAATTAGATTCCAAAAAGGAATAATTCACTTAAAGAAACAAAAAACCCCCAGTAAGTTTTAGAAAGAAGTTAAAAGAAGCAAGAAGCATTAATAGTTCAAATTGATGATGGTGAGCCAGGTAGACAATTTCATACACATCCAATAAATGAAAACCCTGAAATATATGAATAATTAATATGAATGCAATACCAACATAAAAATAGTGTTGAAATATTGTAGTCCTTTTTGTCTCTTGGAAAATCTTGCTTGATAAAACAATTTTGACTATGAGCGAATATAGCATATCTCTGTTAGAAATAAAAACTGTCTGATTTATGGCATATAGTAATTTCCTGGTTTCTTTGAAACATTATTTCTTGCAACTTTCTTGCTATATAGTTCTCTTTTTCTCTTCTAGGTACTGGTTGAGAAATTCAGTCAACAAATGAACAGAAAGTTTATTTTACTTAGACTGTTCATGATAATATTTAGTTCATAGAATTTAGTTTTCTGAATGTTTGGGGTTGGAAGAGATTGCTGGAGGTCATCCGGTCCAAACTCCTGGCTCAAGCAGGGTTACCTAAAGCAATTGCTCATGACCATGTCTCTGAGAAATTTACAGCTCAGTGTAACATGCTGTTTTATAGCACATTGTATATCATGAATATTTTGGTGCTTCTGCCACTAAAGCTAGTCAAAAATGCATGAAGAAAATAATTTTATGACTAAGATTATGCATCAAATAATTTACACTATAAATATTCATTCCAGGTATTAAACTGCTCTAATTATGAATGGTTTCCCAGAAGCTACAGCATGTACTTGGAAATGGAGTCACTGTTTAAAATAAAAGCGTAAGGCACATTGTGAGCACAGCAGAAGATATGAACGATACTTAGGGAATGGAAAGGCAGGGACTCTGATTTTAACAGCACTGAACTTACTGAATATATATCTTCAATATTAACAGCAAACTATATTTCAGATAGACATGAATTAACTTCAGAAATCCTCAGTTTAATTTCTTAAAGTATGGCCATTTGGCCAGCCTTTTCAGTGCCACATCAGGTTGGCAGTTTGAGGACTCCCAGGCATGCAGAAATCCAGGTCTCTTTTTCAGTCTCTTTGAACTCCAGAACGACAAATGTGAGATAAACCGTTCTCATGTTGAGATGAAATTAGCTTCAAGGCCTTCTAAGCCTGGTGCTTAATATTATTTGGATAATACTTGTAGCAGTGTTTTTCTTATCACTTATTTTTCTTAGTGGCACATGGCTGGATACCAGCAATGAGTGACAGAAAGAGAAGACACAAAGTGGATTGCCAAGCCCAGTGACACACTCTAGTTTTAGCTCTTTCTTGATAACTGTTGAAGTAGTGACTTTGAAGAGTTGGCCAGCTTTTTCTACAGCATAGATAACAAAATCCAAGTTGTAACATCAACTTCAAATGGTAAATCTGGAGTTACCAGAGAATGACAACTCCAAGTAAAAAGTCACTAAACCAGATGGTAAAATGCTGGTGTTTACTTCTTAAAGATAATACTGCAGCTGTTATGTATATTCTTTATTAGAGGGAAACACA
The DNA here is from genome assembly GCA_026261815.1 of Monarcha castaneiventris obscurior. NCBI lineage: Eukaryota > Metazoa > Chordata > Aves > Passeriformes > Monarchidae > Monarcha > Monarcha castaneiventris. The sequence continues at coordinate 599,996 of JAMPIT010000482.1, forward strand.
AATGT